>CM077618.1:12868355-14068355 GCA_039566895.2 Turritopsis rubra | reverse complement strand
TACTGTTCGTCTCCATAACTTGTTCATTCTTCTTTGTTTCAGCAACGGATTTATTCAAACTTCAAAAAACGAAATATAAATCGAAAGACCTTGTAGTTTCTGCTAGTTTCTTTGAGATTTACAGTGGAAAGGTATGTCCCTTAAGGTTGATTCCTATCAGTTGATATTAACGTGACCATGTACGTGGATTCTGAAATTTGATTATATATTTCTTTTAAAGGTTTACGATTTATTAAATAAAAGAAAAAAACTTCGTGTGTTGGAAGATGGGAAGGCCCAAGTTCAAGTAGGCAGCGATATTTATATTATTTGCTATTAAAATATGTTAGCTAAATGGTCTTCTGAAGCCTTGTTATGGATAACACTCTGTATTAAGCCCAGCAGATTTTAGAAAGTGTTTTGGTTGAAACTTTGGCCGGTAAATGTTTACAGGCAGTTAAATTTAGCTAAATAGCGGATGTTAGCCTCATCTCAAATTAGGGCTAAACTAGGGAAAGAAAGACAGGCCATTACTGGAGGGGGGAAAAAAAGTGAAGAGGCTGACCGGCTCATTTTTTTATTGGCTTAAACAATGTATTAGAATGCATTTTTATCAAAGGTAATAAAGAAAGTTTCTGAAAGGCTTATTTTCCACGTAGTTCCAGTCTTTCTTGATTCTCGGAACATTTTTCATAAGACGGTAATGATCATTCTGTGGCCGAACAAAACGATCTTTTGCCTTAGATGTATATGCCTATTGTAGGTAAATATGCAGCGAACAAATGAAAACGACACTGATTTGCATAAATGAGTTCCGTACATCATTGTTTTTGAAACAATACATTTCTTGTTTACACATTTTTGATTGACATGTTTAGAAAAAATTCAGATGCATAAGTTAATTCAAGTTTTTAAATATGTGTAATCAGTTTATCGGTTAAAAAAATGTACAAGAAATTTGATTGCGAAAAAAGTATGAGTGAATATTTTTGCATGGTAAGCCAACTTAACGTATGGAATCTATTCACCAAATAAAAAAATGAGTGGGACAGCCCTTTTAATGTTTACTCTGAAATGCGATGATTTCTTGGCTCTCACTAATTTCACTTAATTAAAGTTACCCCAAAACGTTTTTATTTAAACACTTTAAAATTAGTGTGCATGTAATGTGCATTAAATAGTTAGTGCTTCATGTGCATTTTCTTTGAGTAGTACAAAAACACTCTCAGTAAAGTGAAATAAAGGAGCCACTTTACTAATTTTGTCATGCCTCTATTCATAGATTCCAAATCTCCAAGAAACAATTATACACAGTGTCCAAGATGTTCTAAAACTACTTGATCAAGGCATGAAGACGAGGTAAATATTTTTTTATCAACATACACTGTCTCTTTTCGCCAATGAAAAAAATCAATCACTCACTTGATGATAATCGTTTTTAGAACATCTGGAACGACATCAGCCAATCAAAATTCTTCTCGTTCACACGCTATATTCCAAATGATATTACGTAAAAGGTAGTCATTGTTGTTTCCGATTTTCCGATTTGTGTTCTTTGCATGAGAGCTTTCTAGAATATCTTCCACTCACTGACGTAGGACATCTTCACAAATTTCACTATTTTTTAGTGGCATTCGCAAAAAAAAAATTCTCATGACATTTTTGGAATAGACCGAATTGGAAAAATTAATGTTTGCCGAAGTTATTAGAAAATATATTTTCCCTGCAGTGTTTTCTTAATGTAAATTATTTTTCATTATTTTGGAGTCACGAAAATTATTCTTCAGTTAGTTTCTTTCTATTTACACAAAAGAAAGTCTTTTCCTGATTTATTTTTTCACAATCAAAAATGTTGAACTTCATGATAATCAAGCTTGTCTCCTCTCGGTTTTTCTTTCTATAACATCTTTGAATTTATTTGATGATTGTTTTGGTTTAGGGGTTATGGTAAAGACGGTAGTCTGGGAGCATTACATGGGAAATTCTCACTTATCGATTTAGCAGGTCTGTTTATATCCCTCCGTAAACATTCTGAAATGATGTCATCAAATAACCTTATCTCTTTTATATTTCGAAAAAACATTATGATCATAATCCTATTTGCAGGTAATGAAAGAGGTGCAGATACTATTAGCTCTGATAGACAAACAAGGCTTGAGGGAGCTGAAATAAACAAAAGCTTGCTGGCATTAAAGGTAATGAGTTTCTTCTCATTCACAATGTTGTTTTAACTTACGATGTTATCGTCACGGAGTATGGAATGCTTACTTGTTCGAAATGTTGCATTCTGACGTGACTGTTCTTCACATGATAATGATTTAATGTTTTGTGTTGTTATTTTTTTTAAGGAGTGTATAAGAGCACTGGGTAGAAAAGGTGCCCACCTTCCCTTCAGAGCGAGTAAATTGACACAGGTAATTTGCGATTCGATGCTTTCTATGTTGTTCCTGCTCTACCAAGTTTTTCTTTCTGACAAAATTTCAATTCATCTTTTAACAGGTGCTAAGAGATTCCTTCATTGGAGAAAATGCAAAAACATGCATGGTAAGCCAATTTGTTTTCTCTGTCTTCATTAATATTTAAAATGTCCATATGCAAAAAAAAAAATATTTCATTTAGTTTTTGAAGGTATTAAGTAATCGTCAATATTTTTTAGATTTCCATGATTTCACCTGGAATGTCGTGCACAGAAAACACATTAAATACTCTTCGATATGCTGACAGGTAGAGTTAGTCATTATTGTTCATCTGTGTTAAATTTGTAAATCAATTTATTTATCAATCACTATCAAGTCATTGTTTTGTTTTTTCTTTTTACCATCTCTGAAACGTTCGAAAATTTGAAATTTGAAACTCATTCAATTAAATGTCTTCCCTTTCAAATATTTTTATTTTTTGTTCCTGTTGATTTCAAGAGAACAACCTTGAATTTGAATGGTGACATCAGGTGTAATTTCAATCAAACATATGATTACTGTTTGTATTAAAGTGTTAATATTGATGAATGCGTGGGACTGAATCAGTTAGTCCCTTGAAGTTCATTTCATGAAAGTCCCACCTTAATGAGTGATTTGTGTCTTCGGTCCCTTGATAGGTCATGTCTTACAGTGCTATTGGATTCATATAAACATCAGAATAATATTTGATATCATCTTAGCTCTGTAAATACTGTAGGAACATCCTAATTATTCAACCCAGTCTCAATTTTCACTTTTCAGAGCAAAGGAACTTGGTCCTGAAGGAAATAAAGGGAAGAAGGTGATAGATTTGGACAGTAGTTACCAAGACGATTTTGAAGATGAACCTGTCGAAAAATCTTTATCAAGTTCCAATTCACAATATAGAAATGCTGAACTGGCAATGTTGTGCACGAAAACGGTAGGTTTGTGTGAATGTGCGGAAAGACGGAGAGGTCTTTATTAGGTCTGTCTGTTAGGTCAGTCTGTTCCAAATTTATAATGAAACAATAAAGCAGGTTATTGTTTCATTTTTTAAAATGGAATTCCACATGTGCATTTTAGATAAAACCAGTTTGGTTAAACAGGCCAGCCCATTTTTGTGTGTTTGTATGGGAAAAAGTTGTCCCACCTGACTGGCTTCCCACTTTCGTACAGCCAAGATCCCGTTTTGCCAGGCTAGCATTTTCTCATATAAACACACTTGGTTGTGGTGAAAACTAAAGAAAAATACCCTGACAATTTTAGGTAGAATCGGGCCAGCTTTTCCCATATAAATTCATATAAATTCTCCCTAACGGGGTACATAAAATAGGTGTTGTATCTTTTACTTTTGAACTATTGTTTGTTCTATGCTATTTGGCAGAGCACTGTTACCTCTCACACAAAAAGCACACTTCAAAGATGTAGCACAGAAATCTTTTTTAACAGGATGCAAACCAGCAAGGTTCAGATGAGTTGTATAATTTTCATGAAGCAGTATCGTTACTTATTGAAACTGAAGAGCAAGTCATTGATGAACACCGAACAAGCGTGGAGGTAAAAGTCAACATCTATATGATGTGTACTTCTTGATATGACATACGAAAGAGAGTACTCTGACACTTGGTAGTACTCTGGTTACACCTTACTAAACTTATTATATGCTTGGTGAAAAGTTGCCTGTGGATGTTGGCGAAAATATGGCCTAATAGTGATAAAGTTATCGCTTTCTGTTTGTTTTCAGGAAAATTATAGTCTATTGGAAGAAGAAAAGAAGTTACTTGATCGCATTGAAAATGATGTCGATTGTGATGTGGAAGGTATTGGCCAATTCTTTTTCGATGGCCACCTTCATGAAATTTTAGGTTGATTAAGTTAACGCGAAAATACCTTTAATATTTATGTTGCATGGAAAAAACAAAAAAGAACAACAGAAACAAAACGAAATCACAAGTCCCTGTGGGGGAGTGTTTTTTATTGAAACAGCGGCCGATATTGCTTGCCATTCCTATAGAAAACAATCCTCCACAGAGATCTTTTTGAAGATTTTGCCCACATGCTTGTATGATTTTCATGGGACTTTTTTTCACAAAGTCTATTAATTAACGCTTTCATAATTAACACTGTGAAAACATTTATGCGGATTAGGGCTGTAATAACTGTATGGTTTTACTTTCATGTAATAAAGTAATTTAGAATGTTATTAGTATATCAGAAAATTTAATCAAAAAAACAGAAGAGCTAAAACATTCATTATATCGATCGTTCTCAACAACATATTTTCATCTATCTAGAATACGTGCATCGGTTAGACATGATTCTCATGGAAAAGATCGAGAAATTCACAACATTAAGAGGTAAATGATGATGTCCTGACACATCGATCAATGAATTTTTTTTTGGAAACTCATACTCATTTCACACACCCAACTTTTTGAATGAATCTCACGTCATGACAGTACTACGGGAAACAAGACGTGGCAATGGAAGTGTACAAGGAGGTTTTGAAATCATGAGAATCGACACTTGTGCTCGAGCACCCAGAAACGTTGACGACGATGGAGAATTTAAAGAATGGGAAGGAAAGGGGGGCCTACTTTAATAGATCTTTAGCAGGCGGCGATCAACTGTATGTTCAAACACTGTATTGTGGCCGACTCGTCGTGTTTTACTGATTTCATTACTTAATTCTCTAATATTCCCGGTAGAATAGTAAAAAAAACAGCTTCTACGTCAGTGATACTTCTTTCGTCTTTGATACCACTCAAGAAGTACATTTAAGAATCGATTTCCAGACTTTTTGACAAAAGAATGACAAAGACATCCCGTATTTCCCTATTGTACCGGAACAAAGTATATAAAAGTGTTAACTGGGGAAATGTAGCACACCTACTTTTGGTTTTTTATGAAAACTTTGTTTCCAATAGTCAGTCATTTCGTTCACACATTAAGGCTTGGTTTTCACCAGGGAATATTTTCATGCAAATTCTCAATAGTGGAAAAAAATGAAAACGTGAGAATTTGTACTTCTCACTGGTGAAAACCAAGCTTAAATACGAGTTTCATATATAGTTTATAGTGTGAGTGTCCTCTGTGGGGGAGTGTTTTTTTTATTGAACCAGCAGGCGATTTTGCTTGTCATTCCTATAGAAAACACTCCTACTCGTAGACTTTTTGGGTAGTGTGGGTGTTCCATCCCTGTTACGTCTACGAATTGTTGATTTTCTTTTCATCTGTTTACTTCAGAAAAAGTATCACAGTTCAAGGAGCAACTGTTTGAAGAAGAAAAAGCAAGCAAGAATGTCCGTCGGTTGCCGTTCGTTTAGCACTCAAAATGAAAAACTTTTGTTTTTTTTTCTACACTGGATGTTGTATCATGATAATGATAAAATATTGTTTTGTTTGTGCTTGTGAAAACAGATAAGGAGAAGAGCGAGAGACTCTGGGTAATGTCATTTTGACTCGTGAAAGCAAAGTCAATGTTGGATTACCTTGTTGGGTTCTAAATATCGATATTGTTTTGTATATTTCTATTGAATTAGAATTTTCAGGATTTCCATTAGATTGAACACAAGAATAGTTTGTTTTTTTGTTGGTTTTTTTTTTCTTTTGCACAGTAATATATTCACGTAGCTATAACCCTCTTTCGTTGATGATATGGATGGTTTTCATTACTCTCCATCTATGGTCATCTTATTGTATTGTATAAAAAATTTTGAAAATGGAAAGTGTAATCCTGAACTTTTTATTTCTGCTGTAAAGAAAAAAAAACACCCACGTCATTAACACTTGTCATTTTTTCCATACTATACTATATATACTAACTATACTATAGGTTTATGTCAAATGATGTCATCCTCGCTAGCTTGAGGTCAAAACTTTGATATTGTTGTGTTGGTTGACGAGATCATTTATGAATCTTCTTTCAACCAGTTTTTTTTTTATTGCATCCTGTTAGATAAACACACTCCATAGTTGCGACTACTAGAAGCTCAAAATGCAATGGCTATTACACGTACCGTAAATCACTGTTTAAGCTTGGAGTACATCAACCTTTTTCTAATTAGAACAATGTTGATTCAAAAAAGCAAAAATCTATATTTTTATTACAATATAGCCGCCCCTGCCGAACAAACGCCCCGGTGGAAGGTCGAAATTTTAAAATCCGCCTGGGGCACTTTATCGGTCGTTTACGGTATTAACATAAGTCAAGTCAGCATCTCGTAATTTCCTGTATTGAAGATGTCTAATACTTCATTCGTAACAGCTCCTCTTTTTTAACACGTTACTTCTCGTACAAATTCTTTCCTTTTGTAAAATACTGTTTACTCTTTTATATGCAAAGTGGACATGACTCTACAGGAATTGCCCCCACCTCTTATGGAAAAGGCAAAGCTGGAACTAAATGAACATCCTGAGACAAGATTCGAGAAAATTCAAGTATTACGAGAACGAGTCAAAGAGTTAACCAACTATGTCGTCGATTCAACCGACCAAAATTTGATCCGGTTCCTCCGAGCGCGGAAATTTGATATAGAAAGATCATTAGAGCTTGTCCAAGTACATTATCAAATGAAAATTGATTTTCCCGAGTTATATTCGAATTTCAATCCTACTGCAGAGAAGAAAACATTTGAATCCGGTTTCAATATTGCATTTCCCGATCGTGACCAAAATGTAAGTAGTGTATCAATTCTCTTAAAATTCGGATTAATTGTTACCCAATGGGCAAAACTTCAAAAAGTCTCTGTGGAAGAGTGTTTTTTATTGAAACAGCAGGCAATATTGCTTGCCATTCCTATAGAAAACACTCCTCCGCAGAAACTTTTTGAAGATTTTGCCCACTGGGTACTAAGCAGAAATAAGTGTTGTAAAAATGTGAAGAGCAAGATGCTCGAAGCAATTGGATTCCTCATTCTAACAATTTGAAAGTATTATTTTACATTCACTGTCCAAATTCTATAAATGAAGTTTGGAAGAATGAGATTTCTCTCCAACCTTCTTCAACCAAACAAAATTAAGAGACTTCCCTACCAAAAAGAGAGCGCTTATCTGGCAATTTGAGACGAGCAAACTTTTTCTACCAGAGATCGAGTGCTTTCAAAAGCTACTGCAGAGGCAACCTTTCTTTCTTTAAGAAAAATTACTAACTTGAAAATATATCATCATATATCATCATTGTAGGAAACTTGCATCATTGTAGAAATCCTACTGTTGTTTTTTGGGAAAGAAATATTTCTTAGTAACTATGGAAACTCTCTTTATTTTCTTCTTTAAGGAGAAGTAAATTCAGGGCTGAGCATGTTCTTAAGATGTTTTTAATTTTGGGCCAAATCTCAGCCTCGACGTTCTTATAAACAAGGTTCTAATAAAGGAAAAAACGTGTAGCCATTTTGTTCTATGTTTGAACTGAAATCTCTATCATATGTTCTAGGTTTGGATGTTGACTAAATTGCTCAAACAATGTTATTGATTTCTTTCAGGGATGTAAGATTTTCGCCATACGTCCTGGATTTTGGGATCCTGAGCAACGAACTATGGTGAATAACTTTCGTGCGAACCTTCTTGCTCTCGAAATCATTGCACAAGAGGACGAAACTCTAATCAGCGGAGTAGTGTTAATCATAGATTTTCGTCAGTTTGGTTTGACACAAGCTAAAGCCATGAATCCTCTCTTGTTTCGTAAGTACGGTTCTATAATCTTCAATTGCTACCCTCTGCGTATTAAAGGGATTCACGTTCTGAAACAGCCGGCCATATTCAGCGTCATTTACTCCATCATATCGCACTTCATGAAGGAAAAATTGAAGAAACGGGTTCGTTTACATGGTGATAACATAGACGGCCTGCATGATTACATCAATAAAGAAGTTTTACCATCCGATTACGGAGGATTGAATCAGCCAACTGACGTCAGAAACTGGTTGAAAACCGTCATAAATGCCGAGGAAGAATTTGAACATTTATGGTCATGAAGTCAGATATGGTAGTGTTAGATGGAGTTTTATACAAGGTTCTCCTTATAGACAACGTCACACTTTCATATAATTCATTAAAAATTTTCTTAACTCAATTTAGATTTTAATCATTCGTTTACTTTCATTCATTCATCCATTCTGTGTTTACGTCTATATAGAGTTCTACAATGTTCGATATTTTTTCTATTTATTTATTTTCTATTGGCTTATAACCGGGGGAAATTTGTTTGTGGGGAGGGGACTATAATTGGGATTTTACGGTATTGTGTGCTGGTCATAATAAATTTTTGTGATTTCATGTTTAATTGTTTATTTATTTTATTATACTATTATATTATGGTATTTTATATACATATTATTTATTTGTAGAGAACTTCTGTAGAGAACATTCTTAGTGATTGTTGTGGTTGTTGTTAAGTGTTAAGTTAGAAGTCTGTAAAGTCTAGAAAATCTCCTTAAATCGCCTTATTTTTTCACGGCTTTTTGTTGGTAACGAGCTTAATTCTCCTCATACAAAAAGTGCTCCTTATTCTCCATTATATCCTTATTTTTTAAATCGAATAAGCGGTATTTGCTCGAAGTAAAACTTAACAAATTAACTATATAATTATAATATTTTTAATAATATTTATAATAATTGTTATTTTGTGTTGAGATATAAAGATATGATACGCGATTATCTTTCAAAATTTATTTGGATTGCAATCCCTAAAATTAAGTCGTTTTACAGTGTGGTTAGAGGATAAAAGAACCTTGCTGGGTGATGGAAATCATTTTCCCGCAAGAGATATTGTTCGTCATTTTCATCATTGGATTTTCTTGTAAAAGGCATTGGATGTTGTTGTTTGTTTGTTGGTTTGGAAAAGTTTCTTCCCCTTGAGAATTCCATCACCTATACAATACTCACAATGTTACAGAACTCGAAAAGCTGATCAAAAATATATTGGATCTTATGTTTACGATGAAAGGTTACTGAGATACCATCATAGAGATATGAAAAGTAACCATATAATTTCTTTTGTCCAATGCGTGTTGAAAAGCGTGAAAGTCAAGCATAGATTATCTTGCTATATATGGAAGTCTATTGCTTCTCGTCACAGAAGTCATTAGTTCAAATCTCAATAAGCTAATGATGCCTTTTAAAGTAGGTGACTTCAGATGATGTCTTTTCGTCTCTTATGCATAACAATACAATTTTTAAAAGACTAATAAACGCTGGCAAGAAGTTTCGATTTTACTATTTCAAACACGACATCCTGGATCCTCTACTAGGGAATACTTTAAAAACCGCCCCCCGGACCTTCAGAAAAACCAGTCTCTATCTATTTTTTAGAACTCTGACTTAAAAAAAGTCAAAATGCCCCTTTTTCGTATGAAATTTGATATGTAGGCTAAGAAAGGCATCTTGTCAAATTTAACGTTCGTTGTAATTATCTCGACCACAAGAGTTGGTCCAAATATGTAGAATATTTCGTTTGCGATGAAATTTGGCAAGTAAAGTAATTCAAGTATGTCAAATTTAACGTTGGTTTGAAGAATTTCGACCCTAAAAATTCCAGGTCCGGGTCCGGTTTTTAAAGTATGCCCTCTAACTCAGCATCAGCGAATACTATGTGAAAACACTTATAAGTTTGCGAGATATCAAATCAAACGTCAAGGTATAACCGAAAATATACTTCGTCACATATTGAAAGAACCAAACCCTTGGTTCGCGGTTCGGGTTTTCTCAAAAAGGAAGTTTTAAGGGGTTCTTATATGGAGCACCTATTATCTTATGAAGATATTGAGCGAAATGCACTCGCTTTTACTTTGAAATTGTCGCCATCATAATTATTGCTTAAAAGAGAATGGTGCGAGTCAACACGCGCCATTGTTTTAACATGGAACAGAAATTTGAATAGATCTTTAACGTGATGTTTCTCTACCTTTTTCATATCTCCATGATACCATTGATAAAAGATTTTGATGCATTTAACTTCTGTAATTCGGAAATAAGTTTATGTAGTTCCTTACCTCGAGTTAGCAAAATAAAATAGACAATTGTGACGTCATAACTGCTAGCTCGAAGTTTTTAACACGAACATTATCTGCCTTAATAAAGAAGAACCACAGAACAGTGCCGTACCAGGCGGCGGGGGGCACTGGTGAATTTTCCTAGCAAAATTAATGCGTAATTATTTCAATGGAGAAGCTAATGCCAACAGCAGTTTTCCTCCCCTCTTTGAAGATCATGATTATATCACCCAGTGGGCAAAATCTTCAAAAAGTCTTTGCAGAGGCAATTGGGAGAAGAAAATACAATAGGATTTTGGCACTTGTGAAGACTTTCTCCTTTTTTTTCTTTATCCATGCTCATAATTCATTCCTTCATTCAAATGATTCTTGATGAGCGTGGCTTTTAAGCAATGAGAGTAAGAAAGGCACACTCTACTTAACTGATCAAAAAGAAATCAAGGTAACATTGAATAAAAATTTCTTTTCCCAAAACTATTTCTTATTTGTCTTGCCATACTGAGAGAAAATTTTTCTAAACTTAACCGTGCTGCGGTCTCTATGTAAAACACAGCCTTGAAAAGATTGGAAACCTATCTGCAATCAGCCATGCACGATGCAGCGGCTGACGAATCTTATGATACTTCATGGATGTACAAAAATATATGACTGGTAATTTTGATTTTATTGAGGTCTCCAACCGATTTGTAGGCATTAATCACGGCAGGAAGAAAATGTCTGGCATACTCAGTCAACACAAATTGCCAAAGAAGAGAGTTGCAGTGTCTACTTTAATGATTATTTTCACAGAATAACACACAATAATGGTACTAGAAACAACAAAATAATGCTACGAATACCGAAAGTGAAACTACAAAGCACGAAAAGAGCATTTTTCTTCAATGGCGTGCTAGTTTACAACAAACTACCTTGCGATGTACGATCTGAAGATGATTAATTCAAATTTTCTAAAAGATTGGATTTTATTTCTAAATAGGAATAGTACTTCCCAGCACATCGACCCCTCTTCATCGTCCTTGCTATATACTACTTGTCTCTAACCTCTCATATCTCTATCTTTGTTTCTATACACTATATTTTTTTGATTAAATAGCTTTTAATGTGTTTATAATATAGTTATCTTATGTGTTTATAATATATGCAGTAACTCACTATTTTATTCATGCTTTACAATGCGTCTCAGGTAAGCCTATCTATTCCATCCTAGTAAAAAATAAACACGGTTACAGTAACAGGAGTGAACACGTTATTTTGTGAATAATGGCATTCCCACTTATTTAAGAATTTGACAAAAAATAAGAACTGAAACCTCAAGCGGATCCAACATATAATAAAAAATGTTATTGCCATCCCTTTATTCTGTCGAAAAATGACTTGAAAAGAAGCTATTATAAGACGTTTAAGCCTAGTGTCCACCAAAGCGTTAAAATCTTAACGCAAATGATCAACGCAGAAGAATTGAAAGCGCGCGCAAATTTTTAACGTCAAAATTTTATTGATAACGAACAGAGATCAAAGAAACGCCGATGATCTTGCAGAACAAGTTAAAGTTATTTCAAAGATGAATAAAAACATAAAATTCTCTAATATCCTTTTTTATCAATTTCGTGTATATCAAGCAAAAGTTTATTCAAGCGTTCACATTTTAAATCTATTCATTAAATCAAACAGAAAGTTCAGAGTAGATACCAGTCTTATGTTAGTGCAATGCGTTTAAAACATTTTTATAAATCATGAAAATGTTTTATAAAATAAAACTGTTGAGTCAAGCACGATACAAAGAAAACATGGGAAGACAAAAAAAAAGAAGCTTTAGTTGATGAATAGTCTTCCCCATTGGCAACTCTCATTTCATTTACAAATCTTGTTGCACCCTTTAGTTATCGGTCCTTGTAAGTATCCCGCACCCAGAAAGCTCTTATTTTACGAGCTAAAACTTTTTCTCTTCGAAGACATCTTTTTTTATTGCAATATTACGAGCAAAATATCAAGTACATCTTCTGCTTCGCAATCCATCTTTGCTAAATTTTTTTTAAACTTGAACGTTTCAAAACAATTTAATAAAATTCAATGACCACGCTTCTGTTTAGTTTTGCGCTAGACATACTGACGCCGGCGTCAAATTTTAAATCTTTTTTTTTTTCTTCTAATTTGTTTCGTTTACGATAAACACTTTGGTGAAGCTTTGGTTGGACACTAGCTTTAGAGAGTTATTCAGCGGTGGATCTAGGGTTAGTCAAAAAAACGTCACGAAATTTTTTTTATAATAAAGTGTCAATTAACTACTTGCACGATATTTTCATTTCTATGACTAAACATATGACTGAACTCTCCTCCATTAATTTTCCCTAAACTCTAGATTCGCCCAACCATGGTAGGCGACAATACTAGGCATTATTGTGACGAAACATCGGAACACAGAATACATGATAAAAACGTAATTCATAAAAAAAAATCATAAAAAAATATATTCCCTTCTTGGCTACCAAGGTCGTGTGATAATTTGAAATTAAGTAAATAAGTAAGTAAGTAAGTAACGGGAAGTTTTAACATCCTTGGGAAATATCCATTTATCTCAATGGCTCTTCATCCCCTCCGACAGTAAACTTGTTAGTTAACTTACCGCTAGAGATACGTTAAGCGTTGTTCTAACTTGCGCACTGACCAGCATGAGGTCCTAATGGGGTGAATACACTGCTTTCTAAGCGCATCGGAGAAAACGTGAAAGTTTTTTCACCATTAAAAAATCATAAAACGAGGCAATTTTTAAAATTGGTGGTTTATTTATTCTTTAATCATCGCTAACTACAATATCACTTGGTGTTTTTTTTCTTCTTGGGAGCTACAAACATGTCCTGGATGCCAGAGTCCTTGAACAGTAGTGTTGGTGGCAGATGCAGACTTCTTCTTCCTTTTGCTGGGGGCTTGCAGTATAACGATTGTAGGCGGCAACTTCATGGCGAAATTGAATAGATTTCCAGCCGCTGTATCTTCTGTTGGTTAGATCTATACCTTTTTTACTACAGTTAAGACCTAAATGTGATTTTACGAATATATTTTTTTTCTTACATTTTGTTCGTTCGCGAAAGTTTATTCGCGTGAAAACGGGAAAGTTTTTTCCGCGAAATTTGTCCCAACAATTGCCAAACGAGAAAGTTTATGTCAAAAATTTAGCGTTTTTTTTGACACGCGAAAGTTTCTGTTCCTAAAGTATACCTGCTGATCTCAGAATGATGAATGTTTTTTTTCGTGATTCAGTAAAGGTTGGATAATCAGTCGAGGTGCATAATCTTCGAGTGACGGTTTCCAGTTAAAATTCTAGTTGGCAATTTCTGACGTCACAACTTCTATTTAATTGCCATATTGCTTGCTTACTCCAATCAAAACATCTAAACTTCAAATCCGACCTCCAGAACCAAGCTAGTCCAACTGAGCCTTCCGGTGAATGAGTCATGACAGGACTAACTAACGGGTTACCGAAGATGAGGATTGCGCTCATCGGCTGCACAACCATGGTGCTTGTGCTGTATGTAACTTCTCGCAAAAAAACAGCCGTAGCATGCTAATGCTAGCAGTAGGTTTTCTATTGACAACTGACGGCCTGACGCGTTTGAACATCAGCGTGGGACAACTGAAAGCTGAGTTTAGTCCTGTCTTTAGCATAGGATTGAAATTTCAGTACGGACTGAGTTTCATTTTGCCATGCGCAGTAAAATTTTCTTTGTTTCTTGCCGCCATATTTTAATTAGCCCGGCCTGAACTTACCTCATGTGAACAGAAAAAATTTCAGTCCGTAATGAAATCTCAACCCGATCCAAGTTCAGAACGGCTCTATATGTAAACAGCCTCTAAGCTGACAACCGAGTCAAAATATGACATATAAACACGACCTTGTTAAAGGTTTATTATGAATTGCCAAATACTTAGGATAACGTAAATAGAAACAAACTGTCAATCAATTTTGATCTAGAAAATGAAAGTAATTTGACACAGGTAGTATATAACTTGAATCGCAAAATTTGAACAAAGCTTTATGAACCTTTGTATTTTTTCTTGTTATTGTTGGTTTCTCTTATTTTTGGTTAAAATTTTAAAGCATTGATTCTAAAATGAGTTTTGCTTGAAAAAAAAAATAAACCTCAACATATGTGACTATGAATTACAGGGAATGACAACATTTCTGGCATAAATATTCAAGTCTCAATATATAATAATATGAATTCACATAACACCAATAACTCCACTTATTTTGGTGGATATAAAGTTAAAAAACAAATCTACGAGATTTCCACAACATGATCCAGCAGCGGATATAGAGGGTAGTCGAAATTTGTGGAGGAGAATGTTAGCTATTAAAGTATAAAAGAAAAGGGTACAAATAAGTCCATTCATGAACAGACTGAAAACAGAAATTATGTTAATGTGGTCCTACACAAATTGCTACCTTCTAGATCCACCGCTGTGATCTATCAGTTATAGTAAACGAAAAAAGTCAAATAGTAACAACATTTACATAGAAAGACATTTTAGAAATATCATTAGCCTTAACAAAGCATAAAGTTACTGTGGATATTGAAAAAACTTCAATGGCGAAAACTTTTTTTGTCATTATTTAGAGTTTAATATGTTCCATGTTAACACATAGACAGGTCGAAACTTTTTACATTTTTACTGAAAAGCGGCATGATTCTGTCATAAGTAACAAATTCTATTCATTTCACTGCCACAGGACAGTCACTTTGGGCTGCTTTTCAGTAAAAAGGTAAATATTTTATACCTGTCTATTTGAAAACATTCCTTAACAGAGTTTCGAAAACCAACGCATTATTATATGTTTTTATATTTTGCTGCGTTTACATATTTTAATCTTCAAAAAAACATCAGAATTGAAAGTATGTCGAATGAAGAATATTAAATCCATCAGTAGCTTAAATTATCTGTCAAGCTAAAATCAAAGTTATTTCATGTTCCCCCTTTCTTATATGTGACTGTTCAAGGGAAAATCACTACAAGTGCAAATAGCGATAATGACTGTATTGATAAATTTGTCAATAATATCAATAATATTGAAAAATTTTGCAATAATTATCGCAAAAAAATGATATTATTGCAAAGATTTTTTGATAAATATGGTCATAAACTAATGAGATTTATTGATATTGGCGATAAAAGCGATAATTTCTTAATTATTCTGCAATAATTTATCAGTGCTTATTCAGTATATTAATGTTGTCGGTAATTTATGTGAAATTATCATGTGAAAATTTATTGATCATTTATCACAATTAGCACAAACTTTGCGAAAAAGAAAGTTATTGTCACAATTATTTATAAACTTTATCAAAAGTTTCTGTCGCAAATATTGATATTCTAAGAGTAAATCGAATATCGAATGTATTAGCAATAAAATCTATTGTGCTTTTATCAATATTATCGCAAATATTTATCGTTATTTCCCCTTGTAGTAATTTTCCCTTTAACCGTCACATATAAAGAACATTCACACAGCACAAAAATTTTATTTTGCAGAAGTTTTTACTATATTTATTCACAGGCATATACATATATATATATATATATATATATTACTAAAGCTAAACAATTTGGAAAATCAAGTGTCACGAGGAGTGATCAAGTCATCTTCTTCTTCACTAATATCTACATTTTCCATGTCATCAGCTTCTACAATTGCTTTGTCCTTTTTTAAACAATTTTCACTTTTAGCAACATTTTCGTCTTGTTCATTTGTTCCATGTTCTTTTTTCACTTCAGTACTCTCAGTTCTTTCAGACATGGGAGTCAAAGATTGTTCGGTGTTTCCTGCCTCTGCTTTGATGTGTACATGTAGTGTACTCAAATCGTCTCCCGATTGCAATGCTTTCCCAACAAAAAACAAATCTTGTAAATTGGGTTTAGGTTTTGACTCTTTGTTTTCCTTAGGTTTTGGTGACAGGATAGTTTCAATAAGTTTACTGATCTGTATATCAGTACATATATGTTCCTTTGACGTTATGCTTTCCACATATTTAGCTTTTATATTCAAATAATCTTCATTATTTTCCAAATCTTGATCTTTAAAGGCATTTTCTAAAATAAAATTCAACCTCCTTTTAGTTTCATTACATTCTTTACATAGCCCTCTTAGTTTTGTTGTCTTTGAGCCACTTCTCGTGGTGGACTTTGAGTCTGGCGGTGGAGCAAAATTAGGATAGGTTAGACGAACAAGTTTACGTGGTGGTTCAATTTGTGAAGCATCAGGAGAATTAAGTAGTCTTGCTCTGTTTTTCTTTGGTGGGTCTATTAATTTCATTATACGATGAGCTTTGTCCCCTTTTCGTTGGCCTTGATCTTTCAAGAAACAGATAGAATTATGTGAGTTGATAGCACAACGAAAATTAGTCTTCCATAGAGCTGGTTTTGCTTTATCTATCCCCACTCGGTATCTATTAGTGTATATTGCCCAAGCTTTAAATAGTGAAACATCACCATCTTCCCAACCATTTCTTGAAGCATGCTTCCAGGGTACATGAAAAATTCGTTCCTTTTCGTTAATCCAGTAAACTCCCTTGTGCTTTCCACTATCAACTTGTTCTTTAAGCCACTCAGGAAGACTCAGGCGAAATAAATTTGGGCTAGAGTTAGCTGTCATACTTCCTTCTCAGAACTGTTTTCGACTTTCGATTCAAAACTCCGGACACGTACGTCGTTGTTAAGAATGAAAAGAAAGCGAAAGGGCTGGGTCTGGGAGGAAGTTTCGCTTTCAGTTCTTGATTACCCATTTGTCGTAAAAATTCTTGTCTTCAAAATTTCAAGACTGATCGAGCCTTGATAATAAATAAGTAAATAAAAACTTTCATTATTATTGAAAAAAAATCGATTAGTAGCCTGACAACTTATGTTGGAATTGAAATTGAAATAAATACAGTAGATTTTTAATTAATTAAGCTAAACTTCGTTCTAATGTTATTCTCATCTTCTACCCATTTATTTATCTTCGATTTAACAAAGAATTTCTTTCAATTGACACCTTACCTTTCATCTCAAATGAATAATTTTTGTTAAACTTTTACACAAATTGCTCAAGGCTAATGTGTCGGTGTATTGCGGTGCCTCGATTTTCGCCTGAGATATTCAGAAATTTTATGTGATCTGTGAGACAAGATTTAGCAGGAACAATTCAATTTAATAATTCTGTTCAGAGCCTGAACCCTGAACTGTCGTTAACATTTACGAACATTTTCTGGCATTATATACGCTAATTAATTAGCGATATAATTAATAGCGCTACACAGATATCTGCTGATACACGCAATCCCTCGCGCGCACCCTCGCCTGCCCCTCTACAAAACATACACACGGGGACGAGACGTGTCATATGCTTTTAGCTATAGCTAATGATATTTCCACGCTAGCACCCAAAGATAGGCGACGAGAGGGCTTGTGTATATAAGTACCCTTTTTTGTAGCACCTGTATCAATTTGATATAAATTGAATCATCAAAATAAACATGGCCAGTTACAGCCTTGAAAATGAATGTCATAGCTATAAAATAAAAAGTCTTGATTGGTCATAATCGTGTAAAAACCAGGTGAAAGTGAAAGAAATATTTATTCAAATCCCAGTGCAAATGACATTGTTTGTAAATTGAAAGTATGTTCAGAAAACATATCTTATAAATTATGTATATAACAATGTAAAGGCCTTACTATTTTGAAGATGGAAATTAACTCAGAACAAAGGAGAGTCATGTGTTAACATCATTTTAAACATTTATAATAAAAAACATGAACAGTTGAAAAAATCATCCGCTATAATGACTTCACAATTCACTTAGTTTGTAAAACTTCAAAACCTTATTATCGTATAAATTATTTCACTAAAATAAATAAAATTTGGTAGGTAATTGTTTTTTTTTATTAGTTATTTATATTTAAAGTTATATTTATATTTACCTTTACTATTAACCTCATGCTTTACTTCTCAATACAGATTTGCACATAACAGCCAGTATCCTGTTAGTAATTCTATTGGTGGGAGTAAGGCTTTTGCATTCTTTTGATCTCGTTGGAAAAGGAAAACAGCTTCCTTTTGTGGAAACCAAGCTTTATTAACCAGGCCTGAATATTAGCGCCAGACATCCGACATTGTCCGGAGGTTTTTTATCGGTGTAAGTTTGTGATCAATATTCGTCTAGCAAGATTTGGTATCTGGTAAGCCCGCTTTGTGGACAGGGAAATTGGTGATGCCTGACATGGTAATGAAGGGTCCAGCAAGTATATGTTTCTACCGGACATCTTGTTTGATGTAGAAAAAAATATTTAGGTCTGTTGACTGGTACTTATGAAGTACAACCAACTTATTTCACAAACTTTCATGCTTATTTCTTATTTTCGTCTGAAAGAACGAGTCAATACACAACATTATTCTCGTTAACCCAAGCACATAAAAATTTGACCAACAAACCAGTGATGCTCGCATCTTGTTACAAACCTATAATGGCTGAATTCGTTCCATTATGGCCTATGACCTTTTTAGCCCAAAATTACCAATGATGAAAAGAAATGAAAGATTTCACAATACTGCTGTTACATATTCTTTGTAGCATCTTTTAATAACATCTGATATGCCTAGTTTTGTAATAATCAACGGGTTTCGTAATACATGTCGTATTTTGTAACCCCCTGCCCCGTAATTATTTCATGCTTACATGACTTCTTTATTTGCCTGTTTATTTTTTTAGCTGAGAAACTAAATAAGTAACTGCATATGGCTGAAGTTGAACCTGGTGGTAGTAGTGGTAACACACCAATCATAAATAACGTGGAGAGAGATTTTAGAAATCAACGCCAACGTCAGAGTGAAAGGAACCGTAATGGCTTCAATCCCCGAGATCGTTTATTCCATGCATTGTTTGTCAAAATCAGTAATATATATTCCAGGCTGATACCAAAGCGGTTTCGTTTGATTATTGAAACAGTGGTTTTGGTAAAGGTATGTTTCCCATTAAAATTTTCCCAATATTTTCTATCATCGAGCACTCTTTCATGATTGGACTAAATAGCCACCAATGAAGTGATCTGGTTTCCAATTCTTATCAGACATGTGATTTCCATGATGAATAGGATAAAAACTATTTTTTAAGGGACATATCCTTTTCAAGATTGCTTTGAATGTTGTTGTTTAGAAAAATATACCATTTAAAAGTTTAATTAAAACCCCTTTTTCCAATTATAGAATAATTATAATCCTGAACTTGTTGAAAGATATTGTATAATTCTAAATAATGCTTTTTATTGGGAAATTTGCATGAAAAAATCTTGATATTAAAAATAAAGCAATAAGAGAGCTTTGATGTCGAAATGCTCAAATGCTTCAGAAAATACTTTTTGCGACAACTTTGATGTCCTTTTTGATGTTAACATGTCTTGATGAGCTTATTCCAAATTCGAAAAGTTTCCAGGCTTCCCGCCTGCAGTTTTCAAGAAATCAAAGACTGAATTACAGATTATTGATTTTAATCGTGTGATTTCGGTTTTTGACTATAGTAATGCACGTGGACACAAAATAATGATAAAATTGAAACCCAAACGGCTATTAATAATGCTTTATACACATTTTGAGCCTAATTGCAATCTATACTTCATATTTTTCTGTAACTTATCAAGCAAGAACTGTGTAACTATTGATTTTTGTGGAAAAACAAATATAATTAGTCCGAAAAATTACAAAGAAAAATGTGAATAAACTTTTTTTTTACCTCTTCATCATATTGATCATTATCAGAGTTGGAATTGTCCTTGGAATTGTTCGGATCATTGAAGACATCTTCGTTTTCGCTTTCTTTGTTGTGATCTGATATGCTGTTGCACCAACTAGAGCATTGCCATAAATCAGAGCACACTAGTTCTAGTTTCACATCCACTCGCACAATTTCATTTGATAACCACTTGATTTTCAATTTACCATCTTCCGTCATCCAACCATGTAAAAAAATTGACATGTTTAACAGTGCTGAAGTAGCATGTTTCCAGTCTTGGGAAATCTTGGAACTTTATTGATTTTGTAAATATTTTGTTCAGATCAGAGAGGGACGTCATGAAATGACACAAAGGAAGTACATGAATTATGGTCTAAAAAGTCTATTTTCATATAAAAATATATCTTCATTATATTTTTTACTAACGTAAATACTAATGTTACTTTACGATGTGTTAGAATAAATTTTTGCTAGAGTAAAATCAAGAATATTGTCTGAAGCCTAGATTCCAAGGTTTCTTATTATACAGAGGAAGGAATGGTTCTGATTGCATAATTCATTTCGTGAAACAATCAGGTATTCTTATAATATATCAATCTCACATGTCGTTCACGCTAATAGAAGCTTAGGGAAACGATGGGGTAACAGACCGATTGTTACCCTCAAATTTCGTGGCCTGTATAATATATCAATCTCACATGTTACATTAAATTTTCATTCTTCAGATATTTTCTATGTGTATCTATGCTTAAATCCAGTTGTTGTTACTGATCACTTTTGCAATCCTACCTAAATTTCTTTTTCAGGGCTTACTCTTGTTTACATTCCTGTCTTATTTGCATTTTTCGTTCGGTCATCATCCAATGAACTGCTTGAATACAACCATTCAGACTTGGCCACGTGATGGAATACTCCGCGTACAAATTCAGCCTGAATATGAGTTGAAGATTTTACTACCAAGGTTTTATTCGCCTGAATCTCGTACCGTCCTCTTTCATCCATGCCATCTTGAAACAAATTACTATCCAAAAATCTGTTACAAAATGTCAGTTGAGTTCAAAAATTTCTACGATTCGAAATGTGCACAGTACTCGTTGAGAGACCAGACCTACCGTGCGAATCTATCTGATTTCCTGTATTCCCGCAATTTCAAAGGATGGAAATTATATCAAGATTTTGAGTATATAGCCTACGATCACAGTGGCTCACCGATCACAGGCTTTGAACCTGGTGAAATTACCAAAGAAGGACGATTGTTTAGTTTCTACGATAAATATCTTACCGAAAAGTCAGGTAAGATAAAAATTTGAGAACAGTGTTTTTGTTTGCATTTGGATGTTGGCATGACATTTTCAATGATTTTGCATGACCATTTTTACCGATGCGATGCCTTAACCCAAAACTTAACATGATCTCATTGTTCGATATTATAATGTACAAAAATATTGTCTTTGTATAAAATTAGCAAATATCTTAAGGGGGTGAGTTCTCACTTATCATGACACTGATTGCACCAGGAGATTATCTTTCTTTCTCATCACAATCAACTTTATAATTATGCAATACTGTTTTCAATGTTTGTGTGATTTAAACTCGAGCCTTGTATTTTGGCATCCTCTTAATTTTTTGTGTGTAATGTTTTAATTTCCCACTGTGATTGATAAGATGTTATCTAAAAGCATTTTTTTACGGTT
Source organism: Turritopsis rubra (assembly GCA_039566895.2). NCBI lineage: Eukaryota > Metazoa > Cnidaria > Hydrozoa > Anthoathecata > Oceaniidae > Turritopsis > Turritopsis rubra. Next base: position 14,046,495 of record CM077618.1, on the reverse strand, counting down.
CTATCTCGTGGGGCTATCAAATGCTATCATAATATACTATCTTAGATATGGGTCGTCCTTACATATTTGAGTACTCTCGAGAATTTGGATTTCTTCGTCTGTCACCAGAAACAAGAACAAGGCTGAAAGTACCAATTAAAATCGTGAGTTTAGGTAGGAATATTACCCTGTTTCTTAAATGTGTTCTTATTAACGGTCACAACGGTCAATTTGTTCCAACTAGTGAGTTTTGTTTATTTTTGTTTATTTTTTATCAATCCACTAAAAGATAAAGCCATCCATCAATCTCTGATCATTCTTCAGCTTCATTTATTTTATGAAAATTATTCCTTGTACTTTATGCAGTATCAATTGCAAGCCAGTCGGTTGTTTTATTTTGCTACATTTAAAATACATGAATCAGCTCTTTTATACATGATTTAAAGAACACCTCGTTATTTTAAAGTAACTGTCTCTACTGGCTTCCTTTCTATAGGAAATAGACTTCCAAAGATGTTACATAAAAATTGACTTATGACTGTTTTCTTCGATTTTTTTCACCAGATCCTAACAAAGAAAAATGTTTTGGCGACTCGTTCAGTCGATTCTTGTTGAAATATTTTCTTGGATACGATGATATACTCATGAATAGCATTAAAAAAGTAGCTGATGCTGAAAACAATTCTGGTAAGTGCTTATGAAAACTGCTTCAATTCTCATTATGGCAAAAACTTCATGTATAATTAGCTTCTAAGCTAGAAAGAAAGAATGGGTCGAAAGGGAAGTTAGCCTGAACTTTAAACCTGATCTGAAAAGTTTAAATTTGATCTTCTAAATTCATCTTGATAATGAAGTCCAGTTACATTTTGACATTTACTGCAAATGAAGTCAAAATATGATTTGTATACCCACCCCATAAAAAAATTGAAATAATAAGCTTCCCCATATTAAACCCTTGATTGGTAATTACAGGAAACATGAAACAAAGAACTCCATTACAACCGTCTGTGTTCTTTGTTTTCATTTTTTTCTTACTGTCCAAACCTTGGACGAAATGTGGAATAGTTAATTATTGCAATTATGTCACCTCTTTCCGTGATTTCCGTGAAAGAAAATGGCGGATATGTTAAAAAGCTAATTTTTCTTCCATCTATTATTTGTATCTTTCAATATCTTTTTAATCATTTTAAAATAAAATTTCACTTTTAAAAGAAAGTAAAGAATTTTTTTCATTTAATTATTTCAGTTTTAACATATTATATTTGTAATTTTTTTTTAAAGTTTTTCAAGATTATATTAAAGGTCTCATTCTCTTGTTTCCAGTGTGTCAGTTACTGATAAAATAAGTTTATAAGCACCCCTCTAAAATGCAAAAACATTAGTAAGCCCCAGGTACTTAAAAGAGGAAACTCAATGTAACGTGTGTAATCTCCAATATAATCAAGCCTATAAATATAGACCATATATCCATATTTCTGGATATAGATATAGATGTCATGTGATGTCACATTTTTTAGATCTCAATTATGTATTATGTATCAATTTATCAAAATTATTCAACATTTTCTCGATGGCAGAGTTAGAAGAGATTTCATAGAAATTCATAGAAATTCAAAAAGTTTCTCTTGCAAACACAATATGCCGTATTAACAGTAACCTATAAATCTAGACCGTCGCTAATTCGCTATGGTCTATATACTTTGGTTGATTTTTTCATATTGGCTTGTTACAGGATCTGATAACACATTTGGCAAATCATTCGTAATTATCAACTCGTTTGTATGGTTCTCAATCTCTTTTTGATAGCACGGTCATTTGAAAAAATCAACCAAAGTGTATAGACCATAGCGAGTTAGCAACAGTCTAGATTTGTAGGCTAATGTAATCATTAAGTCATTTTATTCAATCGTTAAAGGCATACCGAACTACCCAGGGTCTATTTATAATTTCGTGGGTCCCACGAAATTAAAATTTAAGCGAGAGAATATACAAACAGAAATTACTAAGCTGTTTTCACCATAAATTTAGTATTTAAGTGTAAATTTTCTTCTAAAAGAGCACAATAACGCTTATATTATACAGTAATGGCTGTTATGGCTAACCATTTAGTTGAAAAATATGATTTTTGAGAGAAAGTTCTGGTAAAAGTTTACCAGAGTATTTTTGAGGATTGCTCAAATAAGGATAAACAGAAACAAGAGTAGTTCCGTGGAATTGCATATAACATACCTAGAAATATTAAAGAATACTTTTTTATTATCTTCGTTGCACTAAGCTGTATCTGTGCATAGAATATTGCCTCCAAAAACTGATCGTGATTCTTCTTTTAAAAAAATAATCTCCATATTGTTTTGATTTGAAAACGATAAAGAATTGTTGAAATAATACAGACTAACTTTCCACAGTCAACAAATTAATGAAAGACGTGATAAATATAAATTATTATAAGTTCAAAATAAAAAAAGATTATTTTCTGGTCCGCATAATTCATGAGCATGAAGCACACTTGCCTAAGTGTTCGAACTCAAAGTGTGTGATACTCTGGGTAGTTTGGTATGCCTTTAAAATGAATTTTTGAAACAACCTCAGAATATCACCTTTGGTCACCATTTGACTAGCCTTGAGATGGTTTAAAACTAGCCTATCATTTCAAAACTTGTTATCTACTTGTTGTTCTATTCTATTCTTAGGTTATATGTTGAATGTTGTTACCGGTGATCATTATAAATTTGTCCCATGGGGGATCGGTAAAGGCTCATATGTGATTTCACTGTTTCTTATGTTTTTATTTGTGAGTAGTAAAAGTAATTGTTCTTAAATGTTGTTGTACCATGATCGAGCACAAACCTATGGACAAATCTATTGAAGCCTTGAGTCCACGGTGTAACATTTTTGTGTGTATGCTTGCAATGCAACATTGTAAAATTTGGTGTCACAAATGCCACAAAATTGATTTGAAAAATGTGTTCTGCTGCATTTTTATTGCATGACATTGATGTGTTACGATGTTGCACCACACTATGTGAAACTTAGAGAGCTTACGTAAGGCAATCAGAGAGCATGTTTAAAGTGTTCGAATTAAAATGACATTTAATTTAGTAAAAAAATGTAATAAAGTTGACTGATGAAGAAGAACATACCCACAAGGCATAGATTTTTTGTTGCAACGTCCAAACATTTGCCTATATAAGTCAAAGTCTGACACAGTGGTATCAAAGCTTGTTTGAATATATTCCAAAAAATGTAAAGGTCAGGGAAAACGTGTCCAACATCATCCAACATGTAGGATGAGAAATGTTTCAGACATTTGCGGCTGATGTTAAATGATGTTAGACCTACATGTTAATTGATGTTGGATGCATGCGATGATTGAACTTCTTGAAGAACGAACCTGTTTGTGGGATATTTATTCCAATATTGAATGCCAAATCAATTGAACAAAAAACAGTCAATGTTGTAAATATTGACACGAACACATCCAAGATCTTTGACCAACATTGGTATAATGTTGGATCTACATGTTGTACTCACTTTTCCTGGCCTTAAAGTTGAACACCTTGAGAGATAACATCTTTGATCGAAGATTCAGAGCAATGAAAAATATGTACCAGAAATGTTGCACAATGTATTGCAAGCCCCAAAAAATGTTATACCACGACCTCAAGGTCCTGGATATATGTATATGACCTGGATATATGACCTGGGATATGTTTCATTGTCAGATTGGATTCCGAAAATGTATTTCGACCACCAAATATTCACTATGATGATGCAACTCCATTTTCCAATGACATAAAGATTACCTTTTCTTTAGACTATATCCATCTCTACTTTGCTGAGATATTGCCACCAACAAGTTTTCTTCTTCATAAGTAAGATCATGTCTACTTTGCATCTGTGTTTACTTCATACAAACTGAAAGCTCTGTAATAATTACTAGGTTTTTAACACTCTCTGTTCAATCAATATTCAATTACATTACCTGCAATAGGTACATTTAGAAGGAGAATTATTGGTCCTTATATTAATTGTGTCACAATTTGTAAAAGAAAATATAGATTTGGTAACATGGAAAACATGTTTCTTTGGTAAAGGCGCTCAACAGTACATGCTTTTTAAATTCAACCTTTGTGACGATGCTTTCGCTCGTTTCAGCCTCGTGTCATCCTTTTAAGTGATGTTAACTTATGTTTTTGTGAAGCAGGTTAGAAATTTCAGCTTGATATTTGCTGATGTGGACAACTGTTTATTGTTGTTTCCCAATATGTCTATACTTTTGATAATACAATCTACTCCCACCTTAATATAAACCCAATTTAATACAAATTTTTTTTCATCAATTTAAAAGAAACTTTAGAACTTGACTTGATAAGTGGTGGGAAGTAACCCCTCTCTCCTCCACGAAGTTTATGTGATGCTAAGGTGATTCCTATTTAAAGAGACTAAAAAACGTGTATTTTTATCTGTGTAGGAGAGATCAGTATACTAACCCCCCACCGCTGCTTGTTATTTTTTATTGGATGTTTTCGTTTCTTCAGTTCACGTGTTGCAAATGCTCGATATGAACGTCGTATTTGCGTTTCCTGTTGCGCCACTCTTCACAGTCGTTCTTTCTCTTGTCGGTAAGTGTGTTTCGTTGTTCTTAGAAATGTCAACAAGTAAGTCCGTAGTGGTTGGCTATTCTGCCCGCCGACTTGCAACAAGGAAGTTGACTAACCGTCAGAGATACGTATAGCAATGCTCTAACTTGTGCGAAGGCCAGTGTGCAGTCAGTTGATGGCTCCAAATATGCTGATACGCTGCTTTTAAAGCTTTCCAGAGAGAAGTATCGAAATGCGACAGGGCTGTGACTCGAACGAGGGCCTCAGTGTTCGCTCAAAAAAGTACTCACCACTTTATCACAACCCCAGATATGTTTGAGTCAAACATTCAAGGTTATGCTTCCACTAAAAAAAACTTTCTAAATATACTAATTCGATTAATTTTTTTAAGATATTTTGTTTTTATTCGTTCAATGCGTTTCAGGGATGGAAACGATTATGTCGGAATATTTCAACGACACGACGACTAGCTTTTATATCATACTGATCGTTTGGGCCGTCGATCAATTTGACACAATATGCTGTCATACAGAGATCACGCAGAAATATTGGCTAAGGTAAGCATTCGTGCCAAGCCTTTACTTGGCAGGAAAAACGATATCTCCGTTATATATACAAGAGTTATGAGATAAGTGCAGTTGTGAGATAAGTGGAGTTGGGGGAAAGATGTAAGGGACCTTACGCAACTGTGACGGCATGACGGCAACAAGGACGGTGACATAAAAGTAATCCATGAATAATCAGAAAATCACAAAGCCATGAAAGATTTGTCGCCATTCTCGTTGTCGTCATATTTTCATAAGCTCCCTATTGAACTAGCTGTGAACTCAGTTTATGTTTACATCGACTTGTTTTTACGTTACTATTGAATCTAATGGAAATTTATTTCCTGATAACTTGTTGCATATAAAGTCTTAATTAAGGGGAAAACTTTCAAGCCACCAACATTTTCGAGCAGACTGTTTGATCTAATTGAGTAATATTTTCCATTTCCTGAAATCTCGTTTTTCTGTTTATTTTTGCAGGTTTTTCTACTTGTATCACTTCCTGTTTTACGCCTATCATTATCGTTTTAACGGACAGTACAGCTCGCTCGCCTTAGCCGCCACCTGGTTCATGATTCAAGTAAGAGATACTTTATTTATTTGTACAATCAAATTGCCTCTCTTGGGATCTCTCCGTTAATTTTGTCGGCTATTTTCTTACTCTGGCCCAAATTGTTTTATGCCAGTTCTATTTACGCCGGTCTTTTGGCGTTAATATTGAAAAGTCCACGATTAAATTTACAGAGATTAAGATTTAACGTCTGCCTTTTTAACACCAAGTTATGAACATCTAAAAGGGATGGCGTAAAAGGGATGGCGTAAAAGGGCTAATTATATAGCTAATAACTGACTCCTCTGTTATAAGTAGTGTGCCACAGAGTGTGATTCCGAGATGGCTAGTTGAGTTTCAGTGCGAATACATCCTTTTTAAGTTTCCCTTAAAACGCCGCGTTTTGGTCTAGTAACTACTTTCGGCCTTGTTTCAAATATCGAAATTGTTTCTAATCATTCTACTCCTGGGAGTTCAAGTAAAAAACACAATTGCTTAGTAATTGAAATAATAAATTTCATAAAAGCGAGGCTGGAAACACGTGTTTAAAAAGAATTTCGGGAAAAGCGTATTTTCTGTCGTGTGATGGAGTGCTTATTAAATACTTGTAATGAATGCCCTTTATAAATAACCATTTGATTTTTTTTTCTTTAAAGCATTCCATGCTATACTTCTTCCATAACTACGAGTTACCTGCGGTCGAAAGCAATCGTAACAACACCCAGGAGGATCATGAGGAGGAGGCCTACCTTGATGAAGCTGTTCAAATGATAGTGGAAGGACTCGAGTTTGTTGCTGGGCAACAAGATCAGCATGAACAACGAACCACTCCACCGCCTTCATCGAATAGTGATTCTAATGTTAGTGTTAGTAACGAATCAGCTCAAAATAATGTGGATAGGAGAGTCCGCGAAATCTCCACCGGGGTGGATGGAGTAAATCGGATCTTCATCTTCGCTGCTGATCGACCGTTTCTACAAATGGTTCGTGATTTTATACGTCACATTCACGAGCGTATGAATAGAGAGAATACTGAATCGCATCCTGCTAGTAATGTCGATACACAGACGAGAGATGAAGAGGCTATCGATCAAGTAACGATTGTTGATACAACAAGTCACTCAGTTGAACCTAATGGGTTGGAGAGTGACCCAGAAAGTAACACTTCCTGTACAACAGAACCAAGTACTGTGTCCAATTCCTTCGATACAAACTCTTTAACTAGTGTTGTATGTAATGACAGCAAATCCACTTACATTCAGATCCGAAAAACTGATAATGCAGAAATACCAGGATGTTCAGGAGAGAAAGAGAAGTCGGATTCTCCTTCTAGTGCAGCAAATGAATGTGGAGGCGATAGTAGAATGTATATAAATGATAGTTTAAAAGACCTCAATGTTGAAACGAACGCTGAAGAAAGTGAAAATAAATGTAACGCTTGTGATGAGAAAGCTGTCAGTGAAGCTGCTCAAACTGTGCCAGAAAATTATATCAATCTAACACAGCCTACCACGTCAGATATTTTTAACGACTAGAGAAGTTCATATAATTTCCAATCGCTACTTCAACAAGACGATTTAATCAAAGTTTCGAAATTATCTTATAAGTAGCTATATGTAGGATTAACAATTTGATAGCATTTGTTCTTTTGGTAGGAAACTCTCTTAATTTCGTTTGGTTAAAGAGGGTAAGTTTGTAGAGATGTCTCACTTATTCAAGCTTTATTTATAGAGTTTTGTACGTGAATATAAAGTGCTTTCGAGTTGTTCAAGAGTTTCGTGAAGTCTCTGTTGCCACTGCGTAGTATTGCTAAGTGAAGAAAACATTGCTGCCTTTGGCCTTGTTATTTTAATTACATCATTGAGTTAAAATGGTAGTATCACTGCGTGTTGTGCTGACCGTAGTAAAGCTTTCAAGGAACGCCCATTTTCTTAACGGAATGTTGATTAGTTCATTTTACTTATAGATACTGACATTTTAAAATTCGTTATTATGACGTACGAATTGACCATACCACATCTGTGTTTATACGGTGCTATTTGTCCGGGTTGTTATGTCAGTGTTTGATAGTGAAACTACAGTGGAATCTCTATAAAGCCGCCATCTCCGTACAGCGGACACATACTCCAGGTACGGATGGATAGTCAAATCCTCGTAGTTAAAGTATCGGGCACCTTTTTATGCACCAATAATGTCCAACCATGCCTGCTTTATAAAGATTCCGGTGTATCGGTTTTTACCGAAACTCCTTACATCGATGCAAAAAAAATAAAAAAAATATGAATATATGAAGAGAAATTATGATAGTTACATATGTGTTCAATGTAAATTTAGTACGAAAAACTATCGTTTATTTCTTTGAAACTAACCTTGGATTTTTAATGAAATGATGAGAACTGTAGAAACCATTTACCTGTATCTTCAGTTTTTTTTAACGTGTGTGCCCTTCAGAATAAGTATAGCTTGTTCACTAAGTTTTAACCTGTGGTCCGCAAAATAGACTTTAGTGTGCTTGAGTAACTCTCGGAAACTCGGCTCCAGTTTCTTTGCTCAGACGGAGATTTATTTTTTTATTTGTTATTGTTTACCCAGGGTCTTGCGTACGAGATCCTACAACATTTCTAAAGCCAACTTCGCAACATCAATTCCGCTCTCAAGTCTAGTGCTACGCTAAGTGGATTAATTCACACTGTTATAGTCGCTGGCATGACTCAGCCAGTATTAAAACCCTGACCTTCCGCTCTGAAGGTGAGCACTCTACCACCAGTCGAATCGAAGAAGTGAAAGCTTGGTTCGTTCCCAAAAATACCATATATCTCTTGCTAGATCGTCATATGTGAGGTAGCAACCTCCAACGGCTTTAACTCACTCTAGTATATGGTTGTTTGTTTTTTATATTTTAAATTCAACGCTTAAGTAATAAAGAATAACAGAACGATTGAAGGTATGATTGTTTTGTTTCGTTCATTTAAGTAGGGAAACTTGAAGGTATTTTCTTATACTTCAGAAGTTTAATACTTTGTTACTACCGGAAGAAAAGTAAAGTCAAGTGGTTATAAATAACTTGCCCAGTTCCTCTAGGATAGCTGCATGTCTTTCAGAACCTTTTTCAGAGTTTTGCGTTCCATGGAAGGAAACGACTTCTGGAGGTTATTGGTTAATTCATACCCCCTCCCCCCTCGGTACACCCCTAATCCCCAGTGGGTAAAATCTTCAAAAAGTCTAGGAAGAAGAGTATTTTCTATAGGAACGGCAAGCAATATCCACTGCTGTTTCAATAAAAGATTTTTCCCACTAGGAAAGATCCCATGATGACGGGTATCATGGTGACATCCAGATTGTAATTTCGCTAGATCCACCCTTAGTAACTCTTATTACAAAATTACGCCTCTGGCATACGCCCTTTACTTTCCTTCACCCAGACACAATAATGATACTCTGAAGTTAAAATCCTATCCAAACATATAGATCGGCGACTTGGTTTATTCTTAAAACAGACTAGATACCAGGCTAGTGAGAAAGAAATACTACCATGTTGAATAATATTGTTGAAAATTAATATTGTTGAAAATTACCAGAGTAAATACATAATAACATCGTTTATATAGTTCTCCGGAAAAAAAAAATTCTTCAGCGCCGAATATGGCTGTCGTCCTGCTGGGTATCGGGTATTCCGATTGTTGCTGTTACTATTTTAAAGTTGAGAAAAACATATACAGCGAACTCTCTTTCAAGTAGACACCATTGCTACACAAAAAAGTTGAGAGACTTTCCCTATGCCTACCTTACCTATAAGAATATGGCTGTAAATCCATCCATCTGTACATGGAGTATATATCCTTTATACAGAGATGTCCGCTATATAAAGATTCTACTGTATTTTCGGCTACTCAGTATGTATGTCGAATATTGTAGAGAACATGATTATTGTTATCTCTATCATCAATGAGTTTATTTAGTCTCACTAGTTTATGGTGCAAACCTTATAAATATTGTCTGGATTAGTGAGGTTAGAGTTAGGTTATGCCTCGATCTTTCAAACATTTTTATAAGACTTTTCATCGTGAATATATAGTGAGAAGAAATGGTCAGTAAATCAAACTCATAACAATAACAACAACAACAACAACAACAACAACAACAACAACAACAACAACAACAACAACAACAAAAATAATGCACGTAAAGTAATCCATCAGTTCAGTTTATTATTTGTATTTTTTTTATTTAGACTTATTTTCTCCTCCACAAACTTGGACATAATGCTTCTAAATTTCCAGATAACTTATCGGGAGAAAAAATCGGGGAAAATTGACTTACACTTTTGCAAGTGACTAAAACTTTCCCCCCGACTTAATTTTTCCCCCGACTTTTTTTACTTCGATTTTTCCCCGATAAGCTAGTATATGAAATAAATAAGAATATCAACCGCTTAACTATGATGTCATCTGTAAAATACTCCAGTCACGAGCAAAACGCTAACCAATAGCAAGAGGTCTAGAAAAGAAGAAAAGAAATATTGAATGATCACGTGTTTGTTGCATCATGTAGGAATGTCATAATCGCCCTTTTTTCTAATTGGCGCATCCCGCGATAAATTTTAAAGAACTTCATAAACGCCCTTCTCTAATATGCGCCTGGACTTTCCTGTATACTGTTTATTAAGAAAATATATATGATATTTTTTTCTATTTATTTTTCTAAAAATCGTGCGAACCGGCCAAATTCCGGCCAAATTCGTACAGATCCCGCAAATGTACAAAATTCTTCTGTTGGTCAGAAAACAAGAATTCGCTGTGACTTTGGAAAGTAGTTGCAATCTTTTGTCCTTAAATAACATTCGCGATATTCACTCATTCGCGCGAACTGTAAACCAGCCCTGCTGACTATATGTCTATCCACCGTACCTATACGTAACAACAATCTCAATAGTTGGTGGTGAAAACTTTGTTATTTTGAGACCAATCCGTCAACCTCGAACCTAGGCCTTTTTTATATACGAACGGGAGCAATATATCGTCCGTCCGTATATCGAAAAGGCAAGAGACTCTGAGTTCGAGGTTGACAAATTCGTTAGACACACACAAGTCATTTCATCCCAATGTGTTATTTACAAATTTTCATATTAATTTTCTAAGCGCCCTTCTCCAATTAGCGCCTCCCCACCCTCCCAAACGTAAAAAGTACAACAAAGAGACAGAAAATTAATGAATGAATGAATAAAGAAAGAAATGAATGAATGAATGAATGGATGAAAAAAACTTACATTCTGACCGCAATGACGCGCCATGTCCTTTACAAGTATCAAAAATACAATTCTCCCCATTCGTGGATGTCTTATTGAATGAAGTGCCGTTCTTTAAATCGAATGTTTGATTGTATCCAACTGTACCTATGTTTTTAAAATGCGATGACGGCAAGACATTGTTAACATTTTGTCGTCGAGTCGACGGCGATTGTACAAGCTGTTGTGTCGGTTGAATATACACCGTCGGATTCATGTTGTCACCAATGCTTTCATATGATAAGCTAGGTTGAAGATTTTGTGTATTTAATGGATATACATTTGTTGCAGGTGAGATGTCATTTCTCGAGGATTGTGGATCAATGGTAACATTAGTTTCCAGTATGTTTGATTGATATGGAACATTCACTAAAATAAACAGTGACATAAATAAATCAGCCAATGAATATTATTGCATATACTATTCTCCCAGTTGGCCCATCATTCTATTTTATCTGAGATTGTTAGTAATGAGGTTATCCGAGTTTTTCACGATATATATGAACAAACATCTGGAATGATCTAGGATGTTTTATAATTATCTGTGAAAAATAGAACATGTCTTTTTCAATGATGCTCTGGAATTTACGATCGACTGAAATTTTAAACAACATCAACCTCGTCCCTAGTACGATGTACTGGACGGCAGCGAAGTATATCGAAAAGACAGGATGCCCTGAGGATGAGGTTGTAACGACACATGAGAACATATATCTGAGACGACCTGGAATTTTATTGTTTGGGACGACGACCCAGATCATTGATCGCAGACAATCTGGAATTTTTACGATATGTTAATTAAAACTACATGTTGTTCTTCATAATCGATTCATAAGTTTGTCAGTTAAAAGCAAAGCTTAAAGTTCTCTTGCTCTCCATCACAGACGCTTTCTTAACAATTTTGAAACTTACCTATTTGCGACGTAGTTACATTTGTGGGTGCTACAACTACGGAGACTGCAACAATGGGCATTGAATTTGGGGGGGCTGCAACTGTGGGCGTTAAATCTGTGGGGGCTGCAACTGTGGGCGTTGAATCTGTGGGGGCTGCAACTGTGGGCGTTGAATCTGTGGGAGCTGCAACTGTGGGCGTCGTACTAATTACAGATGCTACAACAATGGGTGGAATATTAGTGTAGATACTGTTGCTGATTTGTGAAGGCTGAGTTGTACATTCCAACACCAAAGGAGAAATAGTAGTGGTGATGACAGGTTGAGGGCCAGGGTCTGTATCATTACTTATCACTTGAGATATACTGTTTATGGTTACAGTTGAGACTATAAAGAAGAAAGTCAATGTTCAGGTAAGTATACCTTTTTATATTGGACACAATTATTTGTCATCTATACTGTCTGACAGGTTGTGGGTATCTAAAATTTATTCAAAATTCGTGAGAAAGACACGAATGCATTAGCTTTTTATGGCCAAGTTGACAGTGTTCTTCCTCCAAAACATACAAATCAACGAAATAGTTCATCAATTTATCATCAACAAAATACTGTCAAACCTCTCTGTAGGGGACACAATCAGGACAAAATAACTGTGTCCGCTATAAGGAGTTGTCCGTTAAGTAGAACCTTGGACTTCAAAGGTAAAAGGTATCCGTTTCTACAAAAAGTGTCCGCGATATCCCATATCTCTACAGAGAGGTTTCACTGTGGTTTAATTCTTACCAACTGGAGTAGCAGAGACCATATAAGTAGTAATATAGGATTCGGGTGTGTATGTAGCAATTGAATGGCACGTGTAAGCTTCACTGTTAGCGTTCAAAATGCAGTATTCAGGATTAGTTGCATCGTTACATGACGGTGCTTCGGTTGGACTGAAGGCTGATATTTGGATCTTTTCAGCGCTATACCGATATGCACCAGCCTCGTGTTGAGCAATGTCAACTATAAGAGAAATACAGAAGATATGTAAAGAATAATTACTTTGCATGGGGATCAGAACATTGGAATATCCAAAATTTCAGGACAGAGTTCAGGTTAGTGATGATGTCACGTGTTAGTGATGTCACGTGTTAGTGATGGGGTTAAGCTCAATTGCTCAACCCAACTCTAAATGGTAATTCAAGGGAAATTTGACCAAGGAATGTAGAAGTAGAATACTTATGGTAATGGCCACACTTACGCAAATGTTTCTTAAGTTCTAAGGGGAGAAAGCTGAGTACGAATCGATATAAGTACAATCAGCGATTAAATAATGTTTACTTATAAAACAAGAAAAAAGTCCCAGACCTCCATTTTCTAAGTTGCTCCCATACGTGTTCACAATGAAAAATGATTGGTCGAGAGATTTCATGTATTCTTCACTTGCTGCGATGGAACGAGAGTATCTAAACATAAAAGCCATTGCAACTTCACTTTGACGAAGTTAGTTTTAAACAAACACTCTAACGGAGAAGGGATAGGTGATTTCAATATTTACAAAACGAAACTTGATGCAGCTTGCAAAGGCGGATCTAGTAGTTAGGCAAAACTTATTGAGGAGAGTTCAGTAAAAAAGAGAAACGTGGAAGTAGCCTATATACTAGACGTTGATCTCTAACCCTAGATCCGCCGCTGGCTTGTCTGTGAGGATCTTACGACTTTTTGGTAGAGTAAAGATGGTGTTCGTGTCTGTATAACTGAGAGTAAGTAAAGTTACCGAACCTGCATATCAGAGTTCCGTCTACCATATCCAATGAATGTAATGCAACGTTCGTCAGCTATAAAATAATAATCGTCACGGTTACCATAGTTAGCTAGTTGCTTGATGCTGATTGGTGAATATTATGAAAATAGAGCATCCGATTGGGCAATTAAAAACAATCCAACAACAATGAAAATGACATTTCCAGAATAAAGTGAAATATTTCCTTCTATAACGTTACAGATAACGTGTTTTTTTATTGAAACAAAAGACGATATTTCTTGCAATTCCTTTAGAAAACACTCCTCCTCGTAGACTTTTTGAAGATTTTGCCCACTGGGTAGAGTATAGAAACTAACAGGGAACAAAACATTTCCAGACCAGCTAACTTTTGCGTCGAAAACTCTGATTAAAATGATTCACTGATTCAAACCAACCTCAAAGAGACTCAGAGACCCTGGGCTCGAGGTTGTGATGTTTGAGGTCTAAGAACGAGACAGTAACTGTATGATAACAGACGCAATATGAAATATGATGACTCAGCAGTTTACAGTACTCACATTATCATAATATGTTGGAGAGATTCCTGTCGCATCTGCATTGAAGCCACGCAAAAACCCGGTTGTCCCGTTAAATATGCATAATTCACCAGAAGAGCCAGCCTAAGCAAAAAACAAAAAAGATATTAGTGAAAGACAGTTTATATGATGTAATATAACCGGGCCTTTCGTTTAGCTTTCGTTTTTACGCAACAATTATGCAAAATAAGATGAAGTTCCTGAAAAACAAATTTCTTTCAACTGTTCCGCAATTGCAGTCGGAAAACGTTGAATTCGAGGCATAAACGACAATTAAAGAAATATAACATTAACTCCTCATTACCATGCTGCCATCTTGCTCGTTCAAACTATTTGCTATCCAAACATTATTTGAAGATTTTTTGGTTGATACTTCAAAATAAACAGTATCCATTGAATTTGTTCCGTTTGGTTGCCATGTAACGATGACGTCACAGTTTTCACTGGATGTACAATCCGCAGGATATTTGTGGCATTTCTTAACGTATCCACAATCGTAAAGGGTAACCTGTCAAAACAAATTCAAAATGAAAATGAAAGTATTGAAAAATTTCAGAAAGATTCTCACAGACATTTTCCATCGTGATCTCAAAAACATAACCCAAGGATTGCTGCTCTGAACAAGTGAACAAATACGTGGCGAAGTTTTCTACCTAGTGAAGACATTCACTGTGGTGAAGACTGACTGTTGTTAGCCATTGAAAACAAGATGGAAGGAGTTTCTTTAAAGTTCTGCTTGTTAACAAATTGTGGCCACTGACGGCTACTGTCTGAATGGCAAATTTTTCTACCCTTCTTTTTCTACCAAAAGATGTTTTTACAAGACTACAGCAACCTCTGTATAGCGGACATCGACACTAAAAACGTGTCTGCTATAAGAAGGTTTCCGTAAAGTAGAGGTTTGGACTTCAAGGGGAAAAGGCCGGATGTCTAAAGTCTGCTGTAATGAGGTGTCCGACATAGAGAGGTTGGACTGTATCTGTGGAATTTCAAAAATCATCATGATTTAATTATTTGGAGATAGCTCGAGTCTTGCTAACAAACTTTATAATACTGTTGCTTGGGAAATATGTTAAAATAATCATTCTATGGTTTGGGCTAAAGAGAATAAACCTCTAAGAATCATTAGGATACATACCTGTTGACCTTCAACACCCTTCACCACTACCACCACCACCAGCAACAACAACAACGAACTCTACGAAAGACAAACACAATTTCAATGAGCAACAAAATTGAATTTTATCGATATCCTTTTTATTTGTTTATAAAACCTGCCCCAATTTGTAATGAAAGTAGACGCTGATCTAGAGGGGGTTCAGTCAACTCCCGCTATCTCGCTATCTCAATCAGTCAAGGGATCGATAAGGCTCAAAGAGACAGGACCAATATTTTTGTTCGAGATAACGGATGTTCAAGATAGTACTTGTTCGAAACGGCCAGAGTTGACTGTATGTCGAAATTTGTGTAGGAGAATGTCAGCTAGTAAAGCATAAAAAGAAATATGTGCCAATAATTCCATTGGTGATACAGACTGAAAACAGAAAATATGTTAATGTGTCCCTCTACAATTTATGACTGGATCCGCCGCTGGAAAGGGTAGCCAAAATTTTGAAATTTAGCATTGGCTACTCATAAGATAGAAGAGTTTGTACAAAATAGAAGTCAGCTAATTGGAAGATTTTGGCCGATGGTAAAGATAGAAACTAACAAGGAACAAAACAAATCCTAGTCATAGAAACCATTTTATCAGAAACTTAGTACTAGACCAAATTTAAAAAACTTTCTGGACAACTTTTTTGCAAACCTCAAACATTAAAATCGACGACTTTAAAGGGGCTACAAACGAACACAAACAATGAGGTAATGAATGTCGTAGCCCCTTTAATGTGTTTCTGGAAGATTGGAATGTTTATTTACTGTATAGTTGAGATATTGCATGAAACACATTCTTAGATTAAGTGTTTTTCTCTCAAAATCAAAATTATAATTCCTGAAATAAGAGACTTTTTGAACTTAATATCCTACATAAATTAAGGAACTTTTGGAACTAAATTCCCATTTCCATTCCCGGGTATGACGAATTGAAAAGGAAAGACACGTAATTTGAAAATACTTACAAAATAGATCGATAACATGGCGACCAGATAGGCTGCTGTCAAATTCTTAAAATTAAAGAATTAAAAATTCGTTGAGAAAAATATAAATTTGTTGTAACGAGGTGACAGAATTAAAAACAAAACAGAAGTGAAGATGAATCATGTTTTGAAACCATTATTTTCATTGGTGATGGATGCAAACGTTTCTAACTATTCATCTTTCACAGAATTGAAACTGATTACGTTTATTTTTTGTGGTTTGTTACTTTCCATTGTGTTTCCATAGTAACAATTACCAATGAATTTGGTCGCGAAATAAATAAAAAAAGTTGATTCAAGCCATAGAATGATATTTATTTATTTATTTATTCAACGAGGGCCCTGTAAATCTAGACCTTTATTAGAAATTATTATTATTATTATTATTAGAAAATAATATATATAATAAATATATTATTTATTATTAGCAGCAAATAGAATATGGAATAATGTGGCATGAATGGTGAATCTTGGGGAATGATCAATTTCGGCTGTGATTCCCTTTTATTCAATGGGGTCATACTGCCAATACTGTCATAGGACAGAGAGAAAAATGATCGCTTCGTATACCTTATATTATTTTCGTACATTGGTTGAAAGTGTGTTACACTGGTTGAACCTGTGTTACATTTAGGTATTTTAGGTATTCCAAGGTATAAAATTGTCAAAACATTGAAGTCTTACCCAAAGGAGTAATATTTTCATAGGAAATAGTGAATTATCACCAATTTGATATCCATAAAATAAAATAGAACTTTTTTAAAGGACTTAAGTTTGGCCTAAAATGACCAAACTCTGTGACTAAAAAAAAAGAGAAAAGAAACTGCAATCCTTGTTACATATATAATTATTTTATTTTTTTACGCGTTCGTCACGATGATATTATAGAACTTTTATTCAGAATCTCAATAAATCCTTAAATGCATACATATTGTAGCTAATAGAAACCAAATAAACATTGACATGCGTTTCCATGGATACATTTTCAAACGTGGTTCCATATAGAGGCTCGTTTTCAAAATGAATAATAAGGAGGAGCACATTAACATAATTTCTGTTTTCAGTCTGTATAACCAATGGGCTTATTTGCACGTTTTTCTTTTATACTTTAATAGCTAACATTCTCCTCCACAAACTTCGACTACCCTCTAGATCCGCTGCTGGCAAAAAGTGGGAGTAATGCAGTTGTTACCGAAATCATTATGATATACTGTAATTGAAAGCAACGTAATAATATAACAGGATTAATACATTTCCATCTATCGGGTCGGGGTCGGGTCGGGGTCGGGGATGGGGGCGCTTATTCAAGGCGTCTTACATAAAAATTGAACTTTTCAGGGGGTGTATTCGAGAGAAGGCGCTTATTAAAAGAAATACGGTTATTACAGCTCAAGTCGGAATGAATAATTTCCAATATTAGATTGTACATTGCCGTACCTAAATGTACATTTTCATAATGCGATGAGGATAAGATGTTGTTAATATTCTGTCCAAGAGTCGAGGGTGAATGTTAAAGTTGTTGCGTAGGTTGAATTGAAATTGTGGCATCGATGCTGTCACCAAGGCTTTCCAATGATGAACTAGATTGAAGGTTCATTTGTACTTGATGGAGGTTCATTTGTTGAGGATGAGCTGTAAATTATCGATGATTGTAAATGAATGGTACTATTAGTTTTTCGGTATACTTTTACTTGACGGTTGATCTGAAAGATTCCCTAAAACGCGAAATAAATGGAATAAATTACTCTACCTTCTGAGACACGATTCTTTGTTTACTTTCTTTTGTATTTTTCTGGTCATATCGATTGATAAATTTTCGTCAGTTGAATACAAGTTTGAAGGTTCTCTCAAGTATCGAGACCCTATTTTTCTACTATTGTAATACTTACATGTGTGAGATGTAGTAACATTTTTAGGTGTTCCAACTATGGCTGTTTCAGCTGTGGACGTTAAATGATTGACTGTTGTAAGAGGCGTCGTCCCAATTGCAGATACTTCAACAATGGATGTTGCAATTGCCGGATTAATAGTTAATATGCTGCTGTCTTGAGGCTGTAAAAAATGAAAGTTTTTACTGCATTTTTCTCGAATGATTACACGTGATCAAAAGAGAGTTTTCTATTGGGCAAACAATAAGGACCTTATGCAACTGCGAGGACAGCGAGACAAGGACAGCGAGGACGTAAGAAAAATCTACGAATATTTGTGAACATTGAATGACAAGGCAACTTTTAAAGATTTTGTCTGTTTGTGATAATCAAACGATTTCTGATCGCTGAACTGAGAAAGTAGGAAATGCATGAAATCAGAAGAGAACCAATACAAGAGAAACAGAATTTCTAGTCTTCTTGCGTTTCCGTCTATACGACTTCAAAACGTAAGTTTTTATGTTGCATGTAGATAGTAATTAAAAAACAAAATTTCCCAGGTAGTATAATATCTATGAAGTAGATTCTCTTTCTCAACAAAATCCACACGAAAAGACAAGATTTTGTTTCACTCACTTTGCCGTCCTTGTTTTCGTCATAATTTCGTAAGCTTCCTAATATGTAATTAGTGTCCTGCTCTCCATGTATAAAAGGAGTTTTCATTCAAAAAATCTGTTGAGTTATTGAGCGCTATATATTCTTTTTTAGATAAAACGTTTGTGCCGATATTTCAACAGCGTATAAAAATCATTTGTCCCTTAAACCCAAATGATGATCTGAATAGACGTCAACACAAATAAATCCAGGGCGTGTATTTCATGTCTGGACATTTTCAATCTATTCAAAATTCGCTTTTAAATTCATTTGAAATTTCTAACATTTTCATTGGTTTATTTAAAATTTCTAACATTTCCATTGGTTTATTTTTTATTGCTACAGCGACTAGTGGAAACAGTATCTAAGTTATTTTCCGTGTAGTGTTGAGATTAGATTCATTAAAAGCAAGATAGTTTTGTTTAAAGTCCTTCTTGTTTCTACATTAATTTTGTCCTTATTAACGCTAATTTTCTATTGGTTTGGTTAATTTGTAGAATGCACCATATTTTCAGAATTTCAGCGATTTAGGGAATAGTTAGTAAGTAAGCAACCCCATCCATATCGGTTAGCTCTTCCGCCCGTCGACTTGCAACTGGGAAGTTGACTTACCGCCAGAAATATGTATAGCATTGCTCTTACTATCTCGAAGGCCAGTGTGCAGTCAGTCGATGGCTCCAAACGGACTGAAACGCTGCTTTTAAAGTGCATCGGAGTGAAGTATCGAGATATGACATGACCGAAGCTCGAACACGGGCCCCAGCGGTCGCTCTCGAAAGTACTATCCACACTACACCATCTCTGCACTATAGCTTTTGTCTTGATGGCAGTTTAATAATATTGTTGGCTGGAAATATATTAGGTTTCGGAAGAAAAAGAGAAACAAATTATAAGGACGAGCGAATACACACCTGTTGACAGTCGATAGTCTGAAGGAACAATATTAACAATACCTAAAATTTAAAACAACCAGAATTTCAATTTGAAAAATTTCCTCAGGATTGATAGAAGGTAGCTTTCAATTTTCATTTGCTGCTAACGATTAGATAATGCTTAGAACAATGACGAAAAAAATCGAAAAGAAAAAAAAAAACGCATTTTCTCTTTTAAACCCACTATGCACGTATACAAATTTTTGGGCTCTGCACTTAATCGTACGTGTGCAGTTAAAGTTTTTGGAAAATAAATACAATTTCTTCTGGTGTCGTTTTTGTTTTTCAAAAAATCTTTAATGTATTTCATTAGAAAAATCACTCTCCTGCATCTGCGAGAGGCATCTTGTACAGGACCCTATTAGATAACATTACTATTTTGTAACTGGTTAGGTTATGTGTAAATATTAACGAATAAATAAATACTCCTATGTCACTTTCACTGGTGTTTGCGAAAGAATCTGAGCAAACGTTATATAGTAAGACAGTATTAAGAATTCCCATTTCTTTTGCTGCTTTTTCAAATAAGCGCGCATCATCCGTGGTTAGGGGATGTATGTTTATTTCAACATGAATTCTTTATCTGCAAGTAAAGATGTGCGGTTGTTCAAACGTGTACGCTACATCGAGAAAATACGGAATACGGCAAAAAAGAACTATCATCAGTGAGACGATTTCAAGATAAAAGACAGGCCATTTGAATGACGAAATTATATCCTGCTCTTAACATTTAAGAAATAAAATATATAGTATATACCCTCAAAACCTTCAAAACCAGCTACTACCCCAGGGGAAAAATCTTCCAAAAGTCTCTGTGGAGGAGTGTCTTTTTATTGAAACAGCAGGCGACATTACTTGAATTTCTTGTAACAAAGTGACAGAATAAAAACAAAACAGAAAAGTGAAGATGAATCTTGTTTTGGAAACCAATATTATTATCGGTGATGAATGCAAACGTTTTCAACTATTCAACTGTCACGAAATTGAAACTGATTACGCTTATTTTTGTGTTTTGTTACTTTCCATTGTGTTTCCATAGTAACAGTAGATATTCAATGAGTGATAATGCCAATTTTGTCATGGAATAGAGAGAATTTTCGTTTGTTTTCACTACACTGCTGTTTTGTGGTTGAACAGGTATTATTTTTAGGTCTTTCAAAGTCCGAAATTGTCAAAACTTAAAAGCTTACACAATGGAAACATTATCACTCATTGAATATCTACTGTTACTATGGAAACACGATGGAAAGTAACAAAACACAAAAATAAGCGTAATCAGTTGCAATTCCGTGACATAGTTTCATAGTTTTAAACGAACTCACTTTCTGATCAGGTCAAAATGTAACCAAGGGATCCAACAGGAATAGTTTTAATATTTAAAATGAAAGCCAGTATAGTTTCCATTCTTTTAGATGAAACGCTATTCCTGTTACAAAGTAATAATTAAAATTTAAAGACATTCACAATAATGATAGATATTATTGGCATACATATTGTAACTAATAGAAACCAAACAAACATGTGACATGACATGTGTTTTCATGATGACTGACATGCGTTTCCTTGGATATATTTTCAGGCATGGCTACGTTTTTGAAAAATCTCCTGTTTTGTTATTTTTGACATCTTTTAAAATTAATTCTAGTCGGAATGAATAATTTCCAGTTATTTCAAGCCAGTGTGTGTTGTGTGTTGATGCTATACGAAGTATCATCACCTGGGTCGCAATGAGCATTCACGATAAAAAATGCCATTCCATCATTTTGAAAATTCTAACATGTCAATGTTTGTTTGGTTACTATGAGCTATACTGTGTGCTACCTTCTAAAAGATGATTGGGTAATGAGATCCCCCAATCGTAACAGTTTAAATTCATATCGTATTAGTAACTAAACTACACAACCCCCTACATGGTTTGTTATTATCGGTGTCCGTACGTTCCTTAGGTTAGACAACGCGCTTTTTTGTGTGTTTATTCGCAACGTAAGTTCACACAAAAAATGTTATGCTATTATTGTATCCAAACTCAAATGCAGTTATCTCAATAACCAACGGGAATAACTGGTGAAATTTGGGATTCGGCATTTTGGCCACAGGTCATGATATATGGTAAACAGAATAAGTAAAGAGGAACTGTTACGTCAGAAAAATCTTTGATCAACATACGACCCATACAGTTTTTATCAGCAGTTAGAACTCTATAACATGGTACTACTTTCCGTTCCCCATCTTGTGAGAGGGTGCACTTTACGCACTAAAAGAAAATGAGCCGGAACAAATCGTTACTCGGCGTGCTAGTAGCGAACTACAAGTAATTCTGGAACAAAATGAAGAATTGACGTAGTAAAAATATCAAACGAAAGGACGTACTTCCTCACAGAAGTGTGTAAACAAAGCCTGAAGGGAAGGAAAAGGGAATGGAGAAGTAGTAGTCGATAAATCAAATGATAACGACAAATTCGAAACTTCAGAAGTAAGTTTCCATCAAAATTTCAAATCAAATTCAAATTGTGATAATCCTATCGTTTTTATTTGTTCATAAAGTTATTAAAATGGAAACAGAGTATTCTCTTTAACCGTCGCAAAGAAATTCTTATTTAGAAAACATATACATTGTTTTAATTAGCAACTGTATTATCGGCCATTTTGTTTCATCTATTATATGAGTGTGAACAACTACCAATATCTAACCAGCTCACTTCTTGGTTAAAAACCTTTTAAATCCTTGAAACGGGGTTTCATGTCAGGCCACATGAGATTAATCGCAAACCACTTTCTTGTTAAAACCTTTATACTATTACATGTAAGAGGTGATATGAAACTCATGTGTTGATTTTCATGTTGGTAAAAAAAGAAAGAAAGAGAGACGTAAAATCTCAAAGTATTTTCAAAAAGTTATTAAGATGGAAATAGAGTATTCTCTTTAATCGTCACAAAGAAACTCTTATTAAGAAAACATATACATTGTTTTAATAGCAACTGCATTACATATAAGAGGTGACTCATGTCGTGTTGATTTTCATGTTGGTAAAAAAAGAGAGACGTGAAATCTCATATGTCGGGTGTCCAAATTTCATGTAAACACAACCGACATAAAAGTGTTCTTGATTAATGTTCAACTACGCATGCTCACAATCACAAAACAAAAAATCTAGACGGCCACCTCGACATAAGTTTTGAAGCGACAAGCGAACACTATTTCATTTTGCAACGAAAATTTCCTGTCACTTTTATTTCATGTCGTTTATTACTCTAATTGACCCAAACAAATTTTACAAGGGAACTTCAGCTGGTTAGAAATAGGTAAGGTAACACTGTATCTTATATAAAAATAAAAAACACATACAAATAGTTATTACATCATCCACATAAAAATATATAAATAGGCCGAAAAATTGCATACATACCTAAACGGGAATAAAAATAAAGAAGAAGCCAACGGTTTTGGGGATACGATAATCAAATCTCCCAATAGAGGTATTGCAAGTAGAATGTACGAAATATGTAGCGAACCTCTTAAATCTGTCATGTATCCAATAAAGTACGAGTTACACTGCACTGTTTACAGATCCAGTTCCTCTTAAAATACAAATTCTTCAACCTTTTGTTAACTTCCTACAGCTAACAAAACTTCGCACAAAGCAATTGTTTGCCTACGCGTATGTTCTACTGGTAATTTCTCCTGACTATAAATTTATGCTGAAAAAGCTTACAAAAATATTTGAAAGAGCGAGGCTGACTGTAACCTCACTAACTCAGTCGAAATTTATAAGGTTTTCACCGTGAACTTAGGTGAGGAGGAATTGTCAGTTGAACTATATACACTACTGTTGGAAGTTTGTTTAATAGGTTCTATTTGAAATGGCAAACAAGAGGGGGTTCATTAAAATCCTTATACCTTCTTGGCCCTTTTTACGCCGGTGCTTTTTATGGCGTTAATTTTCATGACTTGGCTAGATGTTTGTGAGAGTTTGACCGTGGACTCAAAAATAACGCCAATAAAGACCGGTGTAAAAGGTGCCGGCGTAAAAAGGGTCACTAACACAGACAGAAATAACATGGTTCTTTTAGATATTTACATCTGTTATGATTTTATATTCCATAATAATCGCCATACGAATACACAAGCTTGTTATCTTGTCAAAAACATTCTATGATTATTATTAAGATTGCCATTAGATGGAAATCACGTGATGTATCATTTTTCCACTGATTGGGTAGATCAAAATATTGGGTGTAACCACTGACTTCACTTTCGATGGTATTCTTTCATATCCATGTTCAATGTTTTGGAACTTCTTGGTTTGAGGCAATGGAAGATGAAGATGATCAAAATGGATACGGCAATGATGACAGCAAGAATGATTGCAGCAATTTTACCATTACCTGAAAAAGAACATTCGATGTATGAAATGTAATCTATTAGAAATGCCACCCCAGAACTCTACGAAAAAACAAAAAGCTTAAAATGTTTTCAAAATTACGACAAGTTAAGGATCCCATTGATATAAAAATAATTTGCATATTATCGAAGCTCATTTTCAGTTCTTCGGTCCTGTAGTTTCTTTTCATTGCGTAGTGCTCGATAATACCACAATTAGTAAAATCGGTTGAAAATTGTCTACATGCCAAGTAATCATAAAAAGTGTGCACGTAATCTTGAAATGTGCACACGGGTTTTGAATTATGAATTAATGTGACTTTTTAAGATCTCCTTAACTTACATGTTTCAAATGTTTCATTTAGAGTATTTGGTGATTTGATTATGTGGGAACCGTCTGCCCCATCACCTTTCGATCCGAATTCAAAACAGATGAATCCTTATGAAAGCGTTCATATTAATTTGGCCAGTCATATTGGCCAACTTGAGACTGGAGGTGACAAATTCTTCATGTGTCGGTCAGGAATAAGAGATGGTAATTTCGGGTCAGTAAAATTGACCAAACCACAAACGAATGAGGAATATTCAATTAAAAATGTGGAAAGCCACAGAATACAAAATGGGAAATCACGTGATTATAATGATAGATATTTTGCAGACTGTTATTGACCAAACGATCATGTAATTCCCATAAAAACGTTAACAAGCAGATACCGACGAATGAAAGCACTGCCAATACTGGACAAAATGTTAAGTGATGGCCGACAAACAGAGGCTAGGTACCGTAATTTCTCTAATAAACGCCCACATTGTTTTAAAGGACTGTCTACAATGTTTCCAAAATGCAGCTTAGTGTTCAAACTAACACATATAAAAAGTTAAGATCACAGACTAGTGGCTTGTTAACAATGCTACAAAGATCACAGACTAGTGCAACAATGAGCACTAGGATGTAAACAAACTAAGAAATTTATTGAACCAAAAAAATTGAAATAAACGTTTGGTGACAGACTCGCTGTAAAGCCGAATCTACATTAGGCGGAAAGTATCGCGACGGATGATTTTTTCCGCCATGTCACATGCGCAGTATCCACTAATGTTATGGAAGTTGTGGCCGAAAATGTGGAAGAGGAAAAGGAAAAGTAGAAACCATTTCTGGAGATTCGGCTTAAGCTGCAAAGACGATTTCATGACTTACTTAATCCATCAGCATCATCATCATCTTTCTTCGTTCGAACTTGTTTATACCATGGTGTGGATTGATACTCAGTGTTCGTCACGTAAGCTCTCACAAAAGCCGCGTAAACAGTATTTTCCTTTAAAGGAGGATTATTCGGTGCTGAAAAGTTAGAAGAACATATAATACACATACATACAATGCATATAATTAACAGATAATATATAATTAATTGACTGCTTGATCGTTCCAATACAGAAGAGTACACACGATTAGGAACATTGAAATTGGTAATCAGTATCCTAAAGAAATACCAAACATCAACTAAAAAAACATTGTCATTGGATGGTGTATCACGAAACGCATTTTCAGGTATTATTTGATCAATCAGCGCACGGCCTAATAATCAACCATATCGTAATTACGTCATAAATATAACATGTAGACGAAAGAACTGTTCCCCTAAACTTTTTCTTTTGTAAACACCACAAACGCCATCGTTAATCAGCTTGAAAACGAGACCAAGTCTGTAGTGACGTGTTTATGAAATGGTTAATTGCATTCGTGAAAGTTTGGCCATGATTTTTATTCGCGTAAGGAAGTGTCGTCATTCATTTTTCAAGAATATCTTTTTGAAGAGATGAAAACTTACTCCCTAACGCTTGCATTATTCGACCTGCCGTGTGACCACTGCCAACTACAAATTGCTGATTATTGGATGGGTTTGAAAGACGACCAACAACGTACTTCATTAGTTCACGATTAGAAAACGTGTTTGGATCTTTCGATAGCATACTGTTATCTGTAACTGGCATAGCTATGACGTCATAATGACTAAAGTAAAATGGAAAAGCAAATATTTTACCAAATTTCTATGTGATGAATGCGTTACGAGCTTTTAAGTAAGCTGGTCGACTATAGTCTTAGGCAACGCAAAGGCTCCTCTTTTTCCTCTTTTGCTAACGGAAGGTAGGAGGCGGATATGATTCCTATCCCTGATCGGAAGACCACTTGCACACTTGTGCTGAGATGTACTGTGTACCAGTTTTTGGTTTAAGTCGGGATTTGAACCCACGACCTCCCTTACACAAAGCGATAATGATTGTGACGTTAAAATTAGTAACTAATTCATAAAAGTTAAGAAAGTATGTTTGTTTTTATGTCTTGTGTATTGATTAGGATTGATCTCTCACAACACATTTCTCCAGGGCCTGGAAACAAAGTTGCTTTACATAAACAAATTTAATGTTGAAAGGTTTCTGATGAATTATAGTTTGATGTAACTGTGGTCTTACGACATAAGCATACACGTTTATATAATCGTGAGAAGTAACATATGAGTCTGTTTGTTTAACAAAATGCAATCATAAACGTTTTTGATTGAAATCTCGTATGTTCTTTTGAAAAAAAATATGAGGCGAGACACAACAAGGTTCTCGTTGACCCAGACAGCTTTTGACTGCAAGCAACTAAAGATTGCATCTTGTTAGACAAAAATAGCGAAAGCAGAAGTCGTTTTCACTTAAGTGTTTTTGAATGACACTTGAAAAACGTACTATAAAAAAGATTTTGATATTCACCACGTGTTTTTTTATTGCTTATGTCGATGGTGTTAACACAGGTTTCTCTATATGGTTATTTCGCTAGTGTAAATCAGGTTTTAATCTCCAAAAAAAGATACACACCTTATCTCACCGTAAGTTTCATTGAAAAGAACAATATTCAAAGTAAATGAAGTACTATTGATTTTCTCGGCTGCAGGTTCTGGCAATGTTGTCTCCAGTGGTGGTGGCGCTATATAAAAGAAATTAAATTCTTTATTTTCAAAAATTATAAGAGTTAAAAGAAGCCTGAATAATCGTTGCAAAAAACACCACAAGGAGAAGCTCATCTGAAAAAGCCCTCACGTTAGTCAAATATGGTTAATCTCTCTCTTCAGATAACATTTTCCAAAATATTTTCCTACTCTAAAATATTCCTTAGGTAAAAACAAAAATTTGAGAAGAAGTTTATTTGACTCCTTGAAGAGAATAATAACTAGCAAATTCTGTAAAGCTTAAGAGGACATCACTACACTGGGTTCTTTACATATTTAAATTGACAAACTTTTTTATCAATCTTTTTCTTTAAATTAAATTGATAATTGCCACCAAAATAAATTTAAGAAACATTTTCCAAATCTACAATTCAAGCTGTAAACACTCGAAAAATCCTACAAATTAACCACGTTGTAAACAATAGCGTCAAAAGAAAACAGTTGAAGAAAAAATTTGAAAAAGTGATGATGAAGACGTCCATCTTTTTAAAAAAGTTTGAAAACTCGAGATAGTGAAAAGATTGAGAAACATCATGAAATCAAATTTACATATATACACAAGTTTCGAAATAGTATTTTCATGTAATAATACGGATAAAAATTTTAAGCAACATCATTTTGCTTTTGAATTGAACCTATTAATTAAAAAAGCAACATTGCCGTTTCGGATACAACTAATGATTGTTATGAATAAATGCTTATCAAGCAATTCGTACTTGTAGAAATTTTGGAAGTGTAATGGGAAGCTCTTATACATCAATTTTCGTGTCGAACATAACACAGAGAAAATGATATCTCCTAACTCACCCGTCCCGGCAGTCCGTCCAAAGGATGAATGAGTTTTTAAATACAAGTTATTGTGAACAGTTATGTTGATAGCATAAAGATGATTTGGTTGCAAACCAGTGATGTTGGTCATTGTCATGGTTACATTGAAGCATGTGTGATTCAATCCAGATGCAGCTATCTCATGACAGACCTAGAATATTATGAATGAAATGAACTAAAATATACATAATTAGATTTTGTTGCCAATCAGTCATCAAACAGATATGTCTGCAATGGACGATCAATTTAAATTGACAACTTGAACTGCTGAAACAAATATTTGCCCAAATATTTGGAGGTTTGTAGATTTTCTCAATCTTTTTACAATCAATCATTAGTTAAACGTTTTAAAAACACGTTCATCTGTTCAAACTTGCCCTTCAAAGCTTATGCGTTGAATTTCGGCAGACTATATTGCTTGCAATGTCGTCAGAGATATTTCAGGATTTCTTGAGTGTTTACAGCTTTGGGTATCCATTGTAAAAAGGAAATTTGGAAAATGTTTCTTAAATTTATATTGGTGGCAACTATCAATTTAATTTAAAGAAAAAGATTAATAAAAAAGTTTGTCAATTTAAATATGTAAAGAAACAAGTCTAGCGATGTCCTCTTAACCTTAAAGAATTTGCTAGTTATTGTTTGCTAGTTTCTTAAAAGGTTGATTTCCAGAGCTAACAACTGTAACTTCTTCCATAGAGCGTGGCGTTGGGTAGGTTTTTGTTGAAGTATTAACAAATCTTCCTGTGGCGGAAATTTCAGGGGCTCTTGTGTTAAAACCTTCATCACATGAGGATACCAGGTTTGACTTATATTAATTAAAGTTTAATTTCTTAAAATTAAACTATGGTGGCAATCCTCAATGTAATTTTAAGAAAATTAATTGATAAAAAAATTTGTCAATTTACATAGATCGTGTATTGTGACAGCTGGTTACGAATCATCATTAGCTAGTCTGGGTTATCGAGGGCATTGTTTCGTCTTGTTGTTTCAAACAAATAAGAGACTTTCGAGAAAAAAATTTTGTGATTACGAAATAAGATTGTTAAAATATACACCAAATTTAAGGTATGAGATTTTCGTGGGAATTTTCGCGAATTTCTCAAATAGTTCATCTTCATATTTTCTAATCGTAGGATACCACGGATACTTGGACAGACAGGGAGGAAGGTGGTCTTAAATTTTCTCGCATAGTATGTAAGGAAACGTTCGTCTAAAGCTACACTGGATTAACCGATTCCATTGCATTCTATCATTGCTTTTGACATTAGAAGATGTGGAAAATATAGAAGTTTCGTAGGAAAAACACATTTTTTGAAATGCCGAAAATTAAATCGCATACAGATTTGCGGGAATTTAATTTTGCAAATTCGAGACAAATTTGCAAAATTTTCATTCCTTAACGTATAAAATGAATTATATAGAATAAGTAGTAATTATTATAGAATTATAATTAATTGTATATAGAATATAATTAGTGACGTTAAAACTCCAATAATAGTATAATAATAAGAAAGTTTGCTGTTAGAACTTCTTCAAATCATAATTGTTAAACGTTTCCTTCCATACTATACAAGAAATGTTAAGAAATATATGTATTCTATCAGCACCACTTCAAAGAAATAGAATAGAATTTAATGGATAAAAACCTTGCATGTTCCTTCCTAGGACCTTGAAAACAGACTGTGTTATGTAATTAAAAGAAGTCAAAACTCACTGAATAATATTGAAATACGCCATAAAAATTTCGTGGTGGATTCCATACCAAAACCAACTTTGTTTGAAAAGGGAAAACATTTACAACCCGTACAGCTTCTGGTTCTAATGAAGCAAAATTTGGACAAGAAATATGATAAAGTCTTAATCTACAACATTGCTGTTGCAAAAATGTATAACGATTTTTAAGGACAAAGTTGACATAAACATATTCAAAAATGAATTCTGTTAGTGGGACCTTCAGCGGTCATTAAATAGCCCAACATAACTAAATAAAAGGATAACTTTCAAGGAAATTTGGAATTTAGAAGCTTTTTCATTTTAATAATGCATGGACTAAACAAATTAAACAATACAAAATACTATTACCTAGTTTTTTGAACCTTTTATCAAACGAAACATGATTCAAATTTAAAATTTTACCTGCTTCACTGGTGAAAATGTTGTAAAGTTTTACCACAGAGCTATTGCCATAAACATTATGAGCATATAATGTCAAATCGTACCCAGTGTAGGTATCTATGGAAAAGAAACAAAAAAAATAGAAACAGGTTTTAATAGTAAGCAGAGATCAATGGTTTAGCAGGTTAATGTTTCATCAAAGATACTTTTAGAACTCTGTAACAAAAGAAATCAGCATTCAAATATCTGCTGAGGAAATTTTTAAGTACATTTTCAAGCTCTTTTGACAACCTGAAAATTTATGTTGTCAAGTTCTGTTGACAGCAAAGACACAGTTCAAAGGGAAGTTCACGAAAATAAAACGTTTTGCGAAGTTGAGAGATCTTTGTGTTGAGACGTTCCCATACGATTGTAATAGCAAAAATGTAAATAAAAATGGTGTCAGTGAGAAAAAATGAATTTCGCTACAATCTTCTGCTCTTCGTAGTTGAATTCACTTATCATTGCAAAAAAATTAAAAAATTGATTTCATCATAAGGAACAAATGATACTTTACCTAAGTGGTCGATAGTATAATTGCTGGTTAAATAAGTAATAACTTTGAAATCGCTTTTATCTGCTTGATGACTCTTAAAACTGAGGCCGTATGAAATAGGAGGGGCAGGACCTGGTGGCTGCTTCCATTCAACCATGATGGCTTGATGTAATGCTGGAAGAACTTGCTTGAATTCAGTTGGCGTGTATGGTGAAATTGCTGTAAACAAAGGGAAATTCTTCAACTGTTTGTAAACGGTATCCAAATATGAATAATTGTTTTTTGATTTATTATTTTGCAGTAATATCTACATGCAGAGCTCATGCAGAGCTTGTAATCAGCATACATAATGGACTCTTAATATCAATACGCAGAGCTTTTGTGAAAAGGTTGTACTTTCCAATCTCTAACGCTTTCAAGCTCATAAAGAGTTGTGATGTGGTTAAACTTAACAACTTCATAAAGTACACATGTTTCTTTTCCTCTCATAAACACTAACTTCTATATTATTTCACTGAAGTTTAGCATTCATAGGATAAGCAATATTGTTCTTCCGATGCAAGCCTTTTTGTTACAGGGTTTACTGATAAGGATAAAATCTATAAAATTTATAAAAACTTACAGGCCAATGTCACCACTTCGATATAATGTGACGGAACACTTTTACCGTAGTCATTTAGAGCTCGGACTCGAACCAAATACTCTGTACCATTTTGAAGAGACCAAATAGCTGCTTGTGTAACGTTTGCAACCAGATAGACATCACTCCATCCTTTGTCTTTTCTAGCATATTCAACATGATACTTATTCAACTTTGGAATTCCAACAAAATCTGGTTGTAGCCAACGAACGTCAATCCTCCACTGTGTAACCATGAAACACTCAATTTTTTTTGGTGGTCCAGGGGGAACTAAAAAGATATAGTTCATATGTGGATTGAAAATACCAAAAGTTCACATCGCTTTTAAGAGTGATTGAAAGTGATATTTGGTCGATTAAGAGCCTTAAATAAACAATTTCTGCGAATCAATGCATCTGTAATTGTGTGGGAGGTAAACTTAAAAAAGACTTAGGTTTTACAGTCAAAACTCAATATATAAACAATATCTCAATGTATCGAGCCTGATAATGTTTCCCCTTCATTAAAATCTCTTGATAACAAACTGGTTTCCACTTTACTTCTGGGTTCACATTATCAAAACTTCTAGTGTATTATGATAAGTCAACAAGATGTGCATTCAAAATAAAAACAGAAATGTTTTAGCGTACCAGCTACGATCAATTCAAACGTGTTACTGATTGTGCCGAGATAATTCACTGCAGTGCATGTATAGTTTCCGGCATCTTGTGGTTGTAAAGGATCCAGTGTTAACTGCAGAGTTCTCCCTTGCGTACCATTTAGATATGGTACACTATTGCCATTTTTGTAAATGTACATTGTAGCTACTGGTTTCCCCAGATCGATAGCACTGCAAGGTCTGATATAAGAGGAATTAATTAATTGTATATCACCGACCGACTCCATGGTAAATCCTTTAGGTGGATCTGAAACAAATTCAAAACAAAGATCTTTAAAAAGCAAACAGCACTAGATTTATAATACAAAACAAGGGATTTACAATACCATCTCTAGCCCTTCTTATGGATCTTCAATTTTTAAAAATTTTGAAACTACCAGTTCGTTGCCAGATTCATAATGACAACCACTATGACCGAAGTCATTTCAAAGAGGAACCGAATGGCTGCAGTATCAACATATGATACGGTTTTTACATTTTTATCTAATAGGGTCACAGGTTTTTTAATTTTTCTCCATGACCACTGAGTAACGACTTAAAACAATTTTAGTAGAGGCGGCCATACGAGACTAACGTTTTTTGCTCTCATTGTTATAAGGAAATTATATTATAAGACAAACAAAAATAAACAATTGCACAATCTTATCCTAGAAATGATCTTTGTATATTTGAATTATATATTATGTATACTGAATTATAAAATAACATTTAAACTAAAGATACTCCATCTTAGTTCTCCTAAATCCTCTTCACATACTACATTGTAAAATTATTCATCATTGATTATTCTGGGAGAACAAAGCACAAGTAACATGTGCGATGGGATTTATTCGATTTGAAAATTTACTGTGCAGTCTTTTCCCACCAAAAACAAGCAAGCCTTAAGAATCAAGAAAAATAGAGATGAAAACTTGAGCAAACGTTTCACCACCAACACAGAAAAGAAATACTTAATGTATATGAAGAACATACAGTAAACGTCTAACTGCACACTGGCTTTGCTAGTCAGTATATTGCCAAGGAAGCTACCAGTTACAATACATTCATATTCCAGATAACTATCAGACCTAACTGTAGCATTAATTCTGTATATGGCTTGATGACTTAATGCCACAGAATTCTTGTACCATGTATATGAAAGATTTAGACGCGGATAATAACTGTGCACCTGGCATGAAAAAAACACCTTTTCCCCTTCAATGACTATTGAAGTAGTGTTGTCAAGAAATCTAATTTGAGGTTGGTCCATGTCTAATGAATAAAAAAAAATAACAGAGAGTCACAGATATTTAATTATTTGCAGGCACAGAATCAAGAAACGTTCTTTTTACTTACATAAAACAATTAACGATTTGGGTTTCGATGTTCTCGTAATGTTTAAAGTAGAATATGAACAGGTATAGTTAGCAGTATCCTCGCGTGTTATATTATGGAGAGACAGAAATGCGGGAGCACCACCCGCTTCTACAGTGATTCGTTCGCCATCTTTGAACCATCTATAATCATTTGTTCCAATCGGTTCATTAGTTTTACTTTCACAAAACAACCGCGTTTTATTGCTACCTTCTTTTAAGACAGAATATGATATGCTAAGAACAGGTGGATCATTCCCTAAAAAACAATAATATAAGTGAGATACCTCTTGGTATTTTATATTATCAACAAGGCAACTTTCTTAACACAAAAAATGAAGTTTATTTTATTTGATCTTTTCTTATTCATTTATTTGAAGGAATTTCAAAAATGACAAAGCTTTTGTAATTTGTTTGCTCACACACCTTTTATTCTAAAACCAAGGATATTATCAAGAAGAAATTAAACTTGATATTCAATAGAAAATCTTCTGCGACCGTCTGGTGACCTAGTGGTAGAGTGCTCACCTCCAGAGCAAGAGGTCAGGGTTCAAATCCTGGAGGGGTCATATCAGAAACTATAACAGTGTGAATCGATTCACTCAACTTAACAGTCAGCTTGAGAGCGGAAGGGTCTAAGGGTCTATTGTGTATTTTCTGAGTGTAGTCTCATTTTTATGTAATCTATTGTTCACTGGCTTTGCTGGTCAAGTTATAACCAAGGAAGGTACCAGTAACAATACATTCGTATTCCAGATCACTATTAGAGCTATTTGCAGCATTAATTCTGTAGATGGCTTGATGACTCAATGCCACAGAATTCTTGTACTATGTATATGAAAGATTTAGACGCGGATAATAACTGTCCACCTGGCATGAGAAAAACACCCTTTCTCCTTCAATGACTGCTGAACTAGTGTTTTCAAGAAATCTAATTTGAGGTTGGTCCATGTCTAATGAATAAAAAAGAAATGAGTGGTCTGGGGACCTAGTGGTAGAGTGGTAGAGTGCTCACCTCCAGAGCGGAAGGTCAGGGTTCAAATCCTGAAGGGGTCATATCAGAAACTATAACAGAGTTAATCGATCCACCCAGCTAAGCAGTCAGCTTGAGAGCATGATTGACGTCTAAGGGGATTGTCTAGCTGAATTGTTGAAGCAGACATGGAAATGGGGTTTTTAAATGCTCTTAGAGCTAAACAAAAATGTCAGCAGCATATGTATTTTGCTTTGAAGCTGCGCCAGGAAAAAGCAATAGAGAACAGGAACCAAGCAAGAGTAGCCATGGCAGATGGTATTTTCCAATATAATGTACAAAACTGACAGAGAATAAAATCGCCTGTTTTTCATTTTGACCTCTTATGACCTCTTCTAATTGAGCTCTGCCAAAAACTTTAAATGGCAAAAATGATTTTGTTAAAATTCCAAAACTGCTTATCATCATTTTTGAAGCTATTCCATATGAAAAAATAAAATCAATGGTGATTATTTTGTGTTTAGTGCACCACTAAAATTTGACGAAATAGCTAATAATCACAAATTACAATGAACAGCCAAGATATGAGACCCAAATTAAAGGGTTATTAATTAATAATCATAACTGCAACTCACAGTAAACGCGTAATTCTTCTTGTGTCTCATCAGATGTTTCGCCATCTTTATTTGTTGCTAAGCAAGAATAAACGTTTTTGTCCTCAATACGAGATACATTCTTCAACATTAAAATTGGGGACTTTTGGGCTGCTATCACAACACCATTTACATTCCATGTTACACTATATTCACTGCTAAGGATGTCCCCCTTTTTTTCGGTACACGTAAGATTTGTTTCTCGACCTTCAATAACTTCGTTACCAACAATGTCTGTAATCAATTTCACTAAAACGTAAAACATTATTGATTGACGTTATAAGGATTTTAAAGAAAACAAAAACAACTTTGTCAATCCAAGTTCAACAATTTATTCTCATTTTTAGAGTTCAACATGTTGCTTACATTCACACCACTGTAACTTTATTATATGGGTGAGGCATTGTCTCTCTCACACACCTCCTTGAGCCTTGATTCTTGCATGTGATAAGTCATGTGATCAAAGTGAGTGCAAAATATACTGTGTACGTCTCCAGAACAGGGAATCTAATAATTATGATTGGATGAGGCATGGGGAAGTTATGATTATCCAGAGAATTTGTTGTGATTATCTTGTTATACTTGCTCAAGACTAAAAAACATTGTTCCGCCATTGTTTTGACTGCACCTCTGCAGGGTCATACACTCTTTAACCGTTTATAAGTCATTTTCAAAATTATAACGGCATACCTTTCATCTCGACCTGGCTGGATGATGAAACAGTACCATTTATCGTCACAGAGCATGAATAATTTCCGGAATGTTTGGTTAGAAGAGGATCTAGATTTACGTAATGTTCATTTTGTTTTGTTGTAATGTTGTTGTTGCCCTTATAAAACTCGTAGAATATGCTGAACTCGGTTGTAGCGTCAACGGAACAAGATAAGGAGGCAAAACGTCCAGTAGGGTATGAGTTGAGAATTGTAATGTTGAAAGATGGTTTAACTTCTTCGCACTCTGTATTATAAATGACTGAAAAAAATATATTAATAAATTCTCCAAGAAGTTCATGAAACTTAAAATATATCTTAAAACAATAAATTCAATGACAGATGATAGTTTTTGCAACGGGAAAATCATTTAATACAGACCTTGCAAAAAGGCTTTTTCTACAATAACGAAACGTTCTTATATTTCTATTTTTTTTTTCTATTTCTATTTCTAAATAGTTTTATCAGGCCTTCCAATGAATCCAAAGCGATCGCTCATCCTCGGGAAAACAAACTGTTCCTGGGCATTTAATCCCTAGCGTGAAGTCTGGCTTTGCGGTTCAATATTGAGCAATGGTATTTAATTCCTGAAAGTTCATTGTAAAAAGTAAATAGATATAGAAAATAGAAAAATTTGTTTGCGCTTTGAATCTTTCTACAGCACCAAGTGTCTTTGCCTTTCTCCGCCATTTTTAATTCATTTAATTCACAAGTATACATTCTTTTTTCTCAGTGAGTGATTAAAAATAATGCACTGTTTGTTTCTCGGTGAATAAACTAGGATCAGATTATTGGCCTTTTCCCCAAAACATTGCCTTTAAATTACACTGAGATTCCCCCCACAGATAAGCTTAACTGACACATGTTGAAAAGATTTTAAAAAGCGGAGAGCGATAACACTAGTGTGAAATTTTAGAGCTACGGAGATATTTTACTCGTGGTAAGGCCTGATTACGTATATTTCTGTCACATTTTCAAAATAATTTGCAACCGAATCATAACGTAGCCGTTGCTGTATAAATGTTCTTATAGTACCTTACATTATCTTTTGGTAAGCATTGGAAAACGAAATACTTATATCTTGAATGGGACTTTTATTAGTTACTCACCAGACGCTATGAATACGCCGAACAACCGGCAACCGAGGAGACTAAATGTCTGCATCTTTCTTTTGTTATTTCTAAGGTAACAAAGAATCGTGAAGAATGGTTATAAATAAAAACACATTTAAATTATAGATCAGTAGAGATATTACATGAAATTTGAAAAAAGAGAATTCCATTATTATGTGGGGTAAGGTGGGGGTAGGGGTAGGTGGGTGTGGTATTAGAGTAGGGGGCGTATCCATTATGACGGGCTAACGGATATAACCTGTTAGGTTGAGGCGCTTGACTAATTTTTTGATGCTGTGGCCAATCAATTTCTTATAGTTGTATTGATTGTAGCAATCTGAAAATAACAGCCACGAAAGTTGAACGAACCTATTAAGGTATGCAACTTTGGACACGAAATTTTAACTTTTATAAGCTTTACCAGTATTACTAACCCTATACTAACTGGTTATGAGGGCATTACCAGAGAATATTGACTGCCGTCAGTACGTGACGACCGATTTTTACTATTATTATCCGCGTTTGAGTTTGATTCTTCGAAATTACTTCGCTGGGTATATAAAGAAAAATGTAAATAAACTTTTTTTCTCATTTTTGTGTGACATTCGATTTTTTTATTAAAAATAGAAAAAATGCAATGGAATGAGTTCCCTTAACTGTTTCAATTATTATTTTGCCCTAACAATGTTTTTTCTATCTATCTATCTATCTATGTTATTTTCTGTGTTTGTTTACATTCATGCCTCTTATTTTATAACAATAATGTTGCCATTGACAATTGCTATTGTTGCCGTTGACCAATAGGATCGCGCGAAATTTTTGTATCGAATGCAGCCCTGGTTGTAATGGTATAGGTTGAACAAGGTATTTTTGTATATTTCGGTGTTGCTTAGGTGGTTTAGATGTACAGCTTTTAGATAAGTAATGAACATACAAGATCTTCAATAGACTGTGTATTTTTTCAAAATGGCTCTTATAAAAAAGACTTTGAGTACCAACCTCAGAATCTGGACACGTACAAATTAGGCCTTTCTAAAAATCTGAGTACTCAGGACATGCATCTCTGTAGAACTCATAAAGGTTACCATAAAGGTAACCATATAAGGATCAATTTTTACAAAAACTTGTTTTTTCAACCTTGACTATAAATTAAAGACAATGTGTTGTTATAAATATAACAAAATCTGACATCATGATGATCTCAGCACATGAACATGAACAATAACAACAGGTGAAAGACATGAGAAGGAATTGTTGTATTGTTTGATCTTCATAAAAGTAGCATGTGAATTATCTTTGGTCATAAATATAAGCTGCTATCTTTGTTGCTTTCATAGAATTAACTGAAAGGTTTGCATCGGTAATGATGATGTCAGCACGAGGTGGTATTTATAACAACACATTGTCTTTCACTTTGTAATAATTGTCAACATTTATTTTTCAAAATTTCATGAAATAGTTATTTTGGTATGTTGGTGGAAAAAAATTTCTAAAAAATAACGACTGGATAAACCTTCGCGAATCAACAAGATTTTTCTGTGACAAACTTTCACGAATTGGAATTTTGGAATAATTTCTCGAGTCAAACTTTTGCGAATAATGCAAAAATATCGTGCATTCGCAAGTTTCAGTGTTGTTTCAAAACAAAATGTCTACGAATACCATTTGTTCGTTGAGTATATACCTCGCCTGAAGTCGTTTCATTAAACAACCGATGATCATTACGAAAACAGTGCCGAAAATCCAGGAAAACGGGAATCAAAACTGGAAAATAAGTCCTTCCAGCAACTTTCTCTATCACATTCGAAATAAGCACATCCCAATACGTCTTTTAAGCGAATAAAAAAATGAGCGTGTCAGCTCCTTTAAAGACGTCTTTATATGGTCGAAAAACTTCAAAACCAAGCTTAAAATGTCTTTGCGTTCACTGGAGTACTTACCCTCATGTCAACAACAAAATATCTTTTCACAAATTACAAGACTTATACTTATGTGAATGGCATGAGGACACTCAACGTGAAAGACTTGAAAAAAATTCACCTTCCACAAAACAGATTTCAAACACAAGTCACAGAACAAAAGATAGATTTATACTTCATCAAAAGAACTTTAACTTGACTTTAACCTTCCCGCCGAACTTTGTGTATTTATTGTGTGTATTTAGGGTCAGTCAAAAAAAGTGGAGGAGTCCAACGTTATGATAATTCTTTTCAGTCTTAAGTGTTGATTAGGTTACTTGCACGTTTTCCTTTTCTACTTTAAATGACTAAACTCTCCTCCACAAATTGTGACTGTGCTCTAGCTGCGCCTCTGTTTTGTGATAAAAAGAACAAAGATAACTCACTTTCCTATAAAGAATTTTGGGTGAACTTCCGAAGTGTAACGTTTTATCGACGTTATATGGACATCTCTACAACGCCTGTACTTTTGTTATTTACAAGTAACAAAATAAGAAATTGTTTCTAATTCCTTGTACCAAACTTAAACATTAAAGAAAATGACATATGTGCATAATGTAAAGTGATAACTTTATATCTATAAAGTTTGCCGCCATTTGCAGTTCCTTTTGTGTTTGTTCAGTTTGGCTAGCAACAACCTCTGTTGTGAACTGTCTCTAACGAAAACAGGATCATCAAAGAATGACGCCACCGGAACCTATTAAAAAATAGTAAAAGAATTATTTCATCTTTACCCATAGCTTTCTATGCATGTGTAAATGGCTTTCGTCCACTGCGGACGTCCTCTAGACCTCGTTTGGTCCCTGTTAGAACTTAGACTTAGTTAGCAGGTGAAACAGTTTGGCCATTTACACATGGCTAGAAACCTATGGACGAAGTAGAAATGCATTTTCTAGAAACCTATGGACGAAGTAGAAATGCATTTTCTAGAAACCTATGACGAAGTAGAAATGCATTTTCTAGTTGGACTTACACTTCACTACTACTCAACATTTTTCTAAATTTAAACTTTTTAAATAACTTTTAATAATAACTTTTAATAATAACTACATTTCTGCTGCAAAATCTTAAAAACTGCCATCAGTTAATGCTTTTAAGAACAGCTGATGATAGTACCTCATATATTGAATGAATCTCTATTTTCATACGTATGGTGTGGAGGAGAGTTGATCATGTTGATGTTGTTTACACCTATTGGTTGGTTTAGATGCTCTTCTCGTTTACTTTTCTCGTCTAAACGTTTACAGCGAAGTTTGACGAATTATGCAGTTTTTAGTGGGCGTAGTTTTAACAGAAAAATTCGGACCTTAGAAAGAATGCCTGTAATGGTACAAGAAAATGAATATCTTTTTCTTCGATTCTGAAAGTTTCATAGTCAAGACTGTAGGAGGTCACGAGGAATCAGAGCTTGAAAATTGGCTACAAAATAAACATAGTATCTTGAAATTCATCTTAAGTTGTTTGTTACAATCGTAGAAGCTGCATATGTATTTTTCACAGTTTCAAAACCGCAGTTTCAAAACTGCCTTTGTTAAATTTCAATAACCCGCTTTATTTCAATAGATTTATAGAAGTTGTAAGTCCTTCTCTTTTTATACGTCCATGATTTGATGTTACTCTTTCTCCTTCATATCTGTGTGATCTGCAAAATGGGCTCGCTCCTACAGGATTACTCAAAAAAATCAATGCTGTGCTGCGCTGAATCGAACCTTTCCAGATAACATAAAATTTTAGTTTTGCTGGAGCTGAAATGTTAAAACTTGAATTCGACGTATAAAATCAAATATGAAGACGAACTGCGTTGACGCATGAAGAAAAATGGTTTTTTTTCAACACTATACACCTTTCCCGAGTTTAGGTTCTGTTTAAACGATGTGTTTTGACCTAGTTCCTACACCCAACCTCGTTTTAGATATCAAAATCGCCTCTAATCATTCCACTGGGAGTTTTAGTAATAGTAATAGAGATAATCACTATGTAATAATTAAATCATTATTGAAACAATAAATTTAATTAAAATTATTTTATCCATTTTTTAATTTCAAGCGAGGTTTCGGTCTATTCCATTCAAAAAGTCTTCATTTTTAACCGTGACGTGACGTGACATGCTCTGCCCTGAAAATGCTACGTTCAACAAGACATGGTACAGCGAATAAAAAAACAAGCCTTTTTAAAATTTTTGTTGATAACACGATTTTGTATGGAATGTAAATAGAGCTTTAATACTGTGTATTATGTTTCCCCGGTTTGTTCACAGTACTGATTACACCGTGTACTGTCAAAGGGTTTACATTATGATTAAAAATTAAGTTCTTTTTATTAGCCACAAAATATTTCGATTATGCAAGATACAAGAAAAAAGACTTATTTAATTCTTTTCTTTATCATTATATTCTGGTTGAAGATATCACTTGCCTTGTGGTAGAAGAGAGATATAGGTATCCATTTTACGCATGCATATAAGATTTTTTAATGTGTTTGCCATCTTTATAAGAAAAGACAAGCTAACAACTAACCACGCTTGCACAAAGAGATAGCGTTTGCATCGAAGGTAAATGTGATACGAATATTTTCACTTTTTTAACATTTCGGAACAAAAAAAACACAAGTTCGCAGCGACGGATCGAAAGGCTGTGTCGAAATTTGGGAAGGGGCTGTAAACTAGAATAAGCATAAATATGCAAATAATTCCATTTGGTGATTCAGACTGAAAACTGTGGTCATCCACAATATCCGACATACCCGCTTTTATGCTTTGAATCGTGTACATGAAAGCGCCCTTAAAAGATTTTCAATTACTTAAAAGATTTAAAATATTTCTCTTTCAATTGATTTTTGATGGAAACCTTAGAAGTAGTGACAGGTTGGAGTAGAGGAAATGAATCTACTCTCTGGATAAAAGATGACTCAAGAATTGTGTATAGCTGACAGTGATGTTGAATTTTATATGTAGTTGCAAAATACACTTCTCATGTGCGCGGCTACTAATCGTGAGTTGAGATATATATTTTTAAGCAAGTGGTTTCGCGCTTAACCCAGTGGGCAAAATCTTCAAAAAGTCTATGAGGAGGAGTGTTTTCTATAGGAATGGAAAGCAATATCGCCTGCTCTTTCAATAAAAAAGCATTCCCCTCCACAGAGACTTTTGAACATTTTTTCCTCTGGGTATGATTTTGAGCTTAGGCCCATTTTATAAGCTGTGCCGTGCCGAGCCGAACTCGCCAAATTTTCTCTGAGTTCGGCTCGGCACAGCTTATAAAACCAATATTCAGCCGTGCCGAGCCGAGCCGTGCCGCACGCCTGACCTGGCCGTGCCGCACGCCTCAGCACGGCTTGGCTCGACTGTATAAAACCGAATGCCGAGCCGAGCCGTGCTGACGCATGCGTACATTTCTATAAATTTGCTTATTTGGCAAAAAAATAATTATTTTGTTGTTAAAAACAGCCACCATTTTAAAAAAGTTTGGCGCGATTCAGAACGGCTCGGCTCGGCTCGGCCCTTATAAAATGGTATGCCGAACCGAGGTGAACCGAGCCGTGCTAAAAAATTTTCGAGTTCGGCTCGGCACGGCACAGCTTATAAAATGGGCCTTAGGGTGGTGCTAAGCTGGTGCTTATCTTTTTAGTGAATTTGAGCCTCTTCCTAGTGGGCAAAATCTTCAAAAGTCTATGAGGAGGAGTGTTTTCTATAGGAATGGCAAAGCAATATCGCCTGCTCTTTCAATAAAAAACACTCCCCCGCAGATACTTTGAAAGTGAATTTGAGTCTCTTGTGCTTTGTTTATAAAAAATGCGTATAAATCCGTACTGACTTTCTTTTCTCTCAAGTCCTTCCCTCCTTACTATAATCGTGTGCAAAAATATTGGGACAAAACTCTTTCTTATATGAATTGCCCCCATAACCACAATATTTAATTTTCTTTTTCAATAAAAAATTTCGCCTTTCGATTCAATAAAAATATTTTTTGCTTGAAACAGTTTAGCCATTTACACATGCATAGAAATCTGGACGAAGTAGAAATGCATTTTCTAATTTTATACAGGTTTTTTATGAGAAACACATATCCATTTGCTTGGAGAACCGATTTGATATGTTTCACTTCTGTAGTTGCTGAAATCTTCATGCAAGCGTTTGAGTCCACAGCCACAACAACCGCTGACAAACCCCCAAAAGTATGGAAACGTTTTGTTGACGATGTTTACGCTATAGTGACACGAGATTCATTGAATAATTTTCATCAACATCTAAATGGATTGCACCCGAAAATAAAATTTACAATCGAGCAGGAATCGAATAATTGCATCCCATTCTTGGATACTCTTGTAAAAAGAAATCAAGACGGAAGCATTTCAGTGAACGTATATCGTAAACCAACACATACAGACCAATATCTAAACTGTAACTCAAACCATCAACAAAGTTGCAAAGAAAGTGTTGTTGCATCGTTAATAAATCGGGCGAAAGATATTGTTAGTAATGACGATGATCGTGTTGAAGAAATGAAACATATCAAATCGGTTCTCCAAGCAAATGGATATGACAGGACGATTGTTAGAAGAGTTGAAAATAGAATAAACAATACTCGAACTTCAAACACCGAAGAATCAACAGAACAAGAACCGGTGACCACTATTAGTATTCCTTATGTATCTGGTATCAGTAATGCTTTACAAAGAATATTCCGTACACACAACATCAAATGCAGATTTCGATCAACGGAAACTCTTCGTAACATATTATCTCATCCGAAAGAAAAGATCTCAATGAACGACACAAATAACGTGATATACCAAATTCCATGTAGTGATTGTGAATCAGTTTATATAGGAGAAACAAAAAGAACATTTGAGCAACGCATCAAAGAACATATGCGAGCCGTACGGAATGGCGATGTAACCAAAAACGAAATTGCTGACCACTGTTGGACTAATGACCACAAGTTTGATTGGGAGAATAGAAAGATCCTTGACAAGGAAAAAGGATGGACTGCTCGAAAAGTCAAAGAGACTATATACAGTGTCAAAAACAATTCCAGTATTAATAGTACATCGTATAATGTTCCTGCGATATGGTTTCCAGCTCTACGCAAAACAAATTATTGACATTGCTTCCTTCCAGGTCCGAAATATTGACATTGCTTCCTTCCAGGTCCGAAATAATTT
Organism: Turritopsis rubra; assembly: GCA_039566895.2. Classification (NCBI taxonomy): domain Eukaryota; kingdom Metazoa; phylum Cnidaria; class Hydrozoa; order Anthoathecata; family Oceaniidae; genus Turritopsis; species Turritopsis rubra. Next base: position 14,002,663 of record CM077618.1, on the reverse strand, counting down.
CGATCCTAATTTCGATCCTACTGAAAACATATATAAACTTTACATCATTCATTTACAAACGCCCGATGATGACAGTAGTAACTGTCGAAACGTCGCAAACAAAAACAACCGGTCTATGACATGTAAACTCTAATTATATATTATGAATACTAGACTGACAAACAATATAAATATATTCAATTTGGCTACATTTAAATTGGCTGCACTGAAGATTCGTCATTCCAGTTTTGAGGCCATTATCTGAAGGAATTACGCTAAGTAAGGGGATTATAACACAAGGTAATCTTGGTAACATTGCATTACTGCTTTTTTTAAGTATTTTTATTCTCTTTTTCATATTTTTTATATTTTGGTATCAATTTCATGTCCATGTACTGCTTAATGTCAACGTCTTGTTTGCCACAACTCAGATGAAACTTATTTTTCAGAAAAACTGCTACATGTGATGGTGTATAGTAATGAGCAAATTTGTTATATTCCTTATTAAACACCTTGTTGGATTCCCGAAGTTTGTGGAAGCTTCGGTGGTACTGCCATCCTGTGCCCGTGGCCTGCAAAAATATTTTTTTGCATTAACTGCCTCTTTATAAAGATTTCCAGGCAAACCATTTTCATAAACAATATTCAGGAAGGTTGTCTATCTGTGTTCTATTTTTCCTGATCCTCTTCTTCTTGTCTTTTTAACGAAGCTATAAAATGGATCATAATTTATAATATATATGAACTGTGGCATTCATTCATTCATTTAACATTACGTTTGTCAAATGTATGTTCGTACCTTTCTGTATCTTTTCTTTTTCTAAAATATAGAATGGTATTCGAAATTATGTCTGGGCTATCCTTAAATAAAAACTATACATTGCGAAATGTTCTTATTGTACCTGCTTTACTCAGTGCAATGGAACAAAACCAATCTCCCTTTGGCTTGGATCCTTTGTTACGTTTTATTTTGAAAAAAGAATCTCACACAATGTTACACAATGTTGGGCGTTTGAGACATATTATCGGCCAATTTTGACCACGGTTCCTTTGTTGCGATGCTACGTTGTATTTTGGGTTTCATGAACATTTTAAAAGAGGTGCAGAAAGATGAGGAAGATTTACTTGATGTCCAACATTGTGCAAATGCCCAATATTGTGCGGAACAGTGGCGTGCTGAAAAAAAGTATATATACAAATGTATATAAAACTAAGAGGCCCGGAAAACCCGAGTTACAAAATCGAGTTATAAAATCGAGTTATGGATTATGACGTCATAATTCGAGTTATTAACTTGAAATTTTTTATTTTCGACATCACTTCGAGTTTCTGACTCGAGAATATTATATTGCTTTAAAAGATTCGAGTTACTAACTTAGAAATAAAGTTTTAAATTATTTTTCTCGAGTTATCGTGTCTGCTTAATTTTCAAAATATTTTGGATAGCAAAAACAATAATTTTTCATATTATAAGCATTAGTTTCAAAATAATCATGTCGAGTCATCGTCGAATTCAAATCATCTCCACCACCAATCCCCTGCCCGAAACCCCCTTACTTTTCCATTTTTAATCCCAAATTGTTCCGAGATTCAAAGTAAAATATGTAAGCGTAGAAAGTGTCATGGTACAGCTGTTCTTAAAAATGTTTGAACGATACATAATATAAGGATTGCTTATCATTAGAACTGCCATATTACCTATCTACATCCTTAACTGATTAATTTTGATCCCATTTTTACATTAACAAATGTAAATCAAAATTATCACTGTAAAATTATTCCACGTGCAAATTTTCATTAGAATTGAACAATTAAGTAGACACGATAACTCAAGAAAAATCGACTTGATTTATTTGAAAAAGTTATTTCCAGCTAGTAACTCAAATTGTAGAAGCGAGAAATATATTTTCTAGTTCGTAACTCGAAGTGATATCGAAAATTAAAAATTCCAAGTTAATAACTCGAATTATGACGTCATAATGCATAACTCGATTTTATAACTCGATTTTTTAACTCGGGTTTTCCGGGCCTCTAAAAACTAACCAATCAAAATGCATAAGTTTGTCAACAAACTTTGTAAACAACAGAATTCTCCTCGTGCTTATTTTCAAAATGGCTGCAGATCAGTATTTTTTTTTCAAAAATGAAGATTTAAATTATATACTTTTCAAATCACTTGAAATCATAATTATAACGACCCTCTCATCACGAAAAAAGGGGGAAATGTATCTCTCCTTAGCCCCGTACTTACTACATTGCAAGCAATGCGGCTCAAACCAGACTTAGTCCAAAATCAAAATTGACTTCCATAAAAATACCAATCCAGTTTGCCACATCTTTAGCTGCAGTCCAAAATGTCTGATTGTCCAACTTACTTCATCTCACCATCTTTGTTTTTAAATGCCTACTTTGTATCAGTAGACTAAGAACAGAAGTGTCTAGAAATCTTTTCGAGATGCAGTCTATAATTTTTTCTGCTCCCTTTCCTTTACCGGGCTGGGGTAAATTTTATTTACACCATAGACAAGTTTTTGTCATTTATTACTTATAGTTTGTAATAAAGAATTCACAGCAGGAGAATCTGTAAGGCTCAGTAGCTATGCACACCATCCACCCTATAGCTATTTTCAGGTTTATGTTTTTCCATAAAACTACTGTGTTTACTACACTATCACATCTTTTTTAAAATTGTGGTCTTCAAGATAATAGAGAACAATAATAATAAATGAGTGAAGTTCAAAATTTGAGAATCTTAAATATTTTTTTAAAATCATTTGAAATCATGTTGTGGTAAGGTATGATATATATGTCTTATCTGCCAATTTGAAACCATCAAAACTTCGTGGAGTAAACTTTGATAAATTTGTTATGGCCCCGTAAAATCTGAAGTATATATGAGTATGTTTGTGTTACAATTTGTCTTACTTCCATTTGTGATGGTAACGAATTGTGGGATGAACTATATGATATTAACAAATTTAATTGCTACATAATGGCATTATCATAACAGTATACTATGTATACTTACTTGGTAGGGTTTGTTTGATTCTTTCCATGGATGACCACCGCTTTTTTCACAATTACCTTGCATATGCTTTACCATATCCAAGGCGTGCAACATTGGACACTTAATTGAATGTGTTCCCGACAAAAACAAAACACAGAAATGAAGTATAATAATCTATTCATTGTTGAAACACAATACAGAAGTTTGGGAAATTTTTTGGGTGAGGATGCTGAGCAATTAAAAAGGATGAAACCCCCACCCTGCAAATGACATGATGTTACCAATAAACAAGAAGAGGTAACAAGCCAAAAATAATAACATTGGAAACGTACATGTTCAATCCCTATAACAGAAGGCTGACAAAGGAAGCCCAGCACCCCGACCAAAAGTTGCTTCCATCCCTGGATTAAAAACCTTGTGGATATGAGCCAAATATATCCCACAAGGAAAAAACCGTGGAACGAAAGCAACCTGAAAGTCCATAAAAACCGGGTATAGGAATGGAGTAGTATAGGGTGAAGTTGATCCATCATTTGTTGAATTCCAATGAAGTGACATCAATCTCGATTCATAGTTGTAATGAGTACATAAAAGAAAACAACAACAAAAATTAAATTAATAATATATCAGACTACCAATAGGGTGGGCGGGAAGGGGAAGCTATATTGTTGTCCAAACAGTGTAAAATCAGAATGAGGAAACCTGTGTCCTTGCAAGGTTTTTTAAATAGAAAGATAATCAAGGCCAAATAAGTAATGGTTCAAAGCATTTGATACAAAAGGAGGAACTGAACAAATGAGGCAACCAGCCTGACCAAAGCAGACATCAATAACTCAGTGACCATAATGGACAAAAAGTAAAATGTTAGAAGAAATTAAAAATGGTCACCTCAATTAACCTGAGCCAAACTTGCAGTTTGGCACCATTTTTTTCACTAAATTAACTCTTAAGTAAAAATCTTGAACTTCTGCAACATTTGAACAAAAAAGTTAAAAATTTAAAAAAAACTTAACTTTTTCTGCAACGTTTGGAAAAATATTTTCACAAAATTCAACTCCAACCACCCCCCACGCCACCTCCAGACATAAACAACAAATGTTTATTCATGCTGACTTGATGTAACAAAGGCTGCCGTTTCATATTGCCCAATGCAATGCGAATGCCATCAAGATCAAAAACACTCAAATAATAAAAATCCTGCAACATTAGAAGTATTTTTTTGAATTAGTTAAAAAAGTTAATTTCATTTCTTACGAATAATAAATTACTAAAATTACTAAAATTAGTATAAAATTAGTAACTCCAGGGAACCTGGAACTATAGGTACCCTGAAATTTAGAGGTCTGCAACTGAATATTTCTTTAGCTATTAGTTGGGTGACTTTAAGTCCGATTTTTGTTTGGTAATGATCTGAAGTCCTTTTGTTATTCTTAAGAAAGAAAGATTTCGATAGACAGTACATAACAAAAAATGGATATTTTGGCCATTTAGATTTGCAGAACAAAATGAAAATGTGTGAAATGAGCCTCTACAATATGATTTTATTTTACTTTATTATATATTTCTTAAATTTCCTGCAACATTATTGGGAACTTTTTTTCATGAAATTGTTTTGGGTTTTTTTCATTTAATTTGTTTTCCCCAACATAAACCAAAGATATCAATTCACACTGTGAACACATCCGCTTGTTTTCTAGTCGGTGTTTGGTTTTGGTGTATTATGTTCAATGTGGGTCACGATTTTATTTTTCTATGTTCAGTGTTGGTCGATGTGTGTGTTTCTTTGTGCCACTCTCCAGTCTCATTATATTTGTGTTTGTAGTAAAAGTATTCTTTTATTAGTCTCAAATGTCCAGTTTAATGAAATGTCTAATGATTTTTTTTGTTTTGTCAAGAAAAAAAATTGTAAAACATTTTTGTTATTATTTAATCTGCATTTAGAAACAATTTTTCATATAAAAATAATTTTATTCGCTAAGCTTTTCGATCATCAAGAACGACTTCAGGCTATATTATATACAGAATTATTTTTATATCAAAAAATATTTCTTATTTAATTAATATTTAATGGCTGCCAAACAATTTCAAAAAACTTATACATTATATACATTATTTAAATAACCCTTTTATGTTTCTTCTTACATTTCTTTCCCAGGGTATAAACTAGGAAAGACAAATAGCTATGCAAAACTTTGCAAAGTAGAAGGCGATTTGCACTCAGTCGAAAATAAATATGTAAAATTGCTAGTAGATATGTTAGTTATTGTTTTTTTGCTGATTGTAACTTGGCATTTTTGTTGTTTTGTTAGAAGAAAGTCTCACAGAAACTTAAAAAACTTAAAAATTAATTACACCCCATCACCTGTTATAAATGAGCAAGTTCATGGTTTAACTAAATGAAGTACATGAGATATGTGACTTGAAGGCGCACGAATGTTGTGTAGTCACATTCTTACTCTTTCGGTTTTACTTACTCTTATTAGTAGTGTGTCTCACAAACTTTGAATTAAATAAACAAGGATCAAAATTTTATTTTAAGAGTTTGTTGTTTTTTATTGTTTTTTTGCACTAGTGTGTCCCTTTTGGGCATAAATATGGATATTAGACATAAAAATACCATACATGCATTATGCAGCTTTCCAAATAATATTATTATTTTAATGTTTTAGCGATCATTATTCATTATTAGATTTACCAAAATTCTATATTTCTTTTTTTAACAGAATACCTGAGTTGCTTATAAAATACTGGTTTACATGATTTACAGCCTTTATTTTTGCTATTACTTGTTGCTAACTTTGCAATCGTTAAGGCTGTATATTTTCATATTCAAATACACACATACTCACACAAAGATTATGTAGGGCAAGTTATTTGCTATTGTATCCTTGTGTTAGTTAATTAGGTGTTAAGAAGTCAAAATCGCACTTCTTTTATTTTGAAAGTAAAGAAATTTAAAGAAATTTAGTAATTCCGGACTGTTGATGGATTAACTATTCTTCATGATTCTTTGTTACCTTAGAAATAACTAAAGAAAAATGAAGAGATTTAGTCTCCTCGGTTGCTGGTTGTTTAGTGTATTCATTGTTTCTGGTGAGTAGCTACTAAACAAATTCTCATTCAATTAGTGTTCAAAATTGTATTGTATTGTATTGTATTGTATTGTATTGTATTGTATTGTATTGTATTGTATTGTATTGTATTGTATTGTATTGTATTGTATTGTATTGTATTGTATTGTATTGTATTGTATTGTATTGTATTGTATTGTATTGTATTGTATTGTATTGTATTGTATTGTATTGTATTGTATTGTATTGTATTGTATTGTATTGTATTGTATTGTATTGTATTGTATTGTATTGTATTGTATTGTATTGTATTGTATTGTATTGTATTGTATTGTATTGTATTGTATTGTATTGTATTGTATTGTATTGTATATAATCAGGCCTTGCCATGAGTAAAATTCTCTCAATCTCTAACAAGCTCAGGTGAAAATTTCATGCTAGTTGCTTTTTTAAATCTTTTCAACACGTCTCAGTTCAGGGCTGTAGAAACTTTTTTATTTCTTAAATTTGTTTTCTATATTTACAATGAACTTCCAGGAATTACAAACTGCTGGTTCTATCCATGATTGGAGTATTTATTTTTTCTTCAGTAATTTACGATGCAGAGTGCAAAGAAGTTAAACCTGTTATCAGATTTGTCAAGAATGTTCAACGATTTGCATTCTTATTTTGCAATGTTAACACTACAACAAATTTCAGCATATTCTACGAGTTTTATAAGGGCAACAACAACATTACAACAAAACAAAATGAACATTACGTAAATCTAAATCCTCTTCTAACCAAACATTCCGGAAATTATTCATGCTCTGTGACGATAAATGGTACTGTTTCATCATCCAGCCAGGTCGAGATGAAAGGTATGCCGTTATAATTTTGAAAATGACTTATAAATGGTTAAAGAGTGTATGATCCTGCAGAGGTGCAGTCAAAACAATGGCGGAACAGTTTTTTTAGTCTTGAGCAAGTATAACAAGATAATCACAACAAATTCTCTGGATAATCATAATTTCCCCATGCCTCATCCAATCATAATTATTAGATTCCCTGTTCTGGAGACGTACACAGTTTATTTTGCACTCACTTTGATCACATGACTTATCACATGCAAGAATCAAGGCTGTGTACTGAGGTGTGTGAGAGAGACAATGCCTCACCCATATAATAAAGTTACAGTGGTGTGAATGTAAGCAACATGTTGAACTCTAAAAATGAGAATAAATTGTTGAACTTGGATTGACAAAGTTGTTTTTGTTTTCTTTAAAATCCTTATAACGTCAATCAATAATGTTTTACGTTTTAGTGAAATTGATTACAGACATTGTTGGTAACGAAGTTATTGAAGGTCGAGAAACAAATCTTACGTGTACCGAAAAAAAGGGGGACATCCTTAGCAGTGAATATAGTGTAACATGGAATGTAAATGGTGTTGTGATAGCAGCCCAAAATTCCCCAATTTTAATGTTGAAGAATGTATCTCGTATTGAGGACAAAAACGTTTATTCTTGCTTAGCAACAAATAAAGATGGCGAAACATCTGATGAGACACAAGAAGAATTACGCGTTTACTGTGAGTTGCAGTTATGATTATTAATTAATAACCCTTTAATTTGGGTCTCATATCTTGGCTGTTCATTGTAATTTGTCAAATTTTAGTGGAGCACTAAACACAAAATAATCTGATTTTATTTTTTCATGTGAAATAGCTTCAAAAATGATGATAAGCAGTTTTGGAATTTTAACAAAAACATTTTTGTTTCAGATATTTCAGAAAATATCAGCTGTCATAATTACTCTGGCTTGGTCTTTCCTGTATCAGCTTGTGCAAAAGCTAGTAACTTCAAAATAAATTTGGCCAAAGGCATTGCCGCCGATTTCTATTCAAAATACTGTTTTTCAAATTTCATAGCTTTTTCTGTAAATTTAGCTCTCTAGAAAGCCTTCTTGCAATAATAAGGGCTTTTTGCTGTCGGAACTTGGGTTACCAAAATACTTATGCTCCTGAAATTTAGGGCCTAGAGCATTTAAGATCCCCATTTGCATGTCTGCTTCAGCTGCTCAGCTAGACAATCCCCTTAGACATCAATCCCGCTGTCAAGCTGACTACTAAGCTGAGTGGATTGATTCACACTATTATAGTTGGAGACATGACTCCTCCAAGTTTTGAACCCTGACCGCTCTGGAGGTGATCACTCTACCACTAGGTCACCAGACGGTCGCTGAAGGGTAAGTACTTGTGTATCACCATCCATGAAAAAGACCCGGGCCGTTGATGGTCTAGCTTTCTTAGAGATGTCGGGTCGTTCTTTAAAAAAGTGATAAACGAAGTCGTTGCCCACTTAAGGTTTTCTATAGAACATCAAGTTTAATTTCTTCATGATAAGATCCTTGGTTGTAGAGTAAAAGGTGTAACACCAAAGAAATTCAAAAACTGCTTTTCGTAAGGAATAAAATAAAAGATAAGACAACATAAAATAAACTTAATTTTTTGTGTTTAGTGTCTCTTTTAACATTATAAATTTGACCTGTTAATAATATCAAATACCAAGAGGTATCTCACTAATATTAATTTTATAGGGAATGATCCACCTGTTCTAAGCATATCATATTCTGTCTTAAAAGAAGGTAGTGTTATAACGCGGTTGTTTTGTGAAAGTAAGGCTAATGAACCGATCAAAACAAATGATTATGGATGGTTCAAAGATGGTGAACGAATCACTTTAAAAGCGGGTAGTGATCCTGCATTTCTGTTTATCCATAATATAACACGCAAGGATACTGCTAACTATACCTGTTCATATTCTACTTTAAACATTACAAGAACATCGAAACCCAAATCGTTAATTGTTTTATGTAAGTAAAAAGAACACTTCTTGATTCTGTGCCTGCAAATAATTAAATATCTGTGACTCTCTGTTATTTTTTTTTTTTTTATTCATTAGACATGGACCAACCTCAAATTAGATTTCTTGACAACACTACTTCAATAGTCATTGAAGGGGAAAAGGTGGTTTTTTCATGCCAGGTGCACAGTTATTATCCGCGTCAAAATCTTTCATATACATGGTACAAGAATTCTGTGGCATTAAGTCATCAAGCCATATACAGAATTAATGCTACAGTTAGGTCTGATAGTTATCTGGAATATGAATGTATTGTAACTGGTAGCTTCCTTGGCAATATACTGACTAGCAAAGCCAGTGTGCAGTTAGACGTTCACTGTACGTTCTTCATATACAATAAGTATTTCTTCTCTGTGTTGATGGTGAAACGTTTGCTAGGTTTTCATCTCTATTTTTCTTGATTCTTAAGGCTTGCTTGTTTTTGGTGGGAAAAGACTGCACAGTAAATTTTCAAATCGAATAAATCCCATCGCACATGTTATTTTTGCCTTGTTCTCCAACAATAATCAGTGATCAATAATTTTACAATGTAGTATGTGAAGAGGATTTAGGAGAACTGAGATGGAGTATCTTTAGTTTAAATGTTATTATATAATTCAGTATACATATATAATTCAAATACACAAAGATCATTTCCAGGATAACATTGTGTCATTTTTTATGAAAATTCAAATCTTTATATAGCAGATATTTTGTTTTGACTTTGTTTCAGATCCACCTAAAGGGTTTACCATGGCATCAGCGGGTGATATACAATTAATTAATTCCTCTTATATCAGACCTTGCAGTGCTATCCATTTGGGGAAACCAGTAGCTACAATGTACATTTACAAAAATGGCAATAGTGTACCATATCTAAATGGTACGCAAGGGAGAACTCTGCAGTTAACACTGGATCCTTTACAACCACAAGATGCCGGAAACTATACATGCACTGCAGTGAATTATCTCGGCACAATCAGTAACACGTTTGAATTGATCGTAGCTGGTACGCTAAAAGATTTCTGTTTTTATTTTGAATGCACATCTTGTTGACTTATCATAATACACTAGAAGTTTTGATAATGTGAACCCAGAAGTAAAGTGGAAACCAGTTTGTTATCAAGAGATTTTAATGGAGGGGAAACATTATCAGGCTCGATACATTGAGATATTGTTTATATATTGAGTTTTGACTGTAAAACCTAAGTCTTTTTTAAGTTTACCTCCCACACAATTACAGATGCATTGATTCGCAGAAATTGTTTATTTAAGGCTCTTAATCGACCAAATATCACTTTCAATCACTCTTAAAAGCGATGTGAACTTTTGGTATTTTCAATCCACATATAAACTATATCTTTTTAGTTCCCCCTGGACCACCAAAAAAAATTGAGTGTTTCATGGTTACACAGTGGAGGATTGACGTTCGTTGGCTACAACCAGATTTTGTTGGAATTCCAAAGTTGAAAAAGTATCATGTTGAATATGCTAGAAAAGACAAAGGATGGAGTGATGTCTATCTGGTTGCAAACGTTACACAAGCAGCTATTTGGTCTCTTCAAAATGGTACAGAGTATTTGGTTCGAGTCCGAGCTCTAAATGACTACGGTCCAAGTGTTCCGTCACATTATATCGAAGTGGTAACATTGGCTTGTAAGTTTTTATAGATTTTTATTTATGTTATAAATTGTATCCATTCTTCTCTGTTACCGTGCAATAAAATGAACAGTTAAAAATACAATTTATATAAGAATAGTTTTGCTTCATAAAATAATTTTACATGCTATATTGCCTTGACAAGTCTGTGTATACGTAAATATGTAAATATGTTTTGTTAAAATTAGTGAAGATAGGAGCAGTAGAGAAAGATTTAAAAGATTCTTTCTGATTTATATCGTCAGACGACTGCTTGGATTTCTATGAACAGAAACAATAGATTAGAAGAATATTTGTATTTCGAACAACAATTTGAAAAATTTTCATTATATAAATAGAGGAGAACTTTATTGGGAATAACAATTTCTGTTAATATTAAGTTTAGTGTGTAAAAGCATGTTACAGTTTTACTTTTGCAGTTGAGTTAAAAAAACATCAAAAATTAAATGTGAAAAAATGCCAAAAATGCCAAAATTTGGAATGCACTTTTATCAAACGTAATAAAGAAATAACGTCAGTCAAAAAGAAAAAAGAAAATGAGCAAAAAAGGGACATGATGATGAAGCGTGTTGTAAAAGTAAGATTGGCCTACCTGAGTCGACAAACAAGCGAATTTAGTCTTCTCACGTAGATAGACAACAAGCAACAATATTGATAATAAAGAAAGTTGTTGGATAGACTCATTTTATATTTACTCAGGTTATATATTTCAGTTTTTCTGGATTTTTGGTACTTCTTAAGACGAGAATGATCCTTCGGTTGTCAAACAAAAACAACCTAGATATATCCGATTGCAGAAATTTTAAATTATTTGCATGATGAGTTTCTGATGTACATGGTTGTTGAAACAATACATTTTTTGTTTGCACATTTTGATTGACAGGTTTAGAAAAGAATGAGACACATTATATTATATAAAAAATTAATTCAAATTTTTGAAATCGGTATAATAAGGTTTATCAGTTAAAAGCTAAAAATTTGATTAAGAAAAAACAAACGAGTGAATATTTTTTGTACAAAAAATAATAAATTCTTTCTCAAATAGCAAATGAACCAAAAACAAAGATTCTAACCGTCTCTAAGTGAATCCAAACTGTTACAATCAACAGTGAAATTAAATGTCACAAAATATTGGTTTTTCGAAAAATATTTAAAAAAAATGTGAAATTACATGATGGTTAAATTAATTATATACATAAGAAAAAAAAGATAGTAAATAAATTCCCCTGAACTTATTAAGATATGTGACGAATTAGGGGAAAATCACTACAAGCGGAAATGGCGATAAATATTTGCGATAGTATTGATAAATACATTCGATTTAGTCTTAGAATATCAATATTTGCGCTAATTTTATTGATAATATTTTATTGATAAAGTTTATCTATAATTGTGATAATTACTTTCTTTATCACAAACTTTGTGCTAATTGCGATAAATTGTCAATAAATTTTCGCATGACATTTTTATATAAATTACCGAAAACATTAATATACTATCATTAATTTATGACCATATTTATCAATAAATCTTTGCGATATTATTTTTTTGCAATAATTATCGCAAAATTCTTAAATATTATTGATAATATTATTGATATTATTGATAAATTTATCAATATTGTCATTGATTATCGCTATTTGGGTTTATAGTGATTTTCCCACAATATTATAATGCATTATCATTATCATTATCATCATTATTATTATCATCTTCATTTTTTTTAGCTGTCTCTGTATACATGACAGTGTTTTTATTTCCTATATCCAGGACAGGTGACTTGATTACTTTTATTTTGCTTTTAAAGAATAACGAAATTTTTAAATGGTACATTTATAATACGGAAAGCTGTGGGGATGGTTATTTTTCAACTCCACAGGAAAAATGAATCAAATTGTTACCCACAAAATTAAACCCACACAAAAATTATTCCATGTATAAAGTACACAAACAATCTAAAAATTTGTATGCGTTGGACAGATGGATGCATTAGTACATGGTGCATAAACTGGACTCATAAAAAAAAGCTGAACAACATAAAACAAAAAGTTTGCCAGAAAATGGTTTTGCCATTTTTTCAGATCCACCAAACATACATATTTGTGATGGAAATAACATTCACAAATTATACTGAAATGAACACATCAAACCAACCAATATATTAATTATTATACCCTCCTCTGCTGCTGGTCTGGTGGTTGTGAAGCTGTGCTACTTTCCCTCTTTATATTATTCATCCAGCAGAGCTCACAAATATCTGTCTCATCATCAATACAAAATATACACAAAAAACTCAGTTTTATAATGTATTAAAAATTGTATTAAAACACTAAGAATACCAACAAACTAATCAAAGCATTTATTTTTATACCATTTTTGAAGTAGGCTTCTGTCTCCTTTAAGTTAGACGGAAACATTTTCCAAGAAAAACGGAACTTTCACGCTATTTTCACGCTATTTTTAAAACCCGTTTTCTTGAGTGCACCAATTAGAGATGGAATTGATGGATAGGCGTTGAGAAAACGGACAAGTATGAACTCCGATATTCTGGAGGGTGTTTTGAACGGGCGGTTTTAACTGTAACATACACACTGACTGACAGACACGGGGAAATGAAAGATCAGCTGCCTTGTGGCGCTGACCAATTAGCGTTTTTGAGAGGAAAGGACCAGTTTTTTTTATGAGGTTGTTATGTTCAAAGTTGTGTTGTTAACTTTTTATGAACTTGAAAGTACATCCTAATTACAAGTTCTGCATGTTGATATTAAGAGTACATCATGTATCCTGATTACAAGGCCGGTATGTTGCAAAGCAAAAAATAAAAAAACAATGGCTTCCGTTTACAACCATTTGATGAATTTCCTGTTTGTTTACAGCAATTCCACCATACACACCAACTGAACTCAAGCAAGTTCTTCCAGCTTTACATCAAGCCATCATGGTTGAATGGAATCAGCCACCAGGTCCTGCCCCTCCTTATGGATACTATCTTGCATCTAAGAGTCATCAAACAGATAAAAAAAATTTCATATTTATTACTAATTTAACCAGTAATTATACTATCGACCACTTAGGTAAAGTATCGTTTGTTGCTAATGATGAAATCTATTTTTTACTTTTTTTCGATGATAAGTGAATTCAACTACCAAGAGATCAGAAGATTGTAGCGAAATTCATTTTTTCTCACTGACGTCATTGCTATTTCCATTTTTGCTGTTGCAATAGTATGGGAATATCTCAACACAAACATCTCACAACTTGTTGCAATAGTATGGGAATATCTCAACACAAACATCTCACAACTTCGCAAAAAGGTTTTATTTTCATAGCTCTGAACTGTGTCTTTGCTGTCAACAGAACTTGAAAACATAAATTTTCACGTTGTCAAAAGAGCTTGAAAATGTACTTTAAGATTTTCCCCAGCAGATATTTGAATGCTGATTTCTTTTGTTACAGAGTGATGAAACATTGACCTGCTAAATCATTGATCTCTGCTTACTATTAAAACCTGTTTCCATTTTGTTTTGTTGTTTTTTACATAGATACGTACACTGGGTATGATTTGGAATTATTTGCTGTGAACATTTATGGCAAAAGCCCTATTGTTAAGCTTAACAACGTTTTCACAAGTGAAGCAGGTAAAATCGAAAGAACTGGCATACGATACTGTTCAATTGACAATTACTCCTGACCAAAGTTTATGAAATGAACAAACCTTGTGTTTGGGTTAGTGATGTCAGGACAAGGCTCATATGTCTCGTTTTTTCAGTCACTTTCATAAGACTTTTCACTGAAGGAGATATTATCAAATGAATCTACCCCATAGTTGAATCCTGTCAAAGTGGGACCCGTGAGACATTCAAGCTGAAAAACTGTGAGACCCGTGATGGAACTTCTTTGAAGTGTGGTTGATTTCCTATTCCCCTTGGATGTACTCATCTCATTCAAGTTGAAAAACTAAAGTCTCTGTGTATGAAAGTTTTAAAAAAAATGACATCCGGAAAAGGGAAAATGAAAAAAAAGGATTTCAGTATACTTACAGTGTCTGACCTTAATAAGGGCGGGTAAGTAATGGGGGTGAAGTTGCCAATGAGGGTGGTCATGTTTGTACTCGTTGCCAAATACCGACAATAAAGCTTCACAATAGACTTTCAGGGAATTTTCTAAGAATTTTCTAGATATTTGGATTGATTTTGTATGTCATTTTATCTACTTTCAAATGAGTTATGCTACGGCTGATATCTGAAGCACTTTGATCACATAATACAAAATAATTACTATGCATTGGTTGTAATATGTCAAGTTATCAAAGTAAGTGCAAAATAAAGTATCAGTGTTACAGGTTTTGTTTAGCACATGCAATAATAAAACAAAAAAGCTTCTAAATTCCCGATTTCCTTGAAAGTTACACTTTTATTTAGTTATGTTGGGCTATTTAATAACCACTGAAGGTCCCAATTCCCAAGAATTCAACTGGATTTTAGAATATGTTTATGTCAACCTGGTCCTTGAAAATCGTCATGTATTTTAATACTTTATCATATTTCTTGTCCAAATTTTGCTTCATTAGAACCAGAAGCTGTACGGGTTGTACTTGTTTTCCCTTTTCAAACAAAGTTGTTTTTGGTATGGAATCCACCAAGGAATTTTTATGGCGTATTTCAATATTATTCAGTGAGTTTTGACTTCTTCTTGTTACATAACACAGTCCGTTTTCAAGGTCCTAGGAAGTAACTTCATGGTTTTTATCCATTAAATTCTATTCTATTTCTTTGAAGTGGTGCTGATAGAATACATATATTTCTTAAAATTTCTTGTATAGTATGGAAGGAAACGTTTAACAATTTTGAAGAAGTTCTATCAGCAAACTTGCTTATCATTATACTATTATGGGAGTTTTGACGTCACTAATTATATTCTATATACAATTAATTATAATTCTATAATAATTACTACTTATTCTATATAATTCATTTTATACGTTAAGGAATGAAAATTTTGCAAATTTGTCTCGAATTTGCAAAATTAAATTCCCGCAAATCTGTATGCGATTAAACTTTCGGCATTTCAAAAAATGTGTTTTTCCTACGAAACTTCTATATTTTCCACATCCTCTAATGTCAAAAGCAATGATAGAATGCAAGGGAATTGGTTAACCCAGCGTTACCCATACGTTAAGGTAAGAAAATTTCCAAGGAAGAAAATTTTGCGAAATTAAATTGCCACAACAAAAAATCAGATCTTAGATCTGTATGTGATAAAAGTTTCGGAATTTCGAAAAAAAAAACTTTTCCTACCTGATGAAACTCCTATATTTTCCACCTTAAAAGCGATAGAGAGCAAGGGAACCATATATGAACGTTTCTTTCCATACTATGCAAGAAATTGTAAGACTTCTTCCGTTCCCTGTCTGTCTGTCGTGGTATCTTTTGATTAAAAATTATGAAGATGAACTATTTGAGAAATTTTTGAAAATAAATTCCCTCATACTTTAAGTTTGGTGTACATTTTTAACAATCTTATTCCACAATCTCTTATTTTTGTTTAAAACAATGGGGCAATACGCAACAATGTTCTCGTTAACCCAGGCTGCAAACTTGTAATGATTTGCAACCAACTGTAAAGGCCACAATACACAATCTGTTTTAAAAAAAAAATATTATCAATTAATTTTCTTCAAATTAAATTGATAATTGCCACCAAATACACGATCCATTCAATTTAAGAAACATCTTCCAAATTTCATTTTAGGTCTGTCATGAGATAGCTGCATCTGGATTGAATCACACATGTTTCAATGTAACCATGACAATGACCAACATCACTGGTTTGCAACCAAATCATCTTTATGCTATCAACATAACTGTTCACAATAACTTGTATTCAAAAACTCATTCATCCTTTGGACGGACTGCCGGGACGGGTAAGTTCGAATATATCATTTTCTCTGTGTCTTAGAGTTTCCCATTACACTTTCAAAATTGTTACAAATGCAAATTGCATAATAAGCATTTATTCAAAACAATCATTAGTTGTATCCAAAACATGTTTTCTTTTAATTAATAGTTTGACAGAGCGAAATAATATGGGGCGCCGTTCATGCTAATATTGGAATATTTTTGCCAATTGACAAATAATTGTGCTGAATGAAATATGTGTGTGCTCATCGTACAATAAGGATGCTGATGAAAAATAAAATGCTGCCAATACATTAATTTTTATGCTGTTTTACTTAAAAAATACCTGCTCTTTTTCAAATATTTATGCAATAAACCAAATATTTTCATGATAATATAAGATCCTTAACAAAATATTT
The DNA here is from genome assembly GCA_039566895.2 of Turritopsis rubra. Taxonomy (NCBI): domain Eukaryota; kingdom Metazoa; phylum Cnidaria; class Hydrozoa; order Anthoathecata; family Oceaniidae; genus Turritopsis; species Turritopsis rubra. The sequence continues at coordinate 13,985,749 of CM077618.1, read as the reverse complement.
CCGTGCTATAAACTAAATATTTTCATGTTATTTATGAAATATTTTCTGCGTTTGATTTTATTCAGTTCGAAAAGAATATCCAAAGAATAGACTTTTTTATAATTTTGACAAATTCTTGTTCTGTATGCACGAAGAATAATAATACAAGAAAATTATAAAAATGTAGTATTATATAAATTATAAAAAATTATAAAATTATAAAAAAAATTGAATATTCTTGTGTGTATTGCGGCTTTTATTCAGTTCAACAAAAATATTAAAACAATAGACAGTAATTATGTTTTGAAATTACCAAGGGGAAAACACTATTGATACGTGATGTATCTCAAAAACAAATCACAGAACGGTCCATCATTAATGAATTTGTTTTCGTACGTATGTTATTCTTACGTGTATATGGTTTTAATTGATGTTAAAAAAAAAAATTTAAAACATATTTATGTGTATATGCTTTTTACTAAAAATAACTTATTTTTGTCGATTATTCTTGTGTCTATGGCGGCATTTAAAAGCATATATATTTTACGAAAAGAAAAAGCACATATATTTCGTAAACAGCACATAGATTTCTAGAAAGAGCACATATATTTTACAGAAAGAGCATATAATTTTGAAAAGCGCATATATATTTCACTAATTAAGCGCACATAAAACTATTTATTAGCGAATATTGGCAGTGGTGGCGCCCCATAAACTAATGTTGCGTATTCTCATGCGTATTGTTACATGAAAATACTATTTCGAAACTTGTCAATTGTGCGTTTGACGTTTGACGGTGGTGTTATTCAAACCCGGTCGCTTTCAGTAGTTTATCATTTTTGGGATGACTGACTCCTCGGTTTTTAAGAAATTTAAGATCACTCTCGCTTTGCTCGGGTTGACTTATCCCCACCCCACCATGTCATTACTAGTACAAATCTCCTTTGCAGTGTGTTTGTCTAACAAGATGTAATTATGCTATCTTTATGGTCGAGAGTCACTTATGTTCATTTGCGAGAATAATTCATAATTCATAATAATTTGGGTAGTTTGGGTTTGCAAAATGTTATCTGAGGAGGAGAGCTTATCCATATTTGACTAACGTGAGGGCTTTTTCAGATGAGCTTCTCCTTGTGGTGTTTTTTGCAACGATTATTCAGGCTTCTTTTAACTCTTATAATTTTTGAAAATAAAGAATTTAATTTCTTTTATATAGCGCCACCACCACTGGAGACAACATTGCCAGAACCTGCAGCCGAGAAAATCAAGAGTACTTCATTTACTTTGAATATTGTTCTTTTCAATGAAACTAACGGTGGGATAAGGTGTGTATCTTTTTTTTGAGATTAAAACCTGATTTACACTAGCGAAATAACCATATAGAGAAACCTGTGTTAACGCCATCGACATAAGCAATAAAAAAACACGTGGTGAATATCAATATCTTTTTTATAGTATGTTTTTCAAGTGTCATTTGAAAGCACTTAAGGAACACAAGTGAAAACGACTTCTCTTTTCCATATTTTTGTCTAACAAGATGCAATCGTTGGTAGCTTGTGGTCAAAAGAAAATACGAGATTTCAACCAAAAACTTTTTCGATTGCATTTTGTTAGACAAACAGACTCAAATGTTACTTATTACGATTATATAAACGTCCATGTTTATGTTGTAAGACTACAGTTTTATCAAACTAAAACACACCAGAAATCTTTCAACATTAAATTTGTTCATGTAAAGCAACTTTGTTTCCAGGCCCTGGAGAGATGTGTTGTGAACTAATCCTAATAAGTACACAAGACGTAAAACAAACATATTTTCTTAACTTTTATGTACTAGTAACTAATTTTAACATCACAATAGCCTAGTGGAAGAGTGCCCGCTTTGTGTACGGGAGGTCGTGGGTTCAAATCCAAGACCAAGTCATACCAAAAACTGGAAAGATGATACACGTTTTTTTTTTTATTAGAACACCTAAATTTCGGCTGAGGCTGGATGTGCTTATTTTTCTGAAGATTTTCAGCCTCAGGTGTTCTTATTGATGTTCTTAATAGAAATTCAAACAAAAAACAAGAAAAAAATTATTTGACAAGGACCCTTATCCATTTCACCTGAAAAAACATTTCATAGCTACATATGATAAATTTGAAACAAAAGGCTTCATAATTAGACGAATTATCCTAGACACTTTTTTTATTCGAAGTGTCAATTTTTCCTTTGGGAACAATCAAACATTGACTGATTTATTTATTTTTCTCAATCTCAGCCTGGCAGTGTTCTTTCGATGTTCTTAGATTTTGGCCAAATCTCAGCCTGAATGTTCTTATAAACGAGGTTCTAATAAAAAAAACAACGTGTATTCATTGCCTCTCAACACTCACCAGTTGGACAGAGGACAAGTGGTCTTCCGATCACGGATAGGACTTGTATCCACGCCCTACCTTCTGTTAGCAACAAGAGAAAGAAGAGCATTCGGGTTGCCTACGACCACGATAGACAAACTTACTTAAAACGCATTCACCCAAACACGCAAACACAAGTGTACAAGTGGTCTTCCGATCAGGGATAGGAATCATATCCACCTCCTACCTTCCGTTAGCAAAAGAGGAGAAAGAGGAGCCTTTGCGTTGCCTAAGACTATAGTCGCCCAGCTTACTTAAAAGCTCGTAACGCATTCTTCACGAAGAAATTTGGTAAAAAATTTGCTTTTCCATTTTACTTTAGTCATTATGACGTCATAGCTATGCCAGTTACAGATAACAGTATGCTATCGAAAGATCCAAACACGTTTTCTAATCGTGAACTAATGAAGTACGTTGTTGGTCGTCTTTCGAATCCATCCAATAATCAGCAATTTGTAGTTGGCAGTGGTCAGACGGCAGGTCGAATAATGCAAGCGTTAGGGAGTAAGTTTTCATCTCTTCAAAAAGATATTCTTGAAAAATGAATGACGACACTTCTTTACGCGAATAAAAATCATGGCCAAACTTTCACGAATGCAATTAACCCTTTCGTAAACACGTCACTACAGACTTGGCCTCGTTTTCAAGCTGATTAACGATGGCGTTTGTGGTGTTTACAAAAGAAAAAGTTTAGGGGAACAGTTCTTTCGTCTACATGTTATATTTATGAGGTAATTACGATATGGTTGATTATTAGGCCGTGCGCTGATCGATCAAATAATACCTGAAAATGCGTTTCGTGATACACCATCCAATGACAATGTTTTTTTAGTTGATGTTTGGTATTTCTTTAGGATTCTGATTACCAATTTCAATGTTCCCAATCGTGTGTACTCTTCTGTATTGAAACGATCAAGCAGTCAAGAAATTATATATTATCTGTTAATTATATATTAATTATATGTATTATGTATTATATGTTCTTCTAACTTTTCAGCACCGAATAATCCTCCTTTAAAGGAAAATACTGTTTACGCGGCTTTTGTGAGAGCTTACGTGACGAACACTGAGTATCAATCCACACCATGGTATAAACAAGTTCGAACGAAGAAAGATGATGATGATGGGTTAAGTAAGTCATGATATCGTCTTTGCAGCTTAAGCCGAATCTCCAGATATGGTTTCTACTGTATCCTTCATTTTCTGCTATAACATTAGTTGATACTGCGCATGTGTCATGGCAGAAAAAATCATCCGTTGCGATACTTTCCGCCTAGTGTAGATTCGGCTTTACAGCGAGTCTGTCAACAAACCTTTATTTCAATTTTTATTTTTCAAGAAATTTCTTGGCTTGTTTACATCCTAGTGCTCATTGTTGCACTAGTCTGTGATCTTTGTTGCGTTTTTCTATATTGTTAAGAGGCCACTAGTCTGTGATCTAAACTTTTTATATGTGTTAGTTTGAACACCGAGCTACATTTTGCAAACATTCCTTTAAAACTATTAAAAATATTTAAGACAGTCCTTTAAAACAATGTGGGCGTTTATTAAAGGAAATACGGTATCCAGCCTGTTTGCCGGCCATCACTTAAAATTTGGTCCAGTATTGGCAGTGCTTGTTAACGTTAATATATGGGAATAACATGGTCGTTCGATCAACGACAGTCTGCAAAATATCTACCATTGTAGTCACGTGATTTTCTGTTTTGTGGTGCTGTCAGTTTTTCAGACTCCACATTTCAATGTTGTTGTTTTTTATCAGGTAAAGGTGCAGTTGCTGGAATCGTTCTTGGTGTCATCATTGCAATATCCATTTTGGTCATCTTTATTCTACTTTACCTCAAACCAAGAGATTCCAAAACACTTAACATGGATATGAAAGAATACCATCAAAAGTGAAATCAATGGGAAAATGATATATCCCGTGATTTCCAGCTAATGGCAATCTTAATAATAATCGTATCATTTTTTTCACAAGATAACAAGCTTGTGTACCGTTATTCGAAAAATGATAATGGCTTCACCAGACTCGTGTATTCGTATGACATCTATATATAGAATATAAAATCATATGCGGATGTAAACATCTAAAAGTTTCTCCAGGATATAGTTTCTATAGGATAATGTAACAAAGATGCGATCACTAATATGTGGTGAAAACCTTGTTATTTCTGTCTGGGTTAAACGAGGTAATGGTTATGTAATACTTGTTTCAAACAAAAAGAATGGACTTTCAACCAAAATGTTTAATGATCACATCTTGTTAGCTTAACACAGTCTATATAAGAATATTATACCACGATATAGAAGGAGATCTATTATTATGGACTCCGTGATGGAAAAATTGTATTTTGATATCAAATATCAAAATGTCGTTTTTCGTCGTGAACTGCCATCCGATTTCTAACTTATTTCCTTTGTGTAACACAGAACAGAGGCTTCATCGGAACGAGGCTACACAGTGAACTTTTAATGTTTGAAACTTTTAAGAACTGGATGTTTTTCTTTTTTATAACCATTCATGTTTTTATAATTGTTATATTTGTTTTTTATTTTTTTATGTTTTTATGTTTTCTTTGTTCTGATCACAAATGACTGTTCAGCCTGATAATTTTATTTATTTATTTTATTTTACATTAAATTGGCAATTCAATTTATACAAATTGTTCTTCCGCCTAAACTAAAAAAATTAAAATTAAAATTCATAATGAATAAAATATATCTATTAAAATAATTGCGTTAAAATATTAATAGTAGTAAAATGCAGTTATGATAAAAAAATCCAACAAAAAAAAAAAAAAAAAAAAAAAAAAAAAAGAAAAGAACTAGAGAATCGAGCTCGAGAGGTGCGAAACATAGCATTGCAAAATAGAAAGTAAGAGGTAGTTCAAAACTAGAATTGAGAATAGACTAAGGTAAAAAAATAAACATCAGAGTGACAGGGCCCGGGCTAAGGCCTTATCAAAATAAAAGTTTTTGGCTTCTGAAGAAAATTTCTCTAAAGTCTTTAAAGATTTAATATTTTCTGGTAGATCATCATACCAACGGGCTTGACTTTGGAATGATCCATCACCAACAACTTTAACCAATGGCTCTTTGGAAGTAGAACGCAGCGTCTTATTTGGATCAAAGAATTCAACATTAAGGTAACTGGGATGGTTTTTATCTCGACGCGATTTGTGGACAATTTTCGCGGTATTAAATTCCATATACTCTTTGACAGGTAGCCATTTTAATTTAATTACGTCATTCAAGTTAGCATAACGAGATATAACATATCCAGCTGCTATATTTTGGATCTTTTGTAGTCGTTGTATTTGATATTTTGGAATTTGAGCAAAAACGACATTGCTGTAGTTAAGCTTGGATAGTATCATTGTTTCAGCCAAGGTTTTTCGAACATGAAACGGGGTAAAGCGACTGAATTTACGGAGAGCACGCAGTGTTCCTTGAGAAGACTTGATGATAGCATTGATATGAGTTGACCATGATAAATTTTGATCAAGGTGAATTCCAAGCAATTTAACATCTGATTTGTGCTCAATCGATTTTCCGGAACATCGGAAAAGTTGACTTTGATTTTTCGGAAAGTTTCTTAGACGTTGCGAATGGAATATAATGAGCTGTAATTTGTCGTTGTTAAATAGAAGATTATTATCCTTTGACCACGACTGAAGATTCTCGACGTCCTTTTCCATCTCTTTAATGGTTAGCTGCAGATCTTTGACTCTGCAGTGTCGGTAGAGGGAGGTGTCATCTGCGTATTGTATACTTGATGATATCACTTGATCTGAAAGTTCAACAACGTAGAGATTAAATAGCACAGGGCCTAATATGCTACCCTGCGGAACTCCGAAGCACATGGGTTTCGTGGAAGAGGTTTTGTCTTCAACTTGTACATACTGTTTCCTATCTTTCAAATAGCTCGACAAAATTTGAAGAGAATCGTAGGAAAAGTTCATATCTCTTAGCTTCAATAGTAGATTTTGGTGGTCTATGGTGTCAAAAGCTTTTGAGTAATCGATCATTATAGCTAGGGTGACTTCACTTTTGTTCATCGCTTTTTTGATGTCATCTCGAATTTTGATGAGTAAGGTAGCGGTGGAATGGCCTTTACGAAAGCCTGATTGTGTTTGATGATAGAGTGCTTTGTCCTCGATGAATTTACAAAGCTGAACCAAGATGACTCTTTCAAAAACTTTCGATAGTACAGGCAGCACCGATATCGGTCGGTAGTCCTTGATTTTTATTGGTGAATCTATTTTTGGTATAGGGCATACGCGAGCAATCTTCCATTGTCGAGGAAAGGTTTTCTTGTCAATGCAATTATTGATTATATGCACAAGTGGTGATGTGATGGACTCTGAAATTGGTATCAGATCCACAAGAACAGTCATTTTTCAAATTCTTTAGAATCTGATGTACCTCATCATAAGATGTGTGCAAAATTTTGAATGAAGTTTCGTCATTTACTGTGTCGATGTCGTCTGGTAAAGTTGATTCTACGTTAGGTTTACCGGTAAGTTCTGAAGCTAGCTTGCTGTAGTAGTCGTTCATTTCGGAGGGGTGGTGGTTAATACAAGACTTTTGATTGTTCAAAATTCGATGGATAATACCTTACTGGACCTTTTTACGCCGGTCCAAATTTAACGCCGGTACCTTCTACGCCGGTCTTTATTGGCGTTATTTTTGAGTCCACGGTCAAACTCTCACAAACATCTAGCCAAGTCATGAAAATTAACGCCATAAAAAGCACCGGCGTAAAAAGGGCCAAGAAGGTATAAGGATTTTAATGAACCCCCTCTTTTTTGTCATTTCAAATAGAACCTATTAAACAAACTTCCAACAGTAGTGTATATAGTTCAACTGACAATTCCTCCTCACCTAAGTTCACGGTGAAAACCTTATAAATTTCGACTGAGTTAGTGAGGTTACAGTCAGCCTCGCTCTTTCAAATATTTTTGTAAGACTTTTCAGCCTAAATTCATAGTCAGGAGAAATTACCAGTAGAACATACGCGTAGGCAAACAATTGCTTTGTGCGAAGTTTTGTTACCTGTAGGAAGTTAACAAAAAGGTTGAAGAATTTGTATTTTAAGAGGAACTGGATCTGTAAACAGTGCAGTGTAACTCGTACTTTATTGGATACATGACAGATTTAAGGGGCTCGCTACATATTTCGTACATTCTACTTGCAATACCTCTATTGGGAGATTTGATTATCGTATCCCCCAAACCGTTCTTTGTTTTTTATTTTCATGCCCGTTTTAGGTATCTATGTAATTTTTTGTCATATATTTATATATATTTATATATTTATTATACTATTTATATGTGCTTTTTATTTTTATGCAACATGCAGTGTTGCTCTACCCATTTCTAACCAACTGAAGTTCCCTTGTAAAATTTGTTTGGGTCAGTGAGGGTAATAGGCGACATGAAATGAAAGTGACAGGAAATTTTCGTTGCAACATGAAATACTGTTCTGTTTACATTTAATTCAATGTCGCTTCAAAACTTATGTCCAGGTGGCCGTCCAAATCTTTTGTTTTGTGATTGTGAGCATGCGTAGTTGAACATTAATCAAGAAAACTGTGTCGGTTGTGTTTACATGAAATTTGGACACCCGACATATGAGATTTCACGTCTCTCTTTTTTTTACCAACATGAAAATCAACACGACATGAGTCACCTCTTACATGTAATACAGTTGCTAATTAAAACAATGTATATGTTTTCTTAATAAGAGTTTCTTTGTGACGATTAAATAGAATACTCTATTTCCGTCTTAATAACTTTTTGAAAAATAAAATCGATAGGATTACCACAAATCCATTTTTATCGTGTATTTCGAAAAGCTTTCGTCCACCACACACAACTTTAAATGATTTTCTTACTTACAGACTTTATATACAATGCGCTTGACTTCAGTAAAGTTGTCATACATTGTGCGAGAAACTTGGGAGCGTGGGAGAAATTTCAATAATTTGTTATAAGTCATAGACTGTTATCTATTTCTTCATCGTTAATCACAAAGTTATTCTCTTTTCAGACAATTTAGTGTAAAACCTAAAACGAAATTACACATTAATGAATCGAATCTTTTAGCAGGGCTAACGATACGAGACTTGGAGAAAATCTTTCTTCACAGCTACCATAATTACAACGCTTATTAACAACATGTCGACGCTGAAATAGAATTCTAACATATTAAAAACACAAATTGTTGATTCCTCTATACAAATAAGGTGATCCAAGGAAATTTGAAAATTACCATCCAATTTCAATCCTGCCGGTACCCTCCATGATTTTCGAAAGAGCCGTACATGCGCAGTTAACAAAATATCGGCAAGAAAACATTTTACTCAGTAACTGTCGATATGGTTTTCGAAAAAAACATTTCACGAAACTAGCTGCAACTTTATTATGCGACACAATACAGAAAGAAATGTCTGACAGAAAGAGGTAGGTGTCGCGTAGAAAGAAGGTAGGTGTCGCGTATCTGGATTTATGTAAAGCGTTCGGTAAGTAAGCTATGGGATACTACTTAGCAAGCTATGGAGTTATGGTATCAAGGAGAACGAGTTAGCATGATTTACCGACTACCTTTTTTAACAGAATCCAAATTGTGGAAATAAACAACCTTCGATCTATCGTAGAGTCCATATTCTGTGGTGTACTCCGGGGTCAATTTTGGGACCTCTTTTGGTCTTAGTATATTTTAATGATTTTCCAGATCACCTAAGATATACACAAGTTCTTCAATATGATGATGACACTGTCATGTTTTATGCAGATTCAAATGCTGAAAGATATGAGAAAATCCTCAATGATGAAATGCCAATTACTGGCAACTACTGCAAAGAAAATGAGCTACTACTTACTCTAAAAAAGGGGAAAACGGAGATTATGCTGTTTGACACTTTTGCTAATTTTAAATCTTTTGTATTTTCTGTATTATATTATATTATATTATATATTATATATAAATCTTTTATTTATTTTATTTTATGCACAGGACAAACATTGATAGCCAGTTATATGATTCTAGCGGAAGTTTTTATCCTGTATAAATATTTAAAATAAATAAATAAATAAATTATAAAACATGGATAGCCATTTATCCTTTTGATTATTTTTTCCTTTTTTTTTATTTTTGCCCTTCCGCTTTAAATGTTGTGGCGCGGGCGCTGCTTTTGGTAAGCAAACTATTTTCTCCCTACAATGGACATGTTTAACTTAAATCTAGGTTTTGAAATTTTTAATGAAAAAATCAAACGAATGAAAAATATTAACGTTGTTGCCGAATTGCCCGATTAAAAAAAACACTTTTTTTTGTGTGTGTGAATGCGTCCCATTTTTTTCATTATTTACAAATTATTAAAAAACATACATAAATTAACTGAATACGTGAGAATATTGTTTATTGAAAGGAAATTCTCCCATCAATATAATAACAAACGTTTTGAAGATTAGTGATAACTTTCTCGACTTTAACCTTCTTTTTCATGAGAATGGATCCTTTCTTGTTGGCCAAAGCGTCAATGATCTCCTCGTGTTTTATTTTGATGTTCTCTACGAGTTGTTGATGTTGTTGTTCGAATAACGAAATCTTCATTTGATGGTCGCATTTCAAGTCGTTCATGACTTTCTCCATCTCAGCTTGATAAACCATCAATTCGTTTTTATTTTCTGCCTTTAGGTTGGATACCATTAGCTGGTGATTTTTTCTCATCAATTCTATCTCCTCAATTTTAACATTTTGGATTTCCTTCTTCTCGTTTTTCAATTCAGTTACTTCCTGCTGCAGGTCGGCCATTGTTGCAAGCATATGTTTGTTACTTTCTTGCAACTTCTTCATTTCATTCGCAGACTTCAATCTTTCCTCGTCTGCCTCTCGATGAACCTTCTTTAAATCCATTTCGCTGTCAAGCAGCGAGTCTTCTAACAATGTCGTGATGTTTTTTTCTTTCGACAGCTTTTTATTTAATTCTTCATATTCCTTTTGATGTTCAGCTACTGCCATTTCATTACATAATTTTTCTTGAGCATATTTTAAGCTGTTGGACGTTAACAGTACTGCCATTATACGCAAGCTTTTCTCACGCTCTTTTTCTGCACGATGTTTCGCTTGTCCTAACGATGATGATAACTCCTCAATCACATTTACTTTTTCCAGAATCTCATCTTGTTACTGAGAGATAATATCATCTTTCTCTGAACATTCGGTCGTCAGCACAGCTACCTTTCTTGTTAGTACTTTTAATGTTTCTGTCAAAAGCGTATTCTTCTGTTTGCAATCGTTCACTGAGGAAGACAACTCATTTATCTTAGTTCGGTTTTGTTGGTATAACTTTTCAAGTTTGTTTTCCAAAGCCACCATTTTCATTTCGTTATTCTTCAATTTCGTACACTGTTCACCGACAAGTTTGGATAGCTTGTCGTTTGCCACTTCTAAAGCCATCACCTTTTCTAGATCGACAACCTGAAAGAAAAACAGTGAAGATACAAGAAAGGTTGGGATATGTTTAAAAGACCATAAAACAAAATCTTGTGTTAATTTTAAATTTTGATGGAAACTTACTTTTGAAGTTTCGAATTTGTCGTTATCATTTTTACCGACTACTACTTCTCCATCCCCCTCGTTAGAGTCTTTGTTTACACACTTCTGCGACGAAGTACGTCGTTTTCTTTTACCGCCCATAATGATTTTTTTGTTAAATTTATGCGACGTGTTTCATTCAATTGTGTAAAGCAAACAACAAAATCTGACGTCAATTTCATTCTTTTATATGCGCTGTGATATGACGTCAAATGAAGGATATATGACGCACGGCCTTTTGTAGATCAATCAATCAACCAATATAGTTTATTTGTATAATTTACAGAACCGAGGTATTAGAAGAAAACAGGGCATTCATTAAACGAAATGCTTTTTATAATTTTTCCATTCTCCTACTTCATTTCATTCTATTTCTATTCTATATACTTACATTGCATAACGCTATATTAAAAATTTTCCTTAATCTATACCTTCAAACCAAAGATCTCCATCCTTTGGCAGGCGGAAAGAGGAAAACTATAGAAACGACGATAATTACCTGTGGGTGAGAGCCAGAATCATCTGGATCAGAGATGACGAATCTGTGCACACCAAGTGGGAGAGGTTCGGAGGTCTTAAAGGAGCTATGTCATGAATCACGTGAGGTTACGACTTTTGGTGCAGCAGGGGATGCGATAGTATTGCGAATATATTGTGGCCAGCTTTAAAAAAAGTGAACAAAGCAACCCCTTTAAAGAATTACCTTGTGATGATGGTAAGAAATAAAATCAAAAATAGCATAATTATTATTATAAAAACGATTATGAAATATGTGATTGCTCTGGCAAGCTACTTTATGTGCTTTCAATGGTTTGACCTTTTTGAGTTTTCAGAGGCATAGCTAGAGCTCAGTCAAAATTTGTGGAGGAGGGTTTAGTCATTTAAAGTAGAAAAGAAAAACGTGTAAGTAATCTAATCGACACTTAAGACTGAAAAGAAATATCATAACGTTGGACATTTTTTTGACTGACTCTGAATACTTTCATCAGCTGCATAGCTTCCTGATGCTTTCGACAACCGGCTAAAAATTATATGCAACTCACCAACTTACTTTCACTGAATACACCTTCAACACTGAAACGAGGTCATGAATGAATGAATTGGAAAACATGAATTAAGAAAAGGTTAAATGAAAATGTGATCATTTAAATGATTGTGTAAATTGGCTTTGCCAGGACCCTTGACACCAAGTGGAATCCTTTTTATTACAAAATGAGACAGTTTTTATTATAAGTTGAGGAAAGTGTTTATGACAAAAAGTCGAACAGTCGCAACACATAGTAGCCGCACGGCTTTCACGCTGCTTTCACACATGGTGTCACTCAGAAAATACCTTTAGCCGTAAATAAATTTTCAACAGCATGGATAATAATGACCACGAGGAAATTTAAAAAAATAGTAAAAAATAGAACGTATCACCCATACCATCGCTTAAAGCCCTCCTTATTGGCTGTTGGTCCTGCTCTGTTTTTGGAGTGAAATCTTTTTTCTTTTTTCCCATCGCGCTACAACCTAGTATAGCGTGTCACGTGATTTGCGAAGAATGAGTATCATTAAGTTATAGAGCTCGAAACGAAACGAAACGAAACGAAACGCTGATCAAAAAAATGACAGAAAACTATTTTACACGTTATACTATATAATCAGAAACAATTCAAAAATTCAAAATCAGAGTTTCCACGCTTTCTTTCGTCGAGTCTAGGTGGAAATATGTAAACATAATTTTCCCATGTTTTCACGATGATTACATTACATCGGTGACTTTTAACTTTTTTGACACCTGGAGCTTTGATTCTTGATTCTTGATATTGCAAATTACTGACTCGTGTTGACACGTATGTGGCTCGTGTTGACTCGTGTTGACTGTGTGACTCCTATGTGACCTGTATGTGTCTATCGTTTTATAACTGACCTTTTTTTCTGACTATGTTTTTTCGACTAAAATTGGTAGGGTTACAATACACGCCTAAATATTTCTTTTGTTTTAAACAATACATTTCTGGTTTCTTAATTAAGCCTGGTTCACACTGTAGGTAAAACAAACTTATGTTATCACTGCGACAAAAGTCGGTTTTCCACTAGGAATGAAATTTTATACGTACTGGTTGACCTCGCATTAACCTCCATATTTCGTGAGGTGTCATGAATGACCGGTGTGCACGGTGCACCAATTTATTGGAATTTGAAACAAAAACCGAGAAATTCCTTTCCTAGATAATATAATAATAATAAAAATGATTTTCACACTGATTTCATTGACAGGTTACTACTTTGTGTAAAAGAACCTGGTTCGAGTCATTTGGGTCATTCTTTAAAACTGTTGTACATGGAACTTCATTGTACACGGGAAATTTATGGAGGAGAGCAAGCTCATTAAGAGTATAAAAGAAAAACGTGCAAATAACCTAATCAACAGTTAAGTTTTAAAAGAAAATTAATTAATTTAACGAAGTGTGTGGTTTCTTTCATCTGAACTCTATATAATACTCAAACAGGAGATAATATGAACTTAATAGATCAGTAATCAGAAAGAAAAATACAGATTTATAAAACGATTGAAAGCATTAAGGGACAATACGTTATGTGTAATTCATTTACAAGAATAGTTGACTGCAACGCCATTTTAATTTTAAGTAGGTCGAAAGAATGAATTGATTATACAAATCGTGAAAAAATGCAAAGACGTTTCGAGCTAAAACTAAGATCCAATTCACAAATTCAATTCAACCTATAGACGAGACCAAAAATGTCGCAACAGGCTATTTTTCTGTCTTGACACATGCCCAGTATTTTGAAGTCTCAGGGGAAAATATAGAAGAACGAAAACTAGAAACCATTTCTAATTTTCGTTGCAACTATGAAAACACACGGCGCAACATTTTCCGCCTTTTGAATATTCGATCTAATACGTACATATCGCGAACAACAAGAAGATTAACACATATGATTGCATATTTACATCCTTCTCATTGACACTATGTGCAATTAATCTAATAGGATTTTTCTTACGATAATGATCCTCAAGTTAATCATAAAAACTTGACTGTTTACATTAATCTCAAATAGATTACAGAGATTTTTTATGGCTGCTACTTTTCCTTTAATCATTAACGTTATAATGTTCGTACAGGTCATTTTGCAAGTTACTAGTATACCATTGGAATACGATTGTCAGTAAACGGTCGCTAACCGAGGCTTCTCTGTATCTCCTTTAATTACGTAAAGATCAGCTGAAGCTTAAAACAAAGTAAAATAAAGAGGCATAAAGTGGTCCATTAAACCAAACCAATCTGGCTGTGATTAATCCATTCTAGACCATATGATTGTGATGGATCCATTCTAGACCATATGTTGTGATGAATCCATTTTAGACTATATGATGATTGACAACCCTGCTCGTTACTCTTCGATCGAGGGAATTCGATAAACTGATTCTTCGTGACGACGTACCTTCAAAATGTTGGTTTTGATTGCCAACCGTACAGTCAAGTTCTCCATCCAACAGTTTCTTTAACACCTTATACGCATCCGAGTTCACTCTCTTACAATTTCGTTCAATACGCCTCTCTTTGGTAAGTTGCTCTAGAGATTTACTTTTGCTCAAACTCTCGTCCGCATCATCTGTATCACTATCAACACATCCTGTAAATATGTTCAGGAAACTAGAAGATCGTTTCTTCTTACTTAAGCCTTTGCCTTCTTTGCTATGATGGTTACGACGGTTAGAAGTGTCTTCATCACCGAATATCAACGATGTTAAACTTCTACTTTTTTTTACTTTTTTTTTTTCTGTAGTTGGAACAGCTAAGTACGATAGACCTGTACAACTCGAAGCTCTAGGTCTGGTAGGTACATTTAAATATGGAGACAAATGATCACTCTTACCACGTTCTGGCTTCAAAGCGAAAGGCACTGATTTAGTTGCGGATAAAGGCTTCTTTTCTTTCATCCTGATATATTGAATCAATCATCTGTCTTCGTTGCTGTTTTCCTGCGTCTTCAAAACACGATATTGTAAACAATGAATGTTGAAAAATACTTCATCTGATATGATTGTTCGTTGCAGACAAAACAATATTCTTTTTCATGATTTTGTTGATAATAAACTCCTTTATAATTATTCTTGATTAATTCAGATCGTCATTCATAAAAGACGCTGCACTAATTAAGTTTTTAATTCCCCTGTCAAATCTATGGCATGTGTTACGATATATGACCTCGTTGAAATTGAAATTCGATTCAAAAGACGTTTAGTCCTTTAATTACAATGACCCTAAGGTTCACAGTTCTTTTCCGCAATTTTTGGCAAAGACGTCTCTTCCATGATATTTTTGTGGTAGAAAGAGTTCTCCACGTATGTTTGGAAGTATTTACATTCGCTTTTTGATCGCCCACATGAAAGCTTGGTTTTCATCAGTGAGAATTTTGAAATTCTCGGACCAAACTTAACAAACAAGTACTCGAAGATGGTAACTTGCCTATGAAGATAACGAGATATGAAATTCGTGACTGCTATTTGTGATATGATGGTTGTTATAGTGACGATTCCAACCTACCATTTCACAAAAACAAATGTTCTATGACACTTTGACATAAGTTGTTTTTCAACAAGTAGTTACCCAGACCACTCTCGTCACCATTCTTTCGGCGTGAAATCTAGATCGTTTTCTAACGATTTCCGCGCTGTGACGTCATTTTGTAAAGGGCAAAATTGACCTCATGCGATTTTAGTAGGGACCTTACGCAAGGAGGACGGCGACGTGAATGAAACAAAGGATTCGTTTTCCTTGGGGATTTCGTTTTGAAAGAAGGTATATTTCGTACTACAGTGTGTCCACAAAAAAGCGGGTCTCTAACTTTTAGGAAGCATATCATTCGTTGCTAGAGACCTTTGACAATGATAAGAAGAATAAAGGATAACCTCTGAATAAAAACTAAATATTCAATTACATTCAACGTGTCCACCGTTTCTTTGAATACAAAGGTTTACCCTGTTTCTCATTTCAGTAAACGAACGTCTTATCATTGGTTGGTTCTGTCTCAATAAATTCACTTCGTCCACTATTCTTCTTCTCAATTCGACTAAATTGGCCGGTGGGGTTGCAAAAACTTTTTGCTTTAGGTAGCCCCAAAGGAAAAAGTCCAACGGGGTTAAATCTGGCGATCCAGGTGGCCATTCAATTGCGTGGTGAAGTGCGACTACACGACTTTGAAATCTTCTTCGGAGCAATCGATGTACTTCAAGGGTCCCATTAGCCGGAGCTCCATCCTGAAACCACCAAATATCGTGGAAAACATTGGCAGCATATTGCCTAAACACATACGCAACACCCGGGAAAGCCACATATTCCAGCATCTCTCTGTATGTTCGCCCATTCACATTTCGATTGAAAAAACGAGGGCCAATAATTTCCCCATTGCCACAAAGGCCAACCCAAACATGAAACTTTTCGCGCAAATTACTCTTCTCAATTTAAAATTTGGAGGGGGCTGACCATTTGGTGCGTAGCAGCGGACGTTTTGTGTGCTGACCGTACCACACATATGGAAAACAGCTTCATCACCGATCACAATATATGGAACAAAAACGAATAATTATGTGCTTGCTGCTGAAACCACTGACAAAATCGTAATCTTCTTCTAAGATCACCATTTTTAAGCTCCTGTACGATGTGGATTTTGTACGGGTGCCATTTTAAATCTTTATTGACAATATTGTTGAAAGAACTCTTGGACAGTCCAGTCGGGTTGTTCCTGCACGAAACGCCTTTGGTTGTTGTATCATCAGCTGCCTGACTTGCTGGATATTTTGTTGTGTTCTAACAGTTTTCCTTCTGCCACTTCTTTCTTTGTTTAGGTTATGACTTGTTCCCTTATTGTCATACTTCTTGACATTTCTCTGAATTGTACTTCTTGAAGATGGATTTCTGCCAGGAAAACGCTGTCTAAAAGCTCCAATAACAGCTATATAACTTTTTGCTTCATAAAATTTTCTCACGATGAACGCGCTTTGTTGCACTGTTAGCTGCATGATTTAATAAACTTACAAGTTGTCCTGGTTATAAAGAATTTTGACAAGGCGTTGGGAATATGAAATTATTAAAACATGAAAAAGATTTTAAACCCACTTTACACAATGAATACAAAATTGGTGATCTTTACAGAATTTCGTGCTAAACGTAGCACAGTAGCATCCTTAGCAGTTATTGCAACGAAACAAAAGGTTAATGCCTCATTAAAAGTCCGGTTTATTGATCATTAAGTAGTTAATGACCGTATCGAATGAAAAAGTTCTTCGTATTTTCTTAACCAAAAAATACCACAAATGAAAAATTATATTTTCAGAATCCTTGAAAAATTTTCTTTCTAACGGTATAAAAATCGCATTGATTTGATAAAGATTTAAAAAGTTATATGCTTTTAAAACTGGGGCCCGTTTTTTTGTGGACACACTGTATACCAATGAGTTAATCACATCATTAGCACATTTTCACGTTCTACGCACAACCTGAAAAGTTACGTTTTGAAGTCGTACTGAAAACAAAGACGCAAGGATAGTAGTATCATTTATTATTTTTATCACGTATTTCTTTCTTTCTTAATCCATTGATCAAACTTTTAGTTATAACAGGCCACATTTTTAAACTTTCGTTGTTTTGTGATCCAATGTTTTCCGTATATGCATGGATTACTCTCACGTCGCCGTCCTCGTTGCCGTCGTAGTTGCGTAAGGTCCCTAGTAGCAGGTGACGCGTCATCCTGTTTGAGTATGGGTTTATAGAATGATTTGACAATATTTTGATGATTCGCTCATTTAAAAACGTAAGCTGTTGTACTAGTACACTCTATTTTATCTTGTAAATATATACAATTAATGAATTAAATCTAGGTATATTTTTGGGTTTTTTCCCGCTGCTCTAATATTGACCAATAGAAAAGAGAAGATTTGTTTGCTAAATGTTACCATGACGACGGTAAAATATTTAAAATGATGTCAGTCTCTGGTATGCGTGTAAAGCTTTCTTGTTTTGTCGCGACTATTTCATCTATTTTCCCACTTCGCTGTCAATCACCAACGGCGTATGATTGCTGTACATGTATTGTCGGTACGACTTACTGATGCCGTCTCCGTCAACGATGTCGAGGCTGTTAAAAGCCGCGTCTTTTGCCATCAGTTTAATTTTATTTTTTTCATCGTGGTTAATTTGTTGTTGCTGATGTCGTGTCTTGTACTGGAACATATTGACTTCGTCGGAATTTCTTTTTGAAAAGACGTCAGGTACGACAACTTTACCGATGTTCTTGTTGGAGGTTACTTGCCCTTTGTGTTTTGATTGGTTCCATCCAGGAAGCATTGGCGTTTTGATTTGTGGTATAGTGTGACTCGGATTGCTGTTCGTACTTTCATTACTACGATGACTTTCAATCCATTCCTCGTTACTGATGAAGTCGGTATCGATGCTATCGTCTTCGCCATATTTCTCGCTCCCTGTCAAACTCCCCGTCAAGCTGCTTGCATCGTCGTTCATACCCCAACTTGACACATCACTCGAAAATATTCCAGAAGACATTGTTTCCATAGATGTAGTTTTTGTGAGTTTTTTTTTCGAACTCGGCGAAAACAACTGTTTGAAACGATTGCCAATCCTGGTTGGTGGCCTGGATCTGGATGTATTTGGAGCAGACTCGGGTCGGTCAAATGATAGCTTTCCTATTTTGTCGTTTCTGTCGCCGAAACTGAAACGCCTTATTTTCTTTGGGGCACTCCCTCTTGGTGACTCTATAGGCGTGGACACGGCAGTAGTGCTGTTTTGAAATTTAATACTTTCGACTTCTGTCGGTGTTAGTTGAAATGTACGTGGTATGTCTAACTTTCCAACGTTTGTGAGAAGGTACGGATCACTAGACCATTTTTCGTTCACAACAAGGCCATTCATATCTCTAATAACATCCTTTTTATCAATCGAGACAAAATTGAAATCAACATTGTCAGTTTCCATCGGTTGGTGCTCTCTGTTTTGATGACTGGGTGATGATTTAGCTGAAGCAGTATGTTTGGTTAAGCGAGACAAAGGTGAACTGGTAACTGATCTTACATTATGGGTATCAATTTTCATTTCTGCAAAGGATTGTGGGGGATTGGGTGCTCGGTATTTCGCCTTCGTTTTATGAACACGAAATTCGCTCGGTTTAATAACTCGTTCGTCGTTGTTTTCGGGAAGGTAGTGTTCGTTATACGAGTTCTCCCTTCTTTGGTGTCTTTCTTCTTGACGTCGGGAAGGTGCAGGAGTCGATATCGGTGCGTGAATCTTAACTTCTTGTAAACTTTTTGGTTGCAGCATTGAACTTTCTCCTTCACTTACTGTTACTTCTGCCTGTGTTCCGATGCTGTCCGAAACGAGGTTTCCGTATGAAATGTTGCGCTCTTCTACCAGGATGTTTTCTACTTCCATAACATGATCGGTTTGGGAGATTTTACTTTCGATATCTGTTTCTGTATTCAATTTTGCCTGTTGCTGTTGCAGATCAAAATCAAATTTCTCATTGCTCTGAGAAAGTGGTACAGTTGAAATTTGTGTTTGATTTTCATTGTGAGCATCGGTTTCGTGTGGGAAATCCACTTTTGTATTTTCCGGTGAAATGCTGATTTTTTCATTGTTGACATAGTTACCAATCAATAATGGTAGATCTTTACGTGCATCGGCCATGTCTGATTCAGTCAAGGTAAAAAGTTCTGGGTGAATACCATCGGTTCTAGTTGAATGCTGGACACGCGCGTACAAATCTTCCTTATTTACAACTGGATTTAGTTGTTTTTCGTACAAATTATCCATCTGCATATTTTGCTTGGAAACATCGCTCGCTGCCTCGCTCTTCATATCCATTGACGTAAAAGAAAACATCTTCCCAAGTGTTCCCCGACTTGAAGCAGACATCGAGTTTGCGCGTTTCTTCACAAAATGTGATTTCAACATATCTCTGATAGCATGTTTATCGATCGGTTGTTCATCTGTGTCTTGTATCCCGTTCGCAACATTTGTTTCTGAATCGGTTTTAGGTGTGATCGTCACACCAGAATGTTTAGGAGATACTTTTAATGGAAATGAATCGTAGAGATATGTTTGATTTGTCTCGTTTGTACTCTCGAATGAATCGTTTATCGAATCGTTTATCGGTTCTTGTTCGTCTTCATAACTATTTGGGTCAAACAGTTTCGACGGAGAGAAATCTTTCTTTTCCGTATTTTGTCGTTTGGATATTGTTCTTGTCAATTCGCTGATCAAAGATCTTTTGTTATTTAAATGGCGCTCATCAATTTCCGAATGTCCAAACAAACTCTGTGTGTAGGTTTTATTCTTGGATGGTGCTGAGTCAGCGTTACTATGCTCAATGGTTCTATTAAATGATGCGTCGGGGATCTTGGTCTGTATAATATTCTCATCTTTTGATGAACTGCTGTCGATATAGTCAAAACTCGTAATATCGTTAACAACTGGTTTCTCCGTTTCTACAGTTTGATACAGATTGGGTAATGATCGATACGTTTTGAAATCCTTTGACTTTTTTTTATCTAGTGTCTGTACTTTGGCTTGAAGCAATGTTTCCAGTTTGGAATGAATAGACTGCCGCCTCTGTTGCTCCTCCTCATGATGGGGAGTTGGTTCAACAAAGCTTTCTTCTACACCACCATTCACCTTAGAAGTTAAAAAGTCATGTACGTTTGACAGCGGGGCGGTATTTGATTTCTGTTGACTTGTGGCATGACCTCCTTCAATATCATCAGATCCATAATTCACCTTATTTGTAAGAGACAGTATGAAATCACTTTCTGTGGGATTTTGGTTGTCGTTAATTTCATTAAACACAGTTCGGTTGCTTCCGCTACTATATCCATCATCAAAACTCGAAGCTAGTTCTTCTGAGTTACTTCGCGTGATAACCTTTGGATATAAAATATTTCCCGCTCTCGCTTGCTCGTGATACATACCGCCACGACGTTTAGAACTTATATTTCCAGTCTGTGTATTCGCATATCCGTTTATATCTTGCGACCGAGGCGATTTCCTGCTTAGACTCCCTTTCTTGTGAAATTGCTTCTCACTTAAATCGTACTTATTTTGGTAATAAGAAATAAATTGATTCTGGTTAAAGTTTAATTTTCTTATTCCATCATGAATATTTGAATTTGTGTTTCCATTTCGTGAATACATTGATTCAGTGTGGTGCGATTCACTGTATTCATCATTGTAATACATGCTTTTACTTTTGTCAGTTACATCGAATCTGTGAGTCACCCCTTCAAAATATCTTTTTTCTGCCGTGTTTTTCGCCCTTTTTTTGGCCCATTCTTTTTCATAATTTTTCCTTCTCTCTTCGCGTTGCGCGTCGAGTGATTGAAAGGAATCTTCAATCTTTATCACGTTCTTTCTGTTGTTTCTTTCCAGCACCAAACGTTTTTCTCTTTTAAATAATTCATAATCATTCCCTTCATCGTTATTTTTAGCAACTGTTACATGGTGGCGATTAACAACGGGCCGTCTTTCTGACCCACCAAAGCCACTATTCACTCGATTCAAATCATCATTAACACGGTTCACTGTATGCATTTTGTTTCGTGAAGAAGTGTTTACATCTGTTTTGAAGAGACTTTCTTGAACAAATCCGGTCTGTTTATCAACATTTTGATTCATAACACCATCATCTACGAAGTTTTTCTTAGACAATAACAGCTTTGTGGTTTCACTTTTTGGCGACCAACCCGCCATTCCGTCTATCACGTAACTGTTACTGTTGATTTCCGAGCAGAGGTTATTGTTTATATCAACACTGTTGTTCTTGCTTAAATCAAAATATACTTTGCGAGGTTCTTTATAAATATAATTACTTTCGGAAACGTTCGAATTAATCGGAACTGAATGCAACTCACCACCTACAGGCGTATGTCCACTAACTTCGTTATGATAAGCCTCGTTTTGATAGGTGGAGTTCTTCTCATGAGATCTTGCTTGTTGAAACAATTTTTTCAAGTTGTTATCATCGATGATAATCCTGCGGTTATTTAAATGATTCACTGGTTTTGTATCATTTGTATTCTTCGCTCCTAGTGATCGATACACACCCCGACTTGAATTGTGGAAGGAAAACGTCAAATTCCTCAATCTGCTCTCATTCATAATTCTAGATAAAAAAACATGAAAAAAGTTATGAATAATTTACATAACCATATCTATGGTTACCTAGCATAAATTCTTTTATTCAGTATAATAACCTGGCCCTGACTACGAAGGAAAAAAAATGGCGGTTGCGATTTTTCATATCGGTTTGTCTGCATATTTTTGTCACTATGACATTGCTTTTATTTAATGGCCTTTCAAAGTTTTTTGATGAAAGTGTAAAAGAATTAGAATTTTCCTTTATTTTTGGTCAGGGACTTAAATTTTGTTTGTGGAGAAAATTGGAACATACATAAAGATTGTAATGTATCCTCACTTAAAGCTGATAAGTTTTTATACCCGATCAATCAATCAATCAATTAATCAATCAATCAATCAATCAATCGGATAGCAATACTCTTTTCCCGAATTTGTTTTAAACGGTTTTTTGCCAAACTATCCTACCCCGCCTGTGTGATGCGATGAAAATTATCACAAATTCTCGCATAATGATTTACAGTTCAGCAAAATACATAATCAAGTAATTAACGTGAAATAATACAACGCATCAAAACGAGGCGGGGTAGGATAGTTTGGCAAAAAATCGACGTTTAAACTGAAATTCGGGAACGGTGTATTAAGAGGCCGTTAATTTCTATACGTAACTTTCTCGGTAGAAACCTACAAAGATCGCGACATAACATGCTGTATCACTATGATGTAAAAGTGAAATACTAATGTGTTGAGGAATGTACGTGAAGTGATGTGAATGTGGAATTCAAGATGGTTCTTGCCGTATTTCGTTCCTATGACAACCGCAAAAATCGTAATTCAAAAAAAAAAAGATACCGTAATTGATTATTTGGGAATAATTGGTTACCATGGTTTTATACTTTTTATTTTTGTATTTTTTGCTTGGCCTCATAACAGGTCATACAAAATGGTACTGACCGTGTTGTTGTTGTTGTTGTTGTTGTTGTTGTTGTTGTTGTTGTTGTTGTTGTTGGTATAATTAAAACAACATGTGGCGTATAAATTTATAGATTTTGATACTTCCTCGTACATTAACTAACATAACTCATTAAAGGGCACAAACCTGACTTTTAAAATTGGGAGGAGAGTTTGTTGTGGTTAGAGTGTGTTTTACTTACAACATGCGATCATAAGACTTTTCGATTAAAAAGTACGAAGCGTGACGTTTTCCATACCCTTAAAAGTAAAAGCATTTCTGCAACAGTTGTTCAATTAATTTTTATACACGAACATCATAAACGCAATCAACCAATGAGAATATTGTTTGTCATTGAACGCGCAGAAGTTCGATCTACCTGTGTTGCCAAGGTAAATGATAGAGTTTCGCCTTAAATGAAATGCATTGTTAATTCCATGTTATAAGGTATAGGAAGTAACAAGTGACGTAATTCTTCTAATATTATTCATGTTTTAAACATCAGTTGAACCTCAATTGATTGATCGTCAAACAAACTGAGCCTCGGTGTCATCTTTTGGTTATTTTTACGTAACCAGCTTTGCCGCTGGGGCTCGTTTGGTAAGATCAAATATATATAGGTCATAGAAATTTCTATATATACCAAGGGGAGTTTTTTGGGATTTTGAGACAAAATGTGCGCCGATGATTGCACAAGCCCTGTTGCATTTTTGAATGTCAATTTTTGTGCTATTTATGACATATTAATCGAGCCTTGTGATGTCATGGGAAATCCTGAAATTAATCTTAACAAAATAAAACCACTGCACGTTTAGGGTCAAATTCCTCAATAACTAATGTAAATAACTGACGTCATTTGGGGTCTGAATTGATCACGAAACATGTCATGACGTCAGCAAAATCTTTGATCGACGATATCTCGGTTCATCGTAAACATGTGATCTCATACATTTTTTGATCAACTTTTCGAGCTTTACAACATGGAATTACTTTCTGATTTTAATTTTTCGTTAGGCGATTCAAATGTAGATTCAAATGAAATGTAGTTCCATTTCGGCCTCATTGTTCCTCCTGACTCCTTTGTATATTTAGCTTCCCAACTAGCAACTAGCTCTGGCTTCCGCAAACCTTAATACAGTGATGGTGCTTTTGAGCCTGGTGATGCTAGATTTTTCGAAAATGCCTCAGGTTGGCTGTTCCCATTATTCAGTTCTTTAATCCATCATACAACTACCACAATGCAATGCGAAAAACTCTCTGCCTCGATTGACTTTGGGTACTAGTGTTTTCGCTAACATTTAGGACATCTTAAACAAACCCCACAGAGGTAACTGAATGTCTTTTTATATTATCAGAATTACTTCGGAACTACTTCGAAAGAAGGTTTTCGATCTAAATTTTTCTTTACTCCATGCCATTTTTTGGATCATTTATGTCCACTTAAATTTTTTCTTCTAATGGCCAATTAGATTTCAGCGCGCAAATGTTTCATATCCCTTGTCTTTTCCTTCCATCCACACGATATCAGTTTAAATGACGCGTCATTACGACACGACATCACTTTAAATGACGCGTCATTACGACACGACATCACTTTAAATGACGCGTCACGCAGAGGATTAAATTATACACTAAGGTATATGCAGAAATCTCGGTTTTATGACGAAAGCAGATTAATTCAGTTTGCCAAATGATTGTTTCAAATCTTAAAAACATGGTTTTCGGTGAGAACTCTTATAAATATGTTTGAAAGAGCGAGGCAAAAGAGTTTTATAAACTTAATCACCCAAACAAATTCTACAAGGTTTACCCCATGATACTGATACGAGATTTAATCTTGACCTATATGATAAGTAGACATTTTTGTACTTTGGTTATGACTTATCATTGCGTATAACAGAAATATGGAACATCGAGATTATAAGTGGTTTAGTACAGGTTGACCAAGACATTATACAAAAGATGAAGTTTTGGGAAAAGAAGACAAAACATAAGGAGCTACATTGAGACTACCTTAATTGACTGAAGAGGTTGAAAAGAGTATTTGTTGGAAATGATTCTTTTAGAAAATAGGGTTACACATACAATTTGCAAAACGTTAAAATACATTTAATAAAAATAGAGACAGAAGTAAAAGGAGAACACCATCAAAAAGGAAGGAAAAGCAAAAGCAATGTTTGAAACCTTCAAAGTAAATAAAAGTAACATAGACCTTAGCAAAGCTGCCATAATTTTCACGTGCTAAGGATTTCCCCGTCAGGTAACATACATAGCCGCTATTCCGTTAAAACAGGCTTCTTATCTCTTATTTTTTGTACGCACGTACTGTAGATATTCACTGATGAAAAGTTGAACCTCAGTTATCCGAACTGTCACTGGACCGAGCTAATTAGTTCGAATAAGTCAGGGTAAACTATGAGAGTTACTTAAGTTGAAGGGACCGAGTTCGAATAACCGGGGAATTCGACGTATGAACTCATAATTAGAAGAAGTTGGTAAGAAAAAAAACAATGAAAACTCACCTTCTAAGAAATGAATCGACAAATGAAATTACTGTCAATAATATTTCTCTTTCCTTCAAGTAACATGCACGAAGATGAAAATATTGTTTTCGCTACGTTAGAAATGAAATTTCTCTAAATCCTACTGTTTATAAAAGATTCATGTTTATTTAAGTTTAACATTTAGAATTCCATTTTGTATAAATTATATATGCAATAAGATCGAAGGTTTCTTCACCAATGCCACCATCAATAATTCAAGGGTGGTAAATCGATTAAAAAGCGTGTCAGGAACATTAGGTATAAACGAACAGCTTATGTCTGCCTTCTGATATGTGATTTCATCATAGCTATTAGACATGGACATATAGTTTATTTTGCACTCACTTTGATGACGTGACTTATTATTACAACCAATGCAAAGCCATTATTTACTATCATGTGATCAAAGTAAGTGCACAATAAGCTTAAGTGTCCAGACTTATAACTATTACAACCAATGCAAAGCCATTATTTACTATCATGTGATCAAAGTAAGTGCACAATAAGCTTAAGTGTCCAGACTTATAACTAGGTAAACGAATAACTTATGCCTGTTCTCTGGTATATGATTTTATCAACTTCGAATCTAGAATATCCTGCCTTTTCCATACATAGTGAATATAGAATATCTGTCATGAAAACAGGAAGAAAGATGAATAAATAAAGCAGGATTTTTTTAAAATAAATTTTACTTCAATTTTTATATTTTACTTATATATACGGATGGCGGTGTATATCAAAAAGGCAATATACACTGGGTTCTAAGTTATGATTTATTCTTTTTTGAAGAACAAACTCTACAGTTATTTCTCGCTATTTTCAACTCTCAAAGGGCCGAGTAAAGTATTTCAGTTAAATTGAGTTCAAGAGAGTTTTCTCAGATAACGAAACTCTCAAGGGATTGAGATATTTATTCGAGATAAATGATGTTCGAGATCGTGTTCCAGATAACGGAGAGTTGACGGTCATGAAGATATACGAGAGAACACGACTCCAAGATCTTAATGTATGTTATGAAATTCCAATCGACGCCCAATTCTTAGTTAATTTCCTTTATTCTAGTTATCCACCATTTTCCGAGAGGAGAAATTAGTTTTAGACATTAGCCCTAAGATTATTGTGTTCGATTCCATTTAACTACAACAAACTCAAGATTCGAGTTATCGAGAGTCTTTTATGAGAGAGTACTATTACGTCAAGGAGATTACTAAAGAAGTTCAAGTTATCGGGGAGTTCGAGTTATCGGGGGGTTCAATTTATCGGGGGTTCGAGTTATCGGGGGGTTCGAGTTACCGGGATTCTACTTCAATTATTACTGTAATTAATTATAAAAAAATTAATCGAAAATATACAAAATTGTATTTATTTTTCCTTAACAACCCAATAACCCTCTCTCTTTTGAACGCCTCCTTCCAATAAACGCCCATTCTCTTTTGAACGCCTTCTTCCAGTAAACATCCATCCATTTTTAAACGCGTTCTTCTAATAAACGAATTCTCATATTGTTACAAATTTATGTTTTAAATTCAGATCGTTTATATGATAAAAAAAAAAAAAAACAACGTCGCAAGAAATGTTTCCCACGCAAAAGAGAGAGTGGTTCTCAGGCTCCAACCAAACACAGTGGCTCCCTGGGTTTCTTTCTGACAAAATGGCCACCGATAAGGTATTGATTCTTCTTGCATTACTGAAGCGATGAGGAGGGAGGGATTTTGTTTTTAAACTTATCAGTCTCTTTAAAAACAATAGAGTAATGATGTGTTTTTCTTCAAGATGCGCCCTAACTAGATGCGCCCTAACTCTCTGTACATTATGTGCATGCAGCGTGTAAACAGAAATGTCAAGACGCCTTCACAGTGGGAATAATTTTCAAGAGTAAAGTGAAGGTAAGTGGAATTTAACTTTTTACAAGTATTTACTATTTAAGATAAATATTTGTTTTTGCTAGTTTTTGCATAGATTCCAAAAATCCGCAACCGAAAATAATTTTTTGAAGTTTCATAACAACACGTACACCACGTCGTTTTAACGTCGGAACAACGTTTAGACGTTGTATAGACATCCATATAACCTTCAAATGGACGCCGTGTGTATGCTAGGAAATTTTTTTGATGATTTAAACAAAAACAAAAAAATGGAAATGTATTGTTATTTATATATGTTGTTGTCCATTTCCTGGTTAAGTAACTTTAATGATAACGGAATAGATTTCACTTGAAACCAAGGGGATGAAGATGTGCGTAATAACCCGAACAGCAATCTCTTGAAACTAACGGAATGAAGATGTTCATTTAACACGACGTGAATATCTAAGTGGTCATTTTTATTTTCAGCTTCATTATTGTGAAGGAGTTTCGAAAATGATGTTATCTTCTAAACTTGAAATGAAGAAAGTTGTCATCATGCTCATGTTAGGTAGAGTATTCTACAATCCTACACAAAAATTATTGCATCACTCTATTTTGAAAACCTCAAAAAGGCCATCTATATTTTAATACAACACACCATCGTTGGTTTAAACGGGGAGGGGACACCGTCTTATAATTATTGTGAAGGATCGTTCTCTTTCAGTTCCGTGGGAAGTCAAAACGAAAGAAAAACGAAGAAATATTTATATTACGAAACAAATAAACTTCTCTAACCGTTCGTCCATCCATACACTCCATATAATCTATTTCAGTGAATGATGTTGCAGCGTAAGCAGTGAATGTACTTAGGAGAGAAAGAGGCTGATGAATTTTTGGTGTAGTATGTGTGTAAAAATAAGATGTGAAATAAAAGATTTCATTTAATAGTGTTAGGTGTTTAGACCGAAATTGTATTATATGTGTGTGGGAGTGTGGTGCATATATAAGTGAATGGTGAATTGTTTTTGTCGTGTGTCACGTCTTCGTTTTTGTAATGTTGTGATGTTAACTAGTGTGCGTTGATAATTGTCGTATGTTAATGTCAGTGTTGTGGTTTGGTCAAATTGTTTCTGTAGTTAATGAAAGTGTTATTATTGTGAAGTGCTATGCCCATTTCGGTTTTGAAGAAAGACGAAAATCAAAGCAAATAAGGTTGGGGAGAAGTCTTGGTTGTTAATACAGTAATGAGGAGATCGAAACGGACGCGCGTATGAGTTGGTCAAAACAAGGGCATAACTGCAGGTCCTTCATCAGGAGCTAACACTTAGAGTTTGCAGAATGTCAGTTCGTTTCTGGTGACCTATGGTACCACGATATCAGTCCTACAAACTTATCATACTTTTGGCAAAGAGCTACTGTATACTTTTTTGATACTTTTTTCATGCACCAATGGTGTCCGCTTTATAGAGATTCCACTGTAATTGAAACATTATGCGCAAGAAGAAAATTACACAACTTTATAGTCAGTGTGGAAAGGTGGCGATTAGTTATATATTTGGTAAATTCAAGAAAAACATTTTTTCAAACATTCTTTAAACGCCAACGTGGATATTATGGCTGCTTATTGTGGAACTCAATTTCATTCAATTTCTCATGCGATTCAAGTAATTCATTGAAACCTCTTGAACATTATTTTGTTGAAAAATCAGCCAACTGCCTCCCAGTAAGCACGCAAAGTCGTTTAAATGTCCGAAGACGTCCATTTAAAGTTCAACCGACATTGCGTGTCAACGAATAGGCCTTAAAGCAACCTCGTACCTAAGGTTTCTTGCCTTTTTGATATATACCGAAATTCCCGAAATTTGGAGAGGATGAACAAGAGAATTCGTGCACTGCATAAAAATATAAGCTATACCTTGTTTATATAGGGCGTTAACAAAGCAAAAACAATGACAATTACGTCACCTAAGGCCGGAACAAACCGTTAAAACATGTCATATTAACATGTTATATGGCCTGTAGGGCTGTGACAAACTATAAAATGTTTTCATTTCTATCATACAGCATCATATATACTGGCGAAAAAGAATGCCACGATCAACAATTCTTCAAAAAAGCAATACGTATTGGACCAATTAAATCACGATACTCTTACGCCCAACTATAATGGGTACGGCGTGAACATCGGAAATGATCTGACACCGCCCTCGGCGATACTCGAGGGCCCATCACCGCCACTAAACATACCAGACGAAGACACGAATGTGTTAGATCAGATCATTAAAATCAACGACGAGAACGGGTTGTTTGGTAAGTTTGTTATCATGATTTGGTTTTTATGTCAGAACGGAAACACTATGCGAATGTCGTAAAAGCATGTATTAAGAGATCTAGTTCGTATAAACAATGCGGAGGAGTACGATTTTTTGACACATGCTCGCAGTTTCTTTAACCTTCCATTTGAAATTAAGAAGCTGTCTAGCTGCACTTAAAGTGGCTATCTGTTTTAATAAACGCATTTGAAAGCATTATTTCTGTACTTTTCAGATGTTGGTGGCCAGAATGATGAAGGTTAGTAAATACCGTAAATGCGCAATTTAACGCCCCTCTCGAACAACGCCCCTCTCGAATAAGCAACTTTTCTGAATCAAAGAGCTGGGGTTTTAATCATTCTATATCTTTCTTAAAAGGATAAAGCATACCGTAAACTTAAATCGTTATATGGACGTCGCTAAATCGAACATTTATTATTGTTTTTGTTTTTCAATGTGAAGGGACGTACTTACTTATAGTTTAGCGACAATACAACGTTAGATTCGCCTCATTCACGTATATTCGGAAGAAAGTACAGTTAAGTCTCAAGGAGGGGGGTAGAAAATTGATCTGAGTCAAGGAATGCCCGATTTAAACGATGCAACTCTTAAGGAAGGAGAATCTAAGAGGGATTAAAAATCTTATTAAATATCCAAGTTACCAGCGTATGACTTGACGTGATGCAACTATAAATATCTGAAGTCTTTTCCTTTTTATTTGGAACAAATAACAATACAAATTCTGGATTCGAAATCCCTTTGTGCCAAAAACCTTCAACATTAAGGCTTGTTTATACTTGAAATGTATTTGTATTCCATTCAGGTGGGCCAGCAAACCCCGAATTCTTTGAAGGTGATATGGTAAAAACACCACAATTAGCACTGGCCGTAAGCGAAATGAAATCCCTGACAAAGGACAACTTAGAAGCATTTGATGCCATCAATGGTGGGCAATGGCCGAATGCTGAAGTACCGTACACGTTTGCATATGGTTTTCGTAAGAAATATTTAATAACTTTTTCATACAAAACAACCTTAAGGAGAAGCCCAGTGGGCGAAATCTTCAAAAAGTTTCTGTGGAGGAGTGTTTTTTTATTGAAACTGCAGGCGATATTGCTTGCCATTCCTATAGAAAACACTCCTCCTCATAGACATTTTGAAGATTTTGCTCACTGGGAGAGATTGAGAACTGAACGCTCTATGTTGCGAGAGTTTTGATTAAGAGGACGCGTAAAGGTTGTTTAAAGAATTCACTCGTAGGTTTCTTTAGTTCTTGAAGGACATGAAAATTGTGTTGTTTTTAGGGGGAAAATCTGTTGTCTTCCAAGCTATAGAAGATTTCAAAAAATACACATGTATCCGTTTTCGTCCAAAACGAGCAACAGATAGAAATTATGTGCAGTTCATGCATGGAGGAGGGTGAGAATTGCTTGATCAACAACAATATGCTGTAGTATACGTTTAGTCTAGTCAACATGACCTTACATGACAAAGATTCAAAATTTTGAGCACTTTTCGGATGAACGTACGGTACACGTTGAATTATCCGTACCTTTAGTTAACCAAACCGAAATTGAAATTAGTACATTAAAACCCCTTAGGACCAAAAACTGGGGCCCTGAAAAAATGTCCTCTATCCAGGAGGTGTTCGCTATATGGAATGTCCGCTATAGAGAGAGAAGACTGTAATTCCAAAATGGGCGGATAATCAAGTTAGATATGGCTCTGAAACGAAATATATGTTCCAACAAGTGGGTGATAGTTATGTTTGTGTTTTTTAGTTGCTCATCAATGATTGGTCGACAAGGTGGCAGGCAACAAGTTTCATTGGCTAGTGGTTGTTTGATTAAAGGAATCACCATTCATGAAATGATGCATGCGTTAGGATTTTTTCACGAACAGTCCAGAAGAGACCGTGATCGTTATATCACTCTCCATTGGGGTAACATTAATAAAGGTATGTACTTTTATTTAATAGTATCACATCCTACTGTTACCACTACGAAGAAGGGTGAAGCTATAGTATAAAGACTGACGGGGAAGTAGGAGACATTTAACGCGATTTTAAGTTATCTGATCTCTCCATAAGTCTTGTGATGTGCCTGCAAGTTCGCAACAGGATAGTTGGTCAGTAATATATGTGCATACTACGAGAACATTCGTAGTTAGCAATATTGGATTGTCAGCGGTGAACAAGATATCTCATAGTCGGCAGAGAACCTGCTAGCATTCTGCAATCAGTTAACTGTGTTTAAATTACATATATTGCTACCACTGCTTACTAAATCTCTTCTGCATTGTCATTTTAAGGAATGCAGTACAATTTTCAGATGTATAGAGCTGGGCATGCATCAACGTTGGGGGAGCCATATGATAAAAAGTCTGTCATGCATTACGGAAAGTAAGATAAAGTTTCTCTCTCGTCAGTTATGATCAAGGTTGGGTTTAATTCTTATATCCACTGTTACAATAATACGTTAGAATGGAAGAATAGACCATCTTTACAAATTTGTCACATGCAGCGATGGGACGGTTGATAGACCCTTCGAGATCGACCGCTGAGGCCCGTGTTCGAGTCTTAGTTATGTCGTGTCTCAGTCTATTTGGAGCCATCGACTCACTGCACCCTGGCTTTCCTGCAAGTAGTTGGACAAATGCTAATACATATCTCTGGCAGTAAGTCAACTTCCCAGTTCAAGTTGGCAGGCGGAAGAACCAACTAATACGTGTGGAAACCCCGTGTTGTTTACCACATGGTCGTAATTTCCATGCAGACATTTGTCATTGGGGTATAGGGCAAAGCCCCAGAAACTGACTGGTTTTATATCCACAAACGGCTCAAACAAAGTTGTTTTTGTTTTATTTTAAGAATTTCTTTCTGGTTACACCCACTCAAAATTGGTGGGTGAAAGTTTATTGAAAAGCCTTCAGCCCCCGTATCAGCCCACACACCTGAAACTACAACCCCAGAAATGACCATCCTTTAACATCTTTCTCTTGGTTCATAAGTCAGAGCGTCTTGAAGTTTAGGAAGAACACATCAAAGGAATACGGTGACGGTTTTTATTTCTCTAGCTATGCATTCAGTATCAACGGTAGAAAGACTATAACATCCAAGTCATCATATAATGAAGTGCTGGGACAAAGAAATGGTATGAGTGAAACAGATATTAGACAGTTGAATAAGTATTATAACTGTGGAGATACGACCAAACCGACTCTCCCTCCACCAGGCTGTAAGTAGTTTGTCTGTGTTGCAACAACATCTTCACTTACTTATCGTGTTACTTTACTCACTCAGGAGGAGTTCGCTATATCATGTTAGGTGTCTTTCATAGTGATATAAGGGAGCTTACGCAACTGCTACAGCAAGAGGATGGCAACGTGAAAGTAATGTTTCTGTTTTAACTAAAGCACTGATCGGTGAGCTAAGAAAGAAAGAAATGCTATCAAAACAGGATAAGCAATACAAGAAACTTCCTACTTTTCACGTTGTGCAAAGAACGTGAAAATCTGTTAATGATGTAATTAAGCCGGATTTCCATTCGACAAATTTGTGCGAGCGGGCGGGAAATGCAACGTCGAGTGATGCCATGCGCACGTATAAAATCAAAACATTCCCAAATCGAGCCGGCATTAGCCAATCAGTTTAGAGAATTTATAGAAATTGTTGACTTAGCATTCATATTTGCTTGTGTTGGCAACGTTTTGAACTTCGCGCTCCTTGAATGGAAAAGCAGAAATTTTCGCTCGGTGCATATATCCCGCTCGCTCACACAAATTTGTTGAATGGAAATCCGGCTTTAACTGACAAAATTTGGCCAGGTTTAGTAGGAAATAGACTTTCTTTTTAATCGAAATCCAAAAGGAAAACAAATCTTTCACTCACTTCGCCGTCCTCGTCTCATTTAGGTCGCTTTCTCTATTTCAATTTTTTTGTTGAATTCTTTAAATTTTTTTAATAGCAAAAATAAATGACAAACACCCATTTTGCGTTGACCTTGAAAAATGGTGTGTCAAAAATGACTTCGTTCGCCAGAATTGCCAGAAAACATGTTGCAAAGACCAAGGACGCCATTGTGGATTTTGGACGAATAGAGGTTATTGCACTGGCAAGTGGAAAGATTGGATGAAAACGAATTGTCCGGAATCGTGCGGCTACTGTTAGACATAAAGGAGTGGTCCTCCTTTATGTCTAACAGTAATTTTTTTTTTGAAAATATCATATCAGTGATCAAAAACATTTTTTTTTTTTTTTTTTTTTTTGAAAATATCATATCAGTGATCTGGAAGTCTTATTTAGATGGAAAGAATAAATTTTTTTATGTTTGCTATTTTCTTTACGCGTTAAATAACCTTTTTTAAATGTACTGAAAACAGCTGTTACTATCTTGTGACGTCACTTGTGTTCTTGTAGTATTTCTTTGAAGTTAGTAGAGAGTAAATTTAAAGAGAAATAAAAGGAAAACAATGATGGTTCAGTTGATTGCTTTTAATAATTCAAAACCAAAGTAAAGCTTTTACAAGTTACCTAGAGATGAGAAATTTAAAAAGATATGGTTTCCAAGATTAAAAGGACTTACTAACCAAAAGATGCAAGACTTTGCCATTAACACTTCGGAGAAGATTGTTTTCAGAGAGATTTACAGGTAAGCTAAAATTTAAGATGAAACGCTTTAAAATTCCTTTTATCGTGCTCTAAAAGAATCGTTCGCAAATGAATTGTGTGTCCTTATATAGAAAGGTACTGTGGTATGTTGATTTCAATGAAATAAAACTTTATTTCTATAGAGATAGTTTAAGAAGATTGCTTAAACCAGACGCAATCCCCACAAAGTTTTTCTACAGTGAAGGTAACCAATTATTAAAAAGACGTTCTGCTAGCGAGAGAGAAGAGAAAATATTGGCTACAAAAATAACGAAATGTTTATTTTGAACAAAGAGCAATTTGATGAATTAGACGCAGCGTGTTCAATTTCTGCAGAGCCCATCGTGGTTTTAACAAAACTGGATGCTCAAACTATCTCTATAGAAACTATCTCTATAGAAACAACTGAAATGGGCACTCAAGGTAATCTTTTGTTGAATAAGCTGTAGTTGACTCTGAAAACAACTGTGATTTCTTTGATACAACAGAAAGCTCTTCAGATGACGATGAAATCAAATCTTGATAACAGTTTCCATGCAACAGGTCCTGAGATTCTGACTTTGAAAACGATTCTCATTTCACAACGGGGGCTATGTTTATTGTATATTGGTCTTCATTGGTTCAGCTTCTCAATCACTGCCTTTGTTGTTTAGCTTCTGCAGTAGTTAAAACAGTGAAAAAGTCTGCTTCTGCATTAGTGGTAACACTGAGCATGTCACTGTTTGGAGATCACAACTAGTTTGCAGCTGCTACTACGAAGGAAATGTAAAACTTGCAGAAAGATAGTACGCTTTCCGCAAGTTTTAGCTCAAATACCTATTTAAAAATGGCAAAATATTTCAATTTAGCCGGGATTTCGTGGATTTCTAAAAGTAGCTACTACGAGCTGCATAAAAACTATTTGATTGGTATGGCAAATGAGGCATGGATCAGTGAAAAAAAAGTATACACACTTATCATACCAAAGGAATGGTAGCCTGGGATTGGGAGAATCATTCTCACTTACGACCACAACGACCGACAGTACCAAGTGATTGCTGGTGAAAAAAGGTACAACCTAAATTTTCTAAAATTACGAAAGTTTGGTCTGCAAAGCCGATTATAGAAAAAAAATAACTACGAATTCTCATGACTAGAACAGTTCAGATTTTATCAAATAACGTAAATATTTAAACCCAAATAATTCCTGCAATCCTCCATAATATTGCATCAACAGACGTTCCATCAAAAGAAGAGGTATTGATACTATGCTTCAGAAGGGATTAAAATCATATGTTGAATTGCCAAGGTTGAGACAATATCATGATTTCTTTTTCTGTTATCCGTGTTACATCTGTATGCCTTTTAAATTTTTTTATTGCTTCAATAAGTCTTCACTTCTTAATACCTATTTAAGACTAAAATTTTATTCCTTTCCATGTAAACAATTTCTAACAAGTAATTATATCTTTCCCATCCATATATTTCTGAAAAATGTAAGTATCGTAAAGATAGCGAATGGAAGGCAGTACTATATGTAAGAGTTCAAAATAGTACACCTTATTGAGCTTTATGGATTCCCCCCCCCCCCCCCCCCCCTCCCCGGTTTTAGCAACCTTTTTGAGGAAAATTACAAATAAAAGTAATTAAGTTTTTTATTTAATAGGTTAATAGTTGAACTACGTTGAACTCGAGTTTGAATAATACTTACACATTAAGAAAATACTCTCCAGTGAGACACCTATTGAATAATACTTACACGTTAAGAAAATACTCTCCAGTGAGACACCTATTGAATAATACTTACACGTTAAGAAAATACTCTCCAGTGAGACACCTATTGTGATGTTGTTACTTGAAAAACTGGGTCCAAATTAGAGGTCAAGTTGGCAAATTAATCTCCATCACAAACTCCATCTTACGGGTTTTTTCATGTCGAAGGGTGTTGTAGTTTAAAGAAGACAATGAAAAGTCTCCACCGAGGAGGATGCTTAAACTCAATTGCTATATGGACGAACATTATTACTGGAATATAGTTAATGAAACGTGGACCCAAAATCTTTCTTGAAATGTCGACCCGGCTCACTTCCCCCTTTCCTCCTTGATAAATTGCTACCCTAAAATTAATGCACTCCGTTCGAGCACAAGGTTAATTTTCAATGTCCGACAAAATCTGCACGCAGGTATTTTTGTCTTGAGAGCAGCAAACAGAAACATTTTTTTTTTTTGACGAGTGTTTTTTATTGAAACAGCAGGCGATATTGCTTGCCATTCCTATAAAAAACACTCCTCCGCTTTTTGAAGATTTTTGCCACCGAGTTAGTAATGGTTAGAAAATCTGCAAAATTTACAAAGTCTAATCGAAGTTGTACCAACACTAAAGATGCTGACCTTGCAGCTAACTGAAAGGAACACTGGGAGGCAATTTCAATTAAGGAACCGTATATAATGCGCCATTTAATCTACTGATCTTCTGTAAAATATGAACCCAGCTCTGATCAAACTAGGAGCAGTATTAAGACAGAGGGAAAACACTGTACAGAGGCAACGTCCTTCCCTGTCGTACCCCTTATGTTTTGAAAACCCACAATTTTGCTTTGCTGACCTCTATTCATTTAAATCTAACTAATGCAGCTTTTCTAGGAGTGGGGATTAAGTTGTATCGGCAATTCTTTTAAGATTGTCTATTCAACTCTATGTGCCAATTTTATGCTCTCAAAAATAGACAACTTTTTCGACATAAATTATGACGTCATCCGAACGTCGCCAACGAGAAATAACGATTGTTTGTTTTTTGGTTAGATATGAAAATGCCGCCGTGTCTAGTGTAAAACTGAAGAACGTTAGAACATAAGAAGATAGAGATTGTTCCATTTTAACACCTGTAATGG
Organism: Turritopsis rubra; assembly: GCA_039566895.2. Classification (NCBI taxonomy): domain Eukaryota; kingdom Metazoa; phylum Cnidaria; class Hydrozoa; order Anthoathecata; family Oceaniidae; genus Turritopsis; species Turritopsis rubra. The sequence continues at coordinate 13,948,447 of CM077618.1, read as the reverse complement.
AGAACGTCGTATATTATTCTCGTATATTATTGCAACCAAATACTTTCATTTTGATTCATAAGTATGGCGCGCGGAACTGCCAGTAAATACTTTCCTTTTTTAAAAAATACTATGATGAGTGTTTGCCTCGATTAACTAAAAGTTAAGAAGTGCACTGACTAATGCGAATTCAAGATAAATAAATATGGCGGACGGTTTTTGTAATTCTTTTTGAACTGGTCCACATCAAAAAAGTAAACTAATAAATCAAAAAACTCATACGTGATAGATAAATAATTCTGGAAGGATATTCAAGCCGATGAGGTTCCTGTTTAAATATTCAGAAATTGACGTCATACCATTTATGAGAATCAATAATAAACATCATTAAAGTAAACAAATTGTTTATTTGATAATAATTTACAAAGGATTGCGTTGTTTACATAGTCAAAAACTAAAAACATTATCAAGAAATCGCCCTGAACGAAAACTAGGAAGTCTGTTTGCTTCGTTGGCGTGAACAATTCCATTAGGGAGGTGCTAAGCTAACAAGAAGTGATCAGTAAACTTTTTGGTTAAAGGTCTCTCTTTTTTTGGTTGAAGGAACGAGGCATTACATAACCATTACCTGGTTCAACCAGACAGAAATAACAAGGTTTTCGCCGCTAAGTAATAATAATAGCTTGTTACTTTAACCTGTAGTTACTTGCATAAACAGATCATGGAAAGCAACATGAAATCTAACAGTTTAAGTTCACGTTCAAGACTCTACAAATAAAGTTTGAAAGAACTCTCCAATTTTACCTCCAACAAAATTAAAGGACTACCCTAATATCCATATATAAGGGTTGCCGTGAGCTACAGGATATTACACGAAAGTTCATTGTTCAAAGTTCATTGGTTAGCAGACTCTTAAATCAGCAGATGTTTCGAATTCAAGACCTATCTTAACAGAACTTTCTTGGTCAATGTTGTTATTGAAGTTGCCAAAACACACGACAAACGAGTAAGATGCCTCTAAAAATTCTTAAAATTGAGAAACCCAGTTATCTGCTATCTTTATCTTGTACCATGCTAACTTGGATTGAGAGTCGGTTGTGTGCATGTCTAACAAAATGGGATCATAAAACCTTTTTGGTTGAAAGTCTCTTAATTTCGTCTGAAAGAACGAGGCATTACACTATAAAATTCTCGTTAACCCAGACAGAAATAACAGGGTTTTGACCACTAACTATTGATGATCGCATCTTAGACAAACTGATGGACATTGGGAAAGACACATTTTTCTCTTGAAAAAGTTTGCAAAAATTGATTTTGAATTTGTGTATCCGTAAATATCCGTAACCCAGTGGGCAAAATCTTCCTCCACAGAGACGTTTTGAAGATTTTGCCTACTGGGAAATTTTGTTACAGATTTATTCCCCTCTTTATCTGACAGACATAGCTATGTCGTCAAAACACTGATTTGCGTTCATATGTCAAGTTGGAAAGTAGAAAAATGTTGACCATCTTCAAAGACTAACAAGTCCAGTTATCTTAATCTAATAACCCCCGTCTAAATGTCAATTCTGAGGAGTAACATAGAAATACGTAATTCTTATCGTAAGTTTTTCATTGTTATATTTCATAATTTTATTGTATCTTTAAAAATAAAAAGTCCAGTTTCCAACCAGGAAACAAGGATAAAACATATAAAATGCGCTGTTCGAAAATTCACGATTTACCTTCAAACAACATAATTCGTTGGACATTGAGAAAGACAATTTTCGTTTCAGTTGAATACTGGTTTGTTGAGCGTTCCTCCTATCGCATATGTTGTAGGCGTAAAGAGCATGAGGGCGTGAAAGGGGCAGATAAAGAGGGTGTCGGTAGGGTCAAGAAGGAGGTGCTAGCGACAAGAGTTTCGAAAAAAAATATACGAAACTTACACTTGGCAGAACTTGTCAATGGTTACCAAAAATTAAGTATTTGTTAAGTACACGAGAGTTTTCAATTGCACAATGAAGTGTTGGGTTCGTCAAATAAATATTTAAATATATTTGTTTTGAATAGTTTTTTTGTATTCAGATGTTTATTTTTGTTAGGTAAAAGTTCCAAGAATTTCTTAACAGTGAATCAAATTTGTAAATATTTAAGTTTCAATGGAATCTTACACATAATATTGTGTTCGAAGCCTCCGTGGAGAAGTATTACATGTACATGCTGATAAAATTCATGGTATTAATTTTGGGGTCGATAACACGTCCGGTATAATTTTACGTTTTTCTTCAACGCAATTTTATGTACAAACGTCGCCACGTGGGGTTTACAAAAAGGGACTGGGAACTAACATAAAAATCTATAAAAAAGGGGATGGGAACTAATATAAATCTACACATGGTATCAAATCTATAGTACACTCTTATCACCATGGTTTCACACATGAAATTGAAATGGATAATTTCAACAAGGGGGAGCAATCATTCCAATAACAACAGTGAAACCATGGACGTGGTGGAACCAATACACCTTCGCTATTACTGTTTAAACGTCGCACTTCCCAGTTTCATTTTGATGTGATTGATGGATAAGAAGTAATTTTGACATTTTGACAACTTCACTTTAAACCAAAACACGGTTTTAAAACAAACATTGGTGTAGATCAATCACGTTGTAAGGACTTTTTGGCAAACTTTGTAATTTTCTTCACTGTGAGAAAAAAGCATTGGGAACGAGGTTAGCGATAGATGACACAAAAATAAAATAAAGACCGATTTTTAGTTTCTAAAAGGCATCTTATTGAATTATTAATTATAATAATAATAATTAAATCATGTATAATTAAATTAAATTCCTAATTAATATATTTTATTAAAAAAATTATACAAATACAATATACCTTTTTTCTGTTTAACACCATGGCCTAGTTACCATGTTCCACCATATGGTTCCACCTTGCTTTCAATATCAAAACTGCTTTTAACTGCACCAAAGCTTGGTTCCCACTGCGGCAATGATTCGCTCATCACTCATCGCTCATCGTTCAGAATCATCGCTCATCGCTCATCGTTGATGCGTTCCTACTTGATGTTTGATTTTTTCATCGCTTAAATCATCGTTGAAAAAATACAAGTGTCATATAAGTTTGGTTGCGAGAAAGAGAAGAAAGGAACTTATCCGAGCATTATTTATTATGATATTAAAGAAACGAATTGATAAAAGAAGAAAACAAAAAACTCGAAGATTTTGGGTTAGAGAAATTTTTGAACATAGAGAAAGCAAACGTGCGTTCACCAAATTTTGAGGGAGTTAAGTTTGGTTGACAGGGGAATTCAGTTAGGGTTAAATATTTATATAGTTATAGTTGTATTTCTGAACAGAAAGCTGTTCGTCTTCTTGTAAGTCAAACACTGTTTTTGGCATTTTATTTTAGCTTAACTATTTTTAAAAACTTAACTTGGGTGAGGTGAATCACTTTCAACTGCTTATTTCATAGGCGTATTCAGGGTCCAACGTTATGCAAAATAAAAAGAATGGACAGAAAGTGATATTTTCAACGTTACGATATTTCTTTCAGTCTTAAGTATCGATTAGGTTACTTGCACGTTTTCTTTTCTACGTTAAATGACTAAACACTCCTCCACAAATTTTTACTGAGCTCTACCTACGCCTCTGGATTTCATCGATATACACCAATTACTTGTAAAGTACTCGTAAAAAACAACAACAAAAAACAAAAATCGCTTTCTAGACATTCTTTTTATTTTGCATCAAATTTTGCTTTGCTTGGAGTATATTCTTTTTTCAATCCACGTGGTTTGCAAAAACAACACAAAAACAAAATCATTTTAAAGTTTAAAATCAACACTTGTCTTCTTTTTTTAGTTTTTTCATCTTTTCCGACATAATAGAGACATCAACTACTTGGGCGATGAACTTGGGCGATGAATATCAAAACTTTTCGTTATTCATCGCCCAAGATTTTAGCGCTCGTTGCCCAACTTTTCCAGTTCGGTGATGAATTCTACACGTTCCCACTGAAGTCATCGTCGACGATCATCACCGCAGTGGGAACCAAGCTTATGGGGAATTGGAATGATCGAGACCATCACATCACGTGATTAGTAATAAAATCATTAAAACAATGAATTGCATCAAAACGAGGCGGAACATGTTGATTAAACCATAAATACGATGCTTAAACAGAAATTCGGTAATGGTCTATTATTCTTCCTGGCGTATCTATAGAGATAGTAATGTTCATCAATAGGCGTGAGTATAAAACCGCTTTCAAATTGATATTGCAGACTTTAAGCAATTAGACGTGAACGCAATGGCTATCTAAGCGGGTGATCATATGAGGCGGGCCAGTTCGGGGAGGCGGGTTGAATTATTTTTGACCCACGACATGAGACAATTTCAGCTTGGTTAACCGGGCTGATAATGTCACGTGATAGAAGTTTACTTTTCTATAGTTATTTCTCATTCAAATAAACAAAGACAATCATCAATCAATTTTCTCATGTGATCACCCCCTAAATTACCATTTCTTTCTTACAGAATGCTATAAGGAGTTGCTGGTCTTAAAGCTGGGTTTGCATTACTTTATCGACTGTCACAGACAAGCATTTTCTCAACGCCAATTCAATTACCACCATAAATCTCTGTTTACGTTATTCGATTTGTAGTAAAAAAAGTAAAATCGAATAATGTAAACACCCCCTTAGTTTGATTTTGAAACAATCTCGTTTTACCCACGTGAATTTACCGTGAAAAAACAAAATGGTAGGATATATTGACACCAATAAAACATGGAAAGGGAAACACGAGGGTTTATTATTCATTTATCATGTGTGACATATACATAGTAAATAAAGCTGTCTTCGTCTAAATCGTGAAATTTACGTTGCACATACATTCAGGAAGATCCATTTCATTTCATGATAGGAAATTGATTACGTGCCATTTTGTTTAAAAATAATGGCTCGTATATTTCGAACAGAAACAAGAACACATGTTATAACCTTTTCAAACAAACTTTATTTCCTCTTTTAACCTTTTTGATTCTTTCAAATAATATCCAGACAATGGATGAAAAAACTTACCCGAAATTCTCCCACCCATACAAAGTCACGAAGTTTTGAGTTAGTCTGGAATATTAACAACAAAAGAATACTTTCCAAAATCTCAATAAATAAATAAAATAAATAAATAAATAAATTAATGAAGGGTAGTATAATTTCAGTGGAGGTTTTTATTAAATAAGGATTTCTCCATTTTGAAATAGCTTTTTCTAAATCATCTCGGTCATTCATGACACTAGGCTACTTAACTACTTTTTTTACGCCCGTCCTTATATTGGCGTTATTTTTGAAAAGTCCACGGTCAAACATCTTAACACCACGTCAAAAAAATTTGTTTCAGCCGTTCGTGTTGATTAACTTATATCCTGAGTGTCTTCTTACAAAAATACTTTGACTATATCCTATCATTCTAATCCGCTTGGCACACTAAATTTATCTTTTTGCTTGATTCACAGAATATCCGGGTCAGACATCCGCAACATTAAACTTGTTAAAAGCTTCCATAAATATCAGGATTAAATAGATTTTCCACTTATGGGTTGGTTGGAGACATTAGTTTGTTCTCAGCAGAACCTCGGGCAGTTCAGTGACGATCATATGATGAAAGACGATGACTTTTGTTCGTGTGTGTACTTTATTTTGGGAAAATCGAAAAAAATCACTAGAAGAATTATTGATGGTGACCAGTTCGCTCAGGTGAATGAACAGGAAATCGGACTTAATTCTGGATATTTACACTGGAGCAAAATTAAACCTCGTTCCCAGGGGTTCTTTCCGCTTTTTCGATAATCGGATTGCGCAGTCCGTATATCGAAAAGGCAAGAGACTGGGTTCGAGGTTTGTGCAAAGTTATGTGTATAATTAAATTATGTGAAAATGAAAAATGGATGAAATTTTATTTAAAATCGTTTTGTCCATCTATTATTTTTCTGAAGGTCCGGACAGTTAGCAAATTTTTCAATTCGAGTCCGAAGATTTTGACCGGTTAATGACATTGAAAAAATTGGAAAAATGAAAAAATAAATTCCAAACAGTAAGTTTTTCACCGTGGAAAATTTGAATGATTGCTTTTATCAATTTATTTAATACATACTTTGTTACAATAATAATATATCGCATTTAAGCTTTTGCGACGTGCAACACTTCCGACAATTTATACTCACCTACTAAGTTTATTGTTGGTTCAAACCTAACGAATTTTGACCTGGTTAGTTAGATTGGGGGGTGATCACTTGAGAAAATTCAGCCCGCTAAACCGAAATCTCGCTATCATTAAAAAACTCTTATAAATTTAGATGTGTGAGCACATGAGAAACGAGCCAGCCCGCTTTGCCGAGATCTCGCTTTGTCTAACCGAGATCTCGGCAAAGCTGGCTGAACTTTTCTCATGTGATTGTTCAACCGGGCTAGCCCGTTTAACCGTCTTTTTTATTTGAATGGAAAATAACAATGGAAAATTAAACCTCCATCACGCGTGGCATTAACCAGCCCAACGGACTGAAATTTTCTTATGTGATAGGTTGAAAATAATTCAGCCCGCCTAACAGGGCTGGCTCGTCTGATGTGATCAGCCCCTCAGAGTCAGGTTATGCCTCGTTCTTTCGAACAATTTATAACACTTTTCATCTAAACTTTATTGGAGACAAATTGTCAGTAAAAAATATTCGGAATTCCCCACCGCAAATTTAACGGACTTGAAAAAATATACGGGGCGAAGCTTGTGTTAATCTAATGAAGATGCGATCATTAAACTTTTTGGTAGAAATCTCTATTTTTCGTTTGTAGAACAAGGCGTTAAATTACCATTACCTCGCTTCACCCAGACATAAATAACAAAGTTTTCTCCGTAAACTAGTGATGCTCGTATCTTGCATCTTGTTGTTCTTGTTGTTAACCTAACAGTATACATGCTGGAGAAAGTAGTTGCATCCTTGATTATATATATGATCACACGTTCTTTCTTGCCCCCTCCAAAAAAAACAAAACAAAAAACAACAACAACAATTGGACAAAAATTGGACAAGAGAAAAGACCAGGTTATTTTATTACTTAATCTTTATTTTCAAATAATAGAACAACCAGTCGACAAAAATAGAAAACTGCTGACATTATCATCGAAGGCGCATGTTTAACACGCGCAAAAGCTTTGTCTTGGTGGTATCATTCTTCTCAAAAATAATACAACACCATGATCTTGTTTAATTATTCTATTAAATTTGGTGGTTTATTCAAAGTTATGTTTAATAGTAATAAAATTGATGGTACCAAAAGTTTAATTTCGTGGTTAAATTTTTTGAAAAAATATACACCTGGAAACTCAAGGCTCGTAATTTTGAGAGCAGAATGTTGAATAAAATATGCTAGACAAAGTCTGGTTGAATAAAATACTGCGCCTATTCGTGTCTCAATAACTGAATAATAGACAAAAAGTCTGTTATTGAACAAAAAAACATGAAATGAACATCTACCAAAAGTTATTGGATTAAGAAAAAATTAAAAATTGTATTAAAAAAAAATAAAATAGTACCGCTTCAGTTACTCAAGGAGAACAGCTGTTTTATGATAATAATTATTATGCATGTTTTCAATTTCGCTATCTTGGTACCATATTCCATAGAGAGGAAAAAATAATTTCTTGATAAACTAAAGTCTTCCCAAGAGGCTCATACGTAACAGTTTGTTGACTGTAGTAAAAAAAATGTCATTCATTAAGATTAGAAAGAAAAACAAAACAAATCCGTGTTTATGTTTTAATGTCACTTTCATGAAATCTTAACTTACTCATTCTCAGAGGATAAAACTTTTTTTTATATATTATAACAAGGCTTATGAAATCATTTTATTAATATTATTTACACAATGTCTCGTCACCCTATATAAATTTATTAACATTTTTTTCTACGGAATGCACGTGTATTTTCTATTACATCAATCAGCACAAACCATTAAAAAAATTAAGCTAAAACAAGTAAATAATCATATGACGTCACAAACACAATTGAATATTCGTAATGTTTTATTCGATATTTGATTGGTTATCCGAAACAATCGAATTAAATCTTTGACAAAAGAAAACTTTTAAACAATAGAAACACATGGTCTTGTGAGATTTTAAAATCGAGTACATAAATATACAACGTTTTCGATTAGAGCTCACTTGTAACATTTCAGATTGGCGGAGTGGTGCTCTAAAAGTTGCAATATTTTACACGTGCAAATCTGGTATATATATGTGAACGCGTAATTTTGTGGTAAAATAAATACACAATTGAACAGCTTCTTGATTTACAGAGAAGACGCCGTAAATCACCGGAAAGTTTTGGTATCCGTGTGTAAACATTCAGTTATTTGAATAAAAGTAAGCCGTATCTATCAAAAATGTTTCGTTCAATGTATGGTTCAAGAGATATTCTGGCAAATTTGGAGAAGATGAATAAAAAAGAAACAGAATCGCTGTTCAGTCCTTTCCACGATTATCTTGGATTGATAAATCTTATACAGACTACTTCGACCTCAGCCTGTTTGGATTCACCTTCATCGGATTCTGGGTCTACGTTCGAGTATCCTTTCCTGGCGCTATCTGAAAGACATCGAATGGATAGTTTGGATTCAGATGCAATCAGTGATTCGTCGTCGTCAGTTGGGAGTCGATCTGATTCCGAATTAATGTATGATAACTTTGGTACGCTAAATAACGAAGTCGTGATGCCAAGTTTCGTCTCGAATCCAAGCACAATTGGTGAAATCACAGGTTTCAATCAAAGTTACGCCAAAACTTTGACGTTAGAATCCATAATTGCACATCAAAATAATATGTTGAACAGGCTAAATCACGTATCGAAAGATAAGAGCAATGCAAAGGGTGCGAACAAAGCATCCGTGTGTGTATTCTGTCGAAATAACGGTGAATCTCGCGAATTCTACAGCTCTCACACGTTGAAAGACAACGATGGTAACACCACTTGTCCAATTCTACGAGCTTACACGTGTCCGTTGTGTAAAGCCAACGGCGACAACAGTCACACGATAAAATATTGTCCAAAGTATACACCTAAGTTAAAGACTGATAAGTTAATTGGACTTTCTCTGTAAATTTATTATAAAGATTTGTGTGCTACGAATACGATGTTGAACATACTAAGTATTCTGTTGTATTTCTGGCCACTTATCAATTATCACTATATATACATATTGCATATAGATTATTATGTTGTACATGTACTTGGAATTTTTTATAGTTTCCATACTTCGGTCCTAACCGTAGTTTTTTTGGAAATTTTTAAAACGAAATTTAACTTCATAATTGTGTATATTTTTATTAGATAGTTTTAAAAATTATTTTCTTTTTTGTGTGTGCTTTCTTATAAGGCAACAAATTTGGGTTACCAGTTTTTATAGTGGCTCTCTATTGACTCGACTCGATTGTATATTAAAATGATTTTCACTCTTCACAAGTTTCGCGACAACATTCTGACGTTTTCAGTTTGTTTTTATTTTGAATACAACTTAAGTGAAATTCTCAAGTTTGTTTTTATTAATAAGTGAGTTGGATAAAGTAGATCGTCTTTCTAAAATGTTTTTATATGAAAGAGGCGACATGACCTTTTCATTTTCAGTGTTAGGAAATGAAATTTTGTAATTGATATTTAAATTACTTTTAAACGCTAACTTAACATAACGCGTATTTTATGAATTTTTGTGAATCTTTTAGCTGTTTTTTCACTCGTTCTTTCGAAACATGTTTTAAATTAAGCGTTAATTGTGTTTTCCTTGGCAACTTATTTCGTATTTTCTGATCTTCGACTTCTGAAATATAGGAAATTTGTGTGAAGAGAGTTTTTTACCAGCTGACTTTTTTCGATGGCCATGAAGGGCAAAATCAATTCACGAATATATTTCATACAAATTGGTGTTCAATTTCAATTGCCATTTTGCATGAGAATCTCCCCATTATTCCATGGTTGATATTTTTAGCAATGGACAGGTGTTTTTAAATCTTTTATTTACTTTGGAAACAATTTTCTAAATCTTTATATTTTAGTGTTGTTTTTTTCTCGCTTTTTTTTTTTGTAACTTTTAACGTAATTTGTCTGCCATTGAGAATACCCGTTTTGAAACAAGGGTTTGTTTAGTGTTTCATGCCTCAAACAGCCAGGTTACTTGATCGTAAACGAAACTACCGACCTGCTCACTTCTCGAAGGAGTGTTTTGAAATTTCTATAAACATTAACCAGTTATAAGAAGTTATATGATTAAGAAAATAAGGTTTTATCATCCACCATTTGTATTTTTAAACTTATGAAATGAAATATCCGGCTTTAAAAATTCTCAATGTATCTTTTTCGGTGAAAAATCCTGTTTCCGCATGTTACGAATTTTTAGATATAAATAGCTTTTGCCATTATGGAGCTAAGAGGTCTCAAGACTAATATTTTAGCGGTTTCGAAATACATTGTCGCAAAATCCTGTTAAGTTTGCTCAGGAAGTCAACGATTTAATTAGAGATTTTTAGCCTTTTAATTTTTTGTATTAAATGTTAATGGTCGAACGTGTGACCTTTAGTATTGAATGAGTTAATCAAAAGTTAACCTTTCTTTTTCAAAACATTCAAACTCAGCTTCGCAATGGGTGGAAAGCGTTGAAATATGCTGTAGAAGAGAAAAGTCTCCTGCTGTAAATAGACTTAGATGTTTCGTCTTTCACGACATGTCTATAGAATTGATTGAATTAACTAAAATTCAGATGCTGAAAGAACTTATCCGTGTTGGCACCTTCCTAATACTATCAACAGTGTTGCTCATTTAATTTCCTTGGCTTTGCACCAGGGATACTAACGAATCAATTTAGGATGCGAGCGGAAAGTTTTAATGCATCTTTTAAACACATCACAAATAACAAGGCATGGTAATTGTAAACAATTTATTCGAAAAAAAAGTTTGTTTACATTGGAAGGACATTTGTTATGTCAAGTCAAGAGCAAAATAAAAACCCAGGAATATTTCTCACAAATCTTGCATGAAGAAAAAATAATTATTTTTTTTATTGACTGAAAAGTGTTGTTGCGATGTGACGTACGATTTTAATCATAAACACAGCTTCAGAGAGGCCGAAAATATTGCTGCATGTTGTACAGAAGTACTCATTTGGAGAACTCTTCAGTAAAAGAAAATGTCTGTTGAGAACATGGTTTCTACTGTGATGACTTCAGCAAGAGGGCGTTTTGACTAACATGATTACATTGTGGCTATATTAGCTTACAACGGTACACCGGGTCATTCTCAATTGGCTGATTTTCTCGGCTTTAGAATTACGTATCATCAGATTCACTGTTGCTCGAAGAAAGGTAACCCACTAATGCCGATAAAGACTTTATGGTCGATTCATTCTGTTTTCGATCTATCGAATTCTCTGATACGGATTCTGGACGTGTTGCAATGCAATGTTCTCTTGATAGCTCGTCCCACGTGTTTTTTTCCCCAATCGAACAGCAGGATGATGATGTAACAATAGAATGGTCGTCCATTATTTGGGGGCATTTTTTATCATGCCATGATTCGTTCACGTGTGACAACACAATATCTGCTCTAGTATTATGAGGTCTGTGCACTTTATAAGCCTTATCAGTCTTTAATTTAACAAATGATTTGTCGAAAGTTGTACTATCAGACGAAAACAAAGTGTCCTTTCTTTCACCACCAATCGGAGATGCTGATGGTCGACGAGTCAACGCTCTTACGAGAGCTGTCTTTCCATCATTTGTACCAAAAATAGAATCTTCTTTTATTTTTCGACGTTGTAATTTACGAACCATTGCTGGTGTATTTACATCTAGGGAAAAAAATGAATAAGAAATTCTACTGCATTCTACTTCTTCAGATGTAATGTCATTAGGCCACGCAATTATTTACAAAACGCCGTCTTTTTTTAAATTGAGTTAACACAGAACCCAAAATGTTTAATTAACATGGTACAAGCAAATTGCACGTGACCCAAAAGCTGATCAAAAAAAGGTATGGAATCCATATGCCTTTGGCAAACCGTGAACGAAATATTGATGTTCAAAGATTTTGTTAAAGTCATGTGACGTCCTGTTCCAAAAGTTCCCAAATTTTTTTCACATGCCACCTCGTTACAAATTGAGACCCTAAATGAAGTCAGTTATTTCCGTTATCGAGATATTTGTCCCTAAAAGTCACGTTCTTTTAGGAACACAATGCAGTGGTTTCACTTTGTGCCCACTTGACGTCGCAAAGTGTATTTCTCGCTACAATTTGAATGACTAAACAAGACAAGAAACATTTTTGTGACTCGATGAAAATTCTCAAGAACAGCACCAAATTACATCAGGATATGGAATAATTGAAGCAATGAAGCAATCAAAGTGCCTCAAAGTTGGGACATCGAAGCGGCATAGAAACGATCCATCTAAAAAAACTGCCCTGTTATATTGAAATTTCTATGACGTAATACATATTTGGTCTTGCCAAAGGAGATCCAGCTACAAACAAACTCGCTACGCTCACTGATAAATGATGAGAAAAAGAAGAGTGACAAGAGTGAAAATTTGAGAAGTTTTTTAAACAGAATGTTTATATCAATTTATATCAACCGTGTAAGTACAGATAAACAAAATTAAAAAAAAAATGACGCAAGCAAAAGTGTTTTCCAAGAAATGAATATTCTTTTCTTACTAAGAACGTTTAGGAAAGTTCACAAAAGAAATGATAAATAAAGATACTCCAAAAGCGCAAATCTTTTCCTACGAAACCTGTCTATACCACAGTAAAATCTGTAAGTTTTCCTCAAATCATGTCAGTTAATAAAAGAAAAAAAAGGGCTAGAGTCAGGTTTCTCAACTACCTTTACATTTTAACATTGAAATTTATAAAACATAAAGTCGGTGTTAAGCAGCTGACTCGCTTTTCCGAAAACTCGAGATTCCAATGTACGATGACATGAGAAATGAGCAAGCCCGGTTTGTATAGCCTATAATAATATAGCCTGCCGCTAACTCGCTATGTTCTAAACACTTTGTTCGATATTTTACCATATGATCGTGCTAGCGAAAGAGATTAGGAACAAGTCAGTAATACTACGAACGTTCTGGGAAATGTGTTAACAGATCCTAATCGACCAACGTGTAAAGACCACAATATAGCGAGTTACAGGTGGTCTATATTTATAGGCTAGGTTTGCCGAAATCTCGTCTTATACCCGAGATCTCAGGTAAAGCAGTTTGAAAATGTTTCATTTGGGTTGGTTCACCGAGTCACCCGGTCAACCGACGCACGTTTACTTTAAATTGAATGGAAAATAACTGACAATACATCGGTAAATACATCGGTAAAAGTTTTGATATTTCTCAATAAGAAATATATCATTTCTTGCCTATGTGCAATTCAAAGAAAGCCGACAGTTTGAGTACAAGTGGCGTGTGTTGTCATAGTGATGTATAATTGGGTTGAGAGCAGACCTTTATTAAATCCAACGAAAACCTAAATGTACTCTCAAAAGAATGATCACACTTATGAAGTAAGATGCAACATCTAACGTTCACTACACAAAAATCTAGTGAGGACATCTGAAATGTTTTGGTATCTTTGATATCGTCTCTAAAACAATAGGGAACTTACGCAACTACGACGGTGACGTCAGTGAAACAAAGGATTCGTTTACCTTTCGGATTTCGTTTAGAAAGAAAGTATATAATATTATATTACCCTCCTCATTGTGTCGTAGTTGCGTAAGCTCCTAATAGACTTTTGTTTATTTTTAAAGCTACCATATTGCGTTGTCAGGAAAAACACTGGCGAACAATTCCCGGCGTTTAGGTCGTTTTAGCCAATCAGGAAACATTATTTCCGGTATTGCCCTATACACATTGCTAATGGGTTAACAATGCGGCAATGAGTTCATAACTGTGAATCAGGCTTAACCTTCATCAACAGTGTGAATCAGGTTTATCCTTCATCAACAGTGTGAATCAGGCTTAACCTACATCGACAGTATACAGTCAAGTACCGAGAGAAAAAGTAATGATAGAGAAAAATGACGAAGGAAAAATATCATTACAGTTTTTAAAAGCTTCCCTCCCTCACCCCCCCAAAAAGTTATCTTTCAATCTGTCTATTCTTCAAGTCGGAAAGTCACGTGACCCGACATCTTAATGAATTTGATGTATTATTGGGGGAACACAAACACCATGGTCACACGTTTCCAACACATTCTGTGCAACTATTCGAAGAAAAATTCAGGTAAATGTTCTGCTTTCTCTCAAAATGACGTCATTTTGACTTGAAGAATAGTTGATTTTAAAGAAATAGCTTTATTGCAAACCTACTTGTTGATCTTAAACACGCATGTGTAAATACAAACAATTTCATTGAAAATGGAGAGAGATCTTGTGTGTGTACACACCTTTCAAACTAAACAAACTGTAGATTTGTTTGTTCTGGAGATTTGTTTATTCTACAAAATATATCAATAGGAAAGAACTAGTTTTTCCTGAAAATATATCTCTCGAAACAGTTCCGTTCAGTGTTTAGCGAATCGGATGATTATTGCTATGTTTCGACAACAGTTGCAGTGAAAGCAGATTTCAAAATGGAAGAGATTACGTGCTGCAGTGCTCCATTGAAATCACGTGATTTAGTTTGCCGTCAGGGGAGTTTAATGGCTCGTTTCCATTTAGCTGCATTTTCCGCAGCAGCTACTTTCATCATCAATAACAAAATGATCAGTGTGCTGGCTTGTTGTAACTGGTACATTTAACGTTATTGCTGAAGGGTCCACAGTTGACTGCTCTCTGTTTCTATGCTACATGAACTATTGAAAAAGTTCATCATAAACACTGCACGTGTTGTCTTCGCTGTTCTCCATATTGGAATTATCTTCCCGACGTTTCTTTCCGAGAAAATTAAGTTATGTTTACAAAATGCTGAAAGATGAGCGGCTATCAGTCACGAGAGAGAAAAACAACGCGGCGAAAAGTAGAATGAATTCAACGTTGTCGCTAAACTTCAAGAGCAATCTTGGAAAGCATAAATTCTCCCAGTCAGCAGTATTTGTAACAAGGCATGCACGCGCCATAACAGTGCTGTTGACCTTTTTTTGGTATAGCGGAAAATGCAGCTAGATGGAAACGAACCTTAAGGTTTTGCTTTCATTGCATTCGCTATGCGGAGACCGATTCGTCCAAAAATTCAGAGTCTCGCAGAACAGAGAAGATCGTCACCATAACGTATAATGATATATAATCATGCAATGTTAACATACTAATTTAATATAATTTCTTGTTACAAACTCTTGAATAAGTGTTGATTTTTCCCTTTTAATCATAATCCTAAAATGCCTACGTCACAGAAATAACTTGTTAAAAAGAAGGTTGTCAAGGATAACTGACCTTCTCCGAAACGCATGCGCTTAGCTGTCTTTTTGTCTTCGTCATTTTCTTGTAACAAATTCAGTTCTTCAGGTAAATTAGCTCGATTCTTTACATCATCGTCAGATGCCTAAAACATAATCAACACAGGTGATAAATGAACTTTTTAAAGATAACTGTTCTCCAGAACTTTCTCTGTGATTTACATAGTGAAGATCGGTTTATCGGTTCAAATTACAGAAAAGAAAGAAGTGGAAAGATGAACTAAGGAAAGGAGAAAACTAGAAAGAAACCAATAATGGGTTGAAAAAGATTCATCATAAACATCGAAGAGGAAGGACGCCTCGACGCTGCAGATATATATCTTCAGATCTTTACCAGATATTGTGTTTAAACGCCGCATTATGACCTTGCCAGCTAATCTGATTTCAGGAAAAAAGGGTCTATTGCAAGCAGGATGGAAAGGGTTTTAAAATAGTTGGAAATTAGTCTTGACCTACATGTCGAAGTTATTTTAAACAACAGCTTCCCTCGATCTTCTTTCGAAAAGTAGAACAAATAGAAGTATATATCTTATATCTTTTCATCTTTATACAACCCAACATACTTGTTGGAACATTATCTCCTTCTTCTCTTCACGAAATTTCTTACGCAAGATTTGATTAACGGCAAAGTCGTCTTTCCAGCTGTCACGAATTTCTTCTAGACGCGTCAGTGTCGGTGCGACTTTTCGAGCTTTTTTCTGATCACTAGCTTCATGTTCGAGTTTGTACATTGCATTTGTCATTAATTTGTCTTTTACTTCCCGATCTGAAATAAGAATAGTACAACCTCCCAGTTCCTGCTGTGGCTTACAGTAGCAAGTAAACTTCAGAAAGTGAACCTGTCCCGATTATCAACACCTGGTGTTTTTGTACAATGAAATGGGTGGGGCGGGAATACACCTTTCATGCGCACCAATCGGATACACAGTTCCCGTTAAGTCCCGCCCAGGTAAATCGGCCTTTCATAGGAACGATTTTTAATTCAATTCTCTCAAGTGAGAGATTACTTTCGTTTAACAACAGTTTTCGTATTCCCCTATAAATGTCCAACTTATCGGGATTCATTCACTTCAATACTTACAGGAAAAAAAATTTACACGGAAGATAATTGCAGAGGAGTAGCTAGAGCTCAGACAAAGTTTGTGGAGGAGAGTTTACTCATTTAAAGTAGAAAAGGAAAACGTGCAAGTAACCTAATCGACACTTAAGACCGAAAAGAAATATCACAACGTTGGACTCCTCCACTTTTTTACACTGACTTTGAATACGCCTATGAACTGGTTGGTAGTAAGGACCACCATCTATAAACAAACCTAGAGTCTGTACATTGCCAGCTTTCTCAGTATCCCATCGTTCTTCTTTACGTCGACACCCACTCAGAATTTGATAGTCACAATTCTAAAATAGCATGAGAATTTAGACAAAACAAGAGAAAATACTGCTTAAAGGAGATACGACATGAATCACCTCATTGTTGTGTTTGTTTACTTTTTTTTACCGTCAGCCATATTATTATGGCATTTCTCGCCTTAAATTGGTTTTTGGTGCTGCACCATATGTCTGCAGAGTGGCTATGAACATATAATTAAACACTCCTCCACAGAGTTCTTTTGAATATTTTGCCCACTCTGCAGATATAATTATCTTTTCTGCTGAACTTTTTACAAGGTTTACACGACCAAGCTCAAACATTAACAGTACTTAAGGAAGTTACCGGTGACGAGGATATGGACACGAGATAATGGACACGAGACAATGGACATGAGAGAAGCCATCCAAGTTGAAAGCCTAGTTTTCCTAATGGACGAGGACCATTTTATGATTGGACTGGGAAAATCTGTGTGAATAGTTACGTCATAAGTAAGTAGAATTGTTTTTTCAAGTCGTATTGTCAAAACACAGAAGCAAATATTCTGTCTCTTTAGAATTTTCTTATCAGTTCCCCGCTCAAACATTTTGATTTCAATAAGAAAACACTTTCAAAACCTTTCCCGTCATCGTCCTTGTTGTTCTCTCTAGAATATGTTTTACTGGCAATTTCTCCTCACTACTATGAATTTACTACGATGATGTCTTACGAAAATGGAATGGAACCAGTGTGATGTAGTGCGATACAGTGTGATGCAGTGCGATACAGTGTATATATTGTTATCTTTATTTTCACACGATGTACTTTCCAATCACCGGATTGGTAACGGATCGAATGGGTATTTCCCAGTGAGCAAAATCTTCAAAAAGTCTCTGTGGAGGAGTGTTCTTTTATTGAAACAGCAGGCGATATTGCTTGCCATTCCTATAGAAGCACTTCTCCTCATAGACTTTCGAAGATATTGGCCACTGGGTTGTAGGTAATTCAGCTATGAAAGTATGACTTCCGAAAGTGAGGCTCTGTTGGTTGTGCTACTCCTCTCCCTATTAAGAATTATCACAGCGGGTTGGTTGGAAGTTGACCTCCATCTGTGCATCAATTCGATGACATTCCACTGGTTCACAGTTACCATGAATTAGGGTCATGACATCAGATCGGTAGAGCACACGCTAGATTAATCGCCTGGCAAGCGGGAGGTCATGGATTCAATTCCCACTGGATCGGTGATACACATTTTAACTGTCAGACAAGGAACAGTACCCAGATTCGGCAAAAAATAAGCAACTCGAGTACTGAGCCTTTATTCTAGGAAGCAATTTAAAATATTGATGTTATACATTTTTTCTCGTTTTGATTCATAAGATTTCTTGTTACAGCTGCCTTGTCTTTACTTCAGAAAAATATATTCTTGTGAGTTTTATCTCTTGTGTTATTTTTAATTTCATCATTTCTCCTTTGCCAAAAGCTTATTGAAAAACTCCAACCAGTTAATTAATTTTAATTATTGCTTCACTTCCTATAATTATTGCTTCACTTCCTATTCAGCCATGGGGATCAACTAAGCACCTTCAAACCAAGTTACTTTTCGATGATCCTGAAAATTTTAGGGAATATTAAAATTAGGGAGTATTCAGCAACAAATAAATCAAACTTCCGACCAATTAGTTTGCTTCCACCACCCTCAAAGTTGTATATAGTTGGCAAAAGCATCTTGCAAAATACGAGAAAATAGGTGCTGTACTCATGGACCTCTCCAAGGCATTTGATTTAATGTCACGTGATTTATTGATTTCTAAACTCTGGCCTTATGATGGAGTGAGCGATTATTTTTGGGGGTTTTAGGTCCGCTACTTTTTAATATATTTTTAACGACCTTTTTATGTATCCTGTTCACTGACTCTGTTATTGCCAATTTCGCTGACTTTGTGTTTCTGGTTGACCATTGATTAAGTTTGATGCACTTTCAAAGGATATCCTAATCGACAGATGATCATTAATCCAGATAAATTTCAGTTTTTCTTAATTGGATGGAAAATAGATTTTGTTGATGGTCACACGCTTCAAGCTTCACCTTTGTTGAGGTTACTCGATGAAAAACTTAGTTTTTCCGAACATAATAAACGACCTTTCTCTTAAGGCCAGAAAGACATGCTCTCCTGAGACTTCGTTCGGTTCTAGATGCACGGAAGGCCTCTGTTATCTCAAGGGCTTACGTGTTCTCAAACTTTCGATATTGCCCGCTTATTTGGATGTTCTGCTCCAATGGCGACAACAAGAAAATCCTCCGCATCCAAAAATGATTTCGAAACCGCAAGAAACATATAGGTAGGAGCCTATCCACACGTATAACTTGAGATCACTTGAAGTTATTTAAATCTTTGAATCGACTTAACCCTAGTTTAATGTGGGATTTCTTTCCACTGAAGTCATGTTCGCGAAACTTTCGTGGTAGCCAGTTTTAATGCCTGCCATGCAGATCTGAGTCCAGAACTCTGGTTTTCAGATCGGTACTTCTCTGGAACTACCTTCCTAGGACTCCGAAAGAGGCTGGTATGCTGCACGAATTCAAAAGTGGCATCGAAAAATACTTGGACTTCTATTGCGTGTGTAAAATTTGTGCATTTTAAACTTTTTACACACAATACATTTGTTATGTTTTATATTTTTGTTGTCGGTTTTTGTTGTCGGTTTTTGTTGTCGGTTTTTGTTGTTTGTTGTTGTTGTTTTATTGAACTATTATGCTTTGACCAACGTAAAATAAAGATTACTCACTAATCACTCGCAAGCAACATGAGTTCCAATTTCGACTCAAAAATTACTTGAGTCTACCCCAAATCCACAAAGTTGCTTATAAAAAAATGTATCGTGTATTGGAAATAAAGAAATCATACCACACATCCCTGTACAATCCGACTCTAGCCTCATTAATCCACACAAAATTTAAGGTTTTAAGATTTGCATCAGAAACTTAAGCGAGGAGAAAGTGTCAGTTGAACTATACGCTATTAAGAAAATACAATGTCGTGTACAAGAGGTAAACACTGCCTATTAAAAATATACTAGATGAAGATGGTGGGAATATGGACAAAAGCAGTAAAGTATGAAATCAACAAGCCTTACTTTAGGATCCGTCTGTATCTCGAAGTGTTGGTCGCATAAGTGACATTTCATACGAAACTTATAGATGGGTGTGGTGTAATAATACCCCATTTTTCGTTTCTGTGCGTTGTAACGGACCCCTAAACCATAAGCATATGAAACTGTTACAAGAATAGCAGCGTTCCTACGATAAATATCATGTTCCTACGTTCTGTTTCGACTGTTTAAACAAGGAAAACAGAAAGACTGGACGTAACATCACAATATACACATAATAGTTGTTTACAGGGTTTCAAAGTATTCCGAAAACATAGAAAGGCCACTTCCATTTCAATTTTGTTTGTTTTTTTCATACATATGATAAGAAGTGTAACTTTACACTGGCATGCCTACTCTTTAATCATTGAAGGAAAGTCGTAAATAATAAATAATAAACAAATTGTTTTTTGCCGAGTGAAAGTGAAAGTGATTGAAAGTGAAAGTGAAAGTGAAAGTGAAAGAGTGAACAATTTTCAAACTTTTCAAACTACTTGGGTTTGGAATGTTTTTTTTGATTTCGTTATTTTTTTACATCCATGGAATAGATTTTGAAAAATTACTCCAGATGTTTACAACAAACAATACCATCAAGAGAAGTGACGGAGGGATGGAGGGCAGATAAGTGATGGAGGGCATACAATGTCTTAAATTAACCGTTCCAAGAACTTGTTAACGATAGTGGGGAGTCCACCTGTAAGAAGGAAAACTCTGAAAGGGCATGAATAAATAAATAAATAAATAAATAAATAAATAAATAAATAAATAAATAAATAAATAAATAAATAAAGGATGGGACATTTTTTACTAGTCCCTAGATATAGGTTAAATAATGCCACATTTTTGAATAGGCTCTCCTTATTTAAGAAATCAATTATGAAACTGTTGGTACTGAAAATCTTGAAGAGATTGAAAGAGTTTTAGTACTCTGGTCTTTGCTTAGAGGATGGAGATAATGTTGACAGTTTTATCATTGACAACATCATTTTGTGTTTTTAATAAAAGAAGGGAGGTCCCACATATGGAACAAATATCAATGAGGGACGAGGGGATCTAAAATTTATACTCTAAACTTACCAAAGACAAAAAATCAAAAACTTAACAAGCGGTGCAAAATTAAATTAATGGGGCCAATGGTCTATATAAAAACTTGGTGATTAAGATGCTCCAGAAAATTATCCATGTCTACTTTTATATGAAACAAATAAATTTGGAAAAAAACTTAAAGCCAAAATGGGGGGGGGGGGGGGCATGAGAGCTGGGAGAGGTTGGAAGACCTCAAGAGTCAAGAGTTGTTTGTTCTCTCGCACAACACAGAAAAATCATTATACTTAAAACAGTTATAGAATTTTGTCATTATTCAAAAACTCTTTTATTTCATTTCATAATTATCATTAAAATTTAGATAATTTCAAAAATAATTATTTATACTCAATCATTTAGCCGACTCGTTTGATTTCCCCCGTGGGAAATCACACACTCGTTTATACAGCTTTTCATCACACTTTTCTCTGTTCAGCTCATTCATAAAATTCAATTTGTACAGTGTTCAGTTCAGTTGTGACTTATAAGAAGGATGTGTTAGTTATAAATTTCAAATCAATTTCACATATCATTGTATCAAAGTCAATCGCTATATATCATGTTTATCAGTTGGTAGGTTTATTTACTTCCCATGTATTATTTTTAATTAAAAAGGACTATTTTTATCCAATTCACTTCTTGGTTTGGCTCAAACCAGCAAAAATTATTATTATATTCGAATAGTGCTTTAAAATACATCCATAGTCACATAGGACATATAGTTCTTAGTCCTTTTTAGTCCTTTTTAGCCTTGAATTATCATTATTTTAAGATTGGAAAACTTTTAGCCTTTAATTCATTCTTAGGTTTTGGGAATGTTAATTCTTGTTCTTATAAAGTTGTTCTTTTGAAAAAGTGTAATGCAAAATTAGAAGTGGAAATACCAATAACTAAATAATAACAACAACAACAAACAACGCTTATCACTCCAAGAAACCTTATAGAAACATTAAAGTTTATAGAAAGCAAGCAACAAAAAGTCTCACCCATTCCAATATGTTTGCCACAACCATTGCACCAAATGTTGTACGGCATCTCAAATCTAGATATAAAAAATGCTTGTAGTGGACTGTATTAGGCGAATCTCTATTTGGCAGAAAATGTGATTTGTATTGCTACTGTGAAAAGTAGAAATGGTTCTACTTTTCTCTCAATATGCTGCCAAAATTTCCATTGTTTCAAAGGCGGAAAAAATCGTCTGTCGTGACATTTTTTGCCTAGTGGATATTCGGCTTACTGATTTTCAATTTTAAAAATTCCAATTAAGCTTCTTTGTTGAAGCAGGGTAGTCACTCAAAATCAAACAAGAAAAATTAGGAGATCTAAGGAGAATTTCATGTCCTAAAGTTTTAGAAAATTGAAAAACAAAACAAAACAGAACCTGAGTAATAAACTCTTGTAGTGTAAGTTATCTTTACAAATATCAAAGTGAAAAAACATGTTGCTGTGCTACACAACTTAAATATACAAAGGGGATACAAATTTGGTTATTCTCAAGCTCATAATACCATGTCTTAACAAAAAGAAAATTTGGACATTAGACATCTTTATTAGGAGTTTTTTGGAGAATCTTTGGAGGCAGACAGAAATTTAGGAGTTTTCAGGAGTATCTTGAAGATTGAACATATTTGTGAAAATTTAGGACATTGTGAAGTGTTGTTGTAGCCAAACAGAAAGCAAAAGAGAAAGGAAGACCGGCCACTACTTTATTGTCAGAAACTTTTGTGGGAAGAAAATATTCGAAGAAACTCGAAATTAAGTTTGCACAAATTTAGTCATTTTCTGTAAACCATGAAATGTTCTTTCAGTGACAGTTAATCATGATTTGTGTAATGATGTAAAGATAGAAGGGCGGCAGACTAAAGAACGAGAACAAAACCTACCTGATAATAAGTATGCCTTCGTGAAGTTTTCTAGCCCTCTCCCGAAGGGCATGTGTTCCATGGTAAGCATTTAAGCCACCCTATATGACAATAGAGGAGGATGAGTCTTAAGAGGTAAAATAACAATCCTTCATGACAGTCTATGCAATACACGCTATTAAATTTTACAACTTATATCAATGTACATATTGATAGAAACTTATAACCCTTTAGCCGCTGATGACGTTTTTAAATCCAAAGCTGTTTGCTTTTTTATTTCTATGTTTTTATTCTTTTTCTACTTTTCACTTTTAGACAAGAAACACAAATTTCAAAGCAGATGTCTGCCTACAATCCATGAATGGTCTACAAGAAAATGAATTAAAAGGTAAGGTAAACAAAAGGCAACTAACTTTAGCCGGATCATAATCTGGAGGGTAGTATTTGTTTGTGCCTTTCCTTTCACCCTAAAAAACAAACAAAATAATTTTATAATTTCATATGAATATGTTCTTCATATTAATATGAGATATATTGTATGTATATCAGTAATAAACAAGAAAATCACTCAACAAAACAATGGACAAGAGGAAAACAACTTTTTTTCTTTTCACTTTTCAAACCAGCAGTATGCATTAAATATTTGAATCAAATAAATAGTAAAAAAACGGTAAACATTGTATTTTATAAACAACACTTTGTGAGTCGAACTAATTGTTTTTAATGGCCTTCTTTCTTCAAAATTTAAAGCAAGTCAGTGATAAAAACCTAAAAATGCTACGCTACCAATTTGAAGTCTGAAAAGAACATGAATTTGGAGTCGCTTTTAAATATATGTGTATTAACCATTACTAGCCACAACGTGAGACAAATCTCACTAGCAGCTGGATGACGAAATAATCAACCTTGGAAATAGATAGGAAAACATAAAAATAATTCTTACCATTCTTACAGTTTTTCAAATTACGAGAACCAATGCAAACCAATGATAAGTTATTATGAATCAGGAGTATTTCATTTACTAGTGTTCTGAAACATTAAAAACACACAATAACAAGCCGTTTCTGGAGCAGGAGGAATATTCAGCACAAAGTGACTATTATTTGGTGACTCTTATTTGGCCCACAAATTGAATCATTCAATTGGTTTGGGGAATATTCAGAAGTGAACTTGATCCTACTTTCCATGGAAGCTTTTGGCAGAATATGTATGGATAAAATAAAAGCCGATGGACTGCAAGCAGAATATTCTGCCTAGTGGAAAACAGACTTAAGTTTGAATGGCTTCTCCATCAAAACACAACAGAATACACATTTTGCTCAGTCCAGGGTGAGAATAATTTATGGTTGCTTTACACCAGGCTAACAGGGAAGAAGTGATATAAATATAGATTTTTTTGGAAATATATATGAGCATGTCAAACAAGGTGATAGGTTACTGTTGGCATTTTTTGTTCAATGTTTCAACATGAAATATTAATGATAAAAGTCATTTTCTACATTACTGCATTATGGATATAAAGGTTCTCTTCTGAACTGATACAACTTCTGAGTGTGAGCGTTTTTAACAAAATCATAAAAATGGTTTTAGTTACTGGTTAATGGTTTTAGAGGATATCAAGAAATTTTCATCTGGAGAATAAAAACCATCACACTCAGGAAAAAACAAGATGTATTATTATTAGCATATTTTCTTGAATCTGTTTGAGCCCCAAAAAGGCATCCTGTTTCTAAATAGGACATCCCGATTTGGAACAGTCCAAAATTCAGTTCAAAATCCTATGATTAAGTCTGAGCTGTTTGAAAGTGTTTTGTACATGCTAAAGCTTTTTTTTCAAAAAACTTTTCTTTCACATCCAGTGTGTCAATTTAAATTCTTTTGAGACTTTTTTGCCTTCCAACAGAGTGCCTTCTTACAATTATGTGTATCGTAGGTATATACATGTCAAAAAGTGATTCCGTTAAGATTATGAATATATAAAGGCTGAATTGATTGTTTGTCCCTGTGTAACTTGTATATAATATACATTTGAAATAAACCAGCTAATAGATGACTTTCAAGTCATCATGAACGTATTATATTGTTTACTGATGTTTTCGATAATTCATGTTCTGAGCCAATTAATTGCTCTTTACTACACTTCAAAAAATTTCTGATTATTGCATTCTCTCCAGAGATCATAAATCACAATTAAATTTTGGAATGAAGCTGTGAATTCACTTGATGATTTATTCAAAATCAAATTTCAATGGTTACAACAAAGAAATATGTATAATATAAGCACTAGCACACACACACGCACCATTGCTTTCTCCGTTGCAAACAACTTCACACAGGATATCAGTTTGCAACAGTAAACATTATACAAACATTGAATATATATACTTTCAAGTGTGTACGAAGTTGATACTACTAACTTTTAACCCACTTTTACCAACCAATTTCAAGCAGATGAAAAAGATTGCCATAGAGGTCTTACGAGCGAGTTGTCATTTTTGTTGTTTTTTAGAGCTTACATAAAGCTAGCCATACCTAACAGCCGTATCTTAGCCGTACCTTACTAGATATGCGTATTTACAATAGATGAGTGTATTTGTTGCAAAACCAGTAAATAATTCCAGATAATGAAGATGTCCTGACACATAATTTCAGTTTGTTAACCAGCAATGCCACTGATAAATACAAAAAAGTTCAATAAGTATAATTAACTTTAGGTAACAACTATGAGGAAGAGCCGGCAGGGAATCCCCATAATGGCTTAATCAAAATTAAGTATGACTGACCATGAATATAAGTACGGCCTGTCTGAGGGTGTTAAGTACGGCTAGCTAGTAGGGATGACTCAATAATGTAATAGGTACATTGATCATCAAGAAAAACAAGACAACATATTAAGAAATATAAAATAAGATATTTCAGTTCAAAAAAACAGACAACAGTTTGGTTTGTCAATACTCTACATATGAAAATAAACTCAAAACAAACAGCATATGGACAATATTCATAAAGTTAGATCGAAAAACTAAGTACGGCTAGCTAGGATAAGGTACGGCTAAGTAAAATAAAGGACGGCTGGGCAGTATTCCTAAGGTTAAATCCATTAATTTTCTGGATAAAAAACGTGCCAGGCAATCCAGCTACCATCATCCTAAACTGCAAATGTACACTCCTGCACTTTACCGCATTGTTACATAGAGAGTACTGCATATAGTTATGCAGAAGACGCTGATTTCCAAAAACTATTCTCGTGCACGTGGGCTCTATCTATATTCATAAAAATCTACTGAATCTGGCAGGCACTCTGAGAAAGTCTATACAGACGATGAATTAAACATACTACTGATTTTAGCTGCGACCTTCTGGATTTTCCTTGCGCTACTATATTAATTAATGATTTATTTCCTGGTGTGGTGTGTGTGTGTGGTGGAAATCGAGGAAATCGGTACGGTTCTTGTAATAAGAGACCCTGAATCTTCGGTTGTTGTACTGAAATTGATTCGTAAATTCTGCTTTAAAAGGGGGAAGAAATTCATAGAAGAAATGATTTATTCCATTATAGAATAGTAGGTGCAATTTTGGAATCATTTCCAGATTACTTAAGCATTACACTAACATTTTCTTTATGTATGAATTCATGGATTTTATTTTTATTGTGTGCTTTTTATAAGAATCATAATAAATTTGATTGAGATTATTATAATTTACGGAAGCACATATTAGTACCATGCGGTTTTGTCACTAAACTTGGTTTCCACATGTCGCAACATAACGATTACAAATGTAAATCCATATACAGTATAGATCTGCGTTGATAATGGTTATCTTGCTGCGCATAGCAGCAAACAAATATCAAGTTCACCTCTGTTTTCACTTAGTTCAAGTTTTGCCTTATTGTATATTTTACACATGACAGACATTAAACTAGTTAAATAAGGTGGAAACCAGTATTAGCTCCGCAGAGATTTTATGAAATGAAAAACTTTGTGAAATGATGATGATGATAATCATGAGCTCAGATGGTGTGGAATGCAAAATACCAAAATACGAAAAACAAAATTTTATGTTTGTGGGATTTAAAAATATTTTTTTTATATATTCTGAATTATATCTAAATTTGTCACTGAAAGTCAGAGAAAAAACAGTTATTTCTATTGAGTGTTTTCTCTATGTGCTTGTTTATACCTAAGAAGCCTCACAGTGAACATGCTGTTGCTTCATAATTAATTTGCAAAATGTTTTGATATTTAAAACAAGGATTATAGAACGGTTTATAATAATGATTACAAACAATGAATGACAGGTACCCAAGGTATAGGTAACGTATCTGATTACAACGATTACCAAGGACAGAATTTATGCTGAATAGGATTATCACAATCCTTATTTTGAGACAGGCGAAAACCAAGTTTTATTGAACAAAAACATTCAGAATTCTAATAAGTGATGAAAATCATTAAAATTTAACACTTGAAAATCTGTTTTAAATACAATTGTGTTGTCAGTGTTAGGCTTTGAAAGATGATGGTTTGATATGGTTTTGAAGCTTTTCTCCAGTGGAAAAAAAAAATAACCCTAAAATGGCATAAAAATCAATCTAGAAATAGAATTTAACTTTTTTTAAAGAATCTATTGATGGATGAAATACAATCGAATGCATAATAGTATAATTCTTAACTCGATTAGTATAATAAAAAACTTAGCCAATATAATTTCCAAATTGGGAAATCAAGTTGTTGAAAACAGATTTTCCAAAGGAGGAAGCTTCGAAGTCAGTGAAAGTGTTTTTTATGAAATATTGTTTTTTCACTGCCTTATTTTATACCTTATGATAAAGTCAGTTTTTATATATTGATATTCTTGGGTTAATATTTTATCAAAGAATCATCAGAAATTTGATTTACTCTCTAACAAAAATGTTGATAACGAAGATATTGATGGATAAACACTTTTTACGTTATTATTCTACAGAGATTTCTCCTAACTTTTAGGAAAAATTAAGTTGCCTAGAAAATTACATCCTGGTTCTATTCCTTCAATATTTCCACATGCATCTACATTCGCAAGTAGTGGCACTGAACCAAGAGCAGCGATTCAAAAATTAAACAAAAAATGGATGAGCAAAATGCTGTTACTTGACAATACATTACATACTCATTAAAAGCTAGCAATAATTTTTTGTATAGTTTTTCTATACATGTCTTGCAGCTTTATGATAGGTGCTTTCTGTCACTGAAACATTCCTCCCCGTAAAATAAGGGATTTTTTGTTAATGTTTTGCATAGTAAAGGTAGTTTATGTTGCTTCTTGGACGACTTTATTATTATTGAACTATAAATAATATCAGGGTACTACTGTGCACAATTTCCAATGTGAATTTTCCTATTCTTATTTAGAAGTCATGAATAATAATCTTAGAAGTCAAAAAGTGAAAAGGAAAAGTGAAAAAGTTTGGACAGAAGAAGAACTTCAAGGTGCTTTACACGAAATTCATGCATAAGAGCATAAGAGGAGTGGCAAGAAAATATGGTGTGCACGAGGCAACTTTGAGGTATCATTTGAAAAAAATGTGAGACAATGAAGAGCGAAGAAAGGCTGAACCACCATATGTTTTAGGTGGGAAGGCGAAAAAAGAATTGGCAGAATGTATTGAATTTATCTGCAACC
Organism: Turritopsis rubra; assembly: GCA_039566895.2. NCBI lineage: Eukaryota > Metazoa > Cnidaria > Hydrozoa > Anthoathecata > Oceaniidae > Turritopsis > Turritopsis rubra. Next base: position 13,919,867 of record CM077618.1, on the reverse strand, counting down.
ATGCCTTTAATCCATCTATTGCTGAAATAACTGTAAGAAAGCAATTTTATACCTTGAACAGTGCGTTTCATGTTTTTTATTTGGGGAGCTTTCTAAGGGCGTTTGACTTCATTCTGAATACATATTTCTGATATATATTTTTCGACTGCTAACAATCCTCCGAAACTGTAATAAAACAGACAAACATTTTTTGAATTTGTAATAAGTAATAAAAACAATAATAAAAATAATAATAAAATAAATAATAAAATAAGTAATAAAAGCAATAATTTGCGGAACGGGAACTTATATTTCACAGAAAAAAATATTTAATCACAAATTGTACATAGTAATATAGTAAATATTTGATGAATTAAAATGTATTTATGGATTTGAGTCTGTTGTGCTTAGATTGACCATACTAAAAATGACCTTCTGATCCCAATTGATTGGCAAATGCAATTGCTGACAATATAACTAACATCATTTTGATATGACTTGCTTATTACTACAGTGTGTTACCACATGGTTCATATCACAGTATCTAAAAATGAAAAAAAATACCATAGTTGATTTTTGTAATTAACACAAAACCCATAAGCAATTTATGACCCAAATTTATTTAACAAATGGATCCAGGCTACATAAAAAGAAAATTCCATAAACAACTTACACTTAGATTTTCCACCAAGAACTTTGATGTATGCAAGCGACTTGTGAAAGTTCAATTCATCTAAAAAACGTTTTAAGTTTTTTAAAAGGGAATTTCTGTAATAAAATCAGTATAATATGATAATAATCGATGATCAAGTCCATTTGCCTAACCAACTGTCTAGGGAATTAAGTTCTAAACAATTTTCTGTTTAAAGTACACACAAAGTTTTAATTAACCTGATGTAAACACTGACATTATATGTCATGACGAAGGTTGTGACATCATGAACCGAACATGAGGTCTTTTTTAAACTTTCGTTCTACTAAAATGAGAGTTAAAAAATAACCTTCTGTTGACATTTTCATCCAAAAAATATATATAATTTCATAGCCCTGAAACGAGTCTCACTTTATTTACAATTTTTATGGAGCCAGTCTCACCAGGAATATGGTATCTATATAAACTGGTCATGTGATGTCAATTAAGCAATCAAAATTATCTAATGATAGAAGACTTTACATTGCAGCGTTACAGAGCAAGCTTATTGATTACAAATTATATTGCTTATTATCCCTGCATGCAATGACAAATTTATTCCTTCTAATACACTTCTTGACAATAAAATAAAATTCAGTACTAAAATCATGAAATTCTTGTCACTCACAATGTAGCAATCTCGGAAATTTCTCTTTCCAAGAACTATCCATACACTTGTCTACAAGTATTGGAAAGTATTTACTTTTTAAGCTGTTTTAGATATTATGTCATTATGCTTTTAGTAAACCTTAAACAGAAAAGAAGTGACGAGTGGCGAATTATGACGATGCCTTTATCGATGTGTCCATGTTGCATTGTTTATCTACATTAGCACTCTTTGAGAGCAAGAAAAAATCAACAAAATTATTCATGCCTGTTATCCTTTCAATTCATCTTGTCATTGTGAAACTTTGGTTTTCATACGTCAGGATATTGAAGCTGGTAATATGACCTGACGAGATGGGGAAAATTTAAAGTAGGCACCACGATCAACTATCAACATTCTTATATATAAAATTTATTATTATAGGTTAGGGATTTTTTAGTTATATTTGGTGTGTTTTGATGCGATTAGTGTCAAAATGGCCCTTATATTACTATGGTGCTTTCATTCTGCATTTTATATACTACAACAAGAGTGTTATAATCATTTATTATGGGCCTGTGACTTGTACGATGTCTGCAGGTGTTGATTTTAACACTGACAGCTTACAGTCATTAAAACCTTAACCTACAAGGGCTCCTATACACTGGTTCAATTATGGGAAGGTAGTGGCTACAAGATAGTGTAATCAGTAATTCAGAACGTCTGCCGTGGACATTCCTCTTGATTTTAATTTTAAATTAAAAACATCTGATATCAAAAATACTTACTCGAAATTGCTTTTAAACGCACACACAATCTATATCACCAGGAAAGCTCGCAATGACAAATTTATTTCTTCTAATACACTTCTTGAGAATAGGCTTAACAATTCAACTATTTCCATCACGTTCACCTAATAAATAAATAAATAAATAACGTCTTATTTCCTCTAAATTATCACGATGTATGACAGTAGAATTGATTTTGCTATTCATAAGTAAGGTAGTCTTCAAAAAGTTTCTTATCCTCTACCTGCCAATTTATCCTTCACATGTGAAAGAGGCGAGTTACTTCGAGTTATCACGCAGATATTTTAAATGTTAAACCAAGTTGACTATTTTGATCGTTTTCTGTGACGTCTAAACCAAGTTGACTTTCAGTCCAAGTCGGTTTACGACAACGATGTTTGACACACAAGAGTACGTACAAACTTTTTCTAAAACAACCTCTACTACTGTCGTCCTCACGTTTTGAATAACTGAACATACAAACTTCTGTTTCTCAATTAATACTCTTAAAAATGAAGAAAAATTCTCAAATACTCTCATTAAGAAGTGCAATAACTTATCATGTTCAAAGATTTCTTATATTTTCATTATTTTTTTCCCTTATTGATTGAAAGAGACACCACTAAAGTAAATTCCATAATAATGAGTTGAACATGATTTTGGTACCTCATTTTCCTAAAACTCTGAGAAATCGCGAAAGTTTCTTTTTTGAGTGAAATATTTCGAAAAATCAAAACTTCATGAGTTTCTGTCTCCAGAATACACCACAATAGTCTGGACAGTCTAAATCGGTTAGTCGGCATCAACAGATCAATTAGGAACAGCATCAGTACAATGTAATTTAAAACTTTAACGTGTAAACAGAGTCATATTATATTTCGCAAATATGTGTACCAGGGATTAACACTTCTCTACGTCTTCCAGTGGGAATGACTTCTTGTATAAATAGGTATTAAAGGACCGCACAAAAGCAATCTAAGTAGTCGCTTCTTCATGTTGCCATCCATCATCAATGTATTTCGAAACTGTTTTCCTTGATGATAAGTAAATAGTTTTACATGTCATGGACCTGATGGGAGGCTGACCTGATGATGACAGAAGGTTCCTCTAGAAAGTAGCCCAACGTAAATCATCAGGTCCATGACATGATAAACTCTTCACTTATCATCAACAATACTGGAAAATGCTTCAAATGTTTTCCTTGAACGTACTAAAACGAAATAATTGGATGCCATATTTTATCGAGATATATATATATAAAATATCTTTGATTGTACAATAGAACTTACGTAATCCGATTCCTGAGGGGAACAAGAAATTTATTCGAATTATGGGAGTTTTAGAATTACAGGAGTTCTCGTGTAAGAGTTAATGATTTGAAGGACGGAAACAATTCAATTTAGATGATTGTTTTCGGACGACATGAGTTCTACTGTACTTTTAGTGTTGTTAATTTGTTTCTTTTTTTTAGCATTTTTTATTTTCAGTTACAGTGAAATTTCTGTAAAGCGGACACCATCCGTTCTAGAATTAGCACCTGTTTGTTTAGTTTTTTTTATAAGAGTTTGACCAGGAAAGTGTTCCACTTTGTGTCTTGACTTACTTTATGTTTAACAGATCCCAATCACTGTATTTGAACCATTTAAGGTAAGGTGAAAAAGAGTTTTGTTAAAATCGTTTTGGGAAAGTTTTTAATTATGATTTTTACGGTTGTATTTATGTTGGTTAAAACCAATTTTTTTTTTCATGTTATGTAGCTTTTTTTGAAATGAAGGAATGTGGAAAATATTCACAGTATATATCGAAACTTATTTGCTGTTTTTTGTGTCGATAGTGACCCTGGGTTAATATTAAGTATCGCTGTTCTATAATTGAGTGAGGTGCTAAATACGAGTTAATCGAAGTTGTCGTCTATCACCAAGAAATATCTGACTGATGTTTTGTGAGCGAGTTCTTTCTAAACTTAAAACCTCGTCCTTGTTTTCAGAACACTTTTTGAAAATCTAAACAGGGTTTAGTTCATCCAATCTTCATTATACCACAAATCTGCTGACTTTTGAAATTTATATAAACTTTTACTCAAATTATTTTTGTACATAATTCTTTTATTATTTCCACGAGTTTACTCTGTTTTTTAACCACTATTTACCAAACGATTTTATTAATTTTATTTTTTCTATGTAATTCTTACGGTGGCCCACAACTGCCACGCCAAAAAAAAAAGGCCACGCCAAAAGAAAAAGTCACGCCAAATAGAACAACAAACTCACGCCAAAAAAAAAAGGCCACGCCAAAAGAAAAAGTCACGCCAAATAGAACAACAAACTCACGCCAAAAAAAAAAAGGCCACGCCAAAAGAAAAAGTCACGCCAAATAGAACAACAAACTTACGCCAAAAGAAAAAGCCACGCCGAAAGAAAATGTCACGCCAAATAGAACAAATTATTCACGCCAAAAGAAAAAGTTTAGTGAGCAGTTATAAGTATCAGATACAAAGAATTAAAAAAAAAATAAAAAAAATGAATGTTCGATTCTTCTGCATTCAGAGCAGGGCATATGTAAGTAGGCAGTTTCAGTTATGGCATCCTCAGACTCTGAACCTGATGACATTGTCAATGAAGAGGAGGTAATAAAGTACTACTTTGACAGAGGCTTCAGTTATGAAGAAATTTTAGTATTTCTCAAGAGATACCATGGTGTTGATATCAGCTATCGAACGCTGTTACGACGATTAAGCAAGTACGGTTTGAAGAGACGACACCGTGACACTTTCTTCGAGTTGGATGCAACACACGATGCAGTAAAGCAAAGGATAAGAGCATTGATCAATGGTCCAGGTTCGATTGCTGGATATCGAACTGTGTGGCATTCTTTGCAACTGGAAGGTTTAAGGGTTCCAAGAATTATTGCACAGACAATCCTGAAAGATTTGGATCCAGAAGGCACAGAAAATCGAAGGAAACACAGGCTACACAGAAGAAGGTATGAAAACCCAGGGCCTAACTTTGCTTGGCATATCGACGGATATGATAAGTTGAAGCCCTGGGGATTTCCTATACATGGTGCTATAGATGGTTACAGTAGACGAATACTTTGGCTTCAACTTACTCGCTCCAATAACGCACCGGATAATATTGCTAGTTTTTACCTCGATGCAGTTAGCACGCTGGGTGGTTGTCCTGTGGAACTCATCACAGATCTTGGCACTGAAAATGGCTTGTCGGCTTCTATACAAAGTTATTTTAGAGGCGATCCTGATGCTCATCGTTACGTTCCATCGCCAAGAAATCAGCGGATTGAAAGTTGGTGGTCGCAGTTCAGTAAGCAACGTTCAAATTGGTGGCGGAATTTTTTGAAGGATCTATGTTCAAATCGAACCATCGATACGTCATCGGAGATGAGCATGGAAGCGTTATGGTTTTCATTTTCTGGGGTACTTCAAGAAGACCTTGACATGATTAAGGTCCACTGGAACACACATAACATCAGGAAATCTAAGTATCAGACAGTAAGCGGAAGACCTGATTCATTGTATTTTATTCCTGACCAGCACGGAAGTAGAGATTACATGCAGCCCGTTACCGCTGCTATGCAAGACGACATAGCACAGCATGTTGTAGTGAGAGACTACTCAAACGAGTACACCGAATATTTTGAGTATGTGGTGGTTACGCTGAATATTCCGAAGCCTAAGACATGGGAAGATGCGCTATCACTTTATGAGAAGCTCATGTCTCTCTCTTAGTGAATAAGCAACCTACCAAGATGAACTACAACTTCTTCTAAAAATACAATTGCTATTTTAGACGAAGGAACATAAGTACTCGATCCAAAGTGTTGCTTGGCTTATCGACACTTTTTTGATAGAGACAAAGGCTCTGGGTATAATTATGTAGAAAGGAAGGCAGAAATAAAGAAAGCAAACAATTTCAACAGAAATAAGTTGTTATCTTCAGAACAAAATATAAATATGCATTACATATTTTTGACAATAGGAAACTACGATACAAATTTGTCAGTTAATTGCTATTTTCCTATGAAATATTGAAATAAAAAAGATCTTTCTGACGTCAGCATTCATTAAGAAAAGCGTTTTTTGAATTTTTGATAAAGTAAAACACTGTTAAAATGAACAGAAGAAACTATGCTAAAAACCATGCATACGGTATAACCGCAGCCTCAGCAATGCACTGCAATAAAATTAAGTAAAGCTTAAATGCATACATCTAAGTATGATTGTACATCCAAGCATATAATATCTAAATAAATAATCATGTAAAATAGTGTAGCTTTTAAATATAAAATTGTGTAAATAAGAACAGAAAATGCTCATACATTGGTTGTAGAGAAGAAATTTTTGCAGAATTTAAATTTTGAGGATTGTACAGGGCTAAATCTACAACATAAAATAGTGACAGTGCCATACTAATTCTTTCCTGCAAAAATTTCTTTCTTATCAAAATGTTATCTTATCAGCAAACAAAAAGGAACAGATTTCTTCCTGATGATATACACAGTACAGCAAGTAAAAAAGTCATGTCTGTGTTTATCCAAATGACAACATGGAAACAAGCAAATAAAATATATGTCAAACTAACGACAATGAAAATACGTTATAACAGGAAATACTTCACTGGATACCAAAGCTTGCCCTTTACAAAAGGCAAGCATAAAACAATGTTTAAAGTCCTCAAAAGACTTCATGTGAATACATGGCAAAACTATTTCCTTCGAGCAAGCATGTACAACTGGAAAACATATGGTATGCTTCGGATTATCATCCATACAGTCATGGTTAAAGCTGACCATAATTTCTATGTCATCTTGGCACAATGGCTTATGACTTTGGCCTGTTAACCATTTCATAACTCCAGCTGGAGTTAATTGAGCTATGGCTTCTTTCTCGCATTCCTCTGGATTAGTTTCATCACAATGGTAAGCCAAGGCTTCACTTGAACCACAAACATTTTCATCTTCAAGCATCATTAAGAAATCTTGAAAGTGATCCATAATGAGTTCTTCAGTGATTCGCTTTGAGGAAGATTCTGATGAGAAAAGTGGTTTGAGAAGCGAAAATACATAATTAGCATCAACCAACCCACTGTTGTCTTGAACAAACACTTTCGTGAGTAACTGTTTGTGAGTTTGTAAGAAGTCCTTAACTCCAAACAGCTCTAAGCCACGTAAAAATTCTTTTAGGTAAGATAATCTGCGTGATGTAATCCCTATCATGACAGTGCCGAGAATTGTGTTCACATTTTCCTTGTTTATCACACCGGTATAGCCATTTTCAATGATTACATCCGCTACTTGCACTGGATCTTCTCGTATCTTTTCAAAGATATCCAAATCAGCTGGCACAAAGTGTGTGTCAAGTTCTAATTTCTTTAAATCTATGTCAGGTTGCAGCATTAAGTGGAACATGTTCGGATGAAAAAAGCAGGGAGGTGGTCCACCATGGACTAACGATGCTGCTGCTATTTGACCTGAGGAGAAGTAGTTACTGTTTTGTACATCGGACATAGAGTCTCTGGGTACTCCATTCTTAAACATATAATTTCTTAAATCTGCAATGATATCAGTCAGAAATTCTTTGTGCATTGCACCGACATCAATACCACTTTCCCCTGAAAAATGCACTGTTAATTTACTTTGAGGATTTTGCTTACGAGTTTCTCTTTTCCACAGTGTCAAATGGCGATCAAGAGATGCACCCCTTCTTACAATCATGAACAACTGTTTATCTTCTATTATGTTCTTCTTCAAATGAACAAGTAGCTCTGGTAATGTTGAAAAAACATGTTTTTCTGGTTGTAACAGTTCAGCTTCATTATTTATAGCATTTTGTAAGTTTCTTGCAAATGTCTCATCCGCAAGTTCTGCCTTTCTCTTTTTGCAAGGACTGGAAAAATCTTCCTTTTCCAAAACTGTTGTTGGATCAAAAAAATGTTCATCATCAAAAAGATTGTGGAAGTAGTCATCCAGTGGGAGCTCTTCATTTAATGGGCTACTTTCAATATTTTTCCATACCATCTTATCATTGTCTGATAGAAGATACAATGTAATATTTTTGTATTCTTTGCCAATTTCTTCTTTGTATCTTTTTATGGTAAATTCCTCACAAGTACCAGGTATACACAGAGCCTCTTCGCCACTTTCAAATGTCAAGCTGTAACTCAGCTCCTCCGATACAATATTTTTATAAAAGTCAGCAAATCTTTTAACAGCATTAGCTCGAATCACTTCATAATTTGCTCCACTTGAAACCCTCAAAGTTATACGTTTTCCTCTTAATGGTTTTATTGATCCAGCTTTGTCATTCCATGCCAACATCCCAATATTGATAGCCACAGGAACATCTGATTTTACAGCTTTAGATTTATTTTTGTTCACTCTTGCAAACCAGCTGTTTGATTTATTCTGTTGGTATTGTGAGAAAGTCATAACATTCCCTAAAATGTACAAATGATTAAGTATGTAAGTAAGTATTGCAAAGCTTGTGCCTTGTTTCTATGTACAAGCTGCTGAGTTGTTTTTAAGTCATTATATTTGTCACTGACTGTCAATTGAGTTTAATCAATGTTTGTGACATTTTGCACTGCATTGTTTTATTTTATGTATCAAAAAAACATGATTTAAGAAATGTTAAAGCAACTGTAACTTTGTCTATGAATGTGTTACTTATTTACTACTTATTGCCTCTTCACAGAAGTCTATAATGAAGAAGTTTATAATGTTTCTATCAAATCTTTCCGAGACTCATTTTCGTGGATTAAAATTCAAAGTTAATATTTCTGCTTACATAGCAACTGAATTTTTATTTTGTCATTTTGTAAAAATTTGTTTATAGCAATGAAATTATCTACAATATTAGTGAAAATTTGCATGTATTTTTCAGTAATCTTTTCAAACTAAATAATTAATATATAAATATATAAATAAATTGCACATTCATGTTACTTTTACCCATGTCATGGCACGATTAATGCTTACTCTGAAGTCCTATTTCATTGCCTTACCCTAGACTTTCGATTTTGATTTTTGAACTTTTTTCCTTTCTCAATACAGTTTTTTTATAAGAATAATATGCAATCATAAATTGAGCCTCAAGTATTATCAATTTCAACTGCAATATTCAGCAGAAAGTCCACATCCTACCCCTAGCTGCAAACACCTTTACCTCTACGTACTATGTACTCAAGCTAGAATTATCTTGCAATTGGGTGCAAGATAAAGAGTTAGTCCACCTGTGACCTGATTACTACTTATTTAGTAAAAGCTTTATTCAATCATAAGCAAATTTTGAAGCTGTTTCAAATCAGTAAAAATTAAAAATTAAACTGTATAATACCTTCAGCTGGTGATTCTTTTTTTGGCAATCCAGTTGCTGCTGCTGCTTCTGGAGATGAAGCTAGAGAAAAAGAATTATTCTTTTTTTAATAAATATATAATTGATCACCAGAGTGTATGTGGAATGAGCATTACACGTGTTAGGCGATACCCTACTTTCAAAATATTTACTCTACAACATACCTTTCCCACAATGTGCACAATACCGAGAATTCGGGGTGAGCTTTTCTTTGCCACAGAACTGACAAAACATTTTAGCTGAACGCTGAAGAATAACCAGCAACTTTGGTCGGTCAACTTGCACATGTTTTGTACAGCCTCGCTTTCCCAATCTGAAAGTTGATTCAATATTTTTCAATTAAAACTCAGTTAACAATAAAAATATTAAACAGCAAAAGTTATAACACAAGTAAAAAATTATCATTACAATAAAAACGTTTAAAAAAAGAACAATAAGAAAGTTTTACTTTAAGGTCCTTCTACATGTTCACCATTTCTTTGAATGCAAAGTTGAGCTCTTCTTTGCATTTCTCGAAGTGAGTTACGAATAAATTGTTGATTTTGCCTCAAAATATCGAATGTTATGACAATTCTTCCTCTAAGTTCATTTAAACTTTGTGGTGGGGATGTAAACACCTTTTGTTTTGCGTAGCCCCACCAAAAAAAGTCACAAGGTGTCAAATCTGGAGATCGTGCTGGCCATTCAGGAGCGAATCCCCGAGCAACAACTCCTTGATTGAACACTGCTGCTAATCTGCGTCTTACTGTTAAAGCATAATGAGCAGGTGCCCCATCTTGGAACCACCACAGATTGTCAAAAATATTTTGGCCTGGCAATGCAGGATAATTTTGGGCCAATGCCGGAAACACTGAATTGTTTAATAAATCAAGATAACTATTTCCGTTTACATTGTTTTGAAAAAAGAAGGGACCGACCAGAGTACCATTTCCACAGATACCGCCCCAAACAGTTACTTTTTGACGACTCTGATTTACATCAAAATTGAAAGGAGGAGGGTTACCTTTAGGAGCATACATACGAACGTTTTGTGTAGAAACCTCTCCATCCATACCAAATGTAGCCTCATCCCCAATCACTATATTGTGTAGAAACCTTGGATTATTACAGTTTCTCAAAAACCAGTTACAAAACCGCACTCTTCTTGGAAAGTCTGCTGGTAGCAGTTGATGACGCATATGAATTTTGTATGGATGATAATTAAGATCTAATCTGGCAATCCTGTTAAATGTTGACCTCGATAAACCAAGAGTATTTCTTCGGCAGGTGATATTACCTCCATTCTGTTGTAAAACTTGTCTGACATCATTGATATTTTGATTAGATCTTCCTGTTCTTCTTCTTCTACACCTCTCTTTATGGAGATTTCGACTTGTGCCAGTAGCTAAGTATTTTCTAACGTTTCTGTTTATGGTTGATTTACTTGGAACGGGTCTATTAGGATAGACTTGTTGAAACCTTCTTAACACTTCTTCGCAGTCTTTGGTTTCCAAATAATGTTGTACAAGAAATGTTCGCTGATCTACTGATAAATTTCTGTTCATTTTTTATTATTATTTTTCTTATCAAAACGCTATGAGCTTTTTATCGTGTAAAACTACCTTTTAATGTTATGTTAACATTTTTTTTATTTTTGGTAACAATTTTTGAGAATTCTCAAATGGTTTGTAAAAAATCAATACCATAATTATAAACAACAATGAATATTTTGCTCATTAAACGAGGTGTTAATTGATCGTTAAGAATTTTTAGATTAAAACACTTGTTTTTTTCTTGGATTATAAGCTAAATATAAAAAACCAGTTAATGGGTATACCACATCAATAGAAAGCCAAGAAACTCAGCTTTCTAATGGTATATATTTCATTATTATACCATTATTCATTTTTTAGAAAATTGAGAATAAAGTTACTGAAGCTAACATTCTGGGACGCACTGTACATTTCAGTACAAAGTTATACTGCTATTAACATGTGTCCTGTGTGCTAAAAAAAGAAAATATATTAAGAAACTAATTTAAAAAATGTATAAAAAATTTAAAAATAGACAAGTTGTGCAGATTCTAATCTAGCCTGGTTTAAGGTAAATAGCAAAAATGAAGAATGAAGGCTCTTTCCTAATTTCTAAAGGAAGAGCATTGTATAAATGTACTCCAAAATAATAAAAATAATTCCTAGCGAATTCTAACTTGACAGAAGGAAGTTTGACGAGAAATTTATTATTTCGTGTCGATTTTGCATGTACATTCAATTTAAAGTACTCGTTAAAGCTTTCACACATTTTCCCGTCAAGTGAGCTTCTAACAACAGTAGCAGATCGTTTGTAAATTTGGTTTTTGATGGAGCGGACACGTTGAATACCAATGATTCGCGCAGATCTGCGTTCGATAGATTGTAATTTTTCCTGTTGGGTTCTGGTCAAGTTGAGATTGATGATTCCGCAGTATGTCAGGAGTGGTGTAAAACATGGAATTATGGATGCTAAGTGCCGCTGCTTTCGTGAGATAGGGACGGTGTTTTTGTAGAAGATGGACTCGATTTGAAGCTTTGCGATACTTTTTGTCGAAATCATTTCCAAGTGTCAACGATGCGTCTACAATATTTCCAAGGTATTTATACTCGGTGACGTTCTACAAGTTGAGTACGTTGGAATAAATAACTTGTAAACTAGGTCACTTCTTGGTCCCGAATACCATACGATGGCAATTTGGCTAGCAGTTGACTGTGGCTGATTGTGTCGAATGCCCGAGATAGATCCATAAACACCGTTCCTATAAGCTTTCCCTTGTTTGCCTCCAAGCGAATACTATCTGTAAACATGGCGGAAGCAAATTCTGTTGATCTTCTTGCCCTAAATTCAGACAACAGGTTCTCAGACTCAAGGTGTTGAATGAGCTGAGAGTGGATTGTTTTTTCAAGAATTTTTGAGACTATTGACAGCACGGATATCGGTCGATAGTTATCAGGATCACTCACATCACCAGTTTTGAAGATTGGCGCCACCTTCGCTTTTTTCCAGATACACGGTACTGCGCTGCTGCTGAGTGAAAAGTTAATAATATGTGTCAAAGGCTTGTAGATGATTGTTGCACAGTTTTTCAGCATGTTTGGAGGTAAAGCGTCTAGACCGGGAGTCTTCTTTCGTTTCAACCGTTTTAACTGCTTCAGAATTCAGGAATAAAACGAAAAGATTTCAATGTTCTTTGGTAGTATGTGTACTGAAGCACGCCAGACAAAATCGCGACAGTGGATGAATTTCGACTTCAGGGTATGAATCACCTTTGCGTAATGTTCAGAAAAACGTTCGACTCGGGACTTGTTCGAGTGTCCGGATGATGTGGCGTTAGTTGAGACTTTTGAAGGGAAGATTCTTTTTATGGCTTTCCAAAACTGTTGAGGATTGTTATGATTTTCAGTCAGCAGATTTTTGTTGAATCGGCTTTTTGCATATCTCAGTAGATTGTTGCAGTGGTTACGGAGTGTCTTATAAATTTTCCAGTCACTTTCGTCCTTCGTACGGCGTGCTTTACGTAGAGCCTTGTCACGGTTGTTAAGTTCAGCTTTCGTATCTTTATCGAGCCATGGACATAGTCTTCCTTTAACTCGTTTGTCAATGAATGGTGCATGTATGTTGTTTATAACCTTTAATGGATAACGACAGTTTAAAGTCTTTGTTTTCCGATTTCTTTGCATAGTTGACATTCGCATCTCCCAAGAGGATTGACTCTAAAGACGTCGAATCAAACGTTGCTAGGAGATCATTGAAAGATTCGTTGAAAGTTTCTGAGAGATAATTTGATCCTGAGGGTGGGAGATAGAATGTTGTTATGAGAAAACTTTTCGCGTTTTTCTCAAACATTTGTAATCAAATACTTTCGACAGAGTCTATTTCCAAGTCTTGTCGACGTTCCTATTTCAAGTTAGACTTTAAACAGCGACTCCCCCTCCTTTTCCATGATTTCGATTTCTCTTTATAAAAGTATAGTTTGGTATCTCAAAAAGACTGTTGTTGTCGTTGTATCCAGAGGTAAGTAAATGAGTCTCTGGGAGTGTAATAATATCAAAGTCATTGCTTTCAAACATTTCATTCACCAAATCAAAATTTGATTGCAATCCACGAACATTTTGATGTACTATTTTTAAGCCACGTTGTTTACAGAAAGTTGTTATCTCATTCTTGTAAATTCCAGGGCAGCTTTCAACTTTTCCACAAAACACAAGATCAACACAGCAACACGCACGTCCACTCTCGCATTTCTTCATTGACGTCAATTACATCAGATTGCTAAAAAAAATTTGAAATCTAATGTCCCATCCGACCGGTGATCTAAACGTACCTTGAAAATAGTTCTGAAAAAGCTTAGTTACCAGTCTAAAAGAAAAATGATGATTGGATTGATTGAATATGTTCACTTTGGCTTTTCCAAACAACCACTGATTAATAACTTTTATCATACAGACGTCGATTTTTTGCCAAATTATACAACCCGCCTCGTCTGACCAAGCTTGCTCTATTCTCTGTGTCATGTTAGATGTGTTTTTCCATTTGTATACATTTTGATCTTGGGAAATGGAAGATCAGAACTTTTACTGCTTATCTGCTTGGTTAAAATTTAAAAGAAAACAACACTCTTTCACTTAGTAGAATTGGTAAAATGTAAAACTATGAAATAAATTTTTATTCATGATAATTATTAGACGAAACTTTTGATAAAATGTCCCCCACCATGGTTTGGGGATGAAGAAAATTTTCAATTTTAAACCTTCCTAAACGCTGTATAACAGCTATTTATTTCACATCTAAACGATATGAAAGGGATAAAAAATGGCTCCCTGTCCCTACTCCCGTCGCCGCGGCTCCTGTGGTTGTCCCTTAGGGGAGAAAAACTTTGTGATTTTTAGACTCTATCGCCGGGAAAAAAATGCTTTTTTAAGAAATAGTATATAAAAGACAAACAGACAAGATCATTGTTTCAGATAACTATACTTTCACAAGACAAGAAAATTTATGATGACCCATAATGACCCATAAAATTTGATTGTAATTCCAATTGAACCAATTGTAAAACAGTTTTGCAAGAATCTATAGACGCCAATACCGAGTGAAGGGCTGTTTGGATTGTTTTGTGGAGAAATTGTCCTTCTTGTCTCTTTGGTATTCTATCTTTTCCATATTTGTTGCTGACTTTGCAGACTAGTCTGCTTTATTGTGTTTAGAAAACCTTGAAAAGCGGCACGTGAGGTTAAACCATAGGTCGGCAGAGCACTATGGTGTATAGTAATACCTACGATAGTATACTGTACTACTAGCTAGATACTATGGCGTAGTTATATTTAAGTTGTTACCACTGTACCTACAGAAATGTAGTTAAACCACCATTACCACGAACAAGCACAAGAAGAATAAAGTGTGTTGGGCTTTTGAAATTCTTGCTATAAAACCCTTAAAACTTTATTGGAAGATTCATTTCGCACCACATTTCGTTTTAAAAAACTTTTTGTCACACTAAAATCTCAAAAAAAAAATCGGCAGTGGCCATCTTATCTTTTACTGGGGATCATTATTTGGCCATAGCTTGGCCATTATGTTATAATTTCTAAACACAATAGAAGCTCGTTTCAGTGTTATATTAGATCAGTGGTATTAAGTGAATCAGTAAAATCATTTTTTTTATAAAAAACATTTTCCCTTGATGGTCCGCAACACATAAGTAATACAGTTTTGGCATATCTTGCGTGCTCCATTTCACGAATCGCGCAGTTTACTAACGTTCAAAGATTCCGAAATGTTTCTGTTGTCATAAAGCGTTTGTCTCGTGGAATTTGAAAACATAAACACCAAATCAACCTCAGGTACCTTTCCGGAGATCACAAAACGGGGGGTTAAGTTAGGCAGGGAAACTATTAGTCAGTGTGTGAGGGTGGTGAAGAAATTGCCTATTCAATCCCCCTTGTCGCTATGAGCTTCCACTCGAAACGTCCCAGTATCAAGATTCATAAATTTGGAGAAAAAATAATAATCAGGGATTCTTTGGGCGGGTAAGTGTGGCCACAACACTGATAAGGTACCTAACAATGTGGCCACCATCACCACCACGAAATACACCAACTGTGAATGCAAACTTTGTGAAGATCAGTCAGTTTTGAAATAAATTTTGATTTATGGTATTGAATTCTTTTGATATATTTTTGTACGGTAAATTAGGGTTCTTGAGTGGAGCTCAAAAATTATTATTTTTTTGCTGCGAATTTCAGTAATTTACATTCGCGAATCGAACAAAAATACACGACATTCACAAAAGTTTACATACGCGAAAGTTTCTGATCCTAAAGTATTTCAGAACACCCTTGGAAATATATAATAGAAACAATTAGGGGGAAAATGAATCAAATATATTTCATTCTTGTCTGCTACCCATCCAAATAGTTTTTGAAGAAAAAACCAGATAAAGCCAACCTTTGGAAAATCAGTTTGGAAAACATGATACATGAGGGGTAACGGTCAGATCAGGTTCAAACACGTCTAAAACTGCTCCTATGGTTATATATATATGGTTATATATATATAACCATTCTTTAGTGTACATTTAGTGTACTATGGTTATATATTTTCTTATTATGCATGGAGACAGAAAGACTACTATTTCAATAAGGTGACAGCAATTAACGCTGTGTTTAGCAATGATACACAGATACAAACACACTTTTTATGGTATATACAAACTATTTACAATACAATTCCAATACAAATTTGCTTAAACTCCATTTCTTTTCAAGAGCTTCCAAGATGCTCTCTTCATTGATCACATTTTCCACGTGGAATGTATACAGAAACTGAGTCTTTTAAAGGAAAGTTATTCCTAAACATACAAACTTTAACTTGTACAAATACATAAAACTTACAAAATACTGCGCGGGAAGTTTTTCTTACAGATTATGGACCTTCTTTTTTACCGACGATTTTCTCCTTGTTGTAAATTTACGGTGAAAAGTCTTTAAAAAATGTTTGAAAGCTGCCTTTTGCCTCACTAACCCCAACAAAATTTATAAGGTTTGCACCATTAACTTATAATAAGTGAGGAGAAATTGTCAGTTAACATCCTCTTTCTATATTCTTTTTTTAAATACTTAGACGAAAAACTCGAATATAACTCGAATAACTCGATACCAGATTCTTACTGCTACACAATGACCCTACGCTCCGCTTCGTATCACATGACCAGTGTCACATGACCATTGTCACATTTAAACATTTCACAGCTTCGCACAACAAAGTTTATATTAAATAACAATAATAACAATAATAATAATCATTTATTTGGGATCCACATAAAAATAAGTAAACAAGTAAAATACAATGTTTATATATAAAAAAGACTACGTAATAAGTATGACTCGATTGAGAGAAAGTAGGGATTGCGATTGGTTGTCCCCCTTATTCAGTTATCTCTGCAATACATAATACAACTACCACAATGCAATGCAAAATATCACTAAAAATGCATCAAAAGGATAATGAAAGGTTTTGATGAACAAAACTGATATTCTCGCTTGCCATTTAGGTACAAACAAAACTAACTAAGCTAAATCGTTACATATTCCTGCTGCATCATTTTCAAAGATGTTTTTCTCTCGACTGACTTCAATTGTGTTGTTATCTTTATTGGTAGCAGAATGAAATTTATTGTTGACAGTCTAAAATTTAAGATACAGAGATACCCAGGGAATGTCTCATCGTGAAAGGAGTTAAAAGCCAATTTGACGAATTTGACGAAATTCTAACCAATCCTCAGTAACTATTTACTATCATGTGACCAAAATAGTTAGGTAAAGCTCAAGTTAAAAATACCAACAATAGAGCTTCACTATTAGGCTAAATAGACTTCTAGATTAGTGAATGACCATGCTCTAGTTGACTAATAATGCACCCATAAGAACACCATTAATTAACGAAATAGTTAGACTTTAACCTTTGATAAGAAAATGGATCAAGAATTCATCTAATAAAATCATAAAGCTTTTCTTAAAAATAATTTACGAATTTTACAATTTTAGAATTTTACGATCGAAAAAACATATCAAGCTGTTGACTTGGACCGGTATCCACGTGTAGTCTTGTTTTAAAGTATTCTAGCGCATTTTTATACAACTCGATACCATTATTGACTTTTAATAGTATTAAGGATTCTGCTAACGACTTCCTAACATTAAAAGTAGTGAGTTTTTTCTTCGTTAAATACAAGGTTGGCTTCTTTAGACCAACATTTTATAGACTTGATGTCTTCTTCAAAAGATCTAGCTGTCGTTACAATATATTTGATATCTCTAATATTCTACAGTGCAAATTCCTAAAGAGGCCGAAAATCTTCCTCTAGTTTTAAGTCCTTGCGCTTCCATCCGTGGTGGTCGGCTATTCTGCCCGCCGACTTGCAACTAGGAAGTTGACTTACTGCCAGAGATACGTTTAGCATTGCTCTAACTTGCCCGAATGCCAGTGTGCAGTCAGTCGATAAATGGGCTGATACGCTGCTTTTAAAGCGCATCGGAGTGAAGTATCGAAATGGGACACGACCGAAACTCGAACATGGGACTCAGCGGTCACACTCGAAGGTACTATCCACTACACCATTGTGCATGATATTGTGCATTATCTATTGAAAAAGATAAGCTAATTGATAAAGACTTACACTGTGAGCCTGAATAACCGGAATAACCGGATAACCGGATACCATGACATAAACTGTTGACTTATTTTCTTAATTCCTGTATTTTTAACCTAAAAAAAAATGAAAGGGAACGAAGTAAAACAAAGGAAACCAACACCAGGAACCTGGAACCAACACCGGGTCTCATAATTTTGAAATCTGGGGCTTTGGGTCTTAAAGAGTTCGGGGTGTCTGTTACAAGTATGGAACCGTCCCTTCTAAGACATTAACTTATTTTATTTCCAACATACAGCACTTCGAACATTATCTCCAAATCGCAAGTCAGAAACGGACTTGTTGTTTTTTGTTTTTTTTATGTAGTGAATATTTATACAGGATAAACACGTCAGTGCCAAGGCATTGTTATTAATGTGTGTCCTGTGCCTTAATTCATAAATACCAAATATAATGTGTTCAAAATACTAAAGTCCAAAAATTTAAATATACAAAATGAAAGAAATGATCGAAAAAGTGGGACTAGTGGCACAGAGTAACAAAGGATGCTCACAAGGAACCCTCCAAAACACTACACTCTGGTATGGAAGCAAGCAAAAAGCACTCTTCCACCACTCCACCGCAGTCTCTATCCTGCAAACTATAAGTTCTTGAAAAATTCGGATACTTTTTTCCCTAAAGTCAAGCCCGCTAGCTTCTCGCACTTTCATGGCTAAAGAATTGAAAATTCTTGCATCCATGAAAAAGAACCCAGAGCGAGCATACTCCAGCTTGACTTTAGGAAGTTTTACTAACTTCCCGTTACTTCGTGTTGTTCGAGTATGTTCCAGCAATGAGAAACAGTTCTTGAAACTAGGACTTGTATGTCCTTTTAAGCATTTCCAGACGAAAAGCACAGCATGGCTATCGATTTTGTTTCTTAGGGTACAAGATTTTGTTTCAAGAATTTTTGAAGCTCTTCGGTCTAGCGAGCTTAGCTTATTGTTCTGAGTTCTAGTCAAGTTCAGGTAAACAATACAGTTATATGTTAAAAGTGACACAACCATCAGCTCGTAAACAGATTTACATGACTCGTGTGTCAGATAACATTTTAGGCGTTCTTGTAAACGCACACGTGATACCGCTTTTTTATACGATTTAGTAAAATCATCATTCAAATTCAATACTGGATCGACGGTTGTTCCAAGGTACTTGTACGCTGTTGTTTGATTCAAACTGTTGGCTGTTCTACTTTTGCAAGCCTCTTTGCTGTGCCACACAACATTACCTCCGTTTTGCCTTTGTTAGCATTTAATATTAGCTCGTTGTTGGTAAGAAATTCGAATATATATTGCATATCATCATTTAGACGGTTTTTAATAATATGAAAGTCATTTGACGCAAAATAAATAACTGTATCATCAGCAAATTCAATTACATTTGCATTTCTCAAGCATTTATAAAAGTCATTGAAACAGATGAGGAACAATAGCGGGCCCAAAATGGAGCCTTGTGGGACACTACAAACAACTGACTGTTCACATGATATTGGATTATCGTAGCTCACAAACTGCCGACGAGCAAATTGATAGTCAGTAAACCAGGTCAATTCTATGTTTGAAATACCATATGAAGGTAGCTTTGACAGTAGTAACCCGTGTCCTACAGTGTCAAATGCCTTGGTTAAATCAATAAATACAGCACCTACTAGCTTCCCTTGATCAACATTTTTGCGAATGTCATCAAAGAGCAAAGTGGCAGCCATTTCTGTTGATCGATTTCGTCGGTATCCATACTGGCAGTTCGCAATTAAGTTGAACTTTTCAAGATAATCCATAAGTTGAGAATGTACAGCCTTTTCTAAAAGTTTGGAAAGGACTGGTAATACAGATATTGGACGATAATTGTTGGGCTCTGTCCTGTCACCAGATTTAAAAATTGGAATCACCTTTGCTACTTTCCATTTGTCAGGAACTACTCCAGTTTTTAACGTAAGATTTATAAGATGACAAACCTGGTTAGATAAAACGTCACCGCAATCGTTTAGGAGTCCAGGTGGTAGATTATCTGGGCCACTAGATTTATTTCGCTTCAACAAACGTAACTGGCACTCAACCCAAGATTTAGAGACAAACTGAAATTTAAACTTAGTAGTAGTTCTAATACCTTGGCTAGATGCTTTCCACCATGTACAATTCCTCAATTTAAAACACTGGCTTTTCAGTTTGGATGCAATGGTTGTAAAGAAGGAACAGAAAATGTCAGCTTTAATTTTTTGTTCGATGCTATTGATAAATGGAACAGAAGGAGAGTAGCCCTTTGATTTACCTGGCATAACTTCTTTAATATGCTTCCAAAAACTTCTCGGGTCTTTTGCGTTTTCATTAATCAAGTTTTTGTGATATGTGCTTCTTGCAGATGTTATTGCTTTATTACACGTATTTTTCTTTCTTTTATAGTTAGACCAATCAATTTCTGTATTACTTCTTCTGGCCTTCCGTAGTAACTTATCTCGTTCATTCGTTTGGGCCTTCAAGTCATTTGAAAGCCAGGGACAAGGTCGTCCTTTAATCTTCTTCTGTATATGTGGAGCGTGTTTATCGAATATTTTATTTAAAACTGAATTAAATTACTCCAATGCAGTATTCACTCATCACTCATCTTATAGAAGGGATCCCAATTTTCGTTAAGCAAATCCTGCCGTAAGGTATCATGGTTGTACCGTAAGTAATTGCGACAATGTATGGTCTTATGATGGTACTTTTGATGGTTTAGCTTGCGGACACAACCTACCATGTCGTGGTCGCTTAGACTTAATGGGATAACGTCCGTCGTGCTGATGTTGGATATCGTGTTGGTAATTATGACGTCTATTAACGTGCTTGATATGTCGGTTATTCTCGTTGGGCGTGTTATAACTTGTTCAAATCCGTACAGTTTAAGAATATCTTTTATGTCCTCGTTATCATTCTTTAAAAAGTTAACGTTAAGGTCTCCCAGGAGAATTACTTCTTTATCAAGTTCACTGACAGTCATTAACATGTTGCTAAATGTTTCGTTAAAAGTATTTGACAAATACTGTGAGTTTTCCGGGGGTCGATACATACAGCAAATAAGAAAGCTTTTGGCTTTATTTGGAAAAATTTCTAACCATATCGATTCTATATCATCATTTTCAAGGTCACGTCGCTCTTTCCAAACCACATCCAATTTTCTATAAGCCGCTACACCACCTCCTTTACCTGTAGGTCTGTTTTTTATTGATAAATACGTAACCCGGAATCATGTACAAACCTTCACTGTCATTGCAACTGTCTTGAAATATATGTGTTTCTGATAACGTTAAAATGTCAATTTGTTTGTAGGTTAAAGAGGTTTGAAAAATTCCCAAACAAACCTCGAATATTTTGATGAAAGATCTTTAGACCTCGTTTCATGCAAATCCTTTTCATTCCCACTGGCCCAGGATATGCCTCGACGTCGCCACACATAAGTAATAGGGAGTTTACATAAAAACGACGACAACGAGGACGGCGACGTGAGTGAAACTAAGGATTCGTTTTCCTTGTGGATTTTGTTTAGAAAGAAAGTCTTCTTATCATTCCATTGGGAGAATATTGTCAGTTAATTACATCATTAACAGATTATTTACACGTTCTACACACAACATGAAAAGTTACATTTTAAAGTCGTACTTAAAGCGAAGACGCAAGGATTGTAGTAGATTCTCTGGTATTTGTTTTATCTCTTTTCGAAAGCACTTCTTTCTTTCTTAGTTCATCGACCAAAGCTTTTGTTATTACAGACAAGTTCTTCAAACTTCAATTGCTTTATGATTCATTAATTTCTGAATATTCTTGGATCCCCCTTACTTCGCCGTCCTCGTTTAAAATCTTGTGCCATTTTCATCTCGTTTTTCAAGCCAGCTATCTGTCCAATTAACCATATTCTTATTTGATTTCATCATATCTTACTAACCTAAGAAGTTCAAGTTCTATAATTATATAAATACTAATTATATGACTACCTGGCTGAACGAAAGTCCTAATTAATTCTAAATGTCTATCTAAGTATATTGAAAAGAACGTACGTCAATTTATCAAGATATAGATAACAACTAATGTTGCACTTTGAAAAATCTACAAATACGGAAAATCTGTTAATGTCCATGTCATTTCTACAGGATTAGAATGCTAGCTTGAGTTATAACGAGGGTAACATGGGGAATTGAATATACATGTTAAAATACTTGCTGTAGAAAATTGAATCTAACAACAAGTATATTAAAATGAAAAATTAATCTTTAAATATACACGATTTTTTTTTTATAAGCAACTTAGAATTTTGGTCAGAACTCGAGTTGCTTATTTTTTAGCCAAAATCTATATCTGAAGTTGCTTAATGGTTGCTTAATTTTCTTAACAAGTTTTAGTGTAAAATACGATAAAAGAAGAACTCAAGAGTGATGACTTTAAAAGCTTAGAACTCAAGATTATTTTTTACCAACATAAGAAAAATATGTATAAAATCTATAAATTCCTAATTAAAAAGCACGTTAAAAATGTTTCTGTGTTCGTCCTCTTCGTTTTCGGCTTCATCTTCATCCTCAATTTCTTCACCTTCATCATCTGATTCAGGTAAAATGTCACCTGGGTTATCCCTTACTTCTTCTGGCATAGGAGTCTCTATAACTTCAACTTGATTGTCAATATCGACAGGAGGTGGAACAAGATAACCAGGCATGCCTTCAGGATTTATCTTATCGTCCTCGCTACCATCAGCCGTAATTAGACATCCTGTTTTCTCAAAGCTCCTGTAAAGCATACGAAGGAATTGCCCATCTTTTGATGTTTTTCGGTAAGCTTCACCCACCCAATTAGTAATCAAAATTCGGCGATCTTTAGCGGATAGTTTACGGTCATCATTACCAAGCCAGAGTTCGATGTTTTCATCATTTTCGAGCCAGATATTTTGTTCTTCTTTAATATGTGATTTAAAAGCTTTTCCTGGTCCAGCGTCAACGGGTTGCCAATAATGTGTCCCATTAGGAACACCAAACCAGACAATACCTTTATGCTGTCGAACTTCTTTCAAAAACTCATCACTAGTTTGGGCTGTAAGGTTATCGCAGAACAGAACATACTCATCAAGGTTATCGACAGCCTTTGAAAGAGTGTTTTTCACCCAATTCACGGAAAACGCTGTATCCGCCCATGCATTTGGTTGCCAGTAAACATCCACATCACTGTCATATGCTGCGAGTTCATCTTGGCTAATCCTTTTTCCAGTACCTCGAAAAATCAATGCCGGCTTCACCATTCCTTCAGGACTGAAACACATTTGAAGGGTAGCTTGTCGCTTATCAAGCCCACTGCCAGGTTGAGCTATCCATACTCTGTGGTCCCTTCGTTCTTTTCCTTTGGCCATTGGAACTTCGTATGTTCGTTTACTTTCTATAACAAACGGGAGCGGAATTTGATCGACATTGATTCTCTTTTTTGGTGAGAACCTGCCCCATTTTATATCGTAAGTGAGTTTTCCACTTCCAGACTTTATCACCTTCTCCCTCAAATTTGAATGCCATTTCATCAGAGTCGGGGCTTGCTTCTTCACATCAACTTGGCGCTTACGTTGAACACATAGCATGCGAATCTTATGTTTCCTTAAAAAATGAGTGATGGTTGACTTCGGCAATTTGTTGGCATTCGGGCTTTGTTGCAGATGAATTTGATTGGCTCGGACATACAACCACTTAAAATTAACTTTAAGTCCCTTTTTTCGTGCTTCGTTGAACTTCTCATACAGTTTGTTAAACAAAGCTTTGTGTTTGTCCCCTCTTCGACACTTCTTGAACAGCATGTTTTTCTTGCTTTCGTTGTAATTTCTGTAGATTTCCTTTTGTTTTGATTTCCATCGTGTTATCATACTTCTATGGACATTGTATTTTCTTGCTACATCCTTACTAAGCATACCATCGTTTAAGTCATTCAGAGCATCAACCTTTTCCTTTAAGGTATAACTCTTCCGTTTGTCAGCAACTTTTGGCAATTCATTAACTTCAACATCCGTAACAAGCTTCTCTAACACCGACTTCACAGTCTTTTCAATATCATCGTACTTTTTCCCATCATTCATTTGATCTAAGCGCATTGACTTTGGCTCTTTATCATGTTCGCCTTGATCCGACAACTTATTTTTGCACCAAAACTTGTGCATCGAAAGAGCTTGCGATGTCTTTAGTGTTTTTTTGCAAACGATACATTCATGCAGGTTATCTTCTTTTTCCTTTGGCACTAGATTAACCAACTCACCACGATGCGAAATCTTTTTGGTAAAACCAAAGTTGAATAAATTCGTCTGTTTTCTCTTACTCATCGTCTCAGCAGCGTGTCAAACAAATAACATACACAACACTGATTAAAAAACACAACGAAGTCAAAAGTTCAAAACTGTGACGTTCGAATGTGAAAAGAAGACATTGTATTGGGGCAATGACTTGGTGTATCACTATTTTCAAGAACGTAGCAACTGCAATGTAAGCGCCTAACCCTTACTCAGAGCACGAAAGTAATGGGTCTTTTTCATGGTAGTGATACACCAAGTACTTGCCTGTATTGGCGGGCATAAATGAAATTTACGCCCGCTGAAATCTCATTTGAAGGGTAGCTTCATTATTTTTGAGTTATGTAAAAAATCGAGTTGCTTATGTTTGCATTTGTTCAGAACTGAAGTTGCTTAATATTTTTTAAGATCGAGTTCAGTTGCTTATAAACGAGTTGCTTATAAAAAAAAATCGTAAGTTAAAAAAGGAAAAAAAAATCGACAAAAAAAATTAAACTAGAAAAATTACCGGTTACCGAATGATGAATATAACATGAAATTTTTTAATTATTTCAGAACATCAGAAGTTTTTGGAAAAGAGCTTGTAAAATTTATTTGAGCGAGTGAGGGTTTAGATTTTCACAATAGTGAAAAGTGAATATGTTCTGAACACACATAATCAGCAGGCAGACAGTTTCTTGTATTAAAAGAATACAGTACTCATCGAACTCAACCAATGTACAAACAAAAGAGACATTTTTCATTAAGACCAAGTTTGAAAATACAATAATATTTTTTATATGATTTAAATCTGTCAACCTTAAACTAATTTATTTCTCCGGTGATATAACGAATATAAGTATCGACAATTAGCTGACTCGACAACTAGCTGCGCAAATAAGAAAAAAATGTAACCGTTCGCAATCCCTGCCAGCGGCTGCTGAGTCAGCAGAGTATTGGCAGTCTCTGCTTATATAGTCATTTATTGCCTTTAAAGTTATAAAAGCAAAGAAGAGATCCAGAAGAGACGCTTAAATTGGTTCGTTAAAATCATTCAACTATTTGTCAATATCCTCTATGTATAGGTTATGTAAATTAATTTTAATCGAGATTTCACTGTACGAACATACTTACCACAGACATTTATTCTGGTTCTCATAATAACGAAACGAGAGGCCCCGAGATAACATTCTGCATTATTTACTAAATTTCACAGCCTTTCTCCAGCGGCGGCAAGAAGTACATTTTAGAAAGAAAATTTGGGTATCCTTTATAACTGTCGTTTCCATTTCAAAATCAGCGGTTTCCAGTTTGTGGTTAACGATCTATGCTTTAATGATCTGCACATGCGCATTGTGAAATCCGCAATCGCTGTCGGAAAAAAAGTTGAAACACTGGCGATCTTGTCGACCGGTCGCCATTTTCGTGAAGACGTCAATAAAAAACAACAGCTGTTTGAAGTTTTTCTTCGCAGTGAATCTGAACGTCAACAGGACATACAACCTCGCCTACAGTCATATGTCTCATTGTACTCGGTATCATATTCATCAACAGACTGTTCGAAAGATAGGTCACATTCAGAATTTGTATAGTTCCCACGCTTAATGTTAATTTTCACATGTTACGTCTGTTACGTCTGCTTTTCAAATGAAAAAAAACAACAAAAGGAAAAACAAAACAAGAGGCGAAAAGTGAAAAGGTATCGGTAGTCCGTTAGATACACTCTTCAGAAAAATACTTGCGTAGATTTGTTATGTCTCGATGGGTTGAGGTAATAAGTCTCGAACATTTTTATCAGAAAGTGCATACCATGAGCTGATTTTCAAAAAAACTTTTTTGTAAACTTGCGAAAGTTTATATTCACGAAGAAACTTTTGATTAACATCCTGTTTGTTGAGGTCTCGTGTCTGTTTTGATATGCGATGTCTTAAAACTAAAGAAAGTGTTGGGTACAAGGTTGTTTAGTTTCATAAATTGCTATAAATTTATTCATGAAAGTTATTTTCCTGAAAGTTCGATGCCCGAAAGTTTCTGATCCATAGTAGCAGTTTTCGTGCAAGTTTAATTTCGCGAAATAAGATAAAACAAACTTTCACCAGGAATTTAATTTCGTGAATTTCGCATATAATTAGTGTTCATATTTTTAAAAATTAAATATTACCATACATACGTTGAAAGGCTGAGGAAAAAAAGAATGCTATAATATAATCTATATTTTAAAATATATAATCGCTGTGTTTCAGACGTAATCTGGATAACGATTATTTAGTATAATCGTGATTCGATTACGCCCAAATGTTAAATACTCTGGTATTCGATTATGGATGAGAAAAACGGTATAATTGTCTGTATAATATTGAAAATGTGTATGAAAATTTATATTTGTAAAACACTGGCAAAAGCTACCTCCGTGTTTCTGCTTGTACATTTTGGATGTACCCCATGTTATCCCATAGTTATAGCTTTTACATGTGAACGAAAAATTTCATTAAAATGTTGTTAGATATTAAGACTCAAAATATCGATGCGTGTGAACTCGGCTTGGTTTCTTTCGCTTTAACAAACGTTTCCGTATTTTTTTTCTTCACCTCACGTGGGCTACGTGAAGGTGGAAGTAGAACGTATTTACTTATTTTCTTGTCAAACAAATTAAATACAGAATACGATCATTTCCTTACCTACTGTAATAAAAAATGTTATATAAACATACGCAAAATAATATACACCGAACATGGTTACAGATAAAAATGTAATTTATACAATCGACTTACATGAATGTACATGGAAAAGTAGACAGCAAAGCTCTATTCCTATTGCGTTATTTTACACCCACGAATCAATACCTGCTATGTAGAGTGTTTCTACCAATTCCAGATCTGCAAAAAACTTCTGTAAGTGTTTGAAAGAATGTGGCAAAAGTTGTTTTTTATGAACTCAATCACCCAAACAAATTTTCCCAGTTTTACAGCATGAATTTTGGTGCTATGAAATTGGTAAGCGGGGTCTGCATTAAGCCGAAAAATGTAGCGGCTGAAAATTTTAGAGCAGCCCAATTGGTTTGTCAAAATGTCGCGGGGGAAAATGATCAGACTTCTTCGCCGACTCTTCAGACGGAACTCGTTAAAAAAAAACAATAGCCGCTACAACGCAAGCGGAATGTTCCCCTTTTCGATTTTATTTCGGTTTATTCTTGGATATTCGAAATAAAACTTAGCCATGGAATATTGTCTGAAATTCAAACAAATGTTCGATGATCATAACTTAATGTTTCTTAGACAAAATTTTGCCTTGCCGTTAGACTCAATCATTAGGCATCTTTTATGAAATTTCATATACCGTATTTTCTCGAATAGAAGCCGTGGCTTCTATTGTTTTTTTTTAGAAAAATCGCGGCTTCTATTCGAGAAAATACGGTAACACAGGTCAGATTTAAAATTAATATCATTTTTTACATATAATCGTACCGATTATTTAGTAAAATATGGAATAATCAAAAATACGATTTTGAGATTATTCAATTTTTGGTGACTTGTGTAATTCGAATTTCACAATGATTGACAAAAAAATAACAAACTTATCAGATTACCTGCACCACACTATAACCCGCAATAATCAACATATGCCTGCAGATTATATCCTGAAAAATACGAAAAGGAAATGCAATGCAAATTATTTTTTTAATCATTATTATTAATCTTTTTTCTATTAAGTAGTAACTTAATCGTGGCAGATTTCTCTTTTTATCTTGCATTAAATTTGCCTTTTTCGCCCTTTTTCCAGGAGTGAACTGGTTCAAACAAACAAGGACCTTGAATAGGATCAAATAGAGTAAAAATATCACTTATGACATGGTGAACAAAATTCACGAGAAAAGCAATAAACCTGCAGATGGAAAAGAAACGAAAGCATATATTTCAAATAACTACAAGTTCAAGACCGTTGCAATTCAAATACAAGTCAACTTTGCAGAATAGACTTTTCAGAATAGACTTCCGCCAATGCACCAATGATAAACATGTGATCTCATAATTTAAACCGACTCAATGACTGTAGGAAAACATTCTGATATGATCAACCTTTCCAATCATGTTCTTAAGCGATCCGGCGAATAAATCTATCCGGTTTGAGTTCATGTTTTTGACTTGGTTGTCAGTATGGACCTCGTTTTCATCCATTACATTATTTCAAGGTAATTATTTAGTTATACATTTTGATTAACTGCTAATCACTGTGGAACAATTTTAGGTAATTTTCAACACAGAAACGAGGTCTGTACTGATAACCAGATCTAAACGCGACATAAAAACATGGGATAGGTCAGTTGGAAAGTGGAATTTTGACACATTCTCCTTCATAATAGTCGCTGGCATGACTCAGGCAGGTTTTTCACCCCGAACCTCCCGTTCTACAGACGACCTCTCAACCACAAGTAGGTTAAGTCGGTTAACCACTTCAAATATCAAACTGACAATTGAACTATTTAACAGATGCTTATTAGGACTTACCAATCACAGAGAAAGATCAAAGAATTTCAATGACTTTAGGGTTGGTGATGATGATGACAAAGAGATTTACAATGTAAGAAAATAAAAACAAAGATTTATTATCAAACAATTATGTTGTTATACGAAAATTTCCCTAAAAGAGGCCTTCTTTAATAACCTTTTCTCCAATCAACTTTGTAATTCAGTTCTGCACCTTTCTGAAATAACTTCAGATTTCTTATGAAATCCTCAGCAGCCTACAAACAAACAAAATTTCAGAAATACAAGGAGATAATTAACTTAACTGCCACTCTGACGAGGGCGCAATTGTATAGTCGAATAAGGGTGGGAGAGTGGGTGTTAGGTAAGGCTTCCAATGTCAGAATGTGCCCATCAATACTGGATCCATTTTAGAGCAAAGGTTCGTTCAGGTCTCGTGTTCTTTGCGGACAGAAAGTAAGTGTCGAAAGATTATTTAAGCTGGCGAGTAATGTGTAACTATGATATCATACAAACTAACCTTATTCATTTGAGTCATTGCTGATATATGAGGGGTAATGATAACGTCTGGATGCTTCCATAACGGATTATCTTTTCGCAACGGTTCAGTATTAAACACATCTAAAACTGCTCCTTTTATCCATTTCTTTTCAAGAGCTTCCAAGATACTCTCTTCATTGATTACATTTCCACGACCCACATTTATCAATACTGACTGACGCTCGCTGCAGTTCTGCAAAATACCACCGCTTAACAAATTATCGGTTAACGGTGTTTTAGGCAATACACAGCAAATGAAGTCAGACTTTTTTAAATACACACTCAAATCCTTCGATGTGAAATACTCATCTATGAAATCGTTTTTCTTGTCAGGAACTTTCGAAACCATCCCATAAACAGCCATGTTGAAGTTTTTACAATGTTTTGCAATCTCCAATCCGATGTCACCAACACCAAGAACACCAATAGATAACTGAGAGAGGGTGCGATAATGTACTGGAAATTTATTAGGAGCAGGAAAATTGTCCCTGAAAAAAAAAACAATCTAAACTTGCATAATAACAATAACAAAACAACAACAACATCAACAAAAAACAATTCTCACCATGTGCATTGAATTTGTTTATCATAAAATTTGAAAAATTGTCTTTCGCTTGCTATTATATGACTGATAACATATTCTGCCATCTGAATAGGAAACGTACCACCAAATCGAGTTAGAAGATAAGAAGGAACAGCTTTTGTAGGAACCAGCTGATTGGTTATAGATTCAACACCTAATAATAGAAGACATACAATTATCCTGATAGTATTCTACAGTTTTGTCTTTAACAAGATGCAGTAATCACTAGTTTGTTATTTCCATCTAGGACAAACAAGAAGAAGAACATTGTTGCATTTTGCCTTGCTCTGTTCCAACCAAAAATGATTTATGATCGTTCTCTGTTAGACAATCACACTCCAGTGACTAAATATGACTTAAGAACACTCTTTTAGTGTCTGGTAGGTAATTTTAATATACTTTATTTCGATGTAAACTCCTGATAACTCGAACTTCAAATAGATCAATGAACATTGTTAGTTATCAAGGGTTCTACAGTATAGTATTTTAATTGTCGAGATTGCTATAGGATTGCTTTGTTTTGAAATTAAAGATGCAGCTCACTCTTGAGAACTGTTGGTGAGATTGTTACAAATAAGATACACCCTAAAGTTGTTTTGAAAATACATGCATATAAGGAGATGGATGACATGATGAATGTCTAATTCCAAGCTCCCTATAGTGTGCATCCAACTAGCATAGTCGTAACACGTTCTGTACCTTATGGAAGGGTTTCAGAAGTGAAAAAACTAAATAAATAAATTTAAGTTGTTCCACTTGTGTTGTGTGCAGCCTTTACATTAATACTAAATTTTGCGCAAATATAAAGACATGGAAGATATGGAAGTTGAATTTGTCTCCTCCTCTGTAGGTTTTTATAGTGGATAAAATTTATTCAAATGAACACCTCATTGAGAAGACGCCAAAATAAAAAAATTTAAAAAACACTCAGGGTCTTTATAAGAGGATTTATAGTAATTATTATTATTATTATTATTATTATTATTATTATTATTATTATTATTATTATTATTATTATTATTATTATTCAGTAATATTTATACAGGTATAAACATTTCAACAAACCTAATTGCTGCTATCAACATGTGCCCTGGTAACATAGGTAAATAATATATACAATAAATAAAACAGTAAAAGAATTTATATATTTGTAAAATTAGTTAAATTAGTTAAGTTATTTAAAGTTCTTGGGTACTTATGAAATAAATTGTTGAGAAAAGCAAACTTAAACTACAGAGGTGCTGGTTGGAAAATAGAGAACATCTTAAATAAGAGTAAAGCCTCGAAGAAAACTGAATTGAAAAACTTAAATTAAAATTAAAATTAAAATTAAAGAGCAAAGTAAAAATGTAAGTGAAGCATCCGTAAGACAATGTTAAAGAACAATATGCCTTCTATTGTTCTTTAAAGTATTGTTTTATAGATGCTTCAGACGCTCTGGCTAATATTGGGAGCTCGTTGAAACATTTTGCTCCTTGGTAACGAAAAGACTTTCTTCCAAATTCTAATTTAACTTTGGGCAGTTTGATAAGTTTGTTTTTGTTTCTGGGTGTTTATAGTGTGTTCATTTATTTCAAAATAGTTCTTTAGGTTTGAACACAATTTGTCGTCTAGACATCTTCTAACCATTGTACACGCTCTCTGCTTCATTCGTTTTCTTACCGAAATGATGTTCTTATCACCACCAACTGTTCGTTTTGCTCGTTGCTCTATCGAGGATAACTTACGTTGCTGTGTAGCTGTTGTTTGGAGATTGATGAATGTACTATACAGAAGTAACGGCATGATAACCATTTCAAAGATTTTATAGGCAGCATCGACATTAAGAAGTTCTCTCATTGTTTCGAGGAGATGTAATCGTCCACAGGCTTTCTTGTATGCTTTATCGAAGTTGTCGTTTAGAGTAAGAGTAGAGTCTATTTGGTTTCCTAGGTAACAGTATGAGGTTGTGCTGTTTATTGGCTGACCATTTAGTTCCAAGTGGATGTTGTTGTTGTTGGCTAACCGTTTTGCTGTACCAAATAACATCGACTCCGTCTTTTCTGGTTTTAGGTTAAGAACCAACTCGTTATCGATTATTAAAATTCAGAAAATTTCATGAATGTCAATCAACAGTTGCTAAATACCCCTTACCTGCAGCTAGACTGTACACCCATTTGACCGTCATTTCATAAACAAAAGGAGCCACAGAAACACTGTACGCCACAATAATATCACAGCTGTTGACTTCTCGCAAAACTCTTTCATGCTCTTTAACAGAAATAAAGCAGACACTAAAAACCTAACCAAATATTAACATCAATGAAAACATCAACGAAAATTTTTTTAGTGAACTGATCTTCCAAACCTATAATTTCCATGGCATTTATTTCAAAATTTGAAATTATTGGAGGTCCGAAGTTTAGTCAAGGAAATACAGTAGGTCGATTTTTCGACAAGGTCAGCACAATACCTTGAAAGGTGTTCAGTTATTCATGCTGATTGCAGATTGCAGATTCATGCTGATCGCGTTCACTTCAAAAGTCATTGAAGGACAATTTCTTTAATGCATGTAGTGTATAATATTTATACAGAAACGTTACCTGGTTTCGTATATTCAAAGGCAGTGAATCCAGTTTTGCACTGATCAGTATCGACCTTAATTACTTTAACATGATAATTCGAGGGAATCTTCTCACGAAATAGTCCTGAGAAATTGTACTTCTCATCCCAGTACAGAATCCCGATAATTTGTTTACCACGTTCACACATTCTATGAATGAACTAAAAGGACAATAAAGATGTACAAATAGTTTTTATTCTCCTTTTACACTGACTAAAAGAGAAACCATGGATAAATAGCATAAATAGCATAAATTGTAATAATAGCAAAATTGAAACCAATATTTCAGATATTTGTTCTGCTATAAAGAAATAAAATGAAAGGCAGAAGGAGGAAGGAATATTAGCTATATAAATACAATGTAGGTAATTGGTTTTATTATTTATATTTAGCTTACCAGGATAGGAGGACTCTAAACACCAACAACCTACGTTATTATAAAAAAATTTAATTCTCGACTGAACATGTCGTATTAGTTCTGGAAAAAACACCTTCTTAAAGGATTCATTTATAGAAGGCATGAGGTTCGAAATATAGAAAATATCCGCACATTATCAGGAAAGTATAGAATAACAATAACATTGCAAACAAACTGCGCTGGGAGAACACCTTCATTCAACCAATCCAGTGTTCTAGCTGGGATGTTTTAGCGTGGAGCCCGCTACGATGGTTTCCGTCCCCACTACAATAACTTCTCTTGTTGCAACGCTGCCAATTTTGAAAATTGTAATGTCACACAGCAGCCAATGCGCCTTGACATAGTGAGTGTCATCTTTGATGCGAACTTGGCCGTTACGCATCCTTAGATCCTAGCTAGAACACTGTAATCAGATGGAGTTTTATATAACATAAAACAACTGCTGACATAATTGTTTGCCAAAATGTAAACATGTCAAACAAATAAAACATGAACGTAAAGTTACTTTTAGTTATCAAATGACAAATTCCAAGCATCTGTCATCTGTCATGAAGTAGATAAAGATTATTTAAGGTTCGATGTTTAATGGTATAGCTGTCCTTTCTCATCAAATGTATTTCATCTATTTTAAACAATTACACAAGTAAAGTATTCATAAACACAATGTATAAAGAACTTTCGAGTGCGTTCTACATCATTTTGTGATTTGTTGTGCAGCGGGTGGGACCTTAACATCCCACTTTGACCTTTTTTCAGTTGGTGCTAGGGCTTTCTTGGTAGACGTCACAAATTCAACTTGAGTTCTTTTCTGATTTTCTTTTAACTTTTCTTTTTCTTTTTTATCATGGTGCTCTTTTTGAGCTTTCGCCAAAGCATCATAGAAAGATTCTGGTCCCCATATACTTGGATCATAGAGATGCTTTGGGAAATTTGTTCCGTGCTCATCTATTCCAATAAAAGAAACTAACTTTTCATAGATACTTGGGTTTCGAAATTCTTTTTTTCTTTGGACATATTCATTTACATTCATACCATTATTTTTCTTTTCAATCATCTTAGCAATTTTTTCCTGTAATGATTTTGAGCAGCGGCCCTCAGGCTCAGGTGGAAGTTGTACACCATCTGAACTCTCCTTTGCCTGCTCATTGCTTTCTACTAAATCACCGACAGAATTCGGTGATGCACTTCCAGTGGATAGTAGGGTATTTGCTCCATCATAGAGTCCTAAATTGACAATAGAGGGTTTGTCGTTTTCCTCTTCATCCTCAGAAGTAGTAGCTTCATCATCAGAATAATCACGTCCATAAGAGACTAAGGGAACACCTTTCTGTTTGCCAGTAACAGACGGTGGTCTGGAAGAACTATCTGACTCCATTAGTTCTTCTTTGTTACTCTTTGCTAAAACTAAGTCATGATCTTCATCTTGAATCTCATCCTCAGCATCATCATAGCGTGATAATGCATTCAATGACATAATATTTTTTAGTATTATATCTGAAAAAAAAAAATTATAACTGTAAATCATAATAGGCAAAGTTTAGAGGAAGCATATCAAAATCCATAATGCTTCATTTATATAACGCCTGGTTATTAGCTTTTGCACTTGGCCATGAACCTTGTTTATTTCCAAAAGATTGTGTAACAGAAGATATAGCAAGAGTATTGCAGAGATGGCAGAAACCAATTGCCAAGGTATAAATGACTTAACCCAGTGGGCAAAATTTTCAAGTCTATGAGGAGGAGTGTTTTCTATAGAAATGGCAAGCAATATCACCTGCTGAAGATTTTGTCCACTGAGAAGGTAGAAGGGTCCCATAGAAACACATATATTTGTATTATTTATATTATCTTCTGAGGTCTTCTGAGTGACTTAAGATTTTCTGTGATATTTTTGAGATAAATTATTCGAATGAATAAATTTTAGCATATACAAACATTTAGCAAACATTTAGGAACTGGGAAAATATCATAATTGTCATCTAATACATCTAAGAACTAATACTCTGTATATACAAAAGGAACAAAAACCAAAATAATTTTCTTAAAGGGATCCTACCATCTAAAACAATATTCTGTAACACTTCCTCAGACCATAAATAAAACATCCCCAGCAGTGATTCACTTCTGTCAAAAAAGTCAGATGGCAATCTTGTTTTTTTCCTGGTTTATAAACAAATAACAAATTTTCATTTTAGATGGTAGGATCCCTTTAAGTTTCTAAGATCATTTTCGGCCCAAGGAAGCCAGCCCTGAATTTACCATCACTTAGCTTTCCAATCCTATGAAAAAGAAATATTCTAAAGTTGAGATAATAATTACAACATCACTGCACTATGAGAAATCAATACAACAAGAAAAAAACATGCATAGACAACACAATTCTATCGGTGTTTGAGTCATTTGAAGATAAAAAGTGTTATGACATGGTATTTCTTGGTATGTACAAGACCAAGAACAGTCAAGTATACCCTTAATTGAAGATAACAGCTAAGTTTGCTACATCTTAGTTTCATCACTCATCAATTTTTCCTATTTTTTGCATAATTTGACACTAAGCTCAGCATCTGCCTACTCACCACCTTTTAATGTCAGAAGGCAAAAGTCCAAGAAAATCAATGTATATAAAACTTCCATGGTAAAGAAACCCATAAAAACAGCCGCTAGAAACACTATTAACTTAAACATAATTAAATTTTATTATTATAATTATTACTATTAATATATTTAATTTTAAATTTAATATTACAACAAGTTTGCATAGATATTGTTAATTCTTAAAAAAGGGGAGTATTCGTCATTCTGAGTTTTTTTAAAAGATTTTATTTAGTCATCGAAAGCTCCATATCAAGAATGCACAGAACATTTGGAAGCCCAAAGCTATCAAAATTTCTACAGTCACAAGCTCTTGCCCACCCAATAGTGTCAAATGCGGGACATAAGATATACTCAAAACAACAAAATAGCCTTATCAAGCCGTTTGTTACTCCTGGGATTACTGGTGGATAAAACGAAAACTGCTATCGTTACCAACTCGATTAGGAGAACTTGAAATAAACATCTTTCCAAACGATGTTTTTCACATTACATGCTAGCATACTCCTCTTGCGTGGATCAAGAGATGCTTGCAGACACATTAAGATCAACAACATTATCCTGGATCAAAAAATTTTGAAATGTTGAAATAATATAATAAATTAAAAAAACATAATAATAATATAAAATATGCGTAAATTTGTAACTATAATGACGTATTTGGAAATAAAAAAACTTTATGATAAAAAAATTAAGCCGTTTGTACCTAATTAAGCGAGACACAGTTGACGGTGGATTAAAGATCACAGATGAAAAATGTAAACGAATGTTAAACACCATTTTTTTCTTATTATAATAGTAAAAAAAAGAAAGGTTTTTTAATATTGAAAAAATTCTTGAGTTATGTGAGTTTGAGGTTGTTGCTATACTGTTACTTGAGAAACTCTGAGTAAGAGATCCTAAATACAAAAACCTTCAAAATTACCAAATGGATGAAAACATTATTTGAAATAAAGAACATTAAAGTGTTACATGAGCGAAGGACAAAAATGTGTGAACTCAATTCACATGAAAATTTGCAAGAAAATATATTTTGCAGAACATATGCCAGTATAAATGGCTGAAAACATGGTTTACAAGGAGCCATGTAAACAACACATTCATACTGGATTCAAAGACTTGACTAAAATGTATAAATAATTTGGAACCTACAAAAAGACAAAAAACAAAAACATAAACAAAATGTGACTGGTGTGACTATAAAATTTTGTTTGTAGTTATGAAAGAGGAATTGTAATTTGAGGAACCAAAAAAATTGACGCAACTGTGTGACATTCAGGCTTAAAATGAAAAAAAAAACCCTGGAAAATGGCCCATTTAAACTATCACATCTTAGTAAGGCGGTTCCCAGAAAAATCCTTGGTTCACGTCCTTTTCCGCTCCTTTAAATTGAGTTGGTCGGCCAGTTTTTTCTTTCCCACTCGATAGAGGTCAAATTTAAGAGTTTTTATTAGTGGCAGTTCCACAGATGTCTATGAAAGTTGTGTTTTGATTTACGGCACCAAAATACGACATTAGCTTAGGAATTTTCATGATTGTACGTATAAAAGATAAAATGTGAAATCAGACAACACAATGTTTAACTGGGTGTTGAGGTAGTAAGGTTTCTTTCGTGATTTTACTGAATTCGCGAATGAAATTTCTTAAATTTTTTTGAGATTGACAGTAGACCGTTCAGGGACACGAACCTGGAATTTTTCTGGGAACAACCACCTCCTTCAAACAAAAGCGATAAAGCTTACTTTTGCAGTTTTGTCTCTGACTGCTTATAGTGATGGGTGTTGTCACTAAGAGAGAAACTAAGCCTCTCGATATGTTGAAATGTTTGTTGGAATGTATAAAGTTCTCCAACTACCCCCTGAGAAAAAGCATTGATTTCTTCCTCTCGCTCTCCTCCTCCTCCCCTCCTCTCTCTTCTTCTCATCACAAAAAAAACACAACATTCCAACCCTTCCTGCTGGGTGACGGGTCCTAACTCGAAGAAATATAAAGAAGTAATCATTCACTATAACCTCGGTCGGCAAGGGACGCCCTGTCACTTTAGTTTATTAATTTATGTTAGCGTCAAAAAAGTAGGGAATTTTTTCGTTTTTAATTCGATTGGACTCTTCTCATTTCCACGCTACCATTATGACTTTTCGTCTTCTTGTAAAAACTCACGTAATCGCACGCAGATTATTTTAATGTTTCTTCGGTTTTCCATGCCTTTCTGCGAGAGAAGGCTGGGGAGAACTTTACTAAATGCAATGCAGGACACGTGAAATTTCTTTCAACGAGACGCTTCGAAGAGATAACAAACGCGTAATATTAACTTAATCGACGAAATGGTACGTGTAGTTCATTAAATATTAAGGACGATCCAAAAATGTTCAACCTTTCAGTTTTTCTTTTGATGGCGGACAAGTCATTGAAGTTGAACAGAAAGTTTAAAAATTGCGATGTTTTCGTCGTCCCTTGTTGTTTGAGGAATTTATGCTTCAGTGAAATTTGAGTGAGGACCCTTTTGATTTCATTTTGATTTATTTTTCGTAGGCTGCTAGGCCTTTGGTTACAGTTTTCGATGAGCAAGGTGAGGCATCAGGAAATGTTACATTACCAGCTGTATTTAAAGCCCCTATCAGACCTGATATAGTTGGCTTTGTCCATACCAACATGGCTAAAAACAATCGTCAACCTTATGCTGTACATAAACATGCTGGTCACCAAACATCTGCTGAATCCTGGGGAACTGGACGTGCTGTAGCACGTATTCCTCGTGTCCGTGGTGGCGGTACACACAGATCTGGTCAGGGTGCTTTTGGTAACATGTGTCGTGGTGGTCGTATGTTTGCACCCACAAAGACATGGAGAAGATGGCACCGACCTATTAACCAAAACCAACGTCGATACGCTGTTTGTTCTGCTCTTGCAGCCACTGCTTTACCATCTCTTGTTATGGCACGTGGTCACCGAATTGAGAATCTGGCTGAAGTACCAGTTGTTTGTACCAATTCTATTGAAAGTCTTACAAAGACAAAAGCAGCTGTCCAACTACTCCAAAAAATAAATGCCTATGAAGATGTAGAAAAATGTCAAGATTCGAAACAAATAAGACCTGGAAAGGTAAGACTACAGTAATTTATTTTTTCTCTCTTTCATGACTCGTTTACAGTCTATACTTAATGCATGAATGAGTGAGTGCTTTATTGAGCTTTATGTAGATGTTATTTTGAGATCAATCCAACGTTATCAGTAATTTCAAGTTTGCCCAGCAAATGGCAGTGAATCTTGGTATATACTTGCTCAAATTAGTCCCTTATGGAGTAGACCATTGTTCTGCCAAAGTGCCGCTTGAAATTATCATCGGCACTCATTGGGTTTACCAAATTTGTGTCAATTTGGCAATTAATTTGGACAAAAACAATAATTGTCACCTGGAGTCAGGCTTTAAATACAAACCAAACTTTGACTGTGATGAGAAACTTGCCCTCAATGAGACATTCATTTGTTGTGTGATTACTTTTATTTCTGAGTCAAAGTTTTGGTGTTTTAGTTTTTACCACCAGTTTTGTTTTGCTGATCTCCTTTGTTGATCTTCAGACTTTTATTAACCCGTTGGTTAATTAATGGTGAAATGTTTCTTAGGGTAAAATGCGAAACAGACGATACACCATGAGACGTGGACCATTAATTATATATAATGAAGATCACGGAATAAAACAAGCTTTCAGGAATTTACCTGGTGTAGATCTCCTTTCAGTTGACAGATTAAATTTATTAAAACTGAGTCCTGGTGGTCATCTTGGCAGGTAAACATCTTTTTTGGTACCATTTTAAATGTGTTAATGTCACAAGTTAATTATATATTATATATTTTATCAGGTTTTGTATATGGTCACAAGGTGCGTTTGAGAAATTAGATTCGCTATATGGAACATGGAGAAAAGCTTCCACTGAAAAATCCAACTACAAGTAAGTTTTTGCAATTACTTATTTATGGATCCACTTGGGGTACTTTTAAAAGCTGTTTCTGATGAGGATAATTTTACCTACCTTAACATGAGGATTTCTATGACTACAATTCTCTGAGTGCAGCTCATTAAAGTTACATAACAGTTAAAATGTATTGATGTATGGATATGTGTTCCAACTATACTTAATTTATCTTCTAGTTTACCTCGACCTAAAATGGCTATGCCAGATCTTGCCCGTTTAATAAATTCTGATGAAATTCAAAAAGTGGTTCGACCTGCCAGGCCAAAATCCAGACGTGCATCAATTAAAAAGAATCCACTAAAAAATACGCAAGTCATGATTCGATTAAATCCAAACGCTAAATCAACAAAAAGAGCTGCTATTTTGGCCCAAGAGAGAAGAGATAAAGCCAAAACCAAAGTGGTGAATGCAAAGAGAGGTATCCCTGATGCCAAGAAAAAGAAGCCTGCCAAGAAATAGTAGCTAAATTCTTTTGTAGAGTTGTGTTACTAAATAAATTACTGTTTCTAAGTTTTGATTGTTTTTAATTCCTATTCTGATATTTTGACTTTAGTCTGTTAGCGTTCAAAGTAGATTGACATCTAGATAGATAGGGTAGCAAATAACACGTGTTATTCAGGGGTTGGCGACCCTGCCCTTAGCTAGCCAACATCAACAACAACAAGCCAACAACAACAAATTTTGGTATACTGGGAAATTCCCTCAGGGGTTGGCATCCCTGCTGAAGTTAGCTATCGACAGACAATATACACCTTGACGGACTTTTGACGATGAAACAGATGATGATGATGATAAAACTGATGATGATGATGAAGAAGAAGAAGAAAAAGCAATTGAAATTGAACCCAACATTTGTACTAATGGGTTCGATTGAACGTTCAGCTAGTCGCTGATCCGTTTACACAGACAAAACGTATTGCAGTGGTTTGGTTGCCGGAATAGAATTTGGAATGGGAGCAAGATTAATGACGTTAGTTGAAAGGAACTGCTGTAATATCGATA
The DNA here is from genome assembly GCA_039566895.2 of Turritopsis rubra. Taxonomy (NCBI): domain Eukaryota; kingdom Metazoa; phylum Cnidaria; class Hydrozoa; order Anthoathecata; family Oceaniidae; genus Turritopsis; species Turritopsis rubra. The sequence goes on along the minus strand of CM077618.1, from coordinate 13,879,299 downwards.
ACTCTTGACGTGACAGAAAAATACAACGCATCTCAAAACCTAATGCATACACACCATACATATATCGTACATCCAAACACATGATGGATTTTTTTTTCATTATGTAAACACCGACAATCTTTCATTCTTTCATACAATACATGCAAACATACATGTGAATTTGAAGCTTTTTTGTGTACTCACCTTTTCTCTATGTTCGGACCGGTGTTGGATGTTTCTGTGATAACTAACTAGCCGCAAGGCGGCGTCGCTCACCGCCCGTGAAAACTTCCAGTGTGCGTTCTCCCAGATAAAAAATTTCTGAAAGCTATTAGGTGCTACCAGCTTATAGAACTCGAAATGCTAATCGAGAGAGAATGTGCAGGGATCATGTCTCTATGACGAACCTTGACAGATATACTTGATCAAAGATTTTAATTACGTCGCAGCGTCCTGTCCCTAAAATTTGGCCTAAATCTTTTTGTCACCCCATCGCCAAGGTCGTAGACCCCCAAAATCATCAGTTATCCCTATTGGCTCAGGAGATAATTTTCCCTAAATTCGCGTTCGATTTGGGTCGCAATGCATTGGTCATTGACGTAGCACAAGAAAAAATAATTTGTGTGATTTTACGTTGCTGACTCCCCAATCTCCCACAGACCGTGTCTACCATTTTGCGTCACAGAGAATTTTCATTTTCTCGATTTAATTGGTGACGTTGATTGCATAGTCATGGTCAAAATTCATGGTTAATGTTGTTGGGAAAAATGTAAAGGAACTGCAGTGATTAGATAAAATAAACAATAACAAAAGATACAACAGAGCACACAGTCCTTATTTTTATATTTAGCTATTAGCTACCTTCAATATACAAACAAAACAGAAAAGTAACTTTTGGCTGCAGAATGTATACAAACAAAATGTATAGCTACTTTCCTTTTTCTTAACTTTATTTTTTTCTACGTGATATTTCGTTTCGTACGAAGAACATCGTCGAAAGTCAGTAGATCAATTTCATTTTTTGTTTTGTTTTGGTTATCGATGAAAATGAGGGTCGTATAAATTTAACATCTAGCGCTAATTCACGTTCAAAATGGCTGTATGTATTATAAAAATGAAATGAACAATTGTAAATAGAAAACATATATGTATTTCTGTTAATGAATTTATATAATCTTTTTGATTACGTACTCCTATTTACAGGATCTTACATCTATACGACCTCCTGAAAGTAATTCCGCTCTTCGCGCTCTATCTGTTATTGTTTGGTCTAACTTACCTCGAAACATTTTCCGTGTTAATTTTTTAAAAAATGTTTTAGCGTATTAGGCCACCGTACTACCGTATCCACCATTTTGCGTGACAGACAGACAGACAGACAGACAGACAGACAGACAGACAGACAGACAGACAGACAGAGAATAGGGTAATTATAGAGAGGGCTAGCCGCCAAGGCGGCATCACTCGCCGCCCATCAGTATCAAGGTTGCAATAAATTTTTTGGCAATTCTAAGTTTACAAAATAAATTCAAGTATTTATAGTCTATATTCCTATTTTTGATTCCATTCACAAATAAATAAATAATACAACAAAGCTATCCGGGTATAAATTTTATACTGGTTCCACTGTAGTGATCTAAAATTCAAGAACACAACCTAAAAAGTTTTATGCCATTCTGACTATTGAGTGAAACCGTTAAATTATGTTTTTACCAGGAAACCAATTCAATACCTTAATTTCCTTAAATAAAATTAATTGAAAAAAGCTCACCGCCCATCAGTATTAGGTTCCACAAGACATTTCGGGCAACTCTGAATTTATTCGTAAAAAATTATTCAGCTAACATTTCATGTATTAGTTTATTATATTCCTATTTTTGATTCCATTCACACATAAGTAAAAACAACAACAAAGCCAACCAGGTTAAATTTTTTATACTGGTTCCATCTATATAAGTGATCGAAAATTTAAAAAACACAACCTAACAATTTTTATGTCATTCCAACTATTAAGTGAAACCGTAAAAAAAATTTTACCCGTGATCCCATTAAAAAGCTTAATTCCCTTAAATAAAATTAATCGTAATAAGAGATCTTACCAACTCAGGACATGTAATAGAAATTCCACTGATCTGCCAATTATATAACGTACCCACTACTCAGGTTATAAATAGAAGTTCATTCTGTTCATAATTCTCCAATTTCGTATACCATGATATATAACCATGATTAACACACATTCCTTTTCATCGTTAGATAGGTATCAAACCATTTGTATATTAATATATATTAGCAATGTTTGATCTAGAGAACAAAATACATAAAGTGTTAGTCTATAGTTAGGTTATAGTTCTCTATCTCCCCCAGTCATTATCACAAGCTGAGAATGACGTATCAATTTTAGGGAGATGTCATTTTAATACAAAGTCGTCAAAATGGGATAGTTGATGACGCTCTCTTGTTGATCGACGAAGTGGTGGTGGCGAGCCAGGTATCGTGGGAGGTGTAACGGTTTCTGCAGGGACGGGAGTAGAAGTTGAATCAGAAACGAGAGTAGGCGCCGGGTCTGGATTGTTTTGAGATGACTGAGGAGCATCTTTGCTGGGTTGAGGCGTTCGAAGTTTGCTGACGTCAAGTCGGCCGGTCATGGTTGACTTCGCAATGTCTGGTGTGGTAGTTATGGGGGAGCCATTTGGTAAAGTAATAGGGTATTCAAATGGTCTATTCTGGTGAACTGGGGTGAATTTTCGAATGAATTTCTGGTTGCGTAGGGTCACTCGTCCGGAGCCGTCCACGCGGATGACGTATTGGTCGTGTTGACGTACTTCGACTACAGAGCCAGTTCTGTCCCATTTGCGTCGATAGATACCAGTCTGGTTCTGAATTCTGACACAATTGCCAACACGGAGGGGAGGAAGACGTCGAGTATGCTGAGAAAGCCTTTCAGCGATAGCCATATGACGATTTCTTAGTGCAGCTTCTCGATCGTGAAGGACGCTCTGCCATGTTGGATGTGGTAGGTATTTTCCAGGTAATATTGGGATGAAGTCTCGGATCGGACGACCGAAGATTCATTCTGCCGGTGATAGCTTGGTAGTCTGATTTGGAGTATTCCTATATTGTAGCGTTGCGCGTTGGAATGCGTCTGTGTTTAATTCACCTCGGGGTCCTGTGATGTCCATGAGCATTCGTTTGACTGTTTTGACTTCAACTTCGGCAAGACAATTGCTATGTGGGAATGAGAATGACGATACACGATGGCGTACACCCCAGTTGCGAAGAAAGTTAAGCGTTGAGTGTGCAGAGAGTTCGGAACCGCCGTCAGAAGACAATTCATCAGGGATGCCGTATGTTACGAATGTATGACGAAGGCAGTTTATCAAGCTGTTGGCTCCTTCTTCCGATTCCTCAACGATTGGCCAATTGGAGTATCTGTCGACGCATACGAGATAGTAGTGTCCTTTGTAATGAAAGAAATCTCCACAAAGTTGTTGGAATGGGTACGAGGGGTATTGAATCTGGCTTGGTGGGGCACTCGGTTGAGACGGTGCGATGCGGTCGCATTCGTGGCATTCTTGTCGCAAGTTGATGATCTCGGAGGTGATGCCGGGCCAGAATACCGATGATTCCGCTCTAAGTGTCATAGAGGTTGTGCCGTGGTGCGCTGCGTGGAGGCTTGAGAGGACACTCCTACGTAGCCGTGGTGGTATGACGATTCGGTCTGCATACAGGATAACACCATCAGTTGTGGAAAGTCTATCGCGATGGTGGTGACAGACCTGCAGTGTTGGTGGAAGTTCCTCACGATTGTCGGGCGTACCAGATTCAATGATCTCGACCAGTCTGTGCATATCAGAATCGCTGGTTGTTGCAACGCGAACTTCGTCCCATGTTACGGATTGTAACGATGCAAGGGTAGTGGTGGCGGAAACGTAAGAGATATCGTCGGGAAGGTGAAGCTTTTCGGGGTTTGGGTCACCGGTTGGATGACGAGACAAGGCATCGGGTGCGCGGTTCTTCAATCCGGGTATGTGCATCATAGTGAACCGGTAGTGGAGTGTGCGTTCCTTCAGGTTTCGGAGGCGGTTGTTTGGAATGTTTTGGAGCGATCGATTGGTGAACAGACCAAGAAGCGGCTTGTGATCGACTGCTATAACGAGATCTTGGCAACCTAAAATGAAATGCCTGGCCTTGTCCAACGCATCTGCGACAGCCAGTGCCTCACCTTCGATTAAAGCATATCGGGACTCGGCGGGATGTGTGAATCGACTACCAACCAGAACTACTTTCCATCCTTCGTGACAGCAGAACAGCGTGATTCCAGGGCATGTACAGTGTTTTTGGAACAGTCAAAATCCTATGCCTGTTTTTGACCAGTCAGTGGCTATACATTTTTGTTATTTTTGTTATTTGTCGAAGATTCGTACACCTAGCTCGATTTCTAATTTTTTGCTTTGAAGATATGAATAATCGACCCAGCATATCGTCCCAGTAGAACGTAGATGTTGGCTTTAGTAGCTCGCGAAATGGAGCCATCTTGTCTGTCATGCTGAAGGCGTAGGTTACCTGATTAACAAGCCCGAACCAGGAGCGTACGCTTGTGATGTTTTTGGGAACTGGGAAGTCTGCGATGGCTTTCATCATATTGGGAGAGGGACATACACTAGTTTGGTTGATTTCAAAGCCGGAGAATTCGACGGTGTCACTGCCAAATACGAATTTGGTAGGATTCTGGATGATGCCGTTCCTACCACAGATGTCAAGCCACTTGTATGTCCTGAAGAAGCATCCTTCGAGAGTGTCAGACCATAAAAGTGCATCGTCAATCACTTTGATTCGGTCATGGAAATCTGATACTATCTCGTCAAAGCGACGGGAGTAGCTGTCACCTGATGTTATATAACCCTGGGGGAGGCGGCAGTAACGGTATCGGCCCCAGGACGTAATGAATGTTGTGTAATGGCGATCCTCTTCGCATAGTGGTACGCTGTGGTAGCCATTCCAAGCATCTGATACGGACGGCTTAGTCATGGGTGGCACTGATCGGATCTGGTGATAGGGAGACTACGTTGGTGGGTCTCTCTGGTGGCGTGGGCGTTCAGGGGCTGGAAGTCGACTGTTCTTCTCGGTTTTTCCATTTTTCTTTGCACAGACGACTATCTTATGGCACCACGTAACTGGTTCACCGATGGGAACTGGTTCAATGACGCCCAGTCGAACGTCGCGGTCTAGATCAGCTTTTACTTCGTCATGCCAGTGTATAGGTATGGGAATAGGTGGATGTGATGCAACCGGCTTTGCATCGTCTGCAATGATGAGTTTAACAGGTGGACCATGCGCGGCAATGGCTGATGTTCGCATGTGTTGAAGGTGCTGTTCTTGTAATAATCCAGTAGGTACTGTTGGAGCTTCTCGTTGATGGCAGGATATGGTAACACAGTGGGTATTGGAGAGCAAAGTGCACGTTTCGGGCAAGTACAATCGGCTGACGTTACATCCTCGGTGTCTGCAAGATTGGTCACAGCGTTGTTTGTTTCTCCAATTGTTGGAAATTTTCCAGATATCATGCCAAGGTCGATACAGGCGCTTCTGCTGAGGTAAAATTTGTCTGAGTCATTGGTGACGTACGCAAATTGTCGTGTCTCCTGCAGCTTTCCGTCGATACTTTTACCGGAGATTCGCAAAATCACCGCACCAAGGATCTTAATAGACTGGTTATTTGCAGCATTCATTTTCATATGTGTGGGTAGGAGATCTTGTTTGTTAAAATTGAGTCGTTGAATCCATTTGTATCCGATAAGGCAGCTTTGGCATCCCGTATCTGCTAATGCATGAACCAACACTGGTGTCGGGTTTGGATTGACGATAGGTGTATAACCAAGTTGTTTGTAGTCCATGTCTGTTATTTGGATGGATACTGCTAAGAATGGTTGGGGTGGTGAGGTTGTTTTCTTCCAAGTATCAGTCAGCTTGTTGTGGCAATGGTGGTCAGCAGGGAGAGGCTGTTTCTTGTTTGTGGAAATCGAGCAGAGAGTGTTGAAGAGAGCACCTGTTTCACCGATGTTAGCTGTTTGGTCGTGCTGCTTTGACTGGCCTCTGTGATTTCTGTCTTTGCTTCTACAAACATGATCATAGTGGTGAAGGCGGTAACAGTGTCCACAAGAGTGATTGAATGCTGGACAGCTTTCTTTGCGAGTCTTCATGTCTGAGCTGTGTGTGTTCTGCCCGCAATAGGAGCATCGAGGTCGAGCTGTGTTGGATTGATTTTGGCTATTGTTGGACAACTTGCTCTCTTGTCTGGTCTTCTGGTAAGAGCATTTAATTGCATCAGTATGTTGGCCAAGCAAGTGCGAGGTGGATCGTTTGCCGGCCTCCTTGGTCTCAATGAACCGGAATACCTCTTCCAGTAACAAGTTCTGCTTGGTGTGGCCGAGGAGTTCCAGCTGAATGTCAGGATCAGCAATGCCACGGCTAAGAACGTCCCGAAGGATATTTTCAGTATAGTCTACATTATGGTTGCAGTTTGTGCATTCAATGATGTATTTGCAGACACTTGCTTGTCCTCTCAACCGAGCACCAAAAGATCGAATTGACTCTTCCTGATCTTGGTGCATGTTGTTCAATGCAACTCTTGCAACCATCACATTCTCCTCTCGAACAGCGAGATATCTCATTGCTTGGAGCACTTCATCTTCGGTCTTGTGATACAACAAGCCAACTGATGAACGTGTAAGATCTTTCCTTAGCCGTTCTTCGCAGCATTCCAGTAGTTGCAGTACCGCTGTTGTTTTGTATTCCTTCCACCTTGTCTCAAAATAGTTCCAATCTTCGGATGTACCAGCAAGCGCTACTGATGAACGTCTGACTCTTTCAACTTTAGCAGCGCTTCCTGAGGTCGCTGGTGACATGGTTGTATGTGTTACTGCATGGGCATTCAGCAGGGCTGCGACGATGACAGCATCAGTGTCAGGTGTTTTGTATTCACACCCAGGATATGGGCAGTCAATTTTTGGCATCCTGTGTGATGTGTGTTGTCGTTTGCAGAGGTATTTAACCAAACCAAACTTCAGATAGGGATACTCTAAAAATGCGCTTTAAGGGGGGTATTGAGATCAAACATAGATAGGTATCAAACCATTTGTACGTTAGTATATATTAGCAATGTTTGATCTAGAGAACAAAATACATAAAGTGTTAGTCTATAGTTAGGTTATAGTTCTCTAATCGGCTGACTGAAATACTGACAACTCTCTTAAAACTTGCTGTTAAATACACACTCCCCCCCCCCCCCCCCCTTCAAAAAAAATTAAGTAATTTTTTTTGAAGGTTTCAGTCAGTTCCAAAATCGAAAAATTAAAAACAAAAGAACTTTTGATCAACATTTAACTACCTATTCACTTGTTCAAAAATTTTAAGTGAAATGTTACAATATAACTACTCAAATAAATCAAACACGTTGCGCGCACCATCGTCACCCGCATTTGAAATGTCTCCATTGGCACCATCAGTTGTGTCATCGTCGCATTCCCATTCTGATTCATCATCGCTTACATTATCTACCCTCCATCGGGTATTGTTATTGACATAAGGGTGGAAAATTCTTAGAAATTCATTTTTTTTCATTTTTTTTCGCAGGTATTAATTTTCGCGGATTAAACAAAATTGAATTTTTCGCGGGTACGAATATTCGCGGTTTCGGGCCAAAAACGCGAAAAACGTGAAAATTAATACCCGCGAAAATTAGTACCATTAAGGTATATGGTCAGTTTAAACATATAAGTATGAGACAGGCAATTTAATATTATTATTATGGTGGTTGGTGATGGTGTGGTGTGGTGGTGTGTGGAGGGGGGAGCTCACAACCACTCATTAATTCTACACCATTTTGCTTCACAAAATATCTGTCCCTTAACCAACAGAAACATGACAATAATATGTATTCCTAATCACAATAACTCTTCTTGAGAACCTCCAGAAAAAACCCTTTTACACGTATTTCTTCTTCCCGCTGAAAAACAGCATTTCTTCTAGCTGTGAAACCAAACTTCGCGCTGTCTCTGTTATTATAATGGTCCAACTTACCTCGAAACATTTCCCGGGTTGATTATTTTAAAAATGTTTTAGCGTATTAGGCCACCGTACTACCGTATCCACCATTTTGCGTGACAGACAGACAGACAAACAGAGAATCGGATATTAATATATAGGACTAGCCGCAAGGCGGCGTCGCTCGCTGCCCATGAAAACTTTCAGTGTGGGTTCTCTTAGATGAGGAAATAGTTCATAGTTTCCAATTTCGTATACCATGATATAAAACCATGATTACGCATTCTTTTTCATCGTTATTTTTATTTATACTAAATCAAATATTCTAACCTAAAAAAAAAGAAATGAATCATATAGAAAAGGAGTGCACAGTCATCACACGACAACAAATATGTTCCTGAATCTAAAATAAATTATAAGGTCTTTTGGCCTGATTTTTATTTCGATCGTTAACCAAGTTAATTTGGATGTCAACCAGCACCATGCTATGGCTGACTGAAAAACTGACAATTCTCTTAAAACTTGTTGTTAAGTACACAACAATGACAATAATATGTTTTCGTATCACAATAACTCTTCTTGCATACCTCCAGAAAAACACTTTTACACATATTTCTTCTTCCTGCTGAAAAACAACATTTTGCGTAACTGTGAAACCATTTTATCAATGTAAATAAATCAATAACTATAAAACTGTTCACTTTGCTTCCTCCCTTCGGTTTCGTTGGTAATAAATATAATACTTCCCTTTTACAAATTATTTAATTCATTGATTTACCTTAGCTATCATAAGCTATCTTTTCAAAACGAAAATAATTGTGACCGTTCTTTGCGCTCTCTCTCTGTTATTATAATGGTTTAACTTACCTCGAAACATTTCCCGGGTTTTTAAAAAATGTTTTAGGCCACCGTACTACCGTATCCACCATTTTGCGTGACAAACAAACAGACAGACAGACAAACAAACAGAGAGTCGGGTATTAATATATAGGACTCTAATGAAGGCTGTCGTAAAAAGGGTCCGATGATGTAACCTTTCAGAAGAGTTTGACGTTCGGCACAATGTCAACGGTTTAGCACGTATATCAACCTTTGAATTTATTCGTCTATCACTTCCCACGGTGCTACATGCGATCGTCAAATTTGACTAGGCTTCAAACGAAACTAAGTTTGCTATTTTATTTAACACGCAGCTGGGGGTGAAAATATAAATGTTCAAAAGTCCACAATATTTGATTCATGTTTTCAAAACCTTTCGAGAGAAAACTTTCTCTTCTGTTTTTTTTCTTCGTTAAATAAGCACTAAGATGAAGTGTCAATCTACGCGCTTCTATGATTATTCTGCGTGCTCTTCATAAGAAACAGTGTGCGCGTCCCCACGACCAATCACAGGTAAAAGTCATGGCCACGTCGGGAGACTCTTGGATTTTATTATAGAAGTCAGGGACATCCTTCAGGGTGGGTACTATTCATGAAATAAGTCATAGAAATTCCAAATATTCCATAAGTGTCCTAGAGGTTTTCACTGTGCAGGTTCATATAGAAAAGCAGAACAGTTATAAGTGAAAGAAAACATGTTTAAGAAGAACAGTCCCAAAAAAGAAAGAATTTATTAAATAATTTGATAGCGTTATTTCCAAATTGCAAAAAAATTTACGCAAAGAAAGTTGAGATACTGACTATTCTATAGTCCTTTATAATAGGTTTTATTTATCAGCCAGTTCTTGGGTTTATTTATTTATTTATTTCTAAAATATTTATACAGGATAGTCGTTTCAGTATATACATTTTACAATGTCAAAGCTACTGCTTTCCAAACGTTTTCGTTGATTTTGAAGAAAGGAGTGCATTCTTTTAAATATTTTACTCAGAAAGAACATGCGTTTAAAAGAACAGACCAAAGAATTTATGAAGAAATGGGTAATGATATTGGAGTAAGATTTACGGAAAGTTAGTTGAAATACAAAGATTTCTATGTTTAATTCAGCAGATTTTACGATTAATTACTCTTTCCCTATTACCCCGCATACAGAGCCAATCATTTAAGGGCATGTCCGGATAAAAGACTACGGCCTTATAAGTTGTTAAACCAATGCATTACCTAAAACCTCCAATTACAACTTGCCCAGAAAGAGCCATGTTGTTGGAAATCCATAATTAATGACCGGTTCATCAAGTTTTTTACCTGTTCTCGTTAAAATATCATTTATTTCAACTTTTGGTAATTGCACATTTTAGATCTTTTAATATGTATTTACAGGAGACTTCCAAGCCGTAATTTCATTTACTTTGTCACAGTCTTATCGCCGTTGCTTCCTCTTTTCTACCAGCTGTCAAAATCCACTTAAAGGGCTTGACCTTATGTCCGAAAAACATTTTTTAAAGAAAAACTTCAAAAAATTAAATATTTGTTTATACATGGCTTTTAATGCGGGAAAATAGGGTATGATTTTGTTGACGTTGAAGAAAAGGACTGAATAGACTACCTTTTTGTGGTTAACCATTTTCTACCATAATGATCAACAAAGGATTTAAATTGGAAATAAAAGCACGAACAAAGATTCTTCCTTCTGTTCTTCCTTCAGATTTTAGACAACTTTATGACATGACATGCTTATAGTTATATATCAACCTAGAGCCCAGGTTCTCTTGCCTTTTCGATATACGGACGGCCATCTTTTCCGCCATCCATATATCGAAAAGGCAAGAGACTCTGGGTTCAAGGTTGGTTATATATATTGAAGAAAATTAATAAGCACTAGAGGAGGACGGGCATAAGGCTTTCTGCAAGTGAGCTTATTGTAACCAAACTGTAAAAGTAAGGGAAAACCTCGCCATTGATTAATTCATTGCCAAATTTCATGAAAATTGAAGCACTTTCGACATTTGGTCCAACCAAATTTGGCCCGAATTGGCCTTTATGGCCAAAAATCTAAAAAATGATTCCCAAATTTGAAATCAGCACAGCATGATTAAATTGTTCTACGTGAAAATTTTCGTTAAAATTGATGCACTTTCAAAATTTGGTCTAAGTTTTACCTAATTTTTCACTCCATTTACATGTCCGCCATTTTCTCTCGCGGCAATGAATGCGAACGTATAGCAATCACGCTAGGTTTGGACAGTAGGGAGCTTGAGCAACACGAATTCTTGCGAAGGGAAGGTGTACCAATCGGTTTGGAATACCAAAGTGTTTATGATTTAAGGATTTATCTGCAACGCAGTGCTCCCGTCAAGCTTGATCCAGGACGGGAGAATTAAGTTTTTCTCGTCGTCGATTCCTGTGTTTTGATTGGATTAAAGTTTGTGTTTTCGAACGAAATGAAGAAACAATCCAAAAATTGAAATGTTGAAACAGAAATGTTGAAATTCTCCCTCATAGTTTTTGTATTTTCATAACAGTATTTCATGAGCAAATCGAATGTTTGATTCACTCATATGACTTGTAGAGGTCAGACGTGTGCTCCGCTGATTGCGAATGTAGCCCACACGTTTTGGCGCGAAGACACTGGGGTGTGGTGATATGGAACTTTAATGCATGATTACTTATAATGACACCAAGAAGATCTAGGAGAACCAAGAAGCAAAAGGAAATATTTACACCAAGCCGTGTGAACAGTGAAGCTTCCTCACCAACGACCATGTCAACACATTACAACAGCATACAATGCTCTGTGGGACTGTGTCGGGTAATATTCTGACTTGTATCTAAGACCATCTAGCTCAATTTGCACTGTTTAGCGATGCTTGTAAATGGACAAGTCCATCTAGACCCCAGGTCAAAAGGGACTGGTATAAATTTAATGAGGAGGATTTCCTTCGCGATACAAAAAGTACAAACTGGACAGAAATTCTAACCCTTGATAGTCAAAATCCTAATATTTCAATGGAAAAGTTCTTGGGTCATATCAACAAGCTTCTGGATAAACAAGCCCCACTCAAGCAGTACCATCCCAAAGAGTGTATTAATGTATTAATCTTGATGCTTCGCCTTGGCTGACTAACGGTATATTAAAGTCCATGAAAGTTAGAGACAAACTGCACAAGTCCTATCTGAAAGCTACTGACGCCTACGAAAAGGCTCTTGCTAAAGACAGGTATAAAACCTATCGTAATCGTATTGTCACCTTGTGTCGGCAGCGCAAGCTCAGTTTCTACCAGAACTTCTTCCAGGAAAACCTTAAAAATGCCTCTAAAATCTGGAAAGGCATTAATTCCATCGTAACTCTAAGGCAACAGCAGGCCAAGTCTGATATCTCATTGAAAGTAAACGGTAAGACCATATCTGACCCCAAGACAGTAGCAAATGAATTTAACCACTTTTTCTCATCTATCGCTGACAATATTAAGTGTAAAATTCCTCGTGCCTCCAAATCCTTTCATCACTTTTTGAAAAATGGAAACCCCAACTCGGTTATTCTCTCGCCTGTCACTCCAGGGGAAGTGCTAGAGTGTCTCACAGACCTTGACAAAGGAAAAGCTAGTGGTTCCAACAGCATTCCTCAAAGGATTATCAATCTTATCAAGGCAGAGATATCCAAACCCCTTACAGACATTTTTAACCTCTGTTTCAGCTTAGGAATCTTCCCTGAAATACTCAAAGTTGCAATGATACTTCTTGCCCATAAAAAAGGAGACCCAACTGATAGTAACAACTATCGACCAATTTCGCTACTTCCAAACCTGGACAAAGTTATGGAGAAACTGATATACAAACGGATATATAGTTTTTTGTCAACCCACAACCTTCTATTCAAAAACCAGTTTGGTTTTAGGCGTAGGCACTCAACAGAACACACTCTGTTGAATATGTGCCAGAAAATTGCTGATGCACTTGAAGGTAAAAAACGTGCTTGTGGTGTCTTTGTGGATCTCCAGAAAGCTTTTGATACTGTTGACCATGAAATACTGATTGCCAAACTAGAACATTATGGCATCAGAGATTCAGCCCTATCTCTCTTTCAATCGTATCTTACTGATCGCTGCCAGTTTGTATCTGTTGCTGGGGAAACTTCCTTCGAATCCATCATCCGACATGGGGTTCTTCAGGGCTCCGTATTAGGTCCACTTTTATTTTTAATTTATATTAATGACCTACACTATGCCATTATGTTTTCTATTATTCACCATTTTGCTGACGATACTAATTTGCTATGTATTCAGGATAATTTGGATTTGCTCGTTGAAAGAATCAACTTGGACCTCCAATCGCTATATGAATGGCTTAATCCAAACAAAATCTCATTGAATGCGGCCAAAACTGAATTTATATTATTCAAACACCCAAACCTCAAATTCAATCGCCCTGTACAGCTCGAAATAGGAGGATGCTCAATCTCAGAGACTGACAGTCTGAAATACCTTGGAGTAATTCTTGACGCTGGAAATCTCAGATTAACAGTGTTGCTGTCAAGCTCAAAAAAGCTAATGGAATTCTTTCTAAACTTAGACACTATGCAACTCGAGAGGTTTGCCAGCTTGCATATCATGCTATCTTTTCCTCCCACCTCAGATATTGTTCTCTTGTTTGGGGACAGAATGGGTATGGATTTGTGAATCGAATTGGGATCTTGCAAAATAAGGCTTTGAAATTGCTCAATTTTTCTTGTCCTAGAGCTCATCCAAGTCCCCTGTACATACTCTTTAAAGTCTTGAAATTTTCTGACTTAATTGCTTTGCAAAATGTCCTTCTCCTGCATGATATGCATAATGGTAACTTACCTCCTGCTGTCATAGATACGTTTGGTATTGAATTCTCCCACCCCTATCAGACTCGAGTTAGCTGTGAAGGTTACCTTAATAGTGTATATAAGCGCACAACCTCATACGGCTGGTATGCTGTCAAACACCAAGCCATAGAACCGGCGCAAAGCTCCAAATGCTAGCGTCGAAAGGTTCATCGACTTGCCTAGGTCCAAGCTTGAAACTCAACTTGTAAAAAGCTTCTTTGAAAAGTATTAGAATCTCTACTTAGGGATTTTTCTTGACACTCCATATTCACTGCTTGCTTTAACCTCTTTGCTATGCATTTTTAACTTTGACTTATTTACAGTATAGTTTTTTTGTTTTTTGTTTTTTCTGTTTTTTTCTCTACTTCCTACAGCCACTGAATTTATTATCATTATATTTTTTTTTTCTACTAATTTAATTCCTGCTTTTGGTTTTGTGTGTACTATGCTTTTATTTTTAGTCCCACTGTGCTGTTTTTGTAATACTGTTTCCGGTGGTTCATGCACCTTATAGCGTTCTAGCGTTGTCACGTAGCCACCCCTTTTTCGTGGCCTCGTGGCTTCCCTAGTTCCATGCTAATCGTATGAATTTCCCTCAGGCGTTACATTACAGTATTTCTTTGTACCTCTATAGCATGTATAATCATGTGTAACACTTGTTTGCCTGTTAAATATATATCAATTTCATTCATTCATTCATTGATATTCGAAATAATTATCGTCAAGAAAGGAAAATTCGAAAATGTACCAAAATTATTTAGAAACCAAAAGTCTTGAATATTTTTGACAGTGGAATGTTTACATGTTTTCTTCGATATACAATACACTTTTTTCTTTTTATAAAAACGTTGAGGCTGAAAATGGCCAAAAATAAGCAGATACAAGATCATACATACGGTGTGTATGAAATATTTTATGTAAGCTTGGTCATAAAAATGGAAAAATGAAATAGCGGTATTCTGAACTTTAAGATTAAGAAGCAACACACGTTTATTGTTCTTGTTGTTTTATACTCCAACCTGAATTGTTTTTAGTTTCAGAACTTATATTTGAGCCTCAGGTTGCACTTAGCTTGCTCTTATTTTTTAGTCATATTTGAGCCTCGTGTTCTTATAAAATTGTTCTTATAAAAAAGGATGTATTTGTTTGCATCTTTTTTCTGTCTTCCCTAGTTTGCTCAAGCAAAAAATCCAGATAACGCCAGTGCAGACGGGAGCTTTCGTCACCTTGGAAACACTTTGACGTTTCCGTCGCAGAATTCGTGTTGCTAAAGTTCCCAAGTATGAAAAACTAGAGCACGGAAGGACATAAGGCTTTTTGCAAGTGAGCTTATTGTAACCAAATTGCAAAAATGAGGGAGAACTTCGCCATTGGCGTACTGATTAAACAACGGAACCACCTGAGACGATCTGAACCGAGCTGAGACGAGCTGAGACGAACTGAAAACACCAAGAGATAAGCTGAGACGACCTGAGACCATCTGTAAAAATCTACGCACCATATTTCCTAAACCACGTCGGCCGATTTGGGGATTTTCGGAGTACATGGGAATCCTCTCTCTTATCGCCTTTTCTCCGCTCACGAATTGATTTGTGCAAACAGATTTTTCAACATCAAATTTGCTGTGTTTATGTAATGGCTTTTAATGCACATGCGTCGATGTATTTTGCATGTGGGAAATGGGCTTAACAAAAATCTGCGGGAAGTTATAGTCGGCAGTCGAAAAAATCATGTTTTGCAGGCATTAATTGGAGTGAATGGCTGTCTGTTTCAAATTTCGTGTACTTTTAGAGGATTAACTTGCCTTTCAAGTATCAATGTATTGCGAATGAATCGTGTGATGAAGATCTTGTCACGTGGCCAAATTTTCGTCTTAAAACGACTGAAAACTGAAACGGCATGGCTGGATCAAAGTTGACTTGTGTTAAGTAGTTGGATTCTGAGTTTATAAAAACACAATTCAATCAACAAATTACGTGACAAAAAGATCCTTAAAATGTTTTTTTTTTTTTTATATTCGGTATTATACATCTCGAATTTTTTTTAAAGTTTTTTTTAAATAAATATCTTCTTTGATAGGACGATTCCCACCGACACTCGAAACATCCGATAGCCGAAAGGACGGGGTTGATTTTTTTTTCTCTTTGGTGGATTCAACTCGTCTCAGGTCATCTCAGGTCGTCTCAGCTCATCTTTTGGTGGTTTCAATTCGTCTCAGCTCGTCTCAGCTCGGTTCAGCTCGTCTCAGGTGGTTCCGTTGTTTAGTCAGTACGCGCCATTGGACATTGCAAATTTTCATGAAAATTGAAGCACTTTCGAAATTTTATTATTATTATTATTATTATTATTATTATTATTATTATTATTATTATTATTATTATTATTATTATTATTTCATATTTTAGGAGGTTGACTATGTCAGAAAATACAAATTTCTGTTATCAGTGTAGGACCTGCCAAAAATTATAAAATAAAATAAAACACTAGATAAGATGATTAAAAATTAGATAAAAACAGCAATTTGATTTGGATGAAAACAAGAAACTCAGCATTGTGAAAAAGTAGAACGTTTAAGAGGTAGCATACAATGTGCATCCAGAAGATAATACTATGATAAAACTTGGATATGCTCAAAAGTTTGCAGGAGATAGCTATCGTATGGAAAAAGATCTAAATCACGCAGGTGAAAAATATAAACTAAATAAAAATATAACTAGAGGCAAAAAGTAACCACGAATCAAGATACGAAAGAACCTCGGTAATAGCAAAACTTTTTGGTCCAGATTGTGCCCAAATTTCCATTTTTTGGCCTAAATATGAAAAACGATGCAAAATTTTTAAACCAGCATTGAATTGTTCTGCATGCAAATTTTTATGAAAATTGAAGCACTTTAGGAATTTGGTCCAAATTGTGCCTGAGCTCTAGCTACGCCTCTGCTTTCAAAGTTTGGTCTAAGTTTACCTTATTCTTTACTCCACTTACATGTCCGCCATTTTTTCTCACGCCAATGAATGCGGACGTATAGTAATCACGCTAGGTATGGACAGTATGAAAAACTAGAGCCCGGACGTCGAGCATAAGACTTTCATGAAAATTTTTCATGAAAATGGAAGAACTTTCGAGATTTGGTCAATTGTGACCAAATTTTCCTTTTTTTGTGCGGAAAATGAATATTTTTTTCATAAAATAGACTGTCGAAAGTTAAGTAATTCTAATGACACCAATATGCTTCCGTACTTTATGACCTTTAATAACCTTTTCTCCAATCAACTTTGTGATTCAGTTCTGCACCTTCCTGAAATAACTTCAGATTTCTTATGAATTCCTCAGCCGCCTACAAACAAACAAAATTTCCGAAATATAAGGAGATAATTAACTTAACTGCCACTCTGACGAGGGCGCAATTGTATAGCCGAATAAGGGTGGGAGAGTGGGGGTTGGGTAAGTCTTCCAATGGCAGAATAAGCTCATCAAAGCTGGATCTCGCCTTTGTGTCTTGTTTGTCATGCTTTTGTTCGACATTTATAGCAAAGACAGCAAGAAAACATAATGCGAGTTGTATCCATTTTAGAGCAAAAGTTCGCTCAGGTCTCGTGTTCTTTGAGGACAGAAAGTTGGTGTCGAAAGATTATTTAAGCTAGTAAGTAATGTGTAACTATGATATCATACAAACTAACCTTATTCATTTGAGGCAGTCCTGATATATGAGGGGTAATGATAACGTCTGGATGCTTCCATAGTGGATTATCTTTTCGCAACGGTTCAGTATTAAACACATCTAAAACTGCTCCTTTTATCCATTTCTTTTCAAGAGCTTCCAAGATACTCTCTTCATTGATCACATTTCCACGACCCACATTCATCAATATTGACTGACGCTTGCTGCAGTTCTGCAAAATACCACCGCTTAACAAATTATCGGTTAACGGTGTTTTAGGCAATACACAGCAAATGAAGTCAGACTTTTTTAAATACACACTCAAATCCTTTGATGTAAAATACTCATCTATGAAATCGTTTTTCTTCCCAGGAACTTTCGAAACCATCCCATAAACAGCCATGTTGAAGTTTTTACAATGTTTTGCAATCTCCAATCCGATGTCACCAACCCCAAGAACACTGATGGATAACTGAGAGAGGGTGCGATAAAGTACTGGAAATTTATTAGGAGCAGGAAAACTGTTCCTGAAAAAAAACAATCTAAACTTTCATAATAACAGTAAAAACAACAATAGGAAAACAAAACAACAACAACAACATGAGCCAAAAAGAATTCTCACCAGATGCATTCAAGTTGTTTATCATAAAATTTGAAAAATTGTCTTTCGCTTGCTATTATATGACTGATAACATATTCTGCCATCTGAATAGGAAATGCTCCACCAAATCGAGTTAGAAGATAAGATGGAACAGCTTTTGAAGGAACCAGCTGATTGGTTATAGATTCAACACCTAACATTAGAAGACATAAAATTATCCTGATAGCATTCCACAGTTTTATCTATAACAAGATGCGATAATCACTAGTTTGCGCTCAAAATTGTGTTATTTCTATCTAGAAGAAACGAGAACAAGAACGTTGTTTCATTTTGCCCTGTTCTATTAAACAAAAATAAAAGATTTACAAGCAAAAAGTTTTATGATCGCTCTCCGTTAGACAATCACACTCCATTGATAAAAAAATGACTTAAGAATGCTTATTTTAACATATTTTTTTGGATATGCTGTCAACTCAAATTACCAAAAGTTCGATTTACTAGGGGTTCTCTACAGTATAGTATTTTAATTGCCGACATTGCTATAGGATTGCTTTGTTTTGAAATTAAAGATGCAGATCACTCTTGAAAACTGTTGGTGAGTTTGTTACAAATGAGATACACCCTACGGTTGTTTTGAAAACACATACTGAATGTACTAGGTGTGACTATGAAGTTAATTCGTTGCCAATATTCATGTCATCGAATGGTTATTAGGTTTTTCTCTGATCAACAGAATATTTATGAAGAAGATTTTATGGATTCCATATTGCTGATTATTAAAAAAAATCAATTTTCTTTTCCGACTCATTCTGTTAGCAAATCTAGAAATTAATTTGAAAAAAACCGTAATGCAAATGCAAATGAATACTTAAATACATGCACTTTCCTTTTAAGAACTTAAAAATGTGGGTTGAGCCTCGAAAATATTCTGATCTTTTACTCCCTACCCCTGGGCATGCAAATCTTCACAAGCTTATACTCAAACATAAATTGACAACACATCACTCATTATTGCTCATTATTAAAAAAATCAATTTTCTTTTCCGACTCATTCTGTTAGTAAATCTACAGTGCGTCCCAGAATGTTAGCTTCAATAACTTTATTCTCAATTTTCTAAAAAATGAATAATGGTATAATAATGAAATATATACCATTAGAAAGCTGAGTTTCTTGGCTTTCTATTGATGTGGTACCCATTAACTGTTTTTTTATATTTAGCTTATAATCCAAGAAAAAAACAAGTGTTTTAATCTAAAAATTCTTAGAAGGAATTACTCACAGCCGATGTTGGTGATTGTATTAATGATGAAAATGATAAGTAGATCACGGAAGGAGACGACGAAAAAAACATTTTTGATGTTTTGATTAACGAGAGACGATTTTTAACCTTAACAAGCTAGTGAAAAGAACACATTCACATTTTACTCAAACCTGAAAATTTAAAAACCACTCAGGGTCTTTATTTGAGGATTTACAGTAATTAAAATTCAGAAAATTTCATGAACGCCAATTGCCTGTTGCTAAGTAACCCTTACCTGAATTAAGGCTGTACACCCAATTGACCGTCATTTCATAAGCAAAAGCAGCCACAGAGGCACTGTACGCCACAATAATATCACAGCTGTTGACTTCTTGCAGAACTCTTTCATACTCTTTAACAGAAATAAACAGACACTAAAAAACTAACTAAGTATCAATGAAAACTTTTTTAGTGAAATGATCTTCCAAGCCTATAATTTCCATGGCATTTATTTCAAAATTTGAAATTTACACCCAGCATATATTCGAGCCCGCCGTTTAATGGCGATCCGGCGTATATTAATTAATTGCACATAAGGCGATTGATTTTTGTAAAATCAATATTTTCCAAAAACAACTTTGGAAAAAAAAAAGTTCGTTCATTGTAAAGACGTCCATGTGACGTCCAAACGATGTTGTGTGTCTGCTAAGTACATTTCAAAAAATTTCAATGGCCAGGTTTACATCTTACTACATCGATAACGATTTCATTTTTGTTTTCTTCGTCATCATCATTATAATTATTATTATTATTATTATTATTATTATTATTATTATTATTATTATTATTATTATTATTATTATTATTATTATTATTATTATTATTATTATTATTATTATTATTATTATTATTATTATTATTATTATTATTATTATTATTACTATTATTATTATTATTATTATTATTAAAAATGTTTATACAGGATAAAAACTTCACTTAAAAACTGCTATAAATGTTTGTCCTGTGTTAGTGTATGTGCATGGAGTGTTAGTAAAATATTAGAATAAATAATATAAGATTGATAAAATCGTGTCAGAAACTTAGGACCGCGACAAAATTTGAAAATCAGAAGGAAAGATTTTAGAATTTCAGAAGGATGTCATCAGAAGGATCTTGAGTCAAGAACGGATCTGACTCGTCGGCATCATCTGATTAAGCATTTGCTTTGAAATATGAAATTTTGAACTCAAGTAAACGACGCCCGACGCCGTTTATTTCAAATATATAAAATTTAACCTGGCGTTTAAGACCAGCGATTATTGGTGGTCCGAAGTTTATTCAAGGTAATACAGTATGCCGATTTTCTGGTCAGCACAATACCTTCGGAAGGTGTTCATGCTGATTGCGTTTAGACCATTCACTTCAAAAGTCATTGAAGGACATTTCTTCAATGCATGTGTATAATTTTAATAGAGAAACGTTACCTGGTTTTGTATACTCGAAGGCAGTGAATCCAGGTTTGCACTGATCAGTATCAATCTTAATTACTTTAACATGATATTCCGAGGGAATTTTCTTCAAAAATAGTCCTGAGAAATTGGACTTCTCATCCCAGTACACAATCCCGATAACTTGTTTACCATTTTCTTTACACATTCTATGAATGAAATAATGGACAATAAAGACATTGCAAATATTTCTTGAGGCTAATTTCTTCTATATTTAAACGAACGAATAACAAGATAGTAATGTTACGCAACTAAAACCTGCAAAGTCAATGTTTTTAGAGGACGATGTAGAAATGTATGCCAAATATAAACCCGATAAAAAACAAATACTTAACAATATAAACAAAATTGTGTTTTTATACACAGTACTCCTTCGTTTGACAATTTTTCCATTTTATCCCGTGAGTCTAACGATTTCAATGTCACCTGAAGGAGAGTCTTTTGATTGGCCGTGATAAACCGGTGTTGAATAGAACCATTCAATCCATGCCTCTAGAATTATTTTAGTGTGTAATTTCTATTGTTTTTAGTTTATGAATTTTATATAAAACTTTGTTACTTTGAACCATGCTTGTAGAGATCATGGGGTCATCAATTATTTTCTATCATTTGATCAAAGTTAATGCAAAACAAACTACAGTTAGATAATTTGAACAACAACAACAACAGAAAAGCGTATATAGTCTTTTTTCCCAGTTTTGTGCCGTCATTAATTATTGTCTTGCAATCATGAAACCTATACTTTGATACTTTCGAGAGTGCATGAAATTCTTACATCACAGATAAAATATAAAATATTTCAAAAGAAGCAGCTGATGATGTGCACTGTAAATACATCAACAAAAACATCAACAAAAACATCAGCAATCCCGATAACTTGTTTACCACGTTGTTTACACATTCTATGGATAAAATAAAGGACAATAAAGACATTGCAAACAAACTGCGTTGGGAGAACGCCTCCATTCAAACAATCCATTGTTCTAGCTGGGATGTTTTAGCGTGAAAGCCGCTACGATGGTTTCCGTCCCCGCTACGATAACTTCTCTTGTCGCTAATTTTCTTCTATATTTAAACGAACAAATAACAGGATAGTAATGTTACGCAACGAAAACCTGCAAGTTCAATGTTTTTAGAGGACGATGCAGAAATGTATGCCAAGTATTAACCATATAAAAAACAAATATTTAACAGTATAAAACAAATTGTGTTTTTATAATAAGTCTATCGGACAGTTTAATTGTTTTTTGTCGTATGTCATAATTCTCAAAATCAAGTATCCCGTCTTCTATTTGTTCATCAGCTTTATTAGTTAGTTGAATAACATTTTGCAACACTAATGGGAAAACAGTTGAGTGATTGTAATAATACACGTGTTGTACTACAGTAATGTTGTTCGTTCTCCTTACAGCAACAGTTAATTCAACATTAATACTGTACTTGCACCTTTGAACGTTCATTATCCGTTTGCATTGTCTTTAAAAATTGGTGACAAATTCAACGATAATTTCCAAATACATTTAAAATACATTTTAAAGGAAGAGCAAAGTAATAAATATGTTCCACATACGTTTTAAATGTATTTTAAATACAAATACTGTATTTAGATTCTGTAAGGGCATCCAGACTGAAATTCATACATCTTTGAACAAAATGAAAGAAAAACAACAAACAAACAAACAATAAAAACCGTGTATTTTAGAACTATGGTGAACCCAAAACTTTTTGAAATAAAAGTTCCTCTCAAGCCTCCCATCAGTGAACCATCTGGTTGATGGTTGCTATAAATTAAAATGTCTCTTTTTTCTTCCTTTCCCCTTAAAACAATTCCTAGATCAAATATTATTTTTACATTTTTTGCAATAATATTCCGCATTCCTAAGTTGCATTATTTGGTTTAATTTATGTTTTTATTGCAGCTTGATTGTGTATTTTTAAGTATAATTCCTTTTTAAGGGCGACCAATGAATATCGTTCCTATTAACTCTTCATTGATTTTATTATAGTTGTTAGAAAATTATTTGGTCTGGAAACCTTATATAAATTATATGGTCTGGAAACCTTATATAAATTATTTAAATATTTACTGGATAAAGCTATTGCTAAAAATTTATAAAAAAAAAATAAAAAAAATATTGTTAATTTATATACATGCAATGCATATGCATATTACATGACATATTACAACCAACGCACGGTAATTATTTTCTATCATTTGATCAAAGTTAATGCAAAACAAACTACAGTTAGATAATTCAAGTTAAAAATACAGACAATAGAACTAGAACTTTCTAATGACTATGATTACATCTACCTATTCTGTGATGGCTATAGTCATTGCTGCATCGGTACCATATTTCTTTTAATCTCGGTTGTTTTTGCTTGTTGTTTGTTTTATTTTGACAGTGGGAGGGAGTATGTAATGATTGTGTAATGATTGCGTAATGATTGTGTAATGATTGTGTAATTATCGCAGTCGGCACAAAGAGGTTTTTAAGTGGTTTTAAAAAAAATATTTTAGAAGTATTTTTTTGGCGTTTTCAAAACAACCGACCGGCCATATCAAATTTTATAATATTTTGTAATATTAAAAACAAATAACACTGTTCTCTTCGCTAAAAAAAAGTTTGAAGTATTTCTTCGCGGTGAATCTGAATGTCAACGGCGGTGTTGTTTCAAGTGTCATGGGACATACAACCTCGGCTTCAGTCATATGTCTCATTGTACTCGGTATCTTATTCATCAACAGACTGTTCAAAAGATAGGTCACATTCAGAATTTGTATAGTTCCCACGCTTAATGTTAATTTTCACTTGTTACGTCTGCCTTTCAAATGAAAAAGACAAAACAAAAGGAAAAACAAAACAAGAGGCGAAAAGTTAAAAGGTTTCGGTAGTCCGTTAGACACACTCTTCAGAAAAATACTTGCGTACGTTTGTTATGTCTCGATGGGTTGAGGTCATAAGTATTGAAGTCTTGAATACAATTTTTATTAATGTGTATTCTGAACTCAATCTATTGTAAAAGTGGTAATAATAGTACAATGTAACAAAACTGTGTCAAAGTAAAAACTGAAGATTATATATGATACTTCTCACGTGACAAAGATAGCTATGCAAAATTGAGCAATGGAAATTATTTTTTGAAAATATCTGAATAATAAAATCTGGCCCAGTTCAGACAATTCGGATAAATCTGACAAAGTCTGATAGGTTTAGACGTCTGATAAAACAGGCCAGTTCTACGATACGAAGTAATACCAGAGATGATGCAACCAACAAATGACCTAACAATAAAAAGGAAATTATATAATTGTTATACAATCTCAGCTCCACTAGTGATGAATTTCAAAATTTTCACAAGTATTTTTGGAAATTTTAGTGGGAAGAATTAATGAGATTTTATTTTGCAATTTAAACTGAAAAAAAAGTCAAAAAAAATGACTGTGCAATATTTGATCTTTAATCTCCCAATAGTTAATGGTTAATGGGCAAAAATTCACAAATTTTAGGTCCAAAGGAAATGTCGTAGAAATATTCGGATTAGTTGCAGTTCACTCCTGGAACGATTATCTTGCCCTGCAAAAATGAGTCATAATGAATCATTCTTTGGAACCATTACAGGCTTATGAAACAGGTCGATAGTTCCGGCAGTGAACTGCAGCTAAGTCAAAAAGTCTGTAACCACTATTTTAGGATCAGAAAATGTATACCATAAGCTGATTTTCAAAAAAAAAGTTTATATTCATGAAGAAACTTTGGACCTAATTTTTGAGATCTCGTGTCTGTTTTGATATGTGATATCTTAAAACTAAAGAAAGTGTTGGGTACAAGGTTGTTAAGTTCCATAAACTGCTATACATTTATTCATGAAAGTTCGATGCCTGAAAGTTTCTGATCCATAATAGCAGTTTTCGTGCAAATTAATTTCAAAAATTGAGATAAACACATTTTCCCCAGGAATTTAATTTCGCGAATTTCGCAAATAATTAGTCTTCATATTTTGCATATGTTGAATGACTGAGGAAAAAAGTATTCCTTCAAATGAATTCAGTAAAATCTGATTTTGAGAATACGTGAAATCCATTTTTTTTGCAGTGAAATTTTCTAGCCACCTCATTTGGTATATACAGTACAGCCGGACAGAAATTTACGCGGCTGCATAGAAATGAATTTTTACAAGGAAAGTTTTATCTGTTACATGAAGTCATTGTTTTCAACACGATTTTTTTTAAATCTTTTGTTTGATAGACAAAATAAGATCGCGAAAGCTAATAATCTTGAAAATGTAGAGTTTCATTCAGGCTGTACCGCATGGACCATTGGACTATTTTTATTAAAATAAATGATATTTGGCTATAACGAAGTTTAATAGAAACTCCATCATCAACAAAAAACTTTCGACAACTAAAACAGCATTTTTGGGAGTGAAAAGTGGGGGTGGGGTGGTGGTAACAAAAGCTTTTATGAAAGACTGGAATTCTCTTTTCGTTTTTGTTTTTTTGCATTTTCAAACATATTCCTCCTGTCATATTGTCATTTAATTCCACAATAATGAATTGAGCACACAAAACAAAGTCATTTTACCATCCACATGTTTTTGTTGTTCTTTAAAATAAAATTAGGAAAGTAAACAAGTCTTAAGTTACGCAAGAAACTGCCGGACACCAAAACACCAAACAACTTTTAAAAGTACAGAAGCTGCCGCACCACAACAGGGGCTGTCTACTGCTCTTATGTGTGTGAAGTGAATTTATTTATAAAGAGAACAACAAGTCGTAAAACTGTAGCTATATAGCTAGATAGCCTTGTGTATTCGTATTGTCATCAACAGAGAATTTGTGAAATTGTAAGTGGCACACTAATAAGGTCACAAAGGGAGGGACAGAAGAGGGAATAAATCGAAAGTTTCTCACAAAAACAATCCCATTATAAGAATCAGTAAGAAGTTTCTTTCCTTGAGTGCTGGAGATTAAGCGTCTGGTAATATTTCAGTATTCTGAAATAATATTGCAGTATAAGGTTGATACTTTTACTGTGTCGTTCTGGGGAACACAAATTAGGAACACTCACAATAACTAAACTAACAAGTAGCTCTCACTATGAATGTCCCCGCAATAGACTGAGCAGAGACAGGCTATAGAACAGACAGGCTTCAAATCAATAAGAAAATAGTAGCCTTGAATAACTTTTTCTGGCACAAGCACATCACGAACTTTCCCATTAAACACTGTTTCCCTACATCTTGTCGAATAAAGAAATAAAAAAAATCAAAGAATTTTATTCTATCCATTTTATTCTATATTTCAATATATCAAAAAGAAAATATAACATTAAGAAATAAATCATTCAAGTTTTTGGGTCTTCGATTAATTAGTTAGAGTCTCTGAAGTATATATCTATATATCAAGTCTCTGAAGGCTTCGATTGGTTAGTTGAAGTCTCTGAAGGCTTTGATTGGTTAGTTGAAGTCTCTGAAGTATAATTCTATACATCAAGCACCACGTCTTCTTTTTGTGAATAATAGCCTTTCATCAACCATATCTTTCTTTGTGAAATTGATATGCAACATTCTACTACAACATTCTACCCACGACTATTGACATTATAATAAATATCATCAAATTTGACTCAAGCATACCATTTGTAAATTCTTCACTACTCCACTTATCAAACGTTAATTGTTGTGACACCCACCATCATCAAGGTTGGATACCAACACAAATATCAGATAATGCAAGAAGTTGATTGGGAATGTTTAGAAATGTACGTACATAGGACGTACATAATTTGGATGTATTCCAATAATTAATAGTAACGATTTCATTACTTTACCTGTCCATCATTTGATTCTCTTGGTCTCTCTCCCTCTGTCTTTGTTTTTCCTTTCATTTCTTTTCTTTTTTCTTTTCTCTCTGTTTTCTTTAACTTTTCTTTCAGGTGGCTGCCCCTGTTTTGGCTATGCCGTATGGTAGTCACCTTCTGCAAGACATTTCATATATTTTACTTCTATTTATGTTGTTATGTGAAACTTGTATTTATTTCTCTGTATGATTATATGTATAAGTATTATTATTATGTCTTGTAGTAAATAAATTACTTACTTACTTACTTACTCACTTAATAAGACGCATGCTTAATCAGGGGTACAAAGATCTTTAGAATGGCCTAATTCGTATGTGTTCAAATTCTGAGATTATTACTCAAAGTCTATTCTATATAATAAGAGCTGTTCTGAAAAAAAATACTCACTCTTTCGAAAATGTAGTATGGGCAATACTTATCTAAAAGTCGTACATAAACGAACACAAATAACACAAGTACCTCATTCATTGAGTTTCAATTATTCTTTTTCTATGGTTAAAGCTGTTTATGAATAAAATTTTCAAAAACTAGAAAGAATCCATGCGAATGAGATTCCTTAAGAGTTTGTATGCGATTTACAGTCCAGCTTCATTCTACATTGGGTCCAGGGAACTAAAAGTACGTTTGCTGTTGAACAGAGTGCTAAATTATACACTTTGCTTTGCACACCAAAGACTGCATAAACTGACAGACAGAAGGTCAAAGATTAATTTTCTTTACGCAGATTATTTTATGACCGACACCGACTCACTTTTTATGATCAATTAATATGACCCCCAACCAACACATTATATAGAGGGTGTACACTTTTTGTTATTGAAAACTGAAGCAAGTGTCAAAGACATTTTTTTATTACCAAAAAATATCAAAGATGGATATCATAAATTTTGCCTCCGAGTCAAAAATGCCTCTCCATTTCTGTATAAAATAAACAGTTCTTCCTATGTGAAATGCTTAGGTTGTCTGGATTTCAAATTTATACTTTCTTTACAACCGCTTGAATTTGAATTAAATTTGAATAAGGTAAATAAAAACAACAAAAAAGAGTATTATATAATATAAAAATAACATTAGGTAGCTACCCCTTGCCTTCGTTTTGTGGTGGAGTGGAGCTTGACCGAATGTTTTCAAAACGGAAAAAAACGCAAGGTCAGCTGATTTCTGAAAACCGCGCAAAGCATCATGGATGTTGGATGATGATGATGATGATGATGATAAACAAAATCGAAAACTGACTTATATTGTGAAACTACAATGCCTCCTCGCTCGCTTATGCTCGCTGCGAGGGCTAGACAAAAAATCTTGAAATTGCGTACGGACGGATGTACAAACCCTAATGAAAGATCACCTGCTCTCTGCGCTGACCAATAAATTAAAGTTAATTAAATTAAACAAGGCAACTGGACCACATAGTATTCACCCCAAAATTATTTCGCTCATTAAGGCTGATATGTCTTTTCCGTTAGGAAAGTTAATCAATCTTTCTTTCGAAACTAGCATTTGCCCTTCCTCTCTTAAAACTGCAAGGGTTGTGCCTGTGTATAAGAAAGGATCCATAATGGAGTTAAATAACTATCGTCTCTTATTTCAAATCTAGACAAAACGTTTGAGAAAATCATATGCAAACGGGTATATAATTTTCTCATTACCAATAATGCTCTATACAAACAACAATTTGGTTTTCGAAAGAACCAGTCGACTGCTCATGCCTTTCTAAACGTTTCCCAGAATATCATGGATGATAAGGGGTCTTTATAGATCTTCAAAAAGCCACAAAAGCATCTAAATCATACTCAAGTTTGAGGTACACCCATTTTCACCAAAACGTACTACTTGGAAATCTGAGGCACGTTGTACTGATTATAACCCTTATATGTATCATAACTCTCCAGGATATTATTCTAGACATGTCAAGTAATACTTTTTGTAACTATGACGTCATCAACAGAACGTGTGACGTCACAATTTTTCGAAATATCTCTAATTTCAATCATTTTTTACGCCAAACGTTTTTTACGTGAAACGACCTTTAATTGTATTTAGGCTTTATATCTTCTCATACTTGCTTTTTTCTTATCTAACTTTGAAAGAAAGGACGTTAGGTAAAATTTCTCCGGAAGTTCGTCAATGGATGTTGGGTTTTTCCGTATAGGGAGAATCTCCCATTAGGGGAATCTCTAGCCCCATTTTACGGATTTTTATTACTTCATGGAGTGTTGTGCCTTAAGGAAGACATCATAAAGCCGCCCGGAGGAGAACGCAATGCAATGTTTTTTGCGTTCAAAAGTTCATTAAATTTTCTCAACGTTCATTTCTTTAAAAGAGAAATGAAGACGCTGTGTGTTAAATTTTTTGTTTTTGTTTTAATTTTTTTATTCAACGCTTTAAGTTTAGTAATAAAGAATAACAACATTAATAGGTATCAGTAACTATTCTATCAGACAAGATAGTCGATCTAGCCTTGTAATGTGTTCGTGTTATCAGTTTATCATTTTCTACCGATGTCTATTTTTTTAATAACTGTTTTTATACTGAGACTACTTAAATATTCCAGACAACTTAAATAAATATTTAAGTTATTCCATTATAAATACAGACGTCTACTTTACTTTTTCAAATGAAAGAAGAAATTAATTAGTCTAGGATAAAACCAGACACAGACAACTTAAATGTCTAATATGTCTTTAAGATTTAAGTAATCACTTGTTTCTGAAAATTCTGAAAAGATGGATCCGTAAAAGTTTGTTATCCCAGAGAAAACGTAAGCGTGAATCTGAAAATGAAGAACTGGATACTTTTTTTCAGTGTAAGAGACGGAGATGTGAAGATGATGATGTAAAAAACCTTATTATTTCAATTTCTGCAACAGTGGCTGGGAATGTTCAGTCCAAGGAAAGAAAAGGACGTTCAAAAAAGTTCAGGGAACAATCATGGTGGACATATGGCTACGGCAACTAGGACAGGAAAGAGTTTAAAAAAAGGCTCAGAGTCTCCCGCGAAACGTTTTTCTATATTCTGAACATCATCTCAGAAGATATAGAAAAGCAACCAACAAACTTGAGTCAAAAACCGACAACGACACATCGCCAATTAGCGCTAACACTATACCGCCTGGGTCACGGTTGCTCATACTCAACAATGGGGGATTTATTTGGCGTATCGATATCGTTGGCAACGTGTAACAAGATTGTTTGTTTATTGGCAGTAAAAATGTTCGACAAATTTGTGAAAATGCCTTGTTCCGACGTGGAATGGGAAGCTGAACTCCGTGGATTTATAGAAAACTATGAATTCCCGTGTGTCGGGGCATGGGATAGGTTTCATGTGTACGTCAGTTCAAAACTTAAATCCTTTTTTAGCTTCAAAAAACGGTACACTATGTCTATCCTTGGACTTGTTGGACATAATTAACGGGTTCTTTACGCGGCTGTAGGAGCCCCTGGAAGCACTCATGATGCAAGAATGTTCAGGAGCACCCAGTTGTACCAGCAAATCATCAACGGAAGAGTTATTTTAAATCGCAAAATTCACTTAGAAGGAGAAGGGGAAATTCCACTTGTGACTGTAGGAGATAGCGTTTCCCTAGACTCCCATAGTTGTTGAAGGGATAAAATGAAGAGACAAACGATCCTCAACAAAAATATTATAACAAAAAGTTATGCAGTGCTCGTGTTGGTGTATATTTACAAAACAACTGAATGCCGTATGTTTAACTTGAAATATATTATCATGACATGCATTATGCTTCATAACCTATGCATTTCACAAAACGATGCTTGTGAACCACGATGACGCCTTGAAGTAAGAGAGCTTGGTTTAATCAAGAAAAACGTCTCCCGGACAGTAGATACAGAATTGTCAGATTTAAACAGATTGAAGGTCTCCAATTGGTTATGGAATATGTAAAACAAAAATCAACGTTCTTAACAATTAATGTTCACTAACCCTTTATATGCCAACTGTGAAGATTAGTTTTATCACTTTTGAACTATCTAAAAGTAATAGTTCAAATTGACGAACTAATTTTCACCGCTGGTGAAAAATATATCACTAAGTTTATCATGGTTGATGTCTTGCGATCGGGGATGGGGATGGGGTGGAGATTGTACAGAATAAGCATCTTGATAGGGCATTGCATACCCTGGATTTGATGTATGATAGCCAATAAAACTCCCCTCATCAGCTCCAAAGTCTCGTTGGGGGGTGTAGCGTTGAGTCGGCATTCGGTTTTTAAATTTTCATATTTTTTCCGTAACTTTGCAATACTTGTATCCAAGCTTCCATATTTCGTAATAAATATTCCATCCTTTAGATAAAAGTTTTTCTCGTTTATTCTTTTAAAATCTTGGCTTTTTAAAACTTTATCGAGAAGTTTTTTTATATACGAAAATATCTTACTATTTGACGACTTTTTTAGCGCCAAGTTTTCCAATGAAACAGCAAATGAGTTCTCCTCATCTGCTAAAATAAAAGCAAATTGTTCTAGTTCTTCATCCGTCCAACTTCTTGCACGAGGTGAAGATTTAGATGACTTTTTGCTTGAAGTAGTTTTGCTCGCCATTGTTGCACTGCTAAAGCTTCACCAAAACTGCTAAAGTTAAGTCGTCTCTCTGTTTTTATACGCAAGACTACTTAAACAATAGTGTCTGATTTTTGCAAGTTAAGCAGTCGTTTTGTTGTCTTAAATATTTTCTTACTTTAAGTAGTCTGTGCCGTTTTTGCGCTGTATACTTAAATAAAATATTGCAAACTTAAGTTGTCTGACTACTTAAGTAGTCTTAGTATAAAAACGGCTAATGTGTTTGAACGTAGCTTTTTCGTATTAGTTAGTTTTGACTACTATTTCGAAATGTGTAGCTAGCAGTTTATTTGGTATTTCATTGTAGTATGTGGATTGTTATTATTAGGTTCGTCTTTATAGAAACGAAGGTAGCAAGATCATTATTATGTTGTTTTGATAGTGTTTGAATGAAATCTTATTTATAGATAAGAAAATTAAATAGTATAGATGAATGTTATGTAAGAAGAGAGTGAAAATCATGGTTATATACATATTTACATGTTTTCTTTTATCATATGGCACAAATGGAGTTTTGGGTTCGGAACATATCCACAATTCATAACAGAATAAAAATCAATTTGAAAGATAGAAACGTCAGAAGGTATGATTGTTTTTGTTTGCTTTGGTTAAATAGGGAAATTTGAAGGTATTATCATATACTTCAGAAGTTTAATTGTGTTTATGTAGGAGAATACATTGTCCACAATCTCTTTTCTAAATCTCTTTTATTAGTTGCCAGCGGTCAAAAATGTTCCGCCTTGCATTTTGTTTAACTGTACAACTTCTGAAATCTCTAAGTAGGCAAAATAGCACTGAAAAATAGGGATAATATCATAATTTAAAGGGGATACGAGACGAATCGCGTGATCTTAGGATATATGATGCAGCACCAAAAGTCAATATGAGGCTAGAGATGCGATAATTATATGGCTGATCGTAAAAATAAGTAAACCAAACACAAAAATCACATGATTCATGTCGTAACCCCTTTAAATGATCGATTCAAAATATTTATAGAACAATTTTGTGTTTAATATGATGTAATTCCAACATGGAGAAACACTACATTTTTCAATATAAACAGACTTATCATGGCAGTATATAACGTGGAAAATCATTTTTTGGAGGAAAACTGTAAAATGTTTTTACACGCTGCACTAGTGTATATTTATATTATAGAATCACGAAAAAAACACATGAAGTCAATGAAGTCGATAACTCCAGTCAAAATACACGCTTTTTACACATACCAAACCTCTCTTTGCAGAATCCACCATATCAACACTTTATGAAGTTAATATTTTAAGGAGGCAAGCACCATCTGTATTATTTATTTATTTATTTCACAGTATTTACACGCTCAAACACCCCGAAATAAATACACAATTCGAAGTACCAGAAGCACCATCTGATGATTATCCAACTTCTTTCGTTAAACAATCTAACCCAACTTCTTTCGTTAAACAATCTAACCCAACTACACAATTTTGACTGAGACTATTGCTTAAAAAAGTTACTCTCTTTTACAGGTTCATTTGTTGCTTTAAAATACATAATTTTTACTGCATTTGCAGTAAATTCACTAAAATAGAACTCTCAAATTTTCGCAGACGTTTTCGATTTAATCATCTGTGAATTGGTATTCATAGTCTCATTTCCATTGGGTTGTCTATCAACCCTTGTCCCCAGGCCCTGATGCATTTTTGACGAACTGAACACTTCATCAAAAAAGCAATAGGTCCTGGGGACAAGGTTGGGTTGTCAGTTTGTATTCTCCATTTGAACGTTTCATCGGTGGTTTGACAAATCACAATTGCGTGGGTGTTGGGAGGGCCAGTACAGTGTGTAGCCAGCTTTTTTATTGATTGCACTTTGAGTCTCTGTCACTGTTGAATATCTTTCATAGATTTTTCTGGGGGTAATATAAAAAGGTTCACACAAACATAAAATTCTTCATAATGGTGTCGTTTTTCTTTTCACATTTTTGGCAAAGATTTAGTTTTGTCTTTTTGTAACTAACTCTTGATAACTCAAACTTTCAGTAACTTGAACTTTTTTGAACTTAAATTCTGATAAAAGACTCGATAATTCAAACTTTCGGTAATAATTCGACGAATGTCTATTTGTCTCTTGGAGGTTCGAGTTATCATTAGTTTATTTTATAAAATTTTTCCATGTTAAAATAAAGAATCCCAGTTTCATGGTTTGTTTGTGACATTCAGTCATGTCTTATTTTTTTGTCAATTTGTTTACAAACTAAATTGCAATACTTTGAAAAGTTCACGGCCAAGCATCTTACTGCAGTCAGTTTAACGTCAAGTCATAAAAGTTAACGCCACTAAAGACCGCTGTACAAAGGACTAATAATGTACTGTGTTTAGAGAATGTTGCCCTTTGTGTGTACATGTTTATAAGGCGTACTTATGTAGTGGTGATTATTTAGTGGTGAAAGACTTGTCTTTATTGCGTCTTTGTTATTTTTATCAAATACAAACCTATGGCGAAGAGTTAGCATGTTTTTGGTATTTCTTTGAAAAAAATTACTACGAAAAAATTCTTCATGAAACAAAAATTACTATAAGTTGCGTACATATGTGTAATAGTGTCTTCTTTTTTTCTCACCGTTTTTCTTCTTTGTTTTTATTGAACGTAACTGCACCATCATCGCGATAACTCGAACCCTCGATAACTCGCACTTTCAGTAACTCTTTTTTGAACTTAAGATCTGATAAAATGCCCGCGATAATTCAAATATTCGGTATTTCGAGCAATCTATTTGTCTCTCGGAGGTTCGAGTTATCAGGAGTTTATTGTATAAATTTCGACCATGCTAATACAAGGAACCCCAGTTTTATGATCATACTGTTTGTGGCATTCATTCATGTCCTATTTTTTCTGTCAATTGTTTACAAACTAAATTGTAATAGACGCCTTTCTTAGCCATCAGTTCTTCATGCATTCCACGTTCAGCAACTTTACCATCTTTCATACAAATAATTTCGTCGGAATTTTTGACAGTACTCAATCGATGAGCAATCACAATGATGGTTCGTCCCTCCATGATATTCTCCAAAGCTTCTTGCACAAGTTTTTCATTTTCAGCGTCTAACGATGACGTGGCTTCATCTAATATCAACACTTTTGGATTTCGAATTGCCGTTCGAGCAATGGCAATTCGTTGTTTTTGTCCACCGGATAAGTGATTCCCACGTGAGCCAGGAAATAGATCAAATCCGCCGCGAAATTTTGAGAGAAAACCACAATTTGATAATTCTACTGAATACTGCATTTTGAAGCTCAGATTCTGTAATGCCGAAATTTGTTTTACCATATGCGATATTATCTGCTAGTGACAAATCGAATAAATCTGGATTTTGAGTAACCATGGCAATTTTTTCATGCAGACTTGATATGTCAATTTCACGAAGGTCTTGGCCGTCTATCAGTACAGCACCAAATTTTGGATCATAGAGACGCATTATCAGCTTGGCTATTGTACTTTTCCCTGCACCAGAATCACCAACAATAGCGGTCATCTTACCGAACTGTATTGTCAGATTGAAATCGCTTAAAACCATCTCTCCAGGACGTGATGGATACGAAAATGATACATTTTCAAATGTGATGGAACTTTGAACAGTATCTAGAAGATTGGAACATTAACAGTTTGTGACTTTGTCTCCATCAAACGCTCCATTAAATCATTTCCTATAAACAGTTTGTTATCCTACGCAACTTCGATATTATCTTCGTCCTCACTTTCATATTTTTACTGTCAAAGTGGTTGGAAGAAGCGCAAATTCGAGGGAAAATGGACTTGTAGTTCCGGGAGCTGTTAATGAGGGAAAAATAGGGAATTTGTACGGTGGCCTATATGTGACATTCTCAATAATAAAAAATGTAACATGCAGGAGTCTCTCCCGAACGTTATAACATGCATGATGCACGTTATAACATGCAGTAGACCCTCCCGAACGTTATAACATTCGGTAACTAATAGTTACCGATGTTACAATTTGAAATGCGGAGCGGAGATCACACGTGAGACAAAATATTGAATCAATATTGAGTCATTATGGCGGACGAAGTTGAGGAGGTACATGAATTTTCTATCCCTCGTTTTAAGTTTGTACAGCAGATGCTGAGCTAAATATTATATCATCCACCAAGTTCCAAGTATAACGGTGGGAGGTTCTGTAGCTAGCATTTTGACTAGTTGTTGTTATCTGGTCTCTATTAAAGTTTTCTTTGTTCGACAACAGAGTATTTATATTTGATATGTTATGCTTTTGATTTAAAAATGAAATCGTTTTACAGCTGATGGCATTTACAAACAACAAAATATTATTCGATTTTACTTACTGTAGTTGAAATTGTATAGAAATGTTATGTCTAATCCCTTACTAATTATTTGAGGTGTTGAGTCATATGTTGTGGAAAACTTCAGGATAAATCAGGTATGTATAATCACTATTTAACAAATTAGCAAAGAAACATTTGTTAAAGAAACAAAGAAACACTTATTTCAAAACATATTTTGACTACTTCTTCTCCATTGTCATTTTAACTTGAAGAAGGCACAGTAATTGGGGACAATATAATTGTTCTAAATAAGACGTGTTTTAGTTGTTAAATTATGTATTTCATATTGTTTTATAACAATATATATAACTGAGAGAAAGTCCTTTATCATTTGAATAGAGAGCTCTGTATACTAAACAAATTTGACTATAGAATTTATATATCTCAGTTTGTTTTGATAAGAAGTTCTTGTGTACACTTTCGAAAGAAAAAAGTAAATAAAAATTTGCTAATAATCAATAGAATTTTAAGTTTCCATCAGCATCAGCAGGAAAATCAGTCAATATTGTCACTCATACTGTTAATTCCTATATTAATTATTAGTCAAATTGATTTTAGATGGACAGATCTGCAATTTGTCATGCAAAAACGGAAGACCTGATAGAACTGGGTCTGGTTCGTAAAGGAGATATTGTTACCTTGAAATCCTTATGCAGTGAGAAGAGTATAGTGGATAAAGGGGAACTCATTAATTTCATAAAGACATCTGGAGTTGAACGTAGGAAAGGCTCAAAAGTACCAAAAGTTAATCGTCTTCAGTTCAGAAAGGTTGGTCTTGGATGGATGAATTATGATTTTGTTTCCAATGCTTATCGGTCAATAATGACAACAAAAGGTGGTGGAGTACGAGAAGTTGACCTCTCAAATGATTCAACTAAAAGTCAAATATTATCTGAAGCAATGCAGCTGTTCTTTCCAAATGGAGAATCAACTTTTGGAAAAAGCTTTAAGTTCAACTTTGAGTTGGGTTAATATAAAGGTGATCCAATTTATGATGAATTTATTCTTAGTGACTATTTCAAACAACACAAGCTCACAAGACCACGACTGTATTTGATGTCTAAAGATAAATCTAAACACACCCAGTTATTGGAAGCTCTTTGTGCAGATTGTGAAGAAAGTGGTGATGATGATGACTTATTAGGTATACATGAGTGTAACATAACACCTGCATTTTCAGTACTTTTGTTCTTTATGTCAGTTATTATGTTTTGCCATTGGCCATACGTAATTGATATTCAACATTAAAATGGTAGAAAGTGTGTAGTCCAGACATTTGGTCTAAATATTATTGTGCTTGTTTTTGTAGTCCCACCATTCAAGAAGAAATCTGTTGCAGATATTGAGCTTGCGTCTCCAACAAAAAGCACAGATTTAATAGGTAACCAACCATAACAGTACAAAATTTTGTACCTATTTATTGATAAAGTTAATTACATGTTACAGCATTCTTAAATACTCACTCATTTAGATTCTTATACCTCTTTCATTGCTACTTCGTGTGAGAGAGGTATATTAAAGGAAGAACTCGTGCAATTTGATGAGCCACTACCTTCTGATCAAATGACAGCTGGAAAAGATAAAGATGAAAACCAAACTCCTTTCCACCATGGGAGTAAGAAAGGCCCATTTAGAACCCGAACCACTCTTTGCTGAACCTCATGTCACTGTATCGGTTCGTCATTGTAATATTGGGTTAAAAGTAAGACTGTTTTGAGAAGGGTGTACTTTTGTTCAAGTCTACGATTGGATAGGTTCGCTATCAACACGTCCAGAACATTTCCTGATAAAAGATTACAATGGTGCTAATAATAATACCGGAAACAAAGGTTTTTTCTGGTATCTTCAATATGGCGGAGTCAGAATCCCCTGTACTTATGTCGCCATCAGGAACTGTTGCTTTTTCAGGCTTTGGAACATCTCAACATCTAGATTTGTCAGTTCATAATTCATCAAATTCTGAGGAAGCATTCTTAGACTTGAAGCAGCTAAGAATCGATGAATGTAGTAAGTTTAAGGACAATGAATTCCTGATAGAAGTAAATCGTGGCAAACAAAGTGGCGCAGCTAGTAATTACAAAGTGGCGCAAAATAATTACAAAGTAGCGCAGAAATTACAAAGTGGCGCAAAAATTACAAAATGGCGCACAACAAGCTTAAAAATTTTGTTCTTTCAGATTGATATACTTCGTAAAAGACCTTTTAACGGTGTCGTGACTGAACAGTTGTTTTAAGTCTAGTTCGTATAAATTGTGATTCTTTAACATTTTCGGAAAGCATTTTCCTTTTTAGTGTTACGTTGTTTTTGTTTTGACACAGTTATTGTGGATAAGACAATATCTTGGTTATTTTACATTTGTAAATCGTTTTTATTGTATTATACATTCAGGGATTTGAACAAACGATGATTTATCTGGACTTATCCTATACTGATGTATGTTAAAATTCCTCTTAACCCTTTACTTGTATCTCTGGACGTATGTCGTTAAATATATCTCTTTATGTTTTCACTGAAATCGAGGATTAAATGTGGTAACCTGACTGCAGATTTACAGCTGCACGTTCTTTTGAATATGAAAAATATTCGATAATTTTCATCAGTCTTGTAATGTCCTATAATTTTCGTTATAAAACGTCCTAAAAATTATATGGTTCTAGATTACCTACTCTCGTCTCTTCTACTTCGTGGTGACAATCAGACAGAGACGGTTGCCGGTTTCGAGTTCGGCAAAACTATTTTGTTTTTATTAAACACGAATATAGCCTCGGTTTGAATCTCTTTTGCGTAAAACCAATGAATGTTTTTTTTCTCTCGATATACACGGGAAATCCTTTGAAAAACG
Source organism: Turritopsis rubra (assembly GCA_039566895.2). Classification (NCBI taxonomy): domain Eukaryota; kingdom Metazoa; phylum Cnidaria; class Hydrozoa; order Anthoathecata; family Oceaniidae; genus Turritopsis; species Turritopsis rubra. The sequence goes on along the minus strand of CM077618.1, from coordinate 13,840,906 downwards.
TCACTAGCGTTTCGGAAAAATCCGCCGAAGACTAAGACCCTTTAAAATGAACAGAACTGCGAATGTCAATTGCAAGGCGCTTTCATAGAAACAGCTATTTCGAGGAAACGATGGAGCATAAGCTGATGTGGGAATATTTGCTCTGCAAGAGAACTCCGAAAGTTAGACCTGGAGATTTACCCCGGAAATTCAAACCGATATCCAATATTTTTTTTAATATATTTGGGAGATCGGCGCGAAAGCAAGACAGTTCTGCACAAAAGATCGTTACTCTGAGTCAGCGACACGAAACTACATCGTGATGTCGTTTGTAAGGGAACTAAAAATGATCGCTATCTGAAAGGTCTTATAGATGAACATGAAAAACCTATAATACACAAATCATTTTCGGGCTTAAACATAATTCAAGTAAAAACCCATTTCAAACCAATAGTTTTAATTAAGATAGTACAGCAGTTATCAAAGTTAGTTGTCAATCTCTTCCAATAATAGATCGTACACTGTTCTTGCATCATCAACAGTCTCGGGCATACATGTTCTTGCATTATTATAACAGCCAAACGTAGAAATTCCTCCCTACACCCAAAATATAACGGTCTTTCACATTGACAAAAGGTCAATTAATTGCATTAATATCTGCATGAGAAATGATCAAACCTCCATCTCTACCATTGACCGTTTCCGGAGCAAAATAAAGAATGTCGGGACGACCAGCAGGACATTTAGAATTTCGATTATATCTTATTTGGTGATTGTTCCAAAGTCTACGAGTTTCGTCAAGTTCTTTTTGTATAATATCCATGAAGCAGAAATGTATGCACTCTTTATGATAATCTAAACTGCCATCAAAATTTAAAGTATCTCTCATGTCCTTAAAGTAATTTATCCATCAATTCATGCGACTCTTACGTAACTGACACCACCATGACTCGATCCGTTGATTGTTTATCGATGAACCGTATTGGAAACTGCGACTCACACCTGACCGTCTATGAAAAAATCCTTGCAGTCCACCAATAATAATGTTTTCTGAACCTCTATCAGCTCTTATCAGTCTTGGAACAAGTTTCAAACTTTCAATTCAATACAACCAACATAATATTGTGCTATTACCGCAGGGTTATTATTAGTTTCAACCACTTGGAGCCACATGATCCTCCTGCTGAAACCATCAACGCATCCGTGTTTTGGGAGGCCAAACGGCTTCAGTTTGTCGTAACCATCGGCCCAAAGATGTAATTCGGCCCAATGGATCTGTATGTTCTCCTTCTCAGACGTTTTGCTGATCTGTTCTCTACACCTTCTAGATCAAGTACTTTTAACACAAGGCGAACAGTCTCTTTGTCCACAATATATCCATCTTCTCTCAACTTACAATGCATTGCTCTATAACGTAAACTTGACGAAGACGTGCCAATGTTCTTTTGAATAAAATAAACAACGTCGTTTATAAGTGTTCTTTGCTTTTTCTTAAACAGACCAAGTTTCCTCAACAACCGATGTAGCTGAGGTAAATTTATCTTTATGCCATGAAATGTTGCAAGAAGGTGTAATATATCTGCATATGGATAGTTTGCACGAAAGTATTCCTTAATGATATCATCGATGTCCGCATGAAGAAGATGGTGTGGATTCACAGCGCTCACCAAACCAAATAACCAACATATCATGAGTAGCAAAGTAAAATCCATAATGACGTTGAGATTTTCTTTAAAAAAGTAAAAAACACCAGAAATAAATTTATCACATCAAAAAACAAAATAGGAAAACCATAAATTAAAACATGACTCTTACCTCGATAAAAACACATAAGCTCTCCAGACTTTTCACCAAAACAGTAGCTTATGCGCATGCTCATGGAATCATCACGCATGCTCAGTCATAACTTTCGGTTGCTGCATGTTATAACGTGCATCATGCATGTTAGATCGTTCGAGAGAGACTGCTGCATGTTATAACGTTCGGGAGAGACTCCTGCATGTTACATTTTTTTATTATTGAGAATGTCACATATAGGCCACCGTAAATTTGTCGTTTTTTTGTTTCACTGTTTGTTTTATCTCTTTCACTCCAAGCTAACAAATCAATATTATTCGGTTTTACAGTGGAAATCTCTATAAAAAAATATATCATGTTTACACATAGCGCAACATTCGACATTCGTCTCAATGAATATACCAAACTCTACTGCCAAATCAAATGGATACGTACCAACCTGACGACAAAAAAATTTCAATGGTTCTATTACGACCTACACAATGAAAAGAACACTTATAAAAATGGCACAATAAAATCAAGAACTGAACAAGACAACCAATAAATGAACACATAATGAAGCGATGTTATTTTTGTAAAATTATATGATAGTGTTCTTCCGTCAATATTAAATACATTCATGAGCTTCAGACTTATTTTCATCTCAACATTCGCATCCTGTTCTCCATATCCCCGTAACATCCAGTTAAGCTGATTAACTTAGGTTGCGCTATTTCCTAGAACGAGAACAATCGCACATCATAATGCCTACCACCAACACAACAGTAAAACCCACAAAAGCACAAGCAAAGATGAAAAATTTGAAACGAAAATACACTCTACCAACTATCCATAGTCTTTATCACGGCTCACCATGCTTCAAATCAAAACACCACAACTACGCCAAACGTTGCAAACTTGCCATCCAACATCATCGCAAACACGCAAATAAAAATTTAATCATCACCACGTCATCAGCCACACTTACATCAGCACAAAAAAACCTACTATCCAAAGGATTAGGTACCAACTCCCACTCAACACAGCAAAAATGATCTACAGAACGACATACATTCTTTCAAGAGACACATCAACACACAATACTACTTCTACAACCAACGTAGCAACAAAAAAGCCGAAACAACAAAACCACACGCTTTCAAAAAGCAATCCGCATGGAATCCACCTACAAACGACAATGAAGCACAAAAGATTGATGAAACACTAAACGTGCAACACACACTCGACAACAACAACAACAAAACCTCGACCAAGATGAATGACATGCACTCTACCAATTAAAAAGCAATAAGAACATCGCTATCAAAAAAGCGATAAATGCAGCAACATATGCATTATGAACACACATGATTACATGTAAAATTTATAACAAACACCTAAATGACCACAACACTTACAAACGTTTGCTCTATAATCCCACTACACACGTAGCATATGACGTCAAAACACTAATTATGTACATGCACAATAAACACATCATAGAGGACGGAACAAAAGAATTCCTGTTACCACCGTCTACTGTGAAAATATAAGTGCCATTTCATTAACAATCCTCCAATTAAAAGAATTGTGACTAGCTGCCCGGGGGTAAAAACTTTTTACCGATGCAATTCTCGTTCAGTACAGCGCAAAAGAAACTTTACGTGTCCACGTAAGATAGTTAGCTTTCACGAAGAATCGGTGTTATTTTCATGTTTGCAGTTCTATCGCATGTCTAAACCAAACTGCGTAAAAATTCATTCCTTCGCAGATGCGTAAAGTTTCTGTCTGGCTGTACTTTACGGGGCATAATAAAAAAGAAATTGTGAATTAAAAACCCTACTCTACATGCCACTACTTCGGGAATAAATTTATTACTCTGTATCATAAAGATAATCTTTAATTATAAAACTGAAGCAAAAAATAATCATACCTCCTTGTCTATTTGTATGACACACAACTCTAATACAGTTATTTTTAACAACTTTTAACTAATCTAACTTCTAATCTAACAATGATCGCGCCATTTCTGATATGAAATTTTGTGTGAAACCCTAATTTGTATTTAGGCTTTGTCTTTGTTTATATTTTGTTTTCAAATTGTTTTTAATGCGTACGTAGGCATTATTTTGTTCCTTTGCCGATTTGAAAGTCGTTCAAATTTAATAGAAATTCCGTTGTTAATAAAGGTACTTGCAAACAAAAGAAATAAGAAAACAAAGTTCAAAACATAATAATCTGTAAAATTTATGCATATCATATGCGCATCAATTCGATAAGAATTTAAAAAGGTATATGCTTTTAAAATTAGGGGCCCGCTTTTTTGTGGACACACTGTAGTATGCTTTGGAGAATAATGTTTTCATTCTTTTTTTAACATCAATTTAAAAACACGTAAGAATAACATACGTAAATTCAGTAATGATGGACTTTGAGACAAGTTACGCCCATTCTGTGTATTCGATTTTGAGATACATAACATATCACAAGTGTTTCAGTAAAAAACGAAGAACACGGACGATTGTAATGGTTTTCTTGCTTAATACGTTGAGTACGGGATGGGACTTTCAAAATCTTTAAATTTTAAAAGATTTTTTCCGATAAAAGTGGCTGCGACGATTGCTTGCGTAGCGACCTGTTCCCGATAGTTTTTGGAAACATTTTGTGCGAAATTCAATCTATTTTCAAATGAGCTAACAATGATTGTGTTTCGAAAAATACGCCGACAAAGTGAACACGTCAAAACTGACGGCCAGTAACGACGAGTTTACTCGCCCTTGTGTTAAAATATAATTAAACAAATCAAAACAAATCAATCAAATCGAGTGGCTTGTCGAACTCTGTGGTTGAGTAAGGTAGAAAACGACACAAAGATATACACACAATGATCGAGCTCTTGTTTATGTCAGATCTTTAAATCTTTAAACCACCTCCTATATATATGACATTTAAAAAAAATGTAAATAAACAAAACCAAAACCCAAAAAGGTAAGCAAAGTATTTGGGTAATAGAAAATGTAGTCAGCTAACCCCACAAAAGATTGAGTATGATCATGATGGACCATTTTTGTGTTATTTTCATTTTTCACAAATCATTATTGCAACAGGTAATGTGTCTTGACTTAAAATGACATAACGCTTCACTTTAAAGCCTGCTTTTTCGTGCAATCGCTGGAAATCTGCTTGTGAACGCCACCCAGCGTTAGCAAAAAGTTCCATCATCAGCATATCTCCTCCTCTGCTAAACCATGTTTGAGGTCCAATATCTTTTCCCTCTATCACATGATTATCAACTGTCAATAACAAGCCATCGTCTGGTAGAACCTTGTGAAAATTGTTTAAGATCTCAGCGCACTCATCATCAGAGAAATCATGAAGGACACTTTTGTTGAATATGACATCACATTTTGGCAGTGTATCTACTTTAAACATATCACCAGACATCATTTCAACACCTTCAATTGGAGCGAGGATAGATATAACTTCCGGTAAATCAAAGTTGATGCATTTCATTAGTGGAAAATTCTTGTGAAATTCTTTACTCATATATCCATTACTACCGCCAACGTCCACGATGACCGCATTTTGTCTATCCTCTTTTCTGATTTCATCAATTAATTTTGGTAATATGCTTTCAGTTAAAATTGCATTTGAATGCTTCCCATGCTGACGAAAATTTGAACCGTAAGGCTCCTTTGTTAGCAAATCCCAAGTATTGTAACCGTGGACATACTCAAAAAGAGATTTATCGCCGGTCTTTCCTTCCAGTAAATCCATGAAGCGTGATTCAATCTGGTACACTTTCGTGTAAAATAAGACTTCATCTACCTTCAAAAATTCAGTCGTCTTGAACTTGAGGATGCCATTAACATGTTTTTCCTCAAAAACACCAAAAGCAGCGAGATAACGCATAAACTTGTCAAGATATTTTGCAATAATCGTTCTTCCAGTTATTTTGCTACATATTTCTTCGGTGGACATAAAGTCATCGTGTTCATTTAGAATGTCGTTAATCTTCAAATCGTAAATGGCTTGCAAGCAGTATGTTTTTCTCACTCCTTGGAAAAATTCTGCTTGCATCATGAAAACTTCTTTCTGCTGATCCATTTTCTCTGATAGACCTTCCCTACGGAGACTGTTTATATTTATAGACTGATTCGATATGCTTTATAAACTGATTAAAAACTCGTGATAACTATGACACAAGCTTCAAGGTTAATTAGCGATAAAGAAAAGATATATTATCAGTAGTGTTTCCTTACGACTTTTATGGCACGTGTTTTTTACGGTATCTACTTTGTTATTCCACTGTTCCGTGTTGTATCTCTAAATTGTTTTGAAAATTGTTTTGACGAGAAAAGAATATATGGTTGAACACGGACGTATCCTCCCGTTCCTTTTCAGCATTCCATCTCACTTATTTTTTGATGAAGGATATGTTTATGTATCATTCGACGTTGTGTCTTTGTTCACAAATGTTCCTCTTAAAAGAACTCTTGATGTCATGATAAAACGAATTTATCGTGATAAAGTCATATCTACTAAGTTGAAAGAAAAATCATTGAGAAAATTAATTATGGACACGTGCACAAAAACTGCGTTATTGAAAGAATTTGAATTTGAAAGAAATTCTACAGAATGTTTATGGCTGGAAATTCAAAATATTCAAAATCGATACTTGTAGCTTGTTATTACAGACATCAAAATATTTAGCGAAAAACTTTAATGATGTTTTTAATGACACCTTATTGAACAAATGATAAACGCTCCAACACGAATCACACAAACAACAGAAACACTTATTGATATTATTTTAACAAATAACCCATCAACGATCTCTAAAGTCATCATTGAGCCGCTTTCACTTGGGGACCACGAATTAATTGGTTGCGTAAGAAAGCTGCATAACATTAAATACGAACCAAAAACAACACGTCAACGAGATTACAGTAATTACAACGCTGAACTGTTATTAAGAGATATTAGAAATCTAAACTGGGATTTATTGTACCAGACAAATGACGCTGAAGCTGCTGCAGAGTACTTCACGGCATCTTTGAAAAAATGTTTTGACGACCATGCTCCAATTAGGTCCAGGTCAATCAAAGGAAACCCCGCACGATGGATGAAAGGAACTTTGATAAAACTTATAGACAGTAAAAACCAGCTACTACGAAAAGCAAGGAGAACAAAAGATCAAGCAGACTGGAAAGCCTATAAGCATGCTAGAAATCACTGTAATAAAAAGGTAAACGAGGCAAAACGAAATTACCATCAAAACTTGATAAACGAGAATAAAAACAATCCGCGCAAGTTTTGAGAAGCTGTAAAAGCAATCTACCCATCAAAGTTGAAAACCTCGTTACCTTCACTGCAAGATATAAAAGATAAAGCAAATGTTTTTGCAGAATATTACGGAACAATTGTGACCAAGCTCAAAGCCGGCATCACATCTCTCACGAACCATGTATGGAGAACACACAAACCGAAAATGAGAAGAACTGAGAACGTTTTCAAGTTTTCGTACGTCTCGGTTGTTTTCGTAGAAAAACAACTACGCTCCTGAAAAAGAAAGAAATCGGCAGGAGCCGATGACCTACCGCCTGGCATGATAAAAGACTGTAGAAAGGAGATATCTAAGCCTCTGGCGCACATAATAAACATTTCGTTGAATTCCGGTACCGTACCGTCAATTTGGAAGAAAGCTAAAATCATTCCGATACACAAAAGTGGAGATACTAGTAAAACTGAAAACTTCAGACCGATATCCATACTGCCAATTTTTTCCAAAATCATTGAAAGAGCAGTGCATTCCCAATTGTCTGAGTATTTAGAGAGGAACAATCTCCTAACAAATACTCAATTCGGCTACCGGCGAAATCTTTCGACCAAACTGGCGTCTACCCTTTTACTTGACAACATCAGAAAACAAATCGACGACGGAAACCTAGTAGGAGCAGTCTATATAGATCTAACGAAAGCCTTTGATACCGTTGGGCATGCTGTGCTGTTAAACAAATTGTCGGAGTTCGGTATTGAAGGTAAAGCACATGAGTGGATTACAAACTATTTGTTCAACCGTGAGCAATTTGTTTCCTCGAATGGCCACTCCTCTGAAACCCATCGCTTGCTATCCGGTGTACCACAACGTTCCATTCTTGGGCCTTTACTGTTCGTCATGTTCTTCAACGATTTGCCGCAATACCTACATCATTGTAATGTTACCAGGTATGCTGATGACACAGTTATCTATGTTGCAGATAAAAGTAAAGCGAAAATTGAAAAGCTGTTAGATGAAGATCTTCAGAATATCGGAAAGTATTTTGATGATAATGAACTGATCATTAATTTAAAGAAAGGAAAGACCGAGGCGTGATATTCGGAACTGGAAAAAGGTTATCAACGACAAACAAATTTCTCGAAGTGAACTATCGAGGATAGCCAATCAATAATGTCAACGAATATAAATACTTGGGAAACATCGTTGACAGTCACCTGAATTTCAACACCAATTTTGAAAAGTTCTACAAAAAAGCCTGTGGACGGTTAAGATTATTAAAGTGTTTACGGAGTTATTTAACACTCGACTCCGCATATTGTGTTTTCACAATAATGATCTTACCGCTGCTTACACATCAAAGTACTGTTAAATTAACGTTTACGGATGGACAGAAGAAAAGGCTGAAGTCTGTTGAGCGAAGGGCATCTTAGATAGTTGGTTGTAAAGTACCATCTGTGACCAATGTTATTAACAAAGAAGCATGCTGTCTGGTACGAAAATGCCTGGAACATGATTGCTGCTCAAACTTTGACAGATACTTTACAATAAATGATCACAGCCAGAATACGAGGAACTCTGGTTATCTCTTGAAAGTGCCTAAAATGAGACTAGAACTTGGGAAAACTTCTTTTCGTTATGCAGGGGCGAAACTCTACAATGACCTACCTTTAGCTATAAGAAAAAGCCAAACGAGGGCTGTTTTTAGAAACAAGATCAATGAATATTTTAATTAGATTTCTGTATTATATGTGAATAAAAACCCTATTTAGGTTCTTTTAAAGCTCTATTTGATCAATCTTATCAATTTTATATTTACCACTTTATTTTTCACTTTTGTTTAACAGGTCTAACATTGATAACAGCCGATATGTATATATTGTATATATTTTAGACGCTGAAGTATTTTGCACCTGTATAAATATTCTGCTAATAATAATAATAATAATAATAATAATAATAATAATAATAATAATTCATGGCAAACAACAAATTTTTCGATCAAATTGACGGTGTTAGTATGGGTTCTCCCCTGTCTTAGCTAATATAATCATGACAGAGATGGAAGAAACTATCGTCAAAAATAAAGTAATACGGAAAAAACAAACATCCATTGACGAACTTCCTGAGAAATGTTACCTAACATTCTTTCTTTAAAAGTTAAGTAAAAAAAGCAAGATTGCGTATTAGTATAAGAAGACTAGTATCCCGGGTAAAAACATTTTACAGGTTGATTTTTCCCATTAGTTGCACCCTCACTATCCGTGCTCTTCCATTTTCAAAATATACGGGTGGCAAAATATAAGATCACATAATTGCTAAGAATAGGTGTATAAATAATGAGGATAATCAACAATATCTCTGTAACGGCAAGTGGTACACAGACGATCCCATACATTTCTTGGACCAGCACTTCGAGCTCTATAGCGTGGTACTACTTATCCTTTTGCATTGTGTGATTTTATTTTCGGTCACCCCTATATTGATAGAAAAATCACGGGATGGTGGCAACTCATGGGGAAAGTGAACCGGTAAAATGTTTTTACCCGGGATACTAGTCTATATACTAATAGCGAGTTGTGCATAACAAATTTAGTTCGGTCAGTGTGAATAAAAGGACTGGGAACGAAATGTTCGTATGGAAAATGTTGTAATTAAATTTTAGGTCGTGCGTAACTGAGTTGTCGAGATATAGACGATACTAGTGTAGCGTGTAAAAACATTTTACAGTTTTTCTCCATAAATTGTTTTTACACGCAATACTGCCATGATAAATCTGTGTATATACAAAAATTGTTGGAATTATATCATATTTAACACAAATATTTTGGATCGATCATTCAAAGAATGCTATTATCCCTATTTTTTAGTGCTATTTGACCTATTTAGAGATTTCTAAAGTTGTACAGTTAATCTAAAAGCTAAAATTCCAATGTTCAGAGATTTAGAAAAGAGACAATACGACGTATACTCCTACCTAACCAATGTATACTCCTACCTTACCACGGTTAAACTTCTGACATATAAGAAAATACTTTCAAAATTTCCCTATTATCTAATAAAAACAATACCTTCTGAGACGTTTTAATCTTTCAAATCTTTATTCTGCTATGAATTGTGGAAAGTCAAAACCCAAAACTCCACTTGTGCATCATGATACAAAAAACATGTAAATATGTATATAACCATGATTTACACATTCCTTCTTGTATAACATTCATCTATACTATTCAATTTTCTAATCTAAAACAAAAAGATATCAATCAAACACTATCAAAACAATATAATAATGATCTTGATACCTTCGTTTCCCTAAAGGCGAACCTTAATAATACCAAATAAACTGCTAGCTACACATTTCGGCATAGTAGTCAAAACTAACTGATACGAAAAAGCTACATTCAAACACATTAAAAAATACACATCGGTAGAAAATGATGAACTGATAATACGAACACATAACAGGTCTACATCGATTATCTCTCGGATAGAATAGTTACTGACACCGATCAATGTTGTTATTCTTTAAAAAACTTAAAACTTAAAACGTTGGATAAAAAAATAAAAACAAAAACAAATACTTTTACACACATCGTCTTCATTTTTCGTTTAAAGAAATGAACGTTTAAAAAATTTGATGAACTTTCGAACGCAAAAACCATTGCATTGCCTTCTCCTCCGTGCGGCTTTATGATGTCTTCCTTAAGGTACAAAAACTCCACGAAGTAATAAAACCCCGCAAGATGGAGGTAGAGATTCTCCTAATGGGAGATTCTCCCTATACTAATACGGAAAAAATAAACATCCATTGACGAACTTCCCAAGATATTTTTTCTAAAGTTCTTTCTTTCAAAGTTAGGTAAGAAAAAAGCAAGATTTAGTATTAGTATAAGAAGATTAGTATTATAGGAATACCGCAACGTCAGTGGGCACATTGCATTGCACCCTAAATGGAACGCGATTTTTAGGGTCAAATATCTCGAAAAGCAATGGGAATAACTGACGTCACTTTGGGCGCGCGATATTGGCGATGGGGTGTCGAAAAAATTTGGGTCTAAAACTTTTTGGGGACGGGTGTGACGTCATCACAATTTTTGATCGACGATATCTCCGTAACGGTACATCGTACACAGACGATCCCATACATTTTCTTGATCAGCTTTTCGAGCTCTACAACTCAGTGGTACCTATTCTTTTGGATTGTGTGATTTTATTTTTCGTCACCCTTATATTTTGAAAGAGGAAGATCATGGGCGGTATGTGAAGTAACACATGGAGAAAATCAACCTGGTAAAATGTTTTTACCCGGGATACTAGCATGTATCATTTATGTATGTATGAAACACATTTTACTGATTCACTTTCCCCATGAGTTACTGACCCCAGCCCCTGTGCTTACCCTCTCTCTTACAATATGGCGGTGACCATGGAGCTTTACAACTAAGTGATACTTAACCTTTTGGATTGTGTAATTTTATTTTCGGTCACCCCTATATTGATAGAAAAATCACGGGATGGTGGTAACTCATGGGGAAAGTGAACCGGTAAAATATGAAAAATATGATTGAAATGAACTGAAAATTATGTTTATTTATGACTTCTGGTCCATTGTCGTTGCTCCATGTGAAAGCAATAGAGGTAAAATAAGCTTAAAATTCCTTCACAAACAAGATTGTAATTTATTTATTTCTCGGATTATTAATCTGTCTACTATGAATCTATGCAATCAATATTTTTCCATGCGATTGCTCCATGTGATAGCAATAGAGATGAAATAGGCTTAAAATTCCTTCACAAACAAGATTGTAATTTATTTATTTATCGGATTATTAATCTGTAAGGGGCATCTACTATGAATATATGCAATTAAGGTTTTCTATTCGTTCATTCTAAATATTCTTAAACATTCTAAATATTCTTAAACATCAGATTAGACCTGCATATTTTCTCACGATTTCATGAAGATAGTTAGCTTACTAATTACTTACTAATAGTCACTTATTCTTCCAATTCCCCAGTGTAGTAGTTAAAAGCAATTATGATATTGAAAACGAGGCGAAACTTGATGACTAGGCCATAAAACTGCGTTAAAAAATCATATCATAACATTGGAATTTTTAGTTTTTAGTTTAACTGTACAACTTTAGAAATCTCTAAATAGGCCAAATAGCACTGAAAAATAGGGATAATAGCATTCTTTGAATGATCGATCCAAAATATTTGTGTTAAATATGATATAATTTCAACATGGAGAAACACAACAATTTTTGTATATACACAGATTTATCATGGCAGTATTGCGTGTAAAAACAATTTATGGAGAAAAACTGTAAAATGTTTTTACACGCTACACTAGTCTATATACTAATAGCGACTGTGCATAACAAATTTAGTTCAGTAAGTGTGAATAAAAGGACTGGGAACGAAATGTTCGTATGGACTGTGATATAGTGACATTTTAGATCGTGCGTAACTGAGTTGTCGAGATATAGGCGATATTAGTATTATAGGAGTAGCGCGACGTCAGTGGGCACATTGCATTGCACCCTAAATAGAACGCGATATTTAAGGGCAAATATCTCGAGAACCAATGAGAATAACTGACGTCACCTTGGGTGCGCGATATTGGCGGTGGGGTGTCGAAAAATTTGGGTCTAAAACTTTTTGGGGACGGGTGTGACGTCATTAGGATTTTTGATGGACTATATCTCCGTAACGGTTAGTCGTACATAGGCGATCCCATACATTTTCTTGATCAGGTTTTCGAGCTCTACAACTTAGTGATACTTATTCTTAGCAATTATGTGATCTTACTTTTCGCCACCGCCATGTTGTAAGAGAAAGGGTAAACACTGGGGTTGGGGTCAGTAACTCTTGGGGAAAGTGAACCGGTAAAATGTTTTTACCCGGGATACTAGTCTATATACTAATAGGGAGTTGTGCATAACAAATTTAGTTCGGTCAGTGTGATTAAAAGGACTGGGAACGAAATGTTCGTATGGACTGTGATATAGTGACATTTTCGGTCGTGCGTAACTGAGTTGTCGAGATATAGGCGATATTAGTATTATAGAAGTAGCGCGACGTCAGTGGGCACATTGCATTGCACCCTAAATAGAACGCGATATTTAAGGGCAAATATCTCGGGAACCAATGGGAATAACTGACGTCACTTTGGGCGTGTGATATTGGCGATGGGGTGTCGAAAGATTTGGGTCTAAACTTTTTGGGGACGGGTGTGACGTCATCAGAATCTTTGATCGGCGATATCTCCGTAACGGTAAGTCGTACGCAGACGATCCCATACATTTTTTTGATCAGGTTTTCGAGCTCTACAACTTAGTGATACTTATTCTTAGCAATTATGTGATCTTACTTTTCGCCACCGCCATGTTGTAAGAGAAAGGGTAAACACTCGGGTTGGGGTCAGTAACTCTTGGGGAAAGTGAACCGGTAAAATGTTTTTACCCGGGATACTAGTCTATATACTAATAGGGAGTTGTGCATAACAAATTTAGTTCGGTCAGTGTGAATAAAAGGACTGGGAACGAAATGTTTGTATAGACTGTGATATAGTGACATTTTCGGTCGTGCGTAACTGAGTTGTCGAGATATAGGCGATATTAGTAGTATAGAAGTAGCGCGACGTCAGTGGGCACATTGCATTGCACCCTAAATAGAACGCGATATTTAAGGGCAAATATCTCGAGAACCAATGGGAATAATTGACGTCGCTTTGGGCGCGCGATATTGGCGATGGGGTGTCGAAAAATTTGGATCCAGAACTTTTTGGGGACGGGTGTGACGTCATTAAAATCTTTGATCGGCGATATCTCAGTAACGGCACGCCGTACACCGGCGATCCCATACATTTTCTTGATCAGCTTTTCGAGCTCTACAACTTAGTGATACCTATTCTTTTGAATTGCGTGATTATATTTTTTGTCATATACTATATATTGAAAGAGGAAGAGCACGGTAAAATGTTTTTACCCGGGATACTAGTCTATATACTAATAGCGAGTTGTGCATAACAAATTTAGTTCGGTCAGTGTGAATAAAAGGACTGGGAACGAAATGTTCGTATGGACTGTGATATAGTGACATTTTCGGTCGTGCGTAACTGAGTTGTCGAGATATAGGCGATATTAGTATTATAGGAGTAGTGCGACGTCAGTGGGCACATTGCATTGCACCCTAAATAGAATGCGATATTTAAGGGCAAATATCTCGAGAACCAATGGGAATAACTGACGTCACCTTGGGTGCGCGATATTGGCGATGGCGTGTCGAAAAAATTGGGTCTAAAACTTTTTGGGGACGGGTGTGACGTCATCAAAATCTTTGAACATCGATATCTCCGTAACGGTAAGTCGTACACAGGCGATCCCATACATTTTCTTGATCAGGTTTTCGAGCTCTACAAGTCAGTGGTATTTATTCTTTTGGACTGTGGGATTTTATTTTTTGTCATCCCTATAATTTGAAAGAACACGGGTGAAGATGGGGGTGTAACTCATGTAACTCATTGGGGACGGGTGTGACGTGATTTAAAAGTGAACCGGTAAAATGTTTTTACCCGGGATACTAGTCTATATACTAATAGCAACTGTGCATCCACTTTTTAGTTTGGTCAGTGTGAATAAAAGGACTGGGAACGAAATGTTCGTATGGAAAATGTTATGATTAAATTTTAGATCGTGCGTAACTGAGTTGTCGAGATATCGGCGATATTAGTATTATAGGAGTAGCGCGACGTCAGTGGGCACATTACATTGCACCCTAAATAGAACAAGATATTTAAGGGCAAATATCTCGAGAACCAATGAGAATAACTGACGTTACCTTGGGTGCGCGATATTGGGGGTGGGGTGTCGAAAAATTTGGGTCTAAAACTTTTTGGGGACGGGTGTGACGTCATTTGGATCTTTGATCATCGATATCTCCGTAAAGGTAAGTCGTACACAGGCGATCCCATACATTTTCCTGATCAGGTTTTCGAGCTCTACAACTTAGTGATACCTATTTCTTTGAATTGTGTGATTTTATTTTTCGTCACCGCCATATTGTAAGAGAGAGAGTAAGCACGGGGGTTGGGGACAGTAACTCATGGGAAAAACGAACCTATAAAATGTTTTTACATGCGATACTAGGCTATATATTAATATTAGTTAAAAGTTGTTAAAATAACTGTAAAAGAGTGGTGTGTCATACAAATAGACAAGGAGATATGATTTATGAAGGAGATATTATGTGACGTCATCACAATTTTTGATCGACGATATCTCCGTAACGGTACATCGTACACAGACGATCCCATACATTTCCTTGATCAGCTTTTCGAGCTCTACAACTCAGTGGTACCTATTCTTTTGGATTGTGTGATTTTATTTTTCGTCATATACTATATATTGAAAGAGGAAGAGCACGGGATGGTGGTAACTCATGGAGAAAGTTAACCGGTAAAATGTTTTCACCCGGGATACTAGTCTATATACTAATAGCGAATGTGCATCCACTTTTTAATTTGGTCAGTGTGAATAAAAGGACTGGGAACGAAATGTTCGTATGGAAAATGTTATGATTAAATTTTAGATCGTGCGTAACTGAGTTGTCGAGATATCGGCGATATTAGTATTATAGGAGTAGCACGACGTCAGTGGGCACATTACATTGCACCCTAAATAGAACGCGATATTAAAGGGCAAATATCTCGAGAACCAATGAGAATAACTGACGTTACCTTGGGTGCGCGATATTGGGGGTGGGGTGTCGAAAAATTTGGGTCTAAAACTTTTTGGGGACGGGTGTGACGTCATTAGGATCTTTGATCATCGATATCTCCGTAAAAGTAAGTCGTACACAGGCGATCCCATACATTTTCCTGATCAGGTTTTCGAGCTCTACAACTTAGTGATACTTATTCTTAGCAATTATGTGATTTTATTTTTCGTCACCCTTATATTTTGAAAGAGGAAGAGTACGGGCGGTGGGTGCAGTAACTCATGGGGAAAATGAACATGGAAAATGTTTTACCCGGGATACTAGTCTATATACTAATAGCGACTGTGCATCCACTTTTTAGTGCGGTCAGTGTGAATAAAAGGACTGGGAACGAAATGTTCGTATGGACTGTTATATAGTGACATTTTAGGTCGTGCGTAACTGAGTTTTCCAGATGTAAGCGATTAATATTATAGGAATAGCGCGACGTCAGTGGACACATTGCATTCCACCCTAAATAGAACGCGATATTTTAGGAAAAACATCTCGAGAACCAATGGGAATAACTGACGTCACTTTGGGCGCGCGATATTGGCGATGGGGTGTTGAAAAATTTGGGTCTAAAACGTTTTGGGGACGGGTGTGACGTCATCAGAATTTTTGATCGTCGATATCTCCGTAACGGTAAGTCGTACACAGACGATCCCATACATTTTCTTGTTCAGGTTTTCAAGCTCTACAACTTGGTGATACCTATTCTTTTGGATGGTGTGATTTGATTTTCGGTATCTTTTTTTAATATGCCTGATGATGATAGAGGGGGCGCTCAAAATGTAGTGCCGCGCTATTCGTGCAAAAACAGAAATAAATAGAAATGTAATGTTTCTATTGTTTCCATGGTTTACACGTAAAGGCTTATGAGATTAAAAGAAATCAGACAATAGAATTAAATATCAAACTTGACACAACCGCGATTGTAATTAAAATGAGATGAGAATTTATTAATTCCATTCGCATACTTATATTTTTTGTCTGATTTATTAATCTCTTTTGTCGACTCTACATTTTGAGCGCCCCCGCTATCATCGTCAATAATGCGTCTGTTTCATATGAAATATAAGTTTTATGATATATATATATTAAAAACTCAATAGATAGATATAATCGTTACCAAATAAGGACAAAAAACAACCTTTCATATTGTTCGATTTTTTGATGTAATAGTTTTGATGTGCATTTTGAGCTCTATAGCGTGGTACTTCTTATCCTTTTGGAAGGTGTGATTTCATTTTTTGGCACCCTTATATTGGAAAAAAGTAAGAGCACAGGCGGTGGGGACGGAAACTTATTGGGAAAAATGAACCTGTAAAATGTTTTTACCCGGGATACTAGTCTATATACTAATAGCGAGTGTGCATACCACTTTTATTTTAGAGAGTGATACATTTTGAAAAATTTCACGGTCATTTTCTCAGGAGGAGCGCGTAAAACCACGATGCTGCGAGTAGCTTTTTTACAGTATTTGTATATTTGTAGTAGCAAATAACGCGACATGAATTTTTTGGCACGGGTAACATTGCATTGCATCCTCAATGAAACGCGACCTTTAGGGGCAAATATCTAGAGAACCTATGGGAATAACTGACGTTTTTGGGGTCTGCTACATTGGCCGATGTGGCGAGGAAAAAAAATTGTGTCTAAAACTTTTTGGGGACCGGTGTAATGTCATCAAAATCTTTGATCGACAATATCTCCGTAACTGTAAGTCGTACACAGGCGATTCCATACATTTTCTTGATCAGCTTTTCGAGCTCTATAGCGTGGTACAACTTATCCTTTTTGATTGTGTGATTTTATTTTTTGTCACCCCTATATTGATAGAAAAATCGCGGGATGGTGGTAACTAATGGAGAAGGGGAACCGGTAAAATATTTTTACCCGGGATACTAGTTTAAATATCTATATACTAATAGCGAGTGTGCATACCACTTTATTTTAGAGAGTGATACATTTCAAGAAATTTGACGGTCATTTTCTCATGTGGAGCGCCTAAAACCACGATGCTGCGAGAAGCGCTTTTTTTTTTCAGTATTAGTATATTAGTAGTAGCTGACGCGACGTGAACTTTTTGGCACGGGTAACATTGCATTGCATCCTCAATGGAACGCAACGTTTAGGGGCAAATATCTCGAGAACCGATGGGGATAACTGACGTTTTTGGGGTCCGCCATAATTTCGCAAAAGGGTGACGAAAAAAAAATTGGGTCTAAAACTTTTTGGGGATGGGTGTGACGTCATCAGAATCTTTGATCGACGATATCTCAGTAACGGCACGTCGTACACAGACGATCCCATACATTTTTTTGATCAGCTTTTTGAGCTTTACAACTAAGTGATACTTATTCTTTGCAATTCTGTGATTTTATTTTTTGGTCACCCCTATATTGATAGAAAAATCACGGGATGGCGGTAACTCATGGGGAAAGTGAACCGGTAAAATGTTTTTACCCGGCATACTAGTCTATATACTAATAGCGACTGTGCATAACAAATTTAGTTCAGTAAGTGTGAATAAAAGGACTGGGAACGAAATGTTCGTATGGACTGTGATATAGTGACATTTTAGATCGTGCGTAACTGAGTTGTCGAGATATAGGCGATATTAGTATTATAGGAGTAGCGCGACGTCAGTGGGCACATTGCATTGCACCCTAAATAGAACGCGATATTTAAGGGCAAATATCTCGAGAACCAATGAGAATAACTGACGTCGCTTTGGGTGTCCGATATTGGCGGTGGGGTGTCGAAAAATTTGGGTCTTAAACTTTTTGGGCACGGGTGTGACGTCATTAAAATCTTTGATCGACGATATCTCCGCAACGGCACGTCGTACACAGGCGATCCCATACATTTTTTTGATCAGCTTTTCGAGCTTTACAACTTAGTGATACTTAACCTTTTGGATTGTATGATTTTATTTTTCGTCACCGCCATATTGTAAGAGAGAAGGTAAGCACAAGTGGTGTGAACTCATGGGGAAAGTGAACCGCTAAAATGTTTTTACCCGGGATACTAGTCTATATACTAATAGCGAGTTGTGCATAACAAATTTAGTTCGGTCAGTGTGAATAAAAGGACTGGGAACGAAATGTTCGTATGAAAAATGTTATATAGTGACATTTTGGGTCGTGCGTAACTGAGTTGTCGAGGTATAGGCGATATTAGTATTATAGGAGTAGCGCGACGTCAGTGGGCACATTGCAGTGCCCCCTAAATAGAACGCGATTTTCAGGGGCAAATATCTCGAGAACCAATGGGAATAACTGACGTCACTTTGGGCGCGCGATATTGGCGATGGGGTGTCGAAAAATTTGGGTCTAAAACTTTTTGGGGACGGGTTTGACGTCATCAGAATCTTTGATCGACGATATCTCCGTAACGGTAAGTCGTACACAGACGATCCCATACATTTTCTTGATCAGCTTTTCGAGCTCTACAACTCAGTGGTACTTATTCTTTTGGATTGTGTGATTTTATTTTTCGTCATATACTATATATTGAAAGAACACGGGTGAAGATCGGGGTGTAACTCATGTAACTCATTGCGGACGGGTGTGACGTCATCTAAAAGTAAACCGGTAAAATGTTTTTACCCGGGATACTAGTCTATATACTAATAGCGACTGTGCATCCACTTTTTAGTTTGGTCAGTGTTAATAAAAAGACTGAGAACGAAATGTTCGTATGGACTGTTGTAAAGTGACATTATAGGTCGTGCATAACTGAGTTGTCGAGATATAAGCGATATTAGTATTATAGGAGTACCGCGACGTCAGTGGGCACATTGCATTGCACCCTATATAGAACGCGATTTTTAAGGGCAAATATCGCGAGAACCAATAGGAATATCTGACGTCACTTTGGGCGTGCGATATTGGCGATGGGGTATCGAAAATTTGGGCCGAAAACTTTTTGGGGACGGGTGTAACGTCATGAGGATCTTTGATCGTCGATATCTCCGTAACTGTTAGTCGTACACAGGCGATCCCATACATTTTCTTGATCAGGTTTTCAAGCTCTGCAACTTAGTAATACTTATTCTTCAACTTTCTATGATTTTAATTTTCGTCACGTCCATATTCTATGAGAGAGCGTAAGCACGGGTGTTGGGGGTAGTAACTCAAGGGGAAAATGAACCTGTAATTTTGTAATTAATGTAATTTTGGATTGTGGGTAACTGAGTTGTCCAGATATAGGCGATTAGTGATATAAGAGTAGCGCGACGTCAGTGGGCACATTGCATTGCACCCTAAATAGAACGCGATATTTTAGGGCAAATATCTCGAGTACCAAAGAAAATTACTGACGTCACTTTTGGGGCGCTATATTGGCGATGGAGTGACGGAAAAAATTTGGGTCTAAAACATTTTGGGAACGGGTGTGACGTCATCAGAATCTTTGATCGACGATATCTCGGTAACGGTTCGTCGTACACAGGCGATCCCATAAATTTTCTTGAATAGGTTTTCGAGCTCCATAACGTGGTACTACTTATCCTTTTGGATTGCATGATTTAAATTTTAGTCACCGCCATATTGTATGAGAGAGGGTAAGCAAGGGGGTTAGGGGTAGTAACTCATGGGAAAAATGAACCTGTAAAATGTTTTTACACGCGATACTAGTCTATATACTAATAGCGAGGTGTGCATAACATTTTTAGTTTGGTCAGTGTGAATAAAAGGACTGGGAACGAAATGTTTGTATGGACTGTTATATAGTGACGTTTTAGGTCGTGTGTAACTGAGTTGCGAGTAAAATAGCTATTAGTATTATAGAAATATCACGACGTCAGTGGGCACATTGCATTGGACTCTATATAGAACGCGATTTTTAGGGTCAATATTTCCAGAACCAATGGGAATAACTGACGTCACTTTGGGCGTGCGATATTGGCGGTAGGGTGTGAAAAAATTTGGACCTAAAACGTTTTGGGGACGGGTGTGACGTCATTAGGATCTTTGATCATCGATATCTCCGTAACGGTTAGTCGTACATAGGCGATCCCATACATTTTCTTGATCAGGTTTTCGAGCTCTACAACTCAGTGGTACCTATTCTTTTGGATTGTGTTATTTTATTTTTCGTCACCCTTATAATGGAAATGAGGAAGAGCACGGGCAGTGTGTGGAGTAACACATGGAGAAAATGAACCTGTAAAATGTTTTTACACACTATACTAGGCTATATATTAATATTAGTTAAAAGTTGTTAAAATAACTGTAAAAGAGTGGTGTGTCAACAAATAGACAAAGAGGTATGATTTATAATTAAAGATTATCTTTATGATACAGAAAATATGTTTATTCCAGAAGAACCAAAAAGATTTTCGTGTACAGATTTATGTTATATGAAGTCATTATTTAAAATCTTTTGTATTTTACGCAGTTTTTTTGACATGCGATTAAACTGGACATGAAGATAACCCTTTCGACCCTTCGTGAAAGCTAATCATCTTATGCAGACACGGAAAGTTTCTTTCGGGTTGTACTGTAGATTGCAACTTTATGGGAATTGCATCGGTAAAAACGTTTTACACGGGCAGCTAGCCTTCTTGTACTAATACACAATCTTGATTTTTTCTTACTTAACTTTTAAAGAAAGAACGTTAGGGAAAATTCCTCGGGAAGTTCGTCAATGGATGTTTTTTTTTTCCGTATAAGTATAGGGGGAATCTCCCATTAGGGGAATCTCTGGCTCCATCTTACGGGGTTTTATTACTTCATGGAGTGTTGTGCTTTAAGGAAGACATCATAAAGCCGCCCGGAAGAGAACACAATGCAATGTTTTTGTGTTCGAAAGTTCATCAAATTTTCTCAACGTTCATTTCTTTAAACGAAAAATGAAGACGCTGTATGTAAAATTTTTTGTTTTTGTTTTAATTATTTTATTCAAAGCTTTAAGTTCAGTATAATAAAGAATAACAACCTTGATAGGTATCAGCAACTATTCTAACGGAGTCGATTTAGACCTGTTATCTTTTCGTGTTATCAGTTTATCATTTCCTAACGATGTCTATTTTTTACATGTGTTTGAACGTAGCTGTTTCGTATCAGTTAGTTTTGACTACTATTCCGAAATGTGTAGCCAGCAGTTTATTTTTATGTAGTATGAATTCATAGCAGAATAAAAATCATCAGTTTGAAAGATAGAAACGTCAGAAGGTATGATTGTTTTTGTGTGCTTTAGTAAAATAGGGGAAATGTGAATATATTGTCTTATAATTCAAAGGTTTAAATGTGCTAAGATAAAAGAATACATTGTCCACGATCTCTTTTCTAAATTTCTTTTGGTAGCCAAAGGGGCTAAGCCAAGAATCGTGTAATGAGGCTAGAGATGTGATAATATTATGGCAGACCGGGAAAAAAGTAAGCAATCACAAGAATCACGCGATTCTTGTCGTATTGTCTTATACTTCAGAAGTTTATTTGTGGTTAGATAAGAGAATACATTGATCTCTTTTCTAAATCTCTTTTAGTAGCCAGGTTTTGTATATAAACAGACTTCTGTCTTGCATTTTGTTTAACTGTACAGCTTCTGAAATCTCTAAATAGGCGAAGTTGCACTGAAAATAGAGATAATAGCTTTCATTAAAGGGGCTAAGACACTAGAGGCTAGAGATGCGAGCCATTATATAATGGCTGACCGGAAAAAAAGAAAACAAACACAAAAATCAACGTGATTAACGTCGTAGCCCCTTTAAATGATCGATCCAAAATATTTATAGAACAATTTTGTGTTGAACATTTTTGTATATAAATAGACTTATCATGGCAGTACATCGCGTGTAAAATCATTTTTGGGGCCAAGCGAAACTCAGCGTCTTAATCCAACAACGCAACACTGTAAATATTATTTATGTGCTCAAAATTCGATGTTTCTCGAAAATTGTGGAAATTATCATGGGTTGTTTGTCAGGCTTGGTTCAGATTGAGGCCGTTTATGTTCACATGCAGTTCAAAATAGTCTCATAGAACTATAAACCTTGCAAACATCCCGGCTAGTTCTACTAATAATGTTGTTACCATGGCTACTAGTGAATTTTGCTGACGCCAGCACATTTCTATATTATGAATGTAGTTTTCTTGTTTTTTGTGTTTGTTAAGCGGGATTTCCACTTCACTTTTTTGATACGCGTATCAGCACAAAATACGGTACGTTCGATGCAATACGCTTATTAATATCCATTCAAAAAATACGTTCGTATTTTTTTTTACAGAATATTCATGCAAAACGGCAGACGCTGTAAAATTTTAATAGTTTGGTCGCTTACCTTTTCCAAAAAAAGTTGAACTTTATTTTTTGGTACGCGAAGAGAATTATTGATACACGTATTTCCAATGCGCATGCCCAATGATACGGGCATTAAAAAATTGCTTTTAAGCTGCTCGTGCAGCAATTAGTCGGCATTCTGTGATCTTTGCGAAATTTCATGTTATAACATGAAATAATTTGTCGATTTTTTTGCGTGATAACATGAAACAATTTAGTTTCCACAATGAGATATCATGTTATAACTTGTTATCTCATGTTATCTCGCAGTGGAAACTACGCTGAAGTAACATATTCTGTGTTCCCGTGTTTCGTCACAACTTTTATGACTGGAACCATCTAGAGGATAATCAATAGCTGTAAAGCATACAAGCTTTGTTTTATTTATTGTGTGCATTGTGAACCACGATCACCTTGAGGCTAACAAAATTAATAGTGTGCGAAAGGGGAATAAAGAAGTCATAGCAACAGGATATTTGGAACCACCGTAGCAGCCAAAGTAGGGAGATTTAATTATTTCAAAATAATTAGTGACGTAAGTCGGAACACAGAATTCAGACTGTTTGGACAAAAGCAGTTGATAATATGCTGAGGTCAGCACTTAATGAACAATGAATTTTTATAAAACGTTTCTCAAGTTATAGGGAAGAAATAATTAGAAAGAAATCTCGTGTGCCCTTTCATAAATTATGTCGTTACATCCATCGTTTCGTTTTCGCCTTGAACATTAACGACGTTCGGGTAGTTTTCAAAGAGAAACGATACCTCACGAAAAAATAAAAGTACGGAGTAATTAAAATTAGAAATGAGGTGTTGGATATTGTGACGTAATAGGTCTATTATTTTGACTGTGAATATAAAATGTTTTTAAATTGACACACTCGGTGAAAAATGTTTGTAAAACTATTTTAGAAGGCCTCTGTTGATATATGTTAAGTTCAAACGGAGGTTGTGAGACAGAATATACAAACGTATTAATCAAAACTTCTATTCCATGTACAAAGTGTTTCTAAGGAAATTGATGTCGACTTTTGATTGTTGATTTGTGATGTTGACTTTTTCTATTTGATCAAACGTTTGTACAGCAGTGAAATCTCGATATATAGAACCCCCGGTTCCTATTTCCCTCCCTATACAAACCCTTTTAAAATCCCTTCATTTCAGGTGGGGGGGGTATTGGGATTCCACTGTATATATATATATATATATTAAACACTTTCAAAAATCGATCGGTTGAAACACTTTTCCACAGCTTGATTTCTAAACATACGGAACCGACATTTCATCGATCATAAAGAAAGCGAGCAAAATATATGTGATAAAAGTATTGAATACGACAAACACCAATCAGAACAGATATTTGATTGACAGCAATATTTCGAATTTCGTAATAGTTTGATACGAGCTCCTCGATATTCAAATCGAAATTGCGTCAAGGTAAATATTTTTCTAAAAAATTATTTTTCCTATTAAATAAATAAAACATAGCATCATAGCCTAGTAAGTATGTTGTTGTTATTGTTTATCTGAATGCCCAACATACAAGGTTTTACCAGCGTACTTCAGTAAAGATCCACACAATTCTAAAATGCAAAAAAATCAGTACTTTTTTAACATTGGGGATACAACAAGTTTCGAATCAATTTCAGCATTTAAGCTGTTTTTATAGTGGGACTACTTTATGAATTGAACTAGAAGAAGAAAGGGATTCACCGGAAATGGCTACAAATGGCCTTTCTTCGCCACCGTCCAGTATATCGAATAGGCAAGAAGCCCTGGAGACGAGGTTGGTTTCATAGCGCTTATGGAGAAAATAGCTGTTTTTATGCTGGGACTACTTTATGAATTGAACTACTTAGTAGTTAACTTCAAATCTGCCTTAGACTACTTTAAATTGCTTTTTAAAGCAATCGAAACGACGACTATAAAACGACGACTATAAAATGACGATTATAAAACGACGATTATAAACCGACTACTTTAGTATGATCACCTTTGGTAAAAATATAGTAGAAGCCTATTTGTATGCTAACTTTGCGATCTTGATAAAGTAGACGGCTCCGTTTAAGTAGTCTCAGTATAAAAACAAAAAAAACAACAACAGCAGCATTTCGGTTTTTCCAATATCAGAATCATACGGAAAACAACAAACTCACTTACCCTGTTTTAAATCAGGCGATTCAGATACTATAAACGATTGGCCATAAAGACCAAAAATGATGGCCACCTGTAAAGAAAAAAATACGATTGAAAGAAAGATAAAAAATTAAAAAAAAACTTCCATTCATACAACTTCAACAACTCCGCTTCTGACCAAACTTCTTTCCACCCGAATAGTTTCTATTTGGTCAACAAAACGTAAGTAAGGCAACCAGAAGGCTCCTGTTTCTCTCGCTGCTACCGGTTAGGTAATGGCAGGTGCGACTCCCATCCCTGGTCCGAAGACCACTGTCCAACTGGTGCTGAGTGCAGAACCGAGAGGCAGTGAGTACCGCCTGTTCAGTCGTTGTTATGACTCGGTCGGGATTTGGAATCTCTGTGGAGGAGTGTTTTTTTATTAAAACAGCAGACGACATTGCTTTTTATTCCTATAGAAAACACTCCTCCTCATAGACTTTTCGAAAATTTTGCACACTGGGTAAATACCTGTTTTTTGAACTCATCATTTGACAATAAAAGCTCTCCTTTAGGATTTTCTAACAACAACGTTCCTTTTGTTCCGTTCACACCATATGAAGGTTGCATGTTTTGTAGTTGCAAGTTGATGAATTTACAATAAGGTAAAGGTTGACTGTTGCTTCCATCATGATGACCGCGCAAAATTTTCAAATTTAGTTGAGCACCCTTGCACTGAAACAAAAAAAACATGACAATATTATGACTTGTCTTATTTTAATTTTTCTCCATTGTAGATCAAGACATTTTTGTAAACAATAGACTTTTTTCATAAATTACGTCACAACATCCATCGCCTCGTTTCTAATCTTTATAAGTACTTAAGCGTAATAAAAGAACAATGTGAAACATTTTCCCCAAGGTATCGTTTCTCTTTGTATACAACCCACGCGTCGTTAATGTTAAGGGCAAAAACCAGGCGATGGATGTAACGACGTAATTTATGAAAGGCTCTATTCAATCTAACTGGTAGAAATCCTGTTAGATACGGGCGCTCATTCGAGGGGGATCTTCATTCGATGCGTGCTTAATCGAGGAAATACGGTACTGAATGACGAGAAACTTAACTTGCCATGTGGTCAGGTCAACAGTTCAAATAAATAAATCAATTAAATCAATTAAATCAAATCATTGAAGAGAGACAAATTCAGATTTTTCAATACAATCAACCGTATCAGTACGAATAGTGAGTTTTGAAACACAAGCAGTTTGGAATTTTGAGACGTGCATTGTAAATGTTTGTCTTCACATGAAAATATTCGAAACATCGGCTGATGTCATACCTCCACCGTTTCTTGAATGATCTCTTCTAAATTATCAGGTCCAGGTGTGAACGTTATCGGCTGTTTAATATTCTCTACAATAAAATCGAGATGCGACTTCGAGACTTCACACAACTTCTTGAATGCTTTCTCATCTTTGTTTTTCAAAACATCCACAACGATGGTGATCTCCTCCGTTGGTACTAGTTTAGCCTAACATGGAAAATGACATCACGGATTGGACACTATCGAAAACATTAACCCGATAAAAAAAAGGAGGAGTTTTCATTTTCAAATAAATGGAATTTTGCAGTAGCCATTTTTATTCTTACATACAGTTAGTTAACCGGCCAATTGAAGACCATCAAATCTTCATGGTGTAAACCTTGCTAAATTTGTTTGGGTCAGTGAGCATTCGGTCACGTGATATCTGTTTTTTTCAAACGCTTTTATAAGACTTTTCATCGAATAGTTTGTTGGTCTCAAATAATTAGATAAACACCTTCCTTGATACGTAGCGAACAAACGAAACACGTTACACCTTTGTGACAGTTTTTTTATGTACAGGACGATCCTGTTGACATCAAGAGCGTGTTTGTCTAAATATGCGATCATAAAACGTTTTAGTTGAAAGTCTCTTATTTATACTTGTTTGAATAAACAAGGCATTACACAACAATGTTCTCAATAACCCAGACAAAAACAACAAAGTTTTAACCACTAACTATAGTGGTGATCGCATTTTGTTAGACAAATCTATAGTCAATGCAATGCATTATGAAAATGTTTTCTTATAAAAAATATCCTTCATGTCAGTCATTTGTTTACCTTCTTACGCAGCTTTTGCATTCTGTTAATAATTTCTCTGGCTACTCCTTCATCAAGTAAACTTTGATCAGGTGTTGTGTCCAAGAGAATGACAACCTATTAGATAAAAATGTTTTTAAAAAAAATATTAGTAAATAAGAAAGAAAAATAATAACAAATAATAAAGAAAATACGTATAAAGTTAAAAACAGAGGTCTTCCCTACCTCGCCATCAGAATGAGGCTCATACTTCTGAGTTAACCCAGGGTTATCACCAAACGCATAGTTAACCTGAAGAAAAGGAAGAAAATAATAATAATAATAATAATAATAATAATAATAATAATAATAATAATAATAATAATAATAATAATAATAATAATAATAATAATAATAATAATAATAATAATAATAATAATAATAATAATAATAATAATAATAATAATAATAATAATAATAATAATAATAATAATAATAATAATAATAATAATAATAATAATAATAATAATAATAATAATAATAATAATAATAATAATAATAATAATAATAATAATAATAATAATAGTAATAATAATAATAGTAATAGTAATAATAATAATAATAATAATAATAATAATTTCTTTACAGTTTAGAGGGAAGGGAATTGTAACTTGTACAAGTAGTTAGCTGAAGGGAAGGGAAAGAAATTAAGTAAGCGGATTATACCTACCTTAATATCTTCAGCAACTAGTTCGTGTCCGGCTACCGTTAATTTTCCTGTTTCTTGGAACGCCTTCAGTTCTTCCTCAGAAACACCTGAAAATACGAAAACGTAAGAACCATGAAGAGATAACAAGTGTCAACCACAAGTGGAAGTAATCAGTATTAACGGTATACCAAACTACGTAGGGCATTACGCATTTTTGGGACCCACTAAATAAATAAAAAAACACCCTGGGTCGTTCGGTGCTCATACTTTTGATAGCCTCCTGTACTTTCTTGAAATCCTGTTTCAAACGTCGACCAAGTCTCTGATAATCCAAATCAGCTTTCAGTTTCAACCCATATTTTTCTTTATCTTTTGATGTGGTGACTGATTTCACATTTAACTCCTGAATGGGAAAACAGAAGAAGCCATGATATTGACTACAGAATAGATATTTCGATTATTAACGTTTATTAACGTTTATTAACGTTTATCAACGTTTCAATTGCCTTGAATTTCCATTGAGGTTTATTTTTTATATTCTGAAAGCATTTCTGATTGACGTATGTTACCTTTACACTGAAACATTTATGTTACCAATGACTGTTTGACATTAATGTTAGCGATAAACGCCAATAAACGTCTGGTGGGAACCGGTCTTCACAAAATAACTTGACAACATTTGGATCGTTAATCAAGAGTATTGAGCTGTCTTGTGATCATAAAACTTTTCACTTGGAAGTCTCTTTTCGTTTATTTGAAACAACAAGGCATGACGTAATCTACCACCTTGCTTACCCAGGCAAATGTTTTCGTGATGGTCACATCTCTTGTTACCTCAATTGTATGTCAAGACTTCGATCACAAAATAAACACCCTCCCGACAAAACGAGGCGGGGTAGGATAGATTGGCAAAATATTGACGTTGAGAAAAAATTCTGGAAAAAGTCTATTAAAAAATTCCTTTCATGCACCGATTAAGCACCTCAGCACATATAGTTAAGACTGGAGATTTTTGCTACATCGCTGAATTGAAGGAACCGCTTACTCAAGGACGGCCCTTAATCGATGCATTAAGGTCGTTTTCCATTAGGCGGAATCGTACGTGCGAGGTTGACTCTGGCGGACTTTGCGCATGCTCTCTTGCCTTGGTTTGGAGCTACAGGAAAACGCCCTATATGGTATTAAACGTCTATTACCAACCTTCTTACCGACCTTCTTATGTCGAGCTTTGTTACAAAAGAAAGGTGACCTCCTTCTATGTTTCAATAAATCGTACGCATATATGAACACTTACCGTCAGGATATATCTTTCCAAGGTTTGTACATCTGTGATATATTTCTCATCGTTGTGAAGGATAACGACCTCGGGTAAGGGATACTAAAGTAGATGGGAAAAATATCATGAATATATTTCAGTCTATGAGGAGGAGTGTTTTCTATAGGAATGGCAAACAATATCGCCTAATGTTTCAATGAAAAACACTCCTCCGAATGAAGAAAGCATTCGTATTTTATAACTTCTTTTACATAGAGAGTAAATATCATTATCAAAAATGCAGTTAGTTTAGTCATCAAATAGAAGAGTATTTTAGTTGCAATTCTTTCGCACAGTGATTTTTTATTTTGCACCTAAATATGGAGGAGGGGCGTTTATAAGAGGAAGGCATTAAAAAGAAGGGGCGTTAATCTTTTCCTTGAAATGATTCACTAGTAAGTAACCCGAAGACGGACGTCCGCGGTCGCACTCGAAGGTACTATCCACTACGCTATCGCTGCATCTTAATTAGAAGACATAAGAATATATCCTTTCTGAGAAGTGATTGAACTGAGCATAATGTGAGTACCTTCAGTGGTAATGTTTTCCGGTCTCTTGCTACTCTACCAAGTTCAATAACGGTCTGCATGCGAGAAACAGAACGCTCGACATCCAAGAATATCAAATCTTCCCTGAAATATGATTCATTCAAACCATCATATATAGTACACTCTTTTTCTTCTCACAAGTTAGCTCCCCATAACTCGAACCTCCATGGGCCCGATGAACATTGTTCGAGTCTTTTTTAAGAGAGTATTTTGTTACTAAAGGAGTTCGAGTTACTAAAGGAGTTCGAGTTACTGAAATGAGTTATAGAGGGTTCGAATTACCGGGATTCTACTGAACATAATACACCATTTTAAGCCACCGATCCCCCGTTAACACGCCGGTCTTTAGCGTTATTTTTGAAAAATAAAGGGGGTCATGTCGTGTAGGGCTGGCGTAAAAAGGGCCAATAACGTACTGAAAACGCTTCGTAGAAGTTATATCCAATACAGAATTAAAACCTCAACAAGTACGAGGTGGACTAAAAAAACTCATTGTGAATACCTTGGTTGTGGTAACATGGCGAAATGAACACTGCCTTTTTCAATTTCAGTCAGTCCGTCTTCAACGATGAAAGGCCTTAAGTTTTGGTACATATGCTCCGTTAGGAAAGGTGTGTACGGGGCCATAACCTTTACTAGAGTCAACACCACATTAAAAAGAGTGTTCAAAGCTTGTTGACCATCCTCGGCACCAGTTTCCCCCTAAAATGAATGTTTTACATCTTAGTAAATTCGCAATTACACATATTTATAAGCAAGAACAACATAGCCAATAAACATAGACCATCGCTAACTAATGGTCTATATACACTTTGATCGATTTTTTCCATATGATCGCGCTAACGAAAGAGATTGGAAACCATACAAACGAGTTGATAATTACGAACGTTTGGGAAAATGTGTTATCAGATCCTGTAACAAGTCAGTATGAAAAAATCGACCAAAGTGTATAGACCATAGCGAGTATATATTTATAGACTAGCAGAACACGAATTGATCCCTACACATGGCAGTCCCACTTTCTACATTACACAAATATCTACTTCCAACGTCTCGTCGCCATATATCGGATTATTGGTCAACGGCGTCGTTAGATATGATGAGTTAATTCAGGCCGATTCAGGCGGCTTATTTAAGAAAGAAAACGCTGAGATAAATTCAAAATTACAAAATAGCAAAACAACATAATATAAACAGACCTTTAACCTTTTCCTGTTAGAGCGAACATACCAGTTGGTGAGATTATCAATGAATTTCATTAACTTTGGTACAACAGTGTATAACCGATAAGCTAAGAACAAAGTGGATAGAGTTAGTTTCTGGTGACAATACACTGGAATATTTACCATCTTTAAATAACAGAAAAATACAAAGCCACAGTTTCGTTATCACACAAGTCTCCATTCACACTTAATCTTGGCTTTGATAACAAGTTTCGTCTTCCTGGCCTTGTTTCCATGACGACTTTCAAATTCCCCATAATTCCCCTATTATCCCAATTTTCTCTCCTTGTGATACCACATGCTGTATTTTCTCTAATAAACACCCTATTTTTAGGATTTTATTTTGCTCAATAGAGAGGGGCGTTTATTTCAAATAATAGAATTTTTTTGTGCATAAAACTTTTCTCAAACAAACTAATAAGAATATATAACTATATAACTAAATATATTTATCATGATTAATCAATGGTTTTCAAAAATGTTACCAAGACAAGTTTGTAAATATGGATCAAACTATGTAAACTCGTTACTCATAACATCTCCCCTATAGTCAAGATATTTATGTACTCATCTTCTTTGCATTTGAAGGTATTTCTATTGAACGCCCCAGTCAATAAGGGCGTTTATTAGAGAGGGCGTTTACTAGAAAAAATACGGTAGAAGAACATTACCTGCCATCTCTTGTTTGATGAAGAGAAGTAGACTTTGTGTAAATGATTCAATCCATTTGTCCATAATGTTTTCCGAAGGTTTGATATCTGATACATTGAATTGAAATTTTGAGCCATGCTCCTATGAAGTGATAACCAGAATATCAAATAAATGGTTTGTTTATTAAACCTACATGCAAGGTTAACAGACAATTTTTACGTTTCGACCAAAGCGAGATATCTCAATTTGTCAAAGAAGGATGGACTACCTGTTTCTTTGAGGGGAAAAAAGTGGAAGGAACAAAGAAATTTTTTTTCTTCGCAATGATTTTGAGCCTAGGATGCTGCTTATAAAAAGATGTGAGTATGAGCCACTCTCTGCTGCTTATAAAAAATGTGTATAATAACTACCTTTTCTTGAACTTCAATATTTTGTAGTAAAAATCTGTATGCATTATACCAAGGTAGAAAAACGTCCTTTATAATATCACGAACTCCCTCTTCACGAAATTTCAATGTATCGGCTCGTACCACAGGGGAATTAATTAAGTATAATCTATGATAAAATAATAATTTATATCTGCAAGAAGAAGGAAAAAGGGGAATTAATTAAGTATAATCTATGATAAAATAATAATTTATATCTGCAAGAAGAAGGAAAAAGAAACATTGAATGTCAAATATGTGATCCTAAGAAAGGGGAAACTTTTCAGACTAGTTAAACTTTCAAGAGTTGTACATACATGTTTTTCGTACAATATTTTAATTAATTAGAATCAGTTTTCTTTTGAGCACCTTAAGATTCTTAATTCCAAAAAATTGTCTGTAACTATATAAAGGACCAATATACATCACAGGGAAAAATCAGGGACGAATATTTTTACAAGTGACTAAATTTTCCCCATCTTTTTTTTATCCCGACTTTTTCCTAATAAAGGTAGGAAGGCAATACTGTTTGCTATTACCTCAACACTTTTAAATAATATTCCACATAATGACAACAAGTAACTGTTATGTTTTTTACTTACCTTAAAGCATCAGCACCATATTTATTCACAACAGACATTGGGTCAGGGTAATTCTTTTTCCGTTTACTCATTTTCTCACCATCTCTAATCAACAAAACAAGAATAGTAACTGAATCAGAAACAAAAGAAGAACTATAAGGGAAAAAGGGAGTTACTGAAGAGATACCTAGAAGAAGGGGTTACTGAAGAGATACCTAGAAGAAGGAGTTACTGAAGAGATACCTAGAAGAAGGGGTTACTGAAGAGATACCTAGAAGAAGGAGTTACTGAAGAGATACCTAGAAGAAGGGGTTACTGAAGAGATACCTAGAAGAAGGAGTTACTGAAGAGATACTTACTTGGCAAGCACTAACCCATTCACAATCAAGTTTTTAAATGGTGGTTTGTTAAACAACGCGGTAGAAATAACAAGAAGGGTATAAAACCTAAATAAAAACGAAAGATAATCAAAATGGTTGTAATTTAATTTAAGATTAGTACTAATAATTTGTATTCTAGATTTTATATCAAATGAATTAAAGATCCATTTTCCATGCTTATGAAGGACTTCTTTCCTGACTTATTTTCTCTTAATTGTGATTTTTCTTTTAACTTTCACATAAATTCATCTTGTCAGCTATCATTTGCTGTACACAACTGAATTAATGAATTGTTGCAAAGGTAAGAATAATGAGGTTTGAGATCACTCGCTGAGAGAGACTTATCACTACAACATAATGGAAACATAATTAATATATTTAAATGGAAACGAAAATAGTAACGAGAGAACATATATAATAAAAACTTTTTGGAATCATAAATTCAATCCCCAGGGTGTTAAAAAGAAGAGTTATGGAATGTACTTTCATCTTTTGAAACTTACCATCCTCTTGTTTGATCGACACCTTCAGCAATAAAGTCGGCTGGAAAAGATTCTTCGAAAGCTTCCTTATTTTCAAAAGGATAATGTGATTGTGCATAAGGCATACTAAAAGGAGAATCAAATAAAAACACATGAGCAATGAGAAGACTGGTAACAGTTAGCAGAATCCATCATGGTTGTGGCGAAGGAGTAGAAATATTTTCAATTTTAGTTCATTTTAGAATTTTAGAGTGTTTCAAGGCATGAAAATAGTGATGAAATATACTTTGAGGTTTGTGATATTTCCTTGATTTTAAAAATTGGAAGAAAATTTAGGGAATGTAATCAAGCATGATTGCATAACAGTACAACTAACAAAATGTTGTACCTGTTACATTCTCTAAAAAAATAACCAGCTCAAATTTCAAAACCAAATAATTTTAATACCTTCCACTTTCAAACCAACAATCGAAAACTTCGGATACTCGTTTCAAAGTACCTTTTCCTTTCTGAGACGGAATAGTGATTGAATCAACGCTAACCAAAAGGAAATTTAAAACAATTAAAGCTGTACCATAATGCAGATACAATCATGAAGAACGTATAAAAAGTTTTGACAACATATCCCTACTTCTCCCGATGCAAATCTTCAATTTTTTTTCCAGAGAGTTTGTGCAACTCCTCAATTGAACCAACACAAATAACCTGTAGCATGGAAACCACAACACTCACAACACGAAAAGAAAAGAACATTCTGATGTCGTGGAAACTACAGTAACATTGCAAATAAAAATAACCGCTGGCTCCTGACATCAACAACAGTAAGTCTCGACATCAACAGAATCAGAGATTTTGAAAAGAATGCTGTATTATTAATTGCCTGGAAGACATCTATATTCCCTTTCATTTATTGTCATTTAACAAAACATTATGATTTTTTTGCTGACATTTCCATCATTGCTATACAAATAAAATCATACAACACAATGTGAAAGTAAATAATCAAGACCTCTTCAAAATCATCGCTGCACCACAGTGGAATTGGTGTTCCCCAGTATCTATTTCGAGAAACATTCCAATCTCGAGCGTTCTCTAACCAGTTGTGGAACCTTTTTTCTTTGACAAACTCAGGCACCCTGTATGAAAATCAAAACATTATTATTGAATGTTAAGGAAGCTTGAAATAGCTTGGAAAAGTTGTATGTTTTCCAATTTCTCACAGAATCTTTCTTCCTCACTTCAAAAAAGGAAATGATTTATATTTTCTGAAAAAAATAAACCTATTTCCTAGAGTGAAGAAGACAAAATTGAATAAAACAATTCTAACCATCAAAAAACAACATAATTCAAGATGAAAGATCATTTATATATTAAAAATATTTATATTGTATATTTAGTTGACTCGATATTATCTCTGGCAGTTTGTTTAGCATGTAATCACACTTTGCCTACTTGTGCAAGTAACGATAAATTTGTATTTGTTATTTCTGGGCAAAAAAAGAATGTCCTTTTGTTACGTTTATACTTAGTGGATGTCATTTTTCTATCTCTTTTTCATTGTATGATTTGTTTATCATATGACATTTTTTTAACCAATCACAATTCAAATATAGAAACTTTGATTCTTAATTCTTTGTTTATATTTTTCTTTGTTTACATGTTAACATGTCAGGTCTGGTTGCAACTGAGAGGGCTAATTACAGACTGATTACAGGTTAATCAACCATACGATAAAATTTGCTTGTGAAGTTTTCAGACTTACCAATAACAGTCTTTATTATTCTTCAGCAGATCTGGTACTATTGTCTCCACTCGAATAAACCATCCAGGTACTGCTTTGTAAATAAGAGGTGTGTCAGACCTCCAACAAAATGGGTAATTGTGTTTGATTGTACTCTGATGCACCATCCGTCCAAGTTGTTTTAGTTTTTTTGATATGGCTTTGTCAGCATCCTATCAAATCAATTAGAAATAAAAATGAAAGTAAAATGCATTACATTTAATTGCTACGTGAAGCCTTGGAAAAAAAGACTGCCAGCATTCATTAATCTGGATTTCAAACTGATATTTAGATATAATAATTTAATGTTGATGATGTAACCATGGTCGTTTAGAAAGTTTGGAGACCTATTGTCAAGTTATTGCCGTTATTTTTGACTTGAACTAACAAGTGTATTTGTTTTGCGTTCACTTCGATCACATGATAGAAAATGATTACTGTACATTGGTTGTAATTTTGTCATGTGATCAAAATGAGTGCATGATTAAATTTGGCAATTGAAAAAATGGACTATTAGTTATTATAATAGGTTTCCAGACAAGGGAATTTTCTAATGACAATGATGTAAACTGGCATGTCAAAAATATCTCTATAAAAAGTCATGCATTACAAAATTATGAAGACTTATAACGTTATAATTAACAAAATCACTTTTAATTGTTTTTTTATTTACAATGGGTTACCCACAGTGTCAAGCCACAAGCAGATCTATCCCAGGAGCACATGCCAAATAGCTAACTTCCCTACCTTTACGTACATACATTTAAAATCAGTAACTTCATCAGTGAATAGTCCTGATGCATCAACGGGACATGGAAGTGTTCCACCATGCGTTAATATTCCATTACTGAGACAAACACGATAATCATCCTAAACAATCAAAGAATGTATCCTTAGTAACTTATCAACCCTTTTTACGTTGGCCCCTTTTACACCTGTCTTTATTGACGTTACTTTTGAAAATTCCACAGTCAAACCTTCACAAACATTTAAAGCTGGCCCTTTTAATGCAAAGTGATGAAAATTAACGCCATTTAGGGCCGGCGTAAAACAAGCCAATAAGTTTCTTATTTAATTTTAACAACACAACAGTACATCGGTAAACTTACTATAACTATGAAATTGATGAAACATTAAGGAAATAAACATTATATTTTTACCTCTCCAAAAGCTGGAGCAGAGTGTACAATACCAGTACCACTATCATTAGTCACATAACCATCAACAAGAACACGGAACGCACCATTTGTAGCCTTCATCTAATCATAGAAAATGTTAAAAAAAAAAAAAAAAAAAAAGGTTTCAAGCTTAAGACAAGGTAATCAGTAATCATCATCCTTCTTGAACTTTCTCTTTTTTTCTTACCTAACACAGATATTGGTTCTCTTGGGTAATCAGACAAAAGTTTTGGCACTGAATCATGGAATTATAAACAAACCTCTTTGAAGTATGGAAACAATGGTTGATATGTTTTTCCAGCCAATGATTTGCCTGGAAATCTAAATTAAATAAATTATAGTTATATTCTTAGTAACATAAAAAACTTTGAACAAGGCCAAAATGGATGTTTAGGTTTTATTAAAATTGGTACATGATTTGTCCTTAATTTACAAGTGCAACATAAAAACGAACATCGTTCCAACACTAATTACAGACCAACTCTATTCGAAATCAATGAACAGACGTAAGCAAGCAGTAAGCAAGCAGAGCACTATGCTAGCAAATAATGAAAGTACTGTTTTTCTAATCATGGCATCTATACAAACACCAAAGTGAAAAAAAAATGCTAACAAATGGAGTAAATGCTATTTTATCTTTAAAGTCAGTCAAAACTTTAAAAGAGTATATAACAGCATATATAACTAGTTTGTGGGATCCTAATTAAGTGTTGCTTGTAATTCTAACATGAAATATTGAGCCCATGTAATTCTTGATGCACCTGAAAGACAAAAAGGATTATCCATCCTTGTGCAATTTTCCTCTACACCTTCAGTGCCGTACCCAGGCACATTCCATATATAGTTTCACCAATATAGGTGCTAACTTTGGTGCCCAAAAATGTTTTAAAGAAGAATTGTAATCCACAGATGTTAGTGATACAAGACGTAGCTACTGATGCTTCAACCAAAGGTGCTGTACTCAAAATTATGGTAAGCATTTTTAAAAATTTTTTAAATTGGTTTCTCAATGAACATTTGCTTTTCAAAAGCCAAAATTAACAGAACTGATATAATATCCTTTTGTTTGCTTTTGATGCTAGTGCTAGGTATGGCAGTGACCTAGCTCACATGATAACAATAACACTTATAATATCAATTCTTGATTCTTTCTTTAACAATGGTGATAGTCAAAAGAAGGTACAACATACTTTTCAAGAATTGTGTATTCAGTTTCTGACTTGAATAATGCACTCAATCTTGCTTCCATCATGATGTAAACTTTATCATTGGAGTTATCTACAAAATAAAATCTTATCAAAATAAATATTTTTCAAGTCAACTCGAAAAACAACCATCATATTGCCTGACATACTCTCCTCTACTTCGCCAAAAAACATTCATCAGGTCCTAATTTTACAAGATTTAGGGAATGCCTCTACTACTTTCTTTTGTAGGTCAGTTGTAACGGAAACATTTAATCTACACAACAGACAAACAAACAAAAAAAACAAATAAATAAATAAATAAAACAGAAAACAGAATGGCTTTACATACCTTTAACTTTCACATAAGTAAGTTCTGGGTGTACAACAACAGCTAAATTACTTGGTAATGTCCAAGGTGTTGTTGTCCAAGCAATTAAACTGACATCAGGTGATTCATCAAGTGGAAAACTAACAATTACTATAAGAAAGATGTTTCCTTGTGCACTGACAATTTCCATAAAGTTTGTAAAAAGCCAGAAACATACACAGACAAAAGAATTTTCAGTACTTGGTTTACATTAGTTCTTTAAAGAAGCTACAAATATCAACTTACATACATAAAATACGTACATGATTACTATACACTTACCGGCAGGATCTATGACATCTTTATAATTTTGGTTGGCTTCAAAGTTAGAAACAGGTGTATTGCATTTAGTTGAGTAAGGCATAACCTAGAACATACAACACAGCTTTTCACAAAGAAAATTCTTGATTTCTAAATTTAATGCATGGATACTTCATTGCTAGGATGACAATTAATTTGCTATTTCCAAACTACTCTTTACTAGTGTGGGGACATTGCCCATTTAATACTTCTTGGAAAAGTTACAACGAATGCTTAAGAAGTTGGGGGTTGGGAGGTGTTTAACATGAACACACGCCTTCTTTCGTCTTAACATCTAACCTTCACAGCTATCAAAACATTAAAATGTTACATTATGTAGTTATGCCACAAACCAGCTCACTGTGCTCCCTAGCTTCTGCATTTTAATGTTTTTACACTTTTTCATGACAAGCATAGAAACACATTTATTTCGTTTATGTATATGAAGTTTCTATACTGTATGTATATCATCAATATAATAGACAAACATACTTTATACACTAGTTAACACCCTACTTTATAATCATTGCCTATGAATCTGAATAAAAAATAGATTTCATGTTTACTATAAAAATGTTTGGGGATTATTTGGGGATTATTTTTGTAATGAGACTCAAAAATAAGTATTACCCGAAAACCACGATAAACCATTCCTTTTTCGTGTAATTGCTTAAAAACCCACCTAAAAACAGAAATATGAATACCGAATACGAATTGTTGAAACTAATTATCCTGGCAAAAAAATTCTTATAGTCAGTGGTTTTATTTCATATTCTTCTTACAACGAACAGTATCACAAATATTCTTACCAAACAGATTCCATAAATGATGGGTATAAGGTTTTATAATCATTTTTGAAATCAATCCAACGACCTATTCGCCCAATTATTTCCTAGAAAATAAAATAATAGAAAGTATAGAAATATTAATAATTAATATTAAATAGAAATATAGAAATAATTGAAACAGCAAGCTTGTGGCTTACAAAACGCCATTGCAATATGGATGACAAGGAAAATGATGCATGTATTCTACATATTTCAAATTTAATGATGCAGTAAGATACCTGGGACTTTTCTTTAGAGGGACCAAATCAGTTGCTCCCTTGAAATCCATTTCATGAAAGTACATGAAAGTACTTAACAAGTGATTCACATAAGTAGGACATTCGTTAAGTGGGACCGATTTCTTTGAGACTCCCAGTTAACAGTAGTATAATGTAATTTAGCCATGAAAGCATTCAAAGCGACGTGTATTTCATTTGGTGCAACACTGATGAAAACAAAACATATTAGAAACTGTATGACAACCTATACCTCCCACTCTGTGGAATATCTCATAACAATACTTCTACACTCGTTGTTATATGCGGCAATTCCCATCTTGTGCACATCTTCAGGACCCTATCATATAAACAAAAGAAAAGAAAAATTATATTATAAACTTATAAAGGTCCTGTTACACAGTAAACTATTAGATAAATTATGCTCAAAGTACAAGCAAAATAGAAGTGGAATTTTTCTTTATTGGTGTCAATTGATTAACTTTTGAAAGACTTAGGTAATATGTGATAAACTATTCCATCAACACATAAGTAAGTTTTGTGCATAGCTTACTGTCTAACAGGACCTCAATACAAATATGACAACATAATTTGTTTTATGGCAATTATGAATGTATAGAGACTAGCATCCCAGTTAAAAATGTTTTACAGGTTTATTTCCCCATGAGTTCACCCCACCCCTACTTCCTATCCCACAAAGAGTGATGAAAAATAAAATCACAGAATTGTGATGGATAATTAGTAGGGCTCTAAAAACTGATAAAAAAATTTATGGGATTGCATGATGACAACAAACCGTTACGGAGATATCATTGTTCAAAGATTTCACGATTGGCCAATATCATGGACCCCAATTGACATCCGTTATTCCTATTGTTTCTCAAGATATTTGCCCTTAAATATCCTATTCTATTGAGTGTAATGCAGAGTGCCACTAGTGGTTTAGATAACAGATGGTTTTAGATATACTTAGAGAAGAAAGGCAAAAGTTACATTTCTCACCTTAATACCAAGCTTTTGATCAATCTCATATTCCTAAAAGTAAAAACTTCATGATTTAATTAAGCCATTAGTTAAGGCAATGTAAAATCAGATATACCTTATCAGGAAAAAAATCTTTTCCTCGATAAGGTATCCAACATCACAAATTTTGAATTGGTTCTGTCGTATTCAGAACAAACATTAAAATTTTTATAATATTATTATTTCGTAATCTTCTATACGAAGAAACTTTATAATGTTCAAAAAATATTAGAGTTCATCAGATAAAAAGGGTATTTTTCGGTATTTGAGTAAAATTGGTGGGAGAAATTAATTTCTAACAAAAAAATTATTTCCCTTTTGCAATTTGAAAACTATTACTTACCAACGGGAAAAACCTTAAAAACTGGATTTTTCAAAAATTCAAAATATATAATTCGCATGAAAAGTTTGATTTTTCCAAATTTTCGGAATTTAATCTATTTTCAATTGGCGAAAATTAAAAACCTGTGAATTGAATTTCTTCTCTTCAGATAATGCACAATCTTCATAAAGTCTCTGTGGAGGAGTGTTTTCTTTAGGAATGGCAAGCAATATTGTCTGCTGTTTCACAATTTTTAAGGTTTTTCCCGTTGGTAAGTACTAGTTGTCAAATGGAAAAAGGGAAATAAAGAAATAAACCCGATGGGTTCAGATAATGCATCTCACTTGCTAAAAATGATTTACAAAGTTTAAGTTTTATTTCAAAATTTCACACAACATAAAGTCATATTGCAGAATTAAGCAGGGTTTACACGTTTCAACTAGTTGAAGCAACTTTGAGTTGCTTCCACAAATCGCCATGTGTAAACACGATGGTTGAAGCAACTTTTTAGAGTTGAAACATGCTTTCAACTGCTTTCAACCGAGTTGAAAGAGTTGAGCAGTGTTCAACTCTTTCAACTAGTTGAACGGAAATTTCTATTGTTTTCGACGAAGTCATTGGGGAATTGAAAGAAAAAATCATTTTTTTTCGAAGAAATTTCGTCCACAATAAAGAACTTGTGTGTAAATTTGATTCAAAATGTCTTCAAAAAATCAGGAAGAAACAGAACGATTTATTGCTGCTTGGGAAGAGGAAGAACCGCTGTGGAATTGTAAATGTGCAAATTACAAAATACGCGGTGAACGAGACAAGTGCCTCGAACGTTTAGCTGGACAATTTGAAATAACTAGTAAGCTTCGAAATTATCATTCGTTGACATTTTTGTGGAATATTTTTGTACAAATATTTTCGTTTTCATTTGCAGAAAAAGAAGTCAGCCAGAAAATAAAAACTCTACGAACGTACTATTTAAGAGAATTGAATAAGGAACTCAACAGCAAAAAGAGTGGGGCAGGAACAGGTGAAATATACAAGTCATCGTGGATCCATTTTTCTTCAATGAACTTCATACGTGATGTGGTACAACCAAAAAAAACAGAAAATACAATGGTAAGAAAAATATCATCTATGTTAATAAATAACCGTAATGTTATGCTTGGAAGGTTTAATTATCTATTATATACAATTGTCTTGCCAAGAAACCTTTCCAGTTGAATTGAAATACTCTGAAAAACTATCACGAACGTCTTTGGCTGTGTTTGAATAGTTGTTGCTTCCTTGCATGACAAAAGATCTCAAAGGCGTACTTCCATCATCTCTCCAATCCCCTTGTAAGAGTTGATGTTCATCGTCTTCGCGATCCAGCGAATTGGGTGGAGTGTAACGGTTCGGTGATTTTTCTCTTAAAAAATTATGCAAGGCACAGCTTGCTAAAACAATTTTTTCAGCATTTTTTGGTTGCAATAAAATCGGTGATGAAAATATGCGAAACCTACTGGTCATAATTCCAAACGCATTTTCAACAATCCTTCTTGCTCTGCTGAGACGGTAATTGAATATTCTCTGCTCGTATGAAAGATTTCGTGTGCTATACGGCTTCATAATATGCTCTTGAAGTGGAAATGCATCATCAGCAACAACAACATATGGGATTTTTCTGTGTGGCTCTATATTTTCCCGTGATGGGATGCCTAAAGGATTGTGGAGGGAATTGAGAGCAGTCGAAATAGGGGAGTTTCGGAAAGCGCCACCGTCTGATACACGCCCATTGCAACCAACATCGATAAAGATGAATTTATAATCAGCATCTACTATCGCTAAGAGAACAATACTGAAAAAGCCCTTGTAATTAAAATAGTAAGAACCAGACTTTATCGGACATCTCAAAGTGATATGTTTTCCGTCCATGGCTCCCAAACAGTTTGGAAAATTCCATCTCTCCATAAAAGCTTCTGCAATCTTTTTCCATTCTGTCTGGGTGTTTGGTACCTAAAAGGTAATGTTTTCTTTTAGGAAATATGGGCAGATGAGGGAAACAAATTCTCAACGGAAGATTTTGATAATGAGGAATTACAAAGAGGAGAGCCTGGCGAAGAAGTAACCCCGATACCATGTACGAAAAAACCATTATCAGCAAGAAAAAGACCTAGATCGCCTTCCTTAACTTCCTCTGCTGCTGCTGTTATGTCATCAGCAATGGAGTATTTAAATGAAAAGAAAAACAAGGGCAGCGACACATGTGATGATGCTGAAAAAGTATTTGGTCAGCATGTTGCGAACAGTTTGCGTTCCATGAAGGATGAAAGAACAAGAGAATTTGCAAAATTCAAGATCCAGGAAATAATTTTTCAGTGTCGCATGGGTA
The DNA here is from genome assembly GCA_039566895.2 of Turritopsis rubra. Lineage (NCBI taxonomy): Eukaryota > Metazoa > Cnidaria > Hydrozoa > Anthoathecata > Oceaniidae > Turritopsis > Turritopsis rubra. The sequence goes on along the minus strand of CM077618.1, from coordinate 13,797,698 downwards.
ATTTGTGTTTGCCTAGCAACAATCATTTTGGAAATCCTAGTGTGCAAATGGCAGTAACAAATTGTAATCCAGTCGGCATGGCTCAAACGCAAGCTACATTACCATCTAGTCAACAATTTTCGATGTATTCCATAGATCAAAGATTTAACAACAATCCTTCGCGGAATCAAAACAATGTTACACCTCCGTTAACCCCTGCAACTACGAGTCATGAAATGTATTAGTATTATTGTTATGTAAAAAAGAAACGCTAAAAAAGATTGTTTACTTTACCTTCAAGTATTTTTCTTTTAATCTTTTATACAAAGCATCACAAACTTTAGGAACAAATATCGAATAAGTAGATTTGTTGATTCGGAATTCATACTGACTATCCGTGTAAGTTCTAAGATTCGCAAGAAAACGAATCGTCGCAGCCAATTTTACTTCTGCCGGTATCGCCTCTCTCATCAATGTACTTTTTTTCTCAATATCAGGACGAACCAATTCAAGCAATTCCAAAAAGTTTTCTTCACTTATTCGAAGATAATTTTGGTAGCCATCGACATCATTTAGTTTCATTTTTTCAAGCAAAGAATCGTAGACTCCAAAAACACTCCTTTCTAGCAGCCACGGCTTTGCCCAAACGGTTCTTTTTTTCCTCTTTTTTTTCGGTTCATCGCTGCTGTAATCACAGCGAGAACTGCTTCGTCTTCACTGCTCGAAGTCATTATTAAAAAGAGAGTTTCAACACATTCCACAAAAAAGTTGTAAAGCTGTTTACACGTACATGTTTCAACTACAAGTTGCTTCAACTTAAAGTTGCTTCAACTAGTTGAAACGTGTAAACCCTGCTTTACCAAAGTTAATTAGACAGGTGTTTCTGAACAAAACAAACTATTGTTTCCTAGTCTTTTTTTCATTTTAAAATTCATTCTTTCATGAACAAAGTTTCATTTGGGCTTTATAATAGGCGTGTGCATTCAGAGTCTTCTATCAATGAACATTATAGTGGCTTTAATAAAATGACGTCACCGCTCCATACGAAAATGTAAACAAAATAAAGAAGATTATATTCCAGCAGGATTACAAAATATTTTGTGAATGAAAAATCCTTATTTTAGTTGCACAAAAAGTTTTAGCAGACTATAAAAGCTTATTGACCTCAGTTGCTTGCATCAACATACATTCAGTCATACACACATACATTCAGTCCATAAAATCACAACCTTGGTCGATATTTTCCCAGAGAGAGAGACTGCCTAAACGGTTAAGGCCAACATAGGAAATTGAACTGTTGGCACTAAACAGCCTTATAGTTTCTACCCTGAAAAACCAAATTGATCACATCCATGCAGATTTATTTCATTTCATTTCCATCTTAAAAAAAAACAAAAGAGTTTACCACTGGAAGACCATGGCAATCCCATCCAAACCTCCTCTCGACATGAAAACCAGATTGATGTGCATATCTCGTAACTATGTCCTAAAAAATCAAACACAAACATATGAAAAGAAACGTTCGAACACCTAACCCATGGTTTCTCTCATATTTCATTTATGTTATTCTAATATATGATAATGAAACAACTTACTTTGATAGTCCCAGCCAGTAAGTGTCCATAATGTGGTAGGCCAGTTGCAAAAGGAGGACCATCATAAAATGAGTACCTTTAATAAAAGGTGTTAGTGGAGGTTTACTGTCGTGAGTAATCATGCCACTGCATTTTGGTACAAAGTTACGGCACATGGTTTTTTACGGCACATGGTTTTTACGGTATCTACTTTGTTATTCCACTGTTCCGTGTTTTATCTCTAAATTGTTTTCAAATGGTTTTGTCGAGAAAAGAATATATGGTTAAACACGGACGTATCTTCCCATTCCTTTTCTCCCCTGTTTATCTAATCTTCAAAGGAAAAAAATGCCTTTATATTTTTATTACTAATATTGTTTTTATATTGTATTTCATTTCTTACATCCTTTTGAATGTAAATTAGGTTTCCTTTTTCATTTATTAGATTCTAAAATTGTTTTGTCGAGCATAGATCAAACTACCTTATATAAAATGCATTGAAAAATTCTGATGCTTTAGACAAAATAAGTTTTAATATTACCGGGAGAGCAATACATCATAACGATTTTATTTACTGACATACTCAAATTTTACATCTTTAATTTTTATTTATTTTAAGATCTTTTAACTAATTTCATTTAAATTTCTACTCAGCAAATCTCATATTTTGTGCCAAATGTCCTCTAATCTGTGTTGTAGTGAGCCACTACAACAGTAGACAAGTCAACTTTTTTTTAGTTTTCCTTGCTTTGCGAAGTGCTCTGTCGCGTTCAATCATTATTGATTTTACGTGTGTTGAAATCCATGGGCAAAATCTGCCTTTACTCGCTACTCATTTTGTTACCTTAGCCCTCTTATTTGTTTTTTGCATTAACGTGCCTTAATCCTTTTGGTTTTTAATTTTCTAATTTCTTTGGTTAAATGTACTTTTCTTACATAAGGTAGTTTCATCTAAGTTTGACATGCTTCTATATTCGACACATGTTAATATTGAAGCGATTAATCAACGGAAAAAAATGAAATACATTGAAAAAGGAAGCTTACAGTAAGTACTTTTCACCCAATAGTTTAAATTTGAAATATCTCTTAATAATTGGGGGTAAATTCAAGATGAGTCTGAAACCTCTTTAAACAAATCCAAACACAAAAAACACGAACGAAATAAAGTTGTTGATATTCACGTGCACTGTTATCGCCACATCTTGTTTACTACTGGAACGGAAAGATTGGTCATGGTACTTCAAATCATGACTTTTAAATCCTCGTTTTGAAAGCAGATTTCCATATAGGGGAGGTTTTCCCTTCCCTGGTGCGATATTTTGTTTTCGACATGCTTAATAACCAGCTGATTATCAGAGCTTTTTTGCATTGTGATGTAATAGTTATGAAAATGTTACGAGTATCTTCAAGGGTAATTAGCGGTAAAGAAAAGAAATATCACCTCTAGTGTTTCCTTTGGGATTATTACGGCACGTGGTTTGTACGGTATCTACTTTGTTATTCCACTGTTCCGTGTTTTATCTCTAAGTTGTTTTGAAAATTGTTGTGTCGAATAAAGATTATATGGTTGAAAACGGAGGAGGTATCCTCCCGTTCCTTTTCTCCTCCGTTTATCTATCTTCAAAGTAAAGAAATGTCTTTATCTTTTTATTTCTAATGTTGTTTGGATATTGTATTTCATATCTTACATCCTTTTGAACGTAAATTAGGTTTCCTTTTTCATTTATTGGATTGTAAAGTTGTTGTGTCGAACTTAAATGAAACTACCTTATATATATTTTTATTATTTTATTTTATATATAAATTCAATTAATTTTATCAATGTTTTTTTTTAACCTGAGCTCCTATATTACACCTTTTCTGTGGGTTACTCTACTGCTATTCTAATTCTGCTTATTTTTGCTCAACATTTGCTAAGTTTGACCTGAGTTGTGGTTATACTCCTTTTGAGTCGTTTTTACTTTTTCGTTTGATTTACTCAGTATGTCCACATCAGTGTTTGTCACTGCCTCATGTATATTTATTGTATATATCTTATATATGATTTATTTTATACAGACTACGACCTCCTTTAGCAAATAACTTAATAATAATAATAATAATAATAATAATATAACAATTGAATTCTAAGAAACCAAGTCACTTTGGGCTGCTTTTCAGTAAAAAGATAAACATTATTTACCTGTCTAGCTATACATAAACATTCAGTAACGTAAGTAATAGTCTGTTTAGCATTTAAACAGAACACAAACCTTGGCTTTCCTTGAGACAACTTTAAAGACGTCTGAAAAGCATCTATTTTTCCCCATAATTCTAAAACCTTCTCCTCTTCTTTGGGAAAATTATAACTTTCACTAACGGATTTAGCCATCCCTTTATGTATACAAACCGAAGTCGTGGAATATATTCGTTTGTGTATGTTGTTTTTGCTGATCACACGTATTGCACTTATCATTCCACCATTTTCTTCTTACACATGATTGCATCAGTAAGATTTTTAGCCTGGATAAACAAGGGCACAAACTGCGCAGAGGCTGGATTTCCATCGTCGCGTCGCGTGGCTGAGAGACCGAGAAAGGCTGAGAGACCGTAGGAGAAGACCACTATATTTCAGAGCGGAATGAACAAGAGAGTCTATTATGACAGTAAATTCTCTGAAGAAATCTTTACAATTTTAATAAACACCTACTCTCTTTTTAACTCCCCCTTTTGTTCAACGCCCAGAGCGCAGGAGGGCTGTTAACCTTCCTTAAACAGATCATTATACGTTAATCGTATAATGATGGAAATATTATGAACGAATTTTGGATTTTCGTTCATTCAAACTATTTATTTCCGCACGCGTGGTGCGATTATTTTCTTTCGTATTATGATGGAGAATTAACACGTTGTTCGCATGTTGCGGATAGTATCCGATATGAAAATCATTTCAGAATGAACTGATTGCGTTCCAATAACCCTATTCACACGTGAGGAAACAGATGTTTCGTATTGATGTTCAAATAATAGCGACGCTTTCAAAAATAAACACCATGATAACTCAAACATAAATTGCGCACAACTACTAGATTATGTTTTAGGTAAGTGAAAAGCGCACTTCAGAGTGGAATAATTTGCTTTCGTAAATTGTAAAAAGAAAAGAAATGTAAAATAGAAGAAAAACGAAGAAAAAATGAGCTTTTTTCTACGTAACCTGCGTAGCTCATTTTTGGGTATGCTAAAAGTAAAACTTCCATCTTTCCTGATTGAGTTATAAAAATATTTGCAATTTTTTCAGGACTTCTAAAAGTTACCAGTGTTCAAAACGACTAAAAACCGAATACAAGCCTGTTCAGCTTTTTTTTTCTTTCTCGTCAGGGGCATTAGAGGACGATGCAATTCAAAATTGTGTCTAGTATACGCATGCGTGAACTTTAAATCACGCGCTCACGTAAACACAATTTTTAATTTCTTCGGCAAAAACTTACAGCTTACGGGACAAAAACGAACTGGATTGTACGTCAGAATAAATAGACTGTGGAGACGTTTATATTTCGCTTAACCGTGATGTTATGTCTTTTACCACACTCCAGCTTACCCTTTTAATTGCTAAAATGAAATAGATACAGAGCTAACACTAATGGATTTTTCTATTCCCGAACAAGTATTGTCTGAGAAAAACATGTGTATCTTCATCTGTCTCAATATAATAATTAAGAATAACTACAAGTCTTTTTAATAGTTCCGATGAAATACTTTAGTTTTAGTTATCCTCGACTGATGTTTCGTACATGGGGAGTTCATCGGACCAACTTACAAGATCAAACCGAAACGACGGAGAATTTCTTCCAAAATAGCATATCTTCCAACCGTAAACTAACAAGCCCAAGCCGAAACAATGCAACATTTCGTCCAAAGTATAGCATATATGTTCCAACCATAAACTAAATTGATGCTTCTTTATCAGATATGGAACGGACCAGACATTCTTTCATGACAGTATGAATCCTCAAACAAGACTCGATACACGTGTTGATAGTTTTCACAGACTCATCCAGGTCCTGCATTCCAGTTTTAAGTAAACAAGAGATCTGATTCAATGATGGTAGATAAGCGACAGTCACTTGACCGCATATCTGTGAATGAGTTTCTTCTCTAGCAGTGGGATCCACCAAAGTACTCTTTTCGTTAAAAACACCTGAGCATGACGTCACTAAATCTAACATTTCAATTCCTGCATCCGCCAAAGCAACACTTGCTGCTACAATGGCATGACTCATTGTGTTTCCATTGTCCTCAAGAACGTTTATATACACATCAATCTGTGCTTTTGGATACGATTCTAAGCAAACAGTGGAGTGCAATGCTTCCATAATCAACTCGGAATATTCCTTACTCTCTCGTTTGCTGTGATCAGATAGTCTTCCATTTTTAGCAAACGGTGCATAGGACAGTTCACATGTGATTCGTCCGGTGGAGCTGAATTCATGCTTCTTTGAATTATCGCGTGGACCGTATACAGAACATATAACCTTCGTACCACATGTTTCAAGAAAGGCAGAACCATTTGCCTTTTGTACTATTCCTAGAAAGAAAGGTAAAACTTGTTAAAATAAGTGTATAGGTGAGACAAACGTCGAATGATAGATCTGTCTTAATCTTCCTGAAAATGAGACGTCTGTGAAAAAAAAGTTGGTTGCCAGATTCTTCGAAACCACGAATCGGTGGAACGACAAGAACAGAAACACATTGTGGGATAGAACTAAACTTCATCCTAATCCTTCCTGTTGAAGAAGATATCCGAGAACGACCGTTCCAAATCCGTTTTCTGATGAAATATTCCACTTACGCTTATAACCCAAAAATCGATGTCCTTTCCGCCAAAAAGACCGTCGGCCGGTCGATAAAAAACTGTATATGAAGGAGATTTAAATATGAGCCGGACGGACAAAGGGAACCAGACTCACCTCATATTGCACCTACTTCACGTTTGGGAAGAGGTTTCACCTAAAAACGAGACTAAATACAGACATTACAATTACAATAGTTACCGGCTTTCAAGTATATGGGACGGATTTCATCACTCTTTCGACCATCTTGTCGAGTACAATCGTCGAATACATTTCCTTCAATTTGTTTCGTGAGTGAAACCAATGATTGTGTCACAGCAGGACCATTGATACGTCGCGTATCACGTAACATGGAGCCGATTCCTTGTACATATACTCTACAATAATCAAGTAGGGCCTGTTCACATCTCAATATATATCATTAAAGCATACAATTACATCTTTCAAATAAAGCCTCGTTTACACTAAACGATTTTGATTTTCACGACAAATCGAATGGTGTAAACAGAGAATACTACCATATGTCAGAGATGTTTTGATAAGTTTTATTTTCCTCAAATCCCAAAAATGTACAAGAAACAGAAAAATTGAGAAAAAGAAGGAAAAAAAAAAGAATTTTGACGGAAACTACAGTGTAAACTAAAACTTAAAATAGATTCTAAGAGAAGAAATTCTTAGAGTAAACCCAAAAGCTCTCACTCGCGCTCACTCGCACACCCATTAGAAAAGCTCTCACTCGCGCTGTCACTTATGAAACGTACGTCAGAAATCTTTACATTTTTACAGCATTGTTATATATTTAATAAATTGTTCTAAATGAAATGTATATAAATCAAACTACATCTAGTGTAACATGGGTTTTATCTCTCTTTTAGCTCCATACTAAACATTTTAAAGTTGATATAGTGGTCACGTTACCCTTTACTTTTTAGTTGACTTTGAAAAGCAATAATCTTGGGAGAGATTAACAATAGCATTTTTTTGCATGCAGATAGTTCTACAAAATACACAACGAAGCAGTTTATTATACACCCTCGGCATAACCATTCTCATATCTAAAGCAAACATTGGTAAGTCGCAGGTACGCTATACATGCTCGAGCATGGCAAAGAAACCGACACACGAGACTCCACACATTGTTACCATAACAACAGCCAATATCGTCATTCACTGTGGAAGTAGGTACAATTTCTTTAAGTGCCAGTTTTTTGCCTATACTCATCCACTTGGTTAATTTGTGATTGCATTGTATGAACTCTTTTTTGTATATATTCCTCGTCTTCCGGTTGAATAGTGAAGAGAGATTGGACTTTTCCGAAGAAGAATCTTCGAATAGGAGAGAAGCAATGTTCTTGCCTACCATAGTCCATCCAAAGTATACCGTACAGTAACACCCCTCCAGTCACCACTTTCGTGAAAAGGCCGAAACGCCGATCATGGTTCGGAAAAATTAACGGTTTGAACAGCTCTGGATCATTCGGCAACAACGGCGGACGATGTTTAGCACTGGAAGTAATTGTCTCGATCATCCTATTTCGTGGTATATCAGACATCTTTTTTTGGATCTGAAGAAGGAAGCAAATTTCATTTCATTGCAGAAAAATCAAGAAGTCTCGTACGATATCAAATATCGTCGGATGACAACTGAACAAAATTCATTCCTATCGTTAATACACCATTCCGATATGTCGGAAAAATGTGTGCTCCTTCACGGTGTTTGGATAAGCACGTTTTATCAAGGTTATCACTGTGAAAATGGATTTTTAGAAAGAAACTGTTTGTGTGCAAAACCTTTTCCATTCGACTTTTTTATTATCAAAATAACTTTCTAAAAAGATTTTCGTTTCCAGTTAACAACTTTATTTTAAGAAACCAATTTTCGTCCCGGTCAAAAGCTCTCACGAAAATATTTTTTTATCTTCGAAACTCTACGACAGTGTTTACGGTCCTATATCGGAATGGTGTATTTTAACAGATCTTTCAAACTACACACAGAATTCACCGACCACAAAGTGTTACTTTACAGGAACTCAAGTATATTCATTTGAAAATTTCTCCTCACGATGGATTTACGGTGAAAAGTGTTTGAAGGAACGAGGCATAACTTGACTCTAGCCTCATTTTCCCAGAATAAATTCATAAGGTTTTCACCATAAACTTAGGTGAGGAGAAATTGTCAGATGAACTATATGCTCAGTCCTTTTACAGTAATTAAACACACCCTCCACCACAGTGGAGTGGATTTTGATGATGAGTTTACATGTAAATGTACTGTAAAAGCTTACATGTATGAACATGCAAAAAATGAATAAATAGATAAATAAAAATGCATTATAGTCGCAACTCAAAACAACAAACAAGGGAAAAGTCTCCCCCTTAAAATATAGGTCAAATGTCTTGATGTCAATGAGTAATAAATCTATCGGATTCTAACCATCTCACTTCTTGATTGAAAGCTTTATAAAATCATTTGAATGAACGAGGCATAACCCGACTCTTATCCTCGCTGGCCCAAACAAATTTTAAAAGGTTAACACCACATATTTTAGCTGGTTAGAAATCGGTAGATACGCTATCCATGCAAAAAATTGACTAGTCATGGACAGTCTTACCAGTTCATGTTCTTGTAAGTAAGCATATTATTTTACATAGGTACGTTAATCTAAGCCAAACCTCCACATATGTTGTAAAGATTTCGAACAATGCGTAAATATCAAAATAATTCACAAAAAGTCGAAAATATTACAAAACACGAATGGTTGTCAAAATTTTTGTCCCGATAAACCACATCTATCGGAAAACACAGAAACAGTTTTCAAATATTTCACCATCGGTTTTCGGTTTTTTCTTCTTCTTCTTCTTCGTGGGGACGCCATGTTAATCTTCCTCAACGTCCATATCGTTATCATTGTCATGTATATCTCCATTCACTGTTTTACCTGGTATATGACCCTGTTGTAGCAATAATTCTAACTTGCGTACTTCTTCTAGTGTGGTGGCTTCAGCTATCGCAGCCTGTCAAAATAAGAGAAACATTTAGCGGTGAACTGACACTGATACTAAACAATTATTTCTATAAATTGGACCTTTTCATCACTAATCTTTAGTGCTTCGTTTACGAGGAATGAGTAACAATGAGATTCATGATCAAAAGAATTTTATTTACAACTTCTTATAAAATACATCTGTATCCGTTCAAGTTGTACCCTTTCAAGAACTTGATTTTCAACACCCCGTGGATTCTACTCAAGGACTGCCTCGCTTAACTCAAACATTCCTAAAGACAGATCAACGTGGCGGTCTCTCTATCCTCAAAAATTAAATTCCAGGAGTTTCCTGGAACAAAAGCATATAACTGCTAGTTCAAATAAGTGAGAGTCGCCATTAAGACACACCACAGAAAAAGACCTCTATGAAAAAAGTGTGGAAAATGATTTCAGGACTTTTCCCGGTTTGTCCATAGATAAGTTGCATATCCAAGAGTTACCAGGAGAAGTGGTCACCCTGCAGATCTTTTTCTTACCCTTTCACTGTCCAACTTAGCATAGAAATAGCTATAATATGCAATTCATAACAAAACAAAAGAGGTGAATGATACAAACAACAGCAACGGCGGATCCAGGGTATGTCGAAAATTGTGGAGGAGCACATTAACATAATTTCTGTTTTCAGTCTGTATTACCAATGGAATTATTAGGACAATTTCTTTTTATCCTTCAATAGCTAAAAATCTTCTCAACAAATTTCGACAAAACCTCTAGATCCGCCATTGAACAGTGACCACGTTTAAAAAAATTCTCAAACCAAGAAAGGAATACAGAGGGAACATAATAAAACACAAAGGAATGTAGAATGGAACACTAGTCATGGAAAGAAAACTGTTTATAACCTTAATTGCTTCTTGATCCTTATATTTTTCTGCAAGGAATTTCTCGTCTTCTTCGTTTGTGATAGTAATATCTTTTACTTCGAATCTAAAATCAATAAATAAATGAATAAATAAATAAGAGATGAGGAGAAGAAACTTCTATAAAACTATAAAAACAAAGTGGATGTTGGTTAATAAGGAGTCATCATCCACTTTATGTGTGTTACCTACGTTTTCGTACGTTTTGCAGCAATATCCTTTTTCAAGATTTCACCTTTAGCACCACTAAATAATGCTTTGGCAGCTTTTCTTTCCTAAAATAATGAAATAAATGATGAACATAGGATGAGCGTAGGAGGTGAATGAAAGAAACCGGTTTATAAGAAACTGTAGTCACTGTAGCCTAGCAACCTAAGAAACTCATCCACTCAGTCCAACCTATGCTAAGAAACTCATCCACTCAGTCCAACCTATGCTAAGAAACTCATCCACTCAGTCCAACCAATGCTAAGAAACTGAGAATTTTTTTGAGCTTGAACATTTTTTTCTAATAGAGACATGGACTTGACTAACAAGTGCCTTTTTCACTGTTTCTTTAAGGGAAAAAACTTTTGTTATATATAGATAGATTTTGTTTTATAGATAGACATAAAGATCATGAAAAGTTTGTTCTTTGTGACATTCTACAAGACCACAATTATTTCAATGGCTAGAGACCCAGAAGCTTATAAGTTTCTTATAAAAAAACCCTGTGTACTTCAAACCACCTCCACAATTCAAAGGTTCTGTAAATCGAACATACTATAAATCGAACCATTTTGAACTACATAATGAAAATAAAAGAGCAGTTTTCATAAGTCAATTTTCAAGAGCACATTCATTCCTGGGTTTTATGCTGGCCAGTACTTTATCAAAGATTTTAAAACTTTCCTTTACAAACATAAAGTCCTTATAGCTCACAGCTTTGCAAGATAAAGTGCTAAAAAAAGCCTTATGATGTTTCAGGAGAGTAAAATAAAACATGAAGTTTCTGAAAGTGTATAAAGAGCACATCTTGAAATGTAGTCTTGAAGATCAGATCAACCTTGTGCAGCTGTGGCTAAAGGTCACATGTTCGATTTTCAAGAATGTTCATTGGTTCATTGAAATAGAAAAGGCTCTTTGATTGGTTGACTGGATTGTGTACCAATGACTTTTTTATTACCAACAGGAAAACTTTCTGTTACATTATGATCAGGAAGGATTAACTTACTCGTGTTAATTTTTGAGATTTCATAACTCAACAGAAAGTATTAGGTAAAAATTTCATAAAATTTTGATTTACCTTTAATCTAACTCTGGTAAAATCGATGACACGTAACTGAGGTAACTTGTAGATCAAGTATGCTCGATAGTTTGGTTTATTAGCAATCGGATTTCGTAATAAGCTATGAAGTAAAATTAAAGAATGAAATGTGAAGGAAACAAATTTTTCAATTAAAAACATTACACTAGTAGAGAATTCATGAAAAATGTTAAAAGTGAAAAAAAAAAAAAAAAAAAAGGATAAACTATCTGATAAATTATGCTGTTGAAATTGATTTTTTTTCTTTACTGACGTCAGTCAATTGATTAATTTTTTTGATAATTTAGGTATGATACAGGATAAACTATTCAGTCAAGTAATCTATTTTAAATAAGTTTTGAGCATAGTTTATTTAATAGTTTACCGTCTAACAGGACCCTAAGAGCAATAAAGATTGTCCTACCATATGTTCGTTAGAGTTTTCACAGTAGCTAATGGATCGACATCAATCTATGAAAATACAATGGATTACAATGAATAACTAATTATAAACCACAGCTAACACAGCTATTGCTTGTTCTTCGGTCAATTTTTTCTTAATGCACACCCTTAATTTTAAATAGGCCTAAGTCTAAAGACCTTTCATTTAAACAGGCCAAAGTCCAAAGACCTTTCATTTAAACAGGGCTAAATCCAAAGACCTTTCATTTAAACAGGGCTAAGTACAAAGGACCTTTCATTTAAACAGCGCTAAATCCAAAGACCTTTCATTTAAACAGGGCTAAGTACAAAGGACCATAAGTAGTCTTAGGCCTCATTAAAAGTGATGGGTATCTCGACTAATGAGTGTTTAAAATAAAGAGTGCAACGGGTTTGTTCCAGGATCTGATAACACGATTTGCAATTGTTTGTAATATAACTGGCTTGTTTGTATAGTTCCTAATCCCTTTTTGTTAGCCTGGTCATATGAAAAAATAAACCAACGTGTGTAGAGCATAGCCAGTTAGCGTGCTGCGGTCAATATTTATGAATAACATAAACCAGAAGAAAGAAGTAGTATTATTCAGATTCAAAGTGTGAAAAAAACTTTACCAATTCCTGAACATTATTGTTAGTTAAGATTAATGTCTCCAATTGTGGTAATGATTCTTCTAAATGTTCTTCAAAACGACTGAAATAAATGAAGAAGAAAAATACAACCAAGTAAGGGCCAATTCCTTGTTGATCACTTTTCAGAATCGACGACTTCTTTGATGTGTTATCATAACATTTTCCCCTCACTTAAAATAGAACCCCTGAAATTCTGAACTTCACGTTATTTCAATGGCGGACGCAGGATGAGTATAGTTGATTCAAAAGCACTCTTAAGCATTGCTCAATGCTCCAGTCATTCATAAATAACTTTTATAAAACAAAGTGAAGCAATATACATTACCTGAATAACAAAAAGATGGAGATACAAGACAATATATAGGTGTTAAGGAATTGTTGTATTGTTTAGACATGCTTGTTTATACATGTCAACAAACCAGGTGACGCTGGTTGTTACTCACTTAAGAGTAACATGTAATGTAAAATAGCTTACCTTAAGTTATCTTCACAGTTTTTATTTTACCTAATATTTATTTATAAATAATTAACAACTTTAACATAAACTCAAACAAAACTTGTAGACAAGTGTAAAGATACAATTTTCCTTCTTGTAGACATTTGAGCAGAAGGACATACATACCACAGTAAATTCAATGCCAGAAAAACAACCGACAAAATGGTAGAGGGATTCTAGTTATAACTGATACATTAAAGTTGAGATCTTACCATACTCTGTTGTTGTTAAGTAGGATCATCTTCAATCTTTTCAGGAGTGGAAATCCTTCTAACTTCTTAATGTCGTTATCAGAAAAATCAATACAGTCAAACTGATCCTAAGAAAAATGTTAACAGTCTTTAAAACCAGTTGTGAAATTCCAGCATGATATTTTTGGGTTTGCATGGAACGTATACCCCGGAGAGAATTGAGTTTTATTTCAGGACGGCGTGACATAGAAAAAAAAAGCAGCCTTAAAGCCGAAAGTCAGTGGCAAGTAATAGCAAAAATGAAGGCCATTAATTTGGAATAACACTGAAGAAAAATACATTGGATTCTCAGTTACCGATAACAGAACATAACAAAGAATCATTATGATTCTAGGACTATAAGTTTTTGGAGTATCATAGTTGGAAAAATTTTGAGAAAATTTTGAAATGGCTATTGCAAAAAGATTTCCTTTCGCAGTAGAAGGTTCCTGTAAAATTCATCTAAAAGCTTTATATAATTAAATATTTAATTTCATTTTTCAGCTGGAAATGAAAGTAGGAGACAATGCAACAAAGCTGATGGTTGTTGGGGACAAAGTGAGTCGCCTGCTGGTGGGGGTGGGGTGCTTTAATTTCAAACATGTTATTACACAGGGTACACAGGGTACAAATCAGCGACTCCCAATTAGCGAAATTTTCTGCAAAGCTTTTCAAGCCAAACAACAAAAATGTGAAGTTATGATCTGCAAAAAAGATGACAATTTTATTCAACAAACGCCTCAGCACGTCAACATAGCTAGCAATTCACATGTCCATTTTGTACGTATTATTTGCCTAGTGCAACTCTCCTTTTTAGTTGGTTATTTTTATTTTCTAATTCATACCATAGATCCCACTATAAACCAAGAACAAATATGTGTCTTACCAAAGTGGCACCTAAATTCTCAATAGCTGATATTTTGTATCCTCGCAGATCAATTTCTCGTTCTCTCAGTGGATTGGTGTATTGAGGAGATTGCTCAATCATCTCTGCAGTGAGTTTGACCATCTTTACAAGTTGGTTTTATTGCTAGTAGTACTAAGAAATGCAATAATATAAAGAATATAGAATATACATGTCAGCCAGCCAGTAGATTCAGACAAAATAGAGTATTATTGTGTTTATATTATAAGATTCAAAAAGTCATTTTGAGGCAAGTAATGAAATAATTAGTCAACGATTATAAAACATTACACAAACCCTTTATATAAGTATCTGGGATCTTGAATGACAAAATACAGTATCAAGAAATTCACGGCAACACAGGTAGAGATATGAGATACGAAGCTGTCATAAGTTAAGAATTTAAATATAAGTTACAAATAAAAATCTATCAACAAAAACAACGAAAGCTCTATAAATTTATAACTCAAATTGAACTTCTAGTACGCCTAAATTTCCATGCCTCATCACTTGTGTTTGCGAAGATGAAATAGCAACTTACAGAGGATTCTCAAAACTATGTCTCATTAAAACCGCAACAGAATAACATATAAACCGAAAGAAAACAACAAGGTAGGTTTATGATTAAGTGGGCAAAATCTTCAAAAAGTCTCTGCAGAGGAGCGTTTTCTATAGGAATGGCAAGCAATGCTGCTGTTTCAATAAAAACACACTCCTTCACAGAGACTTTTTGAAGATTTTGCCCACAAGTTAAGTTTAGATTTTATGGAAATAAGATAGATTGCCTGTAAATTGCTTGTAAAGAAAAAAATTATTGATTTGACAAAGGAACATCGTCAAAATAGAATTGCGTCAACAACCGAACTTGTCGTTTTCTTTCGGTTTATATGATTTCGGTTTATAAGTTTCAAATACGACAAGTAATTTAGAAAATAGTGACACTGCACCCAAATATTCTTCTTAATAAAATATATGTATATATTACTGTACAATTTATAAATTCCATATAATTTTTTGCAACGTAAAAAAATAATCAAAAATCTCATCATTGAAAATATAGTTATTTATAATGTATTAAATTATGTCCTAAATTTTGAAGTGATTGAATGACAATCACTTTCTCAACAAATCCTCCCGTTTAACAGGAATTGAAAGAAAAAAAACACCCTCAGAAATATCTCTTTACAGATCATTCATCATCGTACTTTCTCGTTATATTTCCGCCCTCCTTTGGACACATATTCCTTGAGAAATATTGTCAAGCTATTGCTCAGAAATTTATCTAATTTTTGTTATCTTAAAAACTAAATTTTGAATTTTTATATAAAATATTTTAACAGGAGTATGAAAATGAAACAGACACAAACCAAAACATTGAAGCTGTCAAATAAAATACGCCAGTAGTTTGCATGTGAAAAGTCATTTCTAGGAATTTTTCCTCATCATAACAATATTCAAATTTACCTGACATCCATTATTTTGCACACAAGCCTCCCTTCCACACTTGAATTCTTGAGATTTTTTTGTAGACACATAGATCAAATATTGGCCATGTAACGAAAACTTTGATTTGAGTAGGAACATTTAACTTGGATAGGTCCAAGTTCTCCTTCGAGATTTTATACTGGATAGCAAAACCCAGTGACAAGATGAAATTTTGAGTTCCTATTGTCCAAGCACAAAAACCTTTCTTATTTCAGTTTTCTAATATATATATCAATTTCTAGTTTTTAAGTCTTAAGTTATTATTCATGAAATTCCACATAATGGTCCTCTTCATCAATACTTGTAGGGTTAGAGTTTGGTACTTGGTACATCTCGTGATTACGAATTGCTTCGGCATTTTGGTATTCTGAGAAACTCAAATTTTTGTACACTTGTGGTTCTTGGAACACTGGAACTTCATATGACGAATCGACTTCAGGATCTGAAGGATTCTTCAATACATCATAATGTTTAGGAGCTTCTGTGCTTTTTGTGTACTCAGTCACATTTGTGTAATCATCCTCTTCCTCCTCTTCATCAGTTCGTTTCCTGACTCTCGGATATTCATAGTCATGACCAACATTAGCAGCGGCGGCCATTTTTCTTCTTCTTTTTCTTACGAAGCAAATGATAACTGCCACAAGAATTAAGAAAACTACAGATGCGCTTACCAAAATGATTAAGTAAAAAGTTGATGAATCTAAAAATCAAAACAAATTAAATCAAAACAAATTAAAACAAAACAAATGTTTAGAAAATTTAGATTGCAGTGTCATGTGTAATAAGGGGCTTTTTGAACATCGTAGATTATAAGTGTTAATGCTTGGTTTAAAAAAGCAATTTCTGAAAATTAGCAAAAGAACTCACAGCCTTGATTCTCTTTATCTAAGAAAGAAACAATAGACAATGTTATATATGATATATATGTATAATAACCAAGCAATTAATGAAGGCTTTTTGTCAAACTTTTCAACTTTCAATGTTTCACATATGAAATCAACATACCAGGTTTTGTAACGTTAGTTGGCTTCACTGTCGAATCTTAAAAAAAGGATATCAAAGATAACACAACGCCAAGTAAATGAAAAATACTGGAATCTTGATTCATATCTGCAAATATTTGTACACAACATGCTATTTTGAATGTTACACTTATTTAAATATTAGGTGTAATGAAATGAGAAATCTGTCATTTTCATGTTTTTTCGTTTGTGTTTAAAGCCCTTCTATGTTCTGTCACGTACAATTCATTTTTGTGATGAGTGACCTCCTGAAGTGACAACGACATTTTGCAATAAGTAGTAGTGGAAACTTACTTGCTGCTTCAACGTGCAAGAACCAAAGTTGCACTAGAAACACCAGCAGCAAAGTTCTGACTAATAGCAACATGCTTCCTTCTTTTATCTGTAGACCGAACAAAGCAGAAATATAATTCAACCTATCACATCTTACTGGACCATGTTATTTGTGAGAAGTTTGAATCGGAATCAAAACAGA
This sequence comes from Turritopsis rubra, assembly GCA_039566895.2. NCBI lineage: Eukaryota > Metazoa > Cnidaria > Hydrozoa > Anthoathecata > Oceaniidae > Turritopsis > Turritopsis rubra. Next base: position 13,780,441 of record CM077618.1, on the reverse strand, counting down.
CAAAGGAGACTAACCTTATTGGTTCAGCACATTTGTTTACAATTTCTGACGGCTGTTAGACAGATACAACGTAACAGTCTGATCAGGTTTCATGTTATCATTGTTTAAGATCTAACTATCGTATACGAAATAGAATAAATGATAGGGAGACAAAGTACATCACATTAAAAAAAACAAATGCAAGCTTGCGTAGATGAGAATAGTTCCAGTATAATTTCAATTTAATTTCAGTGTGCAAGAAAGAAAGAAAAGTACAAAGTGGAACAAGTTTCGACTTGACACTGGGTGAACAAATCAAGTAAAATTTTGAGTTGTATTGTTAGTTATATTATTTTTAGGAGAATTAGAAGATTTTCAACAGCTTTTTAAAACCATGGACACTTACAATAAGCGCTTGTTTATTTATTTTGTCATTCATGAGAAACCCAAGTCCATTTTCAAAAAATATGGATGTTTCATTTATGTTTCATGAGAAGACTCCTTATTTGTAAAAAAAACAACAGAATATTAATCCCATTAATATTGGTACAAAAAGACTTGCCAAGAGTAATTGCTGCAAAGAAAATGTTTCTATTGTGGATGTTTGATAATATAACACTACTATTTTAAATGAGTTCACTTAAAGTTGTCAACATAATGCTTACATCAGCATTATTTCAAACCTTCCATAATGATATCGTGATGATAAAGAAACCTACCAGTTTAAAGTCATGTAACACAATTAAAAGAAGGTAAAAAAACTTATGTTATAACTTTTTAAAAAATACAATCAAAATATCATTTTACACGAAGGAATCTCTTTAATGTTAAGTTATGTAAATCTAACATTCTTCTTATTCATAAAAAGACATCCTCGCCAAAAAGTTCACATAAATATATTAATATATGATCACAAAAAGAACAGTTGTTGTTTTTGCGTAATATTTTTATTTTCGTAATATATTTTTATTTTCATCCCACGATATGATTGTATTCATCTAATTTAGAAGTGTCAAACTATGCTTTCCTGCAAGTACTCTACACATTTTTTTACAATGACAAAGTATAAATAAACAATAAAATCTGAAAGCTGCAGAACGTGTTGTTATGGTTGCTTGTGAAAGAGATGGCATAATATCTGACCAGCCACAATTTTAACGTTTCAGAATATAATAATATTATTATTGGCATCATGATATTGTAAAAGTTAAAAAGACCCTGGCCCAAAAGATATGCCGATATATTACATTTCCAAAAACAAAATACTGGGAAACTCATTACTTGAACTCAATATATGAATAAACCAATATAAGAATCCCTGTTAAAAACCACAAAATAAAATATCTTTTAAAAAAAACTTAATGTATGTCCCTGTAAAAAAATAGCACAGGGTCGTCACAGAGTTCAAATTAGCCTGCGATGGCCATAACTTCATGATTCAAAAAGTTTTTCTTAATTCAAACCATCATGACAATAAAATATGTTGATTTTCAATAGACATATTCAGCCCTTTTTACATTTATTTTGTTAATTTTTTAAGTTTACACAGAGTATAAGGTTTCTTATTGAATGTCTTAAATCAAACAATGAAATGAACTTCTTGGGGAAATCCAGTTTAATCAAACTGGAAATGATACCTCAAGTGGGAAATAGAGTTTCTTCAAAGTAAAGCTTGATAAAGTTAGGGAATTTTCAGTCTAGCCAACGGAAGGACTGGCAGTTAAATAGCTTAAACTTTCTAGATTTTCAAGGGCTTAGTTGCAGTTCAAAAACCTGTTATAATTTCTGGTTTCAAAGAACAATTCATTATTTCCTGACTCGTTCTCTGCAGGACAAGGTATATAATCATTTTGGGAGTGAATTGCAACTAAACCTTTTAAATTATAGACAAACCAAAATATAAAATGGTAGTACAAAGGGCTGATAATAGTTTTGTTCTACTGCTACTGTTATTTTGTTCTTCTAAATCCTGACAGTGACGAAAGAAGTCTTAACTGAATTTTTTGGCAGGGAGTCCAAAGGATAGAATGTAATAACATTTTCAAAATTGAAAAAATGTCCCATATTAACTTTTTTATAAGAACAAAGGATATAAGAACATACGGCTTCGAAAGCCTAAAAGTTAAGAATATGCTAAGAACATTCAAGAAAATATCTTCACATTTTACATGAAAACGATTCTCCATTCTTATTCATGGGGGACTTTAACCAGGATTTTACGGTATTAGACTTCCCAAATTTCAAGCAAATTTCAATCCTCCCTAAAGTGAAATTAACTGAAAACCATTTCCATTGGAAGATAATCTTTTGATTCTTCACTATGAAAAAATACCATAGATTATTGTATTTTTTCTGTTGGCTAAGTTGCAGATGAGTCCTGTAGTAATGATTATATATATCTTGTTCAGGTTTATGGAATGGGTCAATAGTTACGGGACTCAACTGCAACTAAGCCTTTCTGTCAATCAGATAGATTATTGAGAGAAAACAAAAACACCATGATGCGCACATGGAACACTCCTGTGCAACAAAAAAGGAAAAATTTGGGGGATGAGTATTCCATTTTCTCCCAAAGGATGTCATTCTAACCTGAAAAATATGATGAAATTCTATATGAAATTTTTAGATACTTCAATAAACTTTTCTCCTGTGAAACTCCTTTTTTTCCACCTCTCCCTTTTATAGTCGTCTAAAAAACAACAATATATAATAGAGCAAAATAAAAAGGTGAATCGGAGAATGGGAAAACAAAAAAAACAAAGAAAATTTTAGAAAGTTAAGGTAAAAAATTGCCATAAGCACAAACACTTAGATACATTTTTGGATTACAATAAATGTAAAAGACATTAATGGAATCAACCACGATTACTCAGCGCCATTTTGTGACAGGCATGTTGAGTTAAAAATTGCGCGAGGTGATATTCTTACATGGATTTCATGTAAGAGCTCATATAACTCCTGAAACCAGTACAAGCCGAGGAGAAGCGTTGAGCAGCTAAGCGAGATTTTTTGCAGCTGGAGCGCATTTAACAGTAGTTGTTTTTATACTGAGACTACTTAAACGGAGCCGTCTACTTTATCAAGATCGTAAAGTAAGCATACAAATAGGCTTCTACTTTATTTTTACAAGAAATGATCATACTAAAGTAGTCGTTTTATAGTCTCGTTTCGATTGCTTTAAAAAGCAATTTAAAGTAGTCTAAGGCAGATTTGAAGTTAACTACTAAGTAGTTCAATTCATAAAGTAGTCCCAGCATAAAAACAGCTATTTTCTCCATAAGTGCTATGAAACTAACCTCGTCTCCAGGGCTTCTTGCCTATTCGATATACTGGACGGTGGCGAAGAAAGTCCATTTGCAGCCATTTCGGTGAATCCCTTCTTCTTCTTCCACGCGGGACAAGTATATCGAAAAGGCAAGAAGCCCTAGGGACGAGCTTGGTGCTAATTTAAGTTTTTACTTCTGAGGTGCGGTGATTATTGGAGATATTTGGCACTTTTCAGCGGCGGATCGAGAAGCAATTTTATTGGTGTAAAAATTATGTTTTCAAAAGGATAATTGCAATTTAATTGCCAATTCTATTTTAAAAAGTTCTCCTCCAAATTGGCTTAACCCAGTTAAATTTCTAGTAGTTTCCGCGCTGGTTTTACACTGCTTCCGCTTCTCTTCACGAAAAGCTTTCAATTAACTCTGCTGTGCTGCTGTTTTCGAGAGTCTCGATATCTTTTCAATCTTACTTTTTCTTTTCCACGTTGGCAATAATACTGCGCAACGTTAGCCAGCAAAAAAATGATACTGCCATCACTTTCTTATCAGTTTAAAATTAATACAGATCAGAGGCTGTTCTAGAACCTAGTCGAAATTTATGGAGGATAGTAAGGTCATCAATTTTTGGGCACATTTTTTTTCCTAATGCACTTTACAGGGAACAATACAGGGAACAATATGTTTTCAGTAATATTAGTATTTCTATTTTGTATCTTATTATCTACATAATGTTTTATCATCATCACCATACTCGCTTTAGCATCCCTTTCTATTGTTTCTTAGCCATGTCGATATCCACAGCTGTTTCTATTGTTTTCATTTTTTTATATGCACGTCAGTTGACTTTTATTTCTATTTTTTTTTTCAAAGAATGATAAAATGCCCGAAAAACTGCTTGGCATGGGTTTTCCTAATTTCAAATCAACCTGAATATTAGTGCCGGACATCTGAAATTGTCCGGCGTAAGAACAGTATTTGTCCAGCAAAAGAACCTAATCAACGGACATATTTGTCTGGCGAGAAATAGCAAGTGCGGTGCAACGTAAATGAAATACCAAAGCCAATCAGTATCCTTATGTTTGGGGTTCACAGGTTAAATCGTCCCCCATACTTCAATGTTCTTTTTACTTCGTATATATACAGAGAAAACACCGTGATGATGTTAATGTACCGGGCCTACAGGCGGATATCCGACATGGATAATATCCGACATCTTTTCCGACATGGAAAAAAATCATCTTCAGGTCTGCACAATATCATCCCACAAAGTTAATTCCACACAAAAATTAATTCACATATACTTTATGTATAAAGTATGCAAATTCCTAGGATTAAGAGTTTTGATGCATGAATCAATTCTAGTATAATAGTAGTATTGTTATTATACACATGCACACCGGAATTTCATCTATAACATAAAGGTCAGCGGCGGAATTAGAGGGTAGTCGGAATTTGTGGAGGAGAATGTTAGCTATTAAAGTATAAAAGAAGAGCGTGCAAATAAATCCATTGGTGATATATATAGACTGAAAACAGAAATTATGTTAATGTGCTCCTCCACAAATTGCGACTACCCTCTAGATCCGCCGCTGAAGGCAGTATATATGAGAGGCCTGTCTGCATGACCGGCAGTTTCTTTTGTTTTCTTAGCCTTAAATGACTGGAAGTTACCTTGCTTACTCTTTTATTTTTATTCTAAAGAATGATAAAAATGATTGCATATAGCTATATATATTACATTGTGTATGCTGGAATGTCTTGTGGCTGTGCTGTCAGCTACAAAAATCTGCCAGCCATGCAGAAGCCTAAAAACAAACAGAAACTGCAGCCAGAAAATTGTTGAGCTATTTGGAATAAAAATAAAGTTTTAAAAATTGGAGCTGGTGGTGAAGAAGCTGTGCTACATTTTCACTTTTTATATCCAGGACTTTCAAACACCTATCCCCATCATCATTACAGAGTATACACACAAAACTTAGTTCTATAATGTATTAAAAACTGTATTAAAACACTAAGAATAATTACCTTGTTTGAAGTAAAATTTCTGTCTTCTTCACCCACGTTCGAGAATCGTTATTCACAAACTTGGAACTCTACGCCATTTTTTAAACCTGTTTTCTTAGCAAACCAATTAGAGCTCGAATTGATGAGTAGGCGTTGAAGAAACGGGCAATAACAGACTCCAATACTCCGGAGGGTGTTGTGAAAGGGCGAACCTAACTGCGACAAAACACACAGACAGACACGGGGAAATGAAAGATCAGCTGCCATGTGTTGACCGACCAACTTTATATAACAGCTATATAATTTATATTTATTTATATCTATATAACTATATAATTTCATAATATATTCCTTTTGTAACTACGTATTCTGTAAACAAACACTTCTAACACATTTGTAAACAAACACTTCTAACACATTTGAACTGAAAGAAACATTGTAAGTAGTGATGCTCGAAATCAATCGATTATAATGAAAAGTAGTAGTGTAAATAAGTAAATAAGTAAATGAGTAAATAGATCATATCGGATTATGATGTTATTAATGTTGACGAAGTATGTGTGACCATGCTTATTGAACAATTTCTCCTCAAAAATTTCTCATCAAATTTCTCTGATGACGCATATCAAAAGTCAATATACTTTATTGGCACTTTTTACGCCGGCCCCCTTAATGGCGTTAATTTTCATTTCTTGGCAATAAAAGAGCCGGCGTTAGATGTTTGTATGTGAGAATTTGACCGTGGACTTTTCAAAAATAATGCCAATGAAGACCGGCGTAAAAGGTGCTGGCGTTAAATTTGGGCCGGAGTAAAATAAGGTACATTATAGAGCTCAAAAGATGATGATACGTATCCGTAGAACTTATCCTAAAAGTAAGTTGATTTCTTTAGTTGATTTGTTGTATTTTATTGGATTAATATTTCGCTAATATGTTTACGAAAATAGTTTTTTCTATTCTAACAGAACATCTCAATTGCTAATTTACTGGTTTACATGTTTTACGGCCTTTATTTCTGCTATTTCTTCCTGACTTCGCGGCTGTACAGAATGATTTATATCTATGTCACGCCGGCGTGAAATAAAACTCAATTACTGACCTAATTATGCACAGTTGACACTTCCTCATCACTTCCTCATCGTACATATTTTTTGAAAATCGAAATTTTTATAATCAAGTTGTATTTAGCAGCAATCGAATCTTGCCAACTTTCCAAATTCCTAGAAATTCCCAATGGTGATTGTGAAGTGACAGTTGTTGTCATGGTAACTACACATATAATCACATTTTTGATGACACCGCATTCATTAGTATAGCTACAGTTTTATGCAATTTAATACCACCATATCAGTAGTCACAAAGGCTGCTTTTCGTATGACATTTTTAATAATATACGTTAGAAATGGATGGCTTTCTCATTTTCCGAATAACTATTGGTAAGTTATCCATAATTACGGAGAAATTCAGAGGCGGATTTAGAGGGTATGACGAAATTCCTGGAGGAAAATGTTAGCTATTAAAGCCTAAAAAAAAACGTGCAAGTAATCTAATCCCATTGATGATACAAACTGAAAACAGAAATTAGGTTTATGTGCTTCTCCACAATTTTTGACATACCCTAGATCCACCGCTGAAATTTCAAACATGTGCGAAACCGGTCCTCATTCGCTCTCGTTATTTTTCAGTTCTCTATTTTTCAAACAAACAGTTTAATTTACCTCGATAACTACAACTGATATATTTTTATTATGACGATGTTTATGTTGTTAAACTCGACATGACGGTCGAAGGAATAAACACATAAATTTCCTACAAAAATGTAATACACGCCTTTTTATGAGCAACATTTTATAAGCAACACATGAGGCTCAAATTTGTCAAAACACAGAAAAAACTGCAACAGATCAGCCTTAAGCAAAACAACAACAACAATAACAACAAAACCGGAGAAAGCAAGAACTAGAATAAAAAGAGCAAAAAGGGAACTTATTTGTTTATTGCTGATGAAAAACGTGTAATAAATGTTCAGATGGTTGAATGAAACCGGCCCTGGCCTACGTGTACGCGAAGTTGGTCTTCTCCGCGTAGATAGTCAACAAGAAACAGGTAAAACAACTTTGAGCCTTAGCTAAAAGGTTATGCTTCTTATGAAAAACGTGTATTCAAATTAGAAAGTAGGGGACCGAATTGAGTGATTAATAAGTTTAGAATAAAAGTGGGACAACAGTCTAAAAAATCTTATCTTTTACGTCTAGCATTTTTCCCGATCATTTCCGCTGAAATCTTCTATACTTCGCTTACTGGAAAAGATAAACCGAACTGCGGTATGCAAAGAAATCTTCCATGCAGATCAATTGAATACGTGTTGTCGGTTCTCGCTCGATCTAATAGTACAGTAATTCTGGATGGTGGAATGGCCACACCTCACGAATATATTGTAAACAATGAAGTACGTTTGCAAGGGAATATCGTCAACATTACGCTAGTTAAAGACCCTGGCAGTAACTACCAACCGATTGTAAAAGGCGGAAACAGTTCTCGATTTCTTTTACGAGTTAATGAAGTCAGAAAATTATTTCTTTTTGTTGAAGGGTTGAGGTTTGTGGACATAGGATTATTCGAAGCATCAGATCAACTGCTGGAGGTTAAATGTCTTATCATCCTGAGAAATTCTATCTTTGCTAAACATTCAAGGAAAGAGATGCAGCTGATTTCAATCCAACAACAACAACAACAACAACAACAACCACAACAGTATGCGGTATCAAATGGTGATCTACAACAAACTATTTCAATTGAAAACTGCACCAGTCACCAAAGTATTTCATGCAGTGTAATTACTTCAATTCATGTTTACATATCGAACACGATATTTTATTCCAGTTTGGTACTGCAATCGATAAACTATCGTGTGTCGAAAACAAACCTTTTGACAGTACGGAATTCTAAATTTATTTCAAAATTTCCAAGTACTTTCATGTCTATTTTTGGTCCGTTCAATGCGTCAATAGGTTCAACAGAATTTTCACCAAATTTCATCGTCCAATTAATTGGTAATGAAAACACCACAAGCAGTGTGTTTAGAGATGTACCTAACCGTGAATCATTGGTAATAACCGACTCAATCCTGGTTGGAACATTTTTGGAAATTTCTTCATCATTTATTATTCTCACAATAAAAAACACCATTTTTAATTCCAGTACACTTAACGTTGTCCTCTTGCCATCAACAAGTTACCAAGTCCCATCGATGTCATACTTGGAAAATATAACAATTATTCAGAGTGACACTTCCTTGCCGTACTCTTTATTCGCGTCCGGTTTACTGAACTTTCATCTTCAGGATAGCAACTTCATAAACAACGGAAAACTGTTTATTTACAATCTGAGTTCGCTCAACATTGAACGTTGCAATTTCACAGGTGTCGCGTCAGATTACTCTATTCACGTCAACAGGACACCAGTTGTCGTCATGCACGAAATCCGGTTTCATGACATGTTAGTCAGTAAAGACTTTTATCACATGATTCGCGTTATAAATTCAGACGTTCGACTATCGTCAACCACAATTTACAAAACCAGACCTCCATCAGCAAACAAGAAATTCATATCCAATGTGTTGTATGCTACAAACAGTAACATCGTCGTGAATACGACAACTGTTTTCGACAATGTCAAAGTGACGGCCATGCAAATACAATCCTCTACAGGGATCATACACAATACCAGCATTACAAAATGCATCAACACCTTGATTTTAGATGTTTCAAACTCTAATATTGAACTGCATAATACTGAATACCACACTAGCACTTTCGATAGCCCGGTACTCACATCCTTAGCCGTTGTCGTAAATAGCACAGTGTCTGTTTTCAAAACCAACATAACCGGTATTCATTTTAACTATTCTTTTACCGAAGTCAACAGATCCATGGTAAGTGTGATGAGGATCTATCGAAACAGCCTTGTTACTATTAAACATTTCATGATAGTGGACGGGACAGGCTTCGATGGGATTTTCTGTGCATTCAGTACAGTTATAATATCTGATATGTTTTGGGAAAGGGTCTGCTCCAATGCATTTTTTGCTCTTACCTGCAAAACCCAAATAAGCGACATGACTTTTTCTGGAATGACAAACATAACATTGTTGAGAAGACCTTTTCCGGAAGTCTTCGTCTTCGTACTTAGCAACAGTGACGTCATACTAAAATCTATTGTTTTTGAAAACAACATGGGTAAGTTCTCGCTGATAGCATCCGATCACAGTAGAATATCCTTGGAAAATATTGTCGTCCAAAAAAACCATCTGCTATCCGGATTTGATCTGAATTTCAGCAGAAGTATTGAAATATATAACTTGAAATTTCACGATAACGCATTCATGGGTGGACCTATTTTACTTACTGGTGGAACAACTGCACTCTTTCGTAACGTGTCGATAAGAAACCTGTCTGCTATAAATGCCGTACATGTGATCGGATCAAGAGTAACTCTAATGACATTCCTTTTAACTCAGAGCAAACTTAACAATGCATTGTTTTTTAAAAACTCTGTTGCCGTTCTGAAAAATGTACACATGACCGCTTGTCGAACGTTGCTAACACTGCTTTTCATTGACAGTGACGTAAATGTTACGTCATCAACTTTCCACCATATCTTCGGAAATATTTTTACAATCACGATGGCAACGAGAAAGAACATATACATAAAAGACATTAGCATTTTAGCTGCAAACAACTTTGGAAGTTTGGTTACGTTGAGTCCTTTTGAAACAACATGTACGGAGATACAAAATATCACCATATCAGCCTTAAAAGCAACATCAGCCAGACCGTCTGTCACTATAAAAATGATATCTCAACCAGGTGACCAATTCCCGTTTTTTATATACAGTAAAACATTCATAAACTTTGTTATAAAATGTCCAGAAAACTACCATTTAGATAGGGCAGTTATCAATCAAACATATTATTTAGATGATTATTACTGCAAAGCTTGCAAACGTGGATATTACAGAGTGGATAAGGTCGAAAGCAATGTATGTATCTTTCGTGATGGCAACGCGAGTATTGCACAACGACAAACTCAAATATTCGACGCTGAAAAGTGTTTCAAATGTCCAACGGGAGGTATCTGTAATGGCAGAGCCATCATTAGTAAAGATAATTTTTGGGGTTATCTCTACAGAAATAGTCAAGTCTCATTTCTACCATGCCCTGATGGTTACTGCTGCTCGAGACAAGGTAACAAGTGTATTTCGTACTTCACTTGCAACCACCATCGAGAAGGTGCCCTTTGTGGAGTTTGCAGCAGTGGTTATCAAGTGGACTATTTCTCAACGAAATGTATACCAGAACAAACGTGTAGGGGCACAGTAAAATTTTGGTTATTCTATATTGCTTTTGGAATTTCTTACACGCTCATAATCATGTTTCTAAACGAAATTTCTGTTTTATTTGGGAACATAAAGAAGTGGGTTATGAAAACGATTACCAAAGCTAAAAGAGATACTGACACCACTGCAACATACTGCATGGAAAGCTGTCCAAATAAAGAGCTGTGTAGTATTGATGAACGCAATGTTGTCAATAACTATCCCAGTGACCGTTCAAATGAGATAACGACGAACGACCACACCCACCAGATAAGTGATGAGAAAAACAGAAGCTCTCTATTATCTGGAATCTTTGACATCTTGATATCATTTTATCAAATGAAAGCACTGATTCAGGTCAACTTAGGTAGCGAACGATTCAACAACCTATTCGATGAAATTCTGACGGACATCTTTAACGTTGGTATTTTCCGACTAAAGATTTGCCCACTGATTGGATTAGAGACGATTTGGAAACTGGTCATCAAGCATGTAGGATTCTTTGTATTCATGGTTTTCTTCTTGGCTTTGCTGCTAGTCTTGTGTAATCTGTATCAGAAAGTAACATGGATGATTCACAGATCATCAACGCAAATTACAACTCCATCACAAGACCTTCCTGAGCAAGGAAGTACTGCAATCCATTACGAAGTGTTACCAGGTACAATAGATAGGAATGGATCGTATGAAAATAAGATATACATTTGTTTTGTCCGCTTGTTGATGTTGAATTACAAAACGTTAGCATTGTTTACAATGACCGTCATCAATTGCCGAAAGATCGAAAACATTCACGTGTTGTTTATCAACGGCGAAATCAAGTGTTGGGTGTGGTGGCAAATCCTAGCAGTTATGTTTCTCTCTCTATGGGTAGTGCCATTTCCGATAGGTTTACATCTTACCATAACAATGGTGAAAGCAAACGCGATTTCAATGAAGACATTCTTTTTGTGCTTAACCTTTCCGTTGTTATCACTGCCGTTATCTCTTTACAACCAAATTACCAAGAAGGAGGCGCATAACAAAACGATTACAGATGATCAGGATTTAAGAGAACGCATGTTAATCTTGTTTGAAGTTCCATTTCGTAAGACAAGAAACACTGGAAACGTGGTATTATGGGATTCGTGGAAGTTGTATTCAAGATTTGTTATCGCGTGTTGTTCCGTTTTTCTCATCGACCCGTTGTTTCGTCTGGGAATTGTTATGCCGGTCATGGTCGCTATCTTGGTTGTTCAAGTCAAGGTGTTGCCGTATCATAGTCAGTTTCTAAACAACTTAGAAACGCTATCCATCGCTAGTCTGATCGTACTCGTTAACATCAACTTGTTCAGCGTGTTTTCCTTCATTTACAGCTTGGATAACGAGGAGACGATAACTGGACTCAAATCAGTGTATACAATTCTGGAGAATGTGTTGAATCCAGTCATGTTTATGACCCTATTCGGTTTGTACGAGATTATCGGAATGACTGTGGCAGCGTGTCTTAAACGAAAACAATGGAAGCAATATAAAAAATTCAAGTGAACCCATAATCACAGTTGCATATTCTCCAACAGTGTGCACCAGAAAATCTCACCGGCGGTCGCTTGAAAGAACGAAATAATATGTAAATAGTGTATCATAATCCCGAAAAGTCGAGCCCTCGAACTTTCACGGGAACCATTTTAGCATTTCCCTTGAACTAATGCTCTCTCATAAGAGACTCTCGAAACATTCGGTTATTCGAACAATGTTTATCGGTCCCTTGGAAATTCAAGTTATCAGGGTGCTTACAGCTTGCTCTCTTCCCTCTACTCCATGGATGGCGGAGAAGAATAGTATATAGAGTATATCGAAAAGGCAAGAATTTATGCGAAATCTTACCCCAGATTGGCTGGACTTATTACGTAATTTTCATGACAAAAAAATGTGTAGGATAACAAACTGTTTATAGGAAATGATTTAGCTTTTAAATGGATTTTTCTCTCTCCCTGATCGATTTCCACGTTTGAGATTTCAAAAATGTCCTAACATTAAAAATCTGCTTTAAGCCCACAATTTGACAAGCTTTAGTCGATTTTCATTTTTTTTAACAACGCAGCAGGTGTTACTTTGTTCTATTGTATACGTCATTCACCGGTAACTGTCAAATAATTTCTTAGAAACCATTACCACAATTGCGTTTTTTTTATTCCATTAGTATGACTTAACAGATTGTGACAAAATATGCAAAATTCCGTGTTGATGCAACACATCATTAGTGCAAACATTTCTGTCCGCTGATTGGCTGATTAGAGATATCTGCTTTCTGGAAGTTGACCTTATTATTATTATTATATATTATTGACCAAACTTTTTTCTTTTCTTTTCCTTTTTTTTTTTTTTTTTTTTGGGGGGGGGGGGGGGGGGGGGGGTGAAAAACAACTTACACTTGTACAGGAAAAGAGAAAGCGGTAGCTACAAAGAAATTTAAGTGAAGAAATGGAAAGCACTGAAAAAATGAAAAATAAATGCTGAAAAGTTCATTTGTCCCCTAAGAGTGTCTGCTAATTGCTTGTCTGCCTTTTGGAGCTTTTTATGTAAGAATTTGACTTACATTTTGTCCATTAATAAGATCTTCAACTGTACATGTTTTTTATACTTAGGGTTTACGTATGGAACCACCTACCTGCTGAATAAACGAAAAAGACAACAGACTTAAACGAATCTAAGGCTAGGGTCCGCTCTTTGTCAATCTATACTGTCAGTGAAAACCCTCACAGATGCTCATTAGTTCTTGATTTAAATGTTTTATACTTCTATATTTTATATTTTCACGAATTATTTGGGTTTTAATGCATCACCTGTAACTATTGTTGTACCGACATAATAATAATAATAATAATAATAATAATAATAATAATAATAATAATAATAATAATAATAATAATAATAATAATAATAATAATAATAATAATAATAATAATAATAATAATAATAATACAGAAAATAACATCTCACTATATGAAATCATAATGATGGAATATTTTGGTGCATCTGGCTATAATAAAAAATCATAACCAGAAACATCAAAATGTAGAAACAGGCAGCAGCTTTATTAGGAATGCCGAGATATAAAACCGAAATATATAAAAACCAGGTCTTCATAATATCAAAAGTTACTTGTCTAAAGCGTAGTTCACACTGCGCGTTTAAATTATACACCGCGTTTAAAAAAAGCGTTTATGAAATGCGTATATTTTTACCGGAAATGGCTGTACCGAAAGAGATGCAGTTCACATTGCACGTATAAAGATATACACCGAAGACAAATTTAAATGTAAACTGAAAAGAAGAGAAGTGTAACGAAACATGACGAACTCTGATAGCGAAGTTGACGAAATTTTAGCAATATCATCCTATGTATTATTTGAAGATGATGGTGAATCTATGATGAAAAAAAAACGTACTTGGGTTCGTGATATATTCAAAGGAAGAAAGGAATACGGTCAATTTCATACCCTTTGCCAAGAAATGAGAAATGTCGACAGGGAGAACTTTTTTAGGTAAGAGAAAAATTCAAAAATATTATATGGAAATTTTGCAATGCCTTGGAGTCCAGGACTACAAAAACATCGAATTTCCATGGCCATTATAGTGGCCATTGGCACTTAAATGGTTAAAAAAGTCATGTCATTGTTCACTTACCTTACATTTACAATTTGTATTTGATTTTATAGGTTCACAAGAATGTCCCCAGAACGCTTTGATCATCTCTTAAGTTTAATTGAGCCCGCTATTGCTAAGAATGAAACAAACTTTCGAGAATCAATATCCCCCGCTGAAAGATTGTGTTTGACCATTCGGTATTTAGCGACTGGCGAATCTCAACAATCTCTATCATTTGCATTTCGAATTGGGAGATCGACCGTATCTGGCATTTTAAGAGAAACATGTGAGGCGATTTACTCTGCTTTAGCTCCTGTATACATGAAAGCACCAAACTCGTCAAATGAATGGTTAGAAATTGCTAAAGCCTTTGAAGAAACTTGGAATCTTCCTCACGTTATAGGGGCACTAGACGGAAAGCATATACGAGTGAAATGCCCTGCAGGAAGTGGTACATTATATCATAACTATAAGGGATTTTTTAGTATCATACTTTTGGCGGCGTGTGATGCACGTTATTGCTTTACAATGATTGACATTGGGCAATATGGTTCCAATAATGACAGCGGAGTTCTATTGAGAAGTGAAATGAATCGAAAGTTTGAGAATGGATCACTCAATGTGCCTGAACCTGCAAGATTGGAGGGTTGTAAATATGATCCTCTGCCTTATTTCATGGTTGGAGATGAAATATTTCCCCTAAAAACATGGCTGATGCGTCCTTTTCCTGGAAAAGATATCCAAGGAGAAGAATCAGTGTATAACTTTCGCCACTCAAGGGCAAGAAGAACAATCGAGAATGCATTCGGTATCATGACCTCAAGGTGGAGACTTTTGAATAATCCTATCAACGCTTCCGTTGAAAATATTGAAAAGTATGTCATGGCCATAATTGTCTTGCATAACTACCTAAGATTAACAGAGAATGCGTCTTATTGTCCAAAAGGTTTTGCAGATTCATTTGCATCTGATGGAAGTTTTATACCGGGCGACTGGAGAAGTTTGGTTGATACAACGAATCCTCAACTATCAAATTTGAAACCTGTTAGAGGGTCAAGATATCGACAGGATGCTATTTCTATGAGGAAATATCTCAAGGAATATGTAAATAGTTCAATAGGCAAGCTAGATTGGCAATTAGACCACGTTAGGAGAACTTAAATTTTCTTGAATTGTTTTATAATCTTATATATATTTGCTTGAAATATATGAGGTATAAGATAACTACAATATTTGTTTTTCTGTCAAATGATATTACGATTCATTCATCATTTGTAACCAATTTCCTGTGTTATTCCCGACTCCGTGTGTGGATGACTGAGGACTGATACTGCATGTTGATGTTGGTTGCATAGGTAAATTATACGACAAAGGGTTGGGAAAAGGTTTAGCTGCTGATTTTGAATTTTCGTTAGCCATCAAAAAGCGGAAAATAGTGTTGTTGATTTCGTGTTGCGCTTGAATTTTGAATATGCCTGTCAGCTTTGCCATCTGCATTGAGATCATATTTCCAAAAATCTCATCCTCGGTCTTAGGAACTGATGCTGGTTTTTCAATGCGACTTGCCATATACTTTGATAGGTTTGACATCAACTCGTTCTTACCCTTCTCACTAGATTTGTCACTTCCTCTTCTTTTCTTGGCACGATTTTGTACTTCATTTTCTTTCATTTTTAGTGTTGTAATCTCTCCTGACTGACATTTTGGAAGATTTTGATCGTTGTTTGCGGTGCTATGTAATATGTTATTACTGTCATCATTATCATTGTCGATGGAATCATAATAATCATAATCGTCGTCATCGTCATCATCGCCGTTACCGTCATATAAATCTGTATTAACGTTTACTGTAGATGGGGAAGAAACTCCTGTGGGGAAATTTGATTTGCTTCTTCGGCCCCTTATAAAAGGGCATAACCATGTCAAAAACTTATATTCACGTAGATCTTTTTCAAATTCCTCTATATCTTTTGTGCCACTTCCAGATCTAGATGCTTTCATTGAAGAACTACGTCTCTTGCAAAATCTCTTTTTGAGGTTTTCAAACAATTGTTTAGCAGTTCCTATAAAAGCAATATTTTATAAACATTTTAATTACAGACTACATTCTATGTATTTATTTTTCAGTTATTTATTCGAAGTTAATTTTTTTATAAGATAATAACATTACAAACCTTCTTCATAGCCAAGTTCCTTCTCAATTGCCCTCCAGGCGTTTTTAACTCGGTCTCTCTCCTTGTAACCAGAATCCGACTTATCATACAAGCAAGGATACTTCCTTACTTCTTCGGATAAATCTTCATCTTCTTGAATTTTTCTTTTTCCACCCATATTTTAACAAAAAAAACTGCTTCACGTTTTATGCCTTCTATGTCTCTTTCTATGTTTTACTCACAATATGTGATTTTTAATCTAAGCGCACGTGTTCGAGTATGAAAACAATAGATTTCCTTTTAAAATTTAAAAGGAATATGCGGCAAGTCTTTGAAGTTCATAAACGCGGTGTATATCGATGGTGTATATATCAAACTGATTTGATATATATGTTACGGGTAATATGATAAATTGGGAATTATGCATATTCCCCGGTTATTATGCATAATAACCAAAAATAGGTTTCTCTTTGGGTAATTTTGCATAATAACCGGTCATTTTCTATAATTCCCATTAAAGTTGGGAAATGTAACAAATATCATGAGGTTCGTTACTTTCACCGGTTATTTTACATAATAACCATTCGTTTTTGGGGAGTGTTATTTATCAACCTGTTATTCTTTTGTATAGGATGAAAATAAGATTAATGAGAAAATAAGATTTTTGTGCATAATATGAGGTTGTTTATAGAGTTTTGTGAAACAGTGTTGCAAGAAGAGAACTCAAGATGGAAGCTGTAATGAAAAGAAAGTTTTATCAAAAATTGAGTGCGTTGATCGAAAGTAAAAAGCACAACAATTCTTTCTTGAGTGGAGAAAAGTATGAATTGTTCATTCAACAAATAAACACCTTGAAACACGGTAACCGCAAAAAGGAACCGAATGATTACCAGCTTTTGAAACGGTACGATGTTGTTCAAATTGGAAACGTCGAGAAGCTGATATATCCTGTAGCTGAGGGTAGCACGTCAATTAAATACTACGTGCGCATAGAGGATATATTCAATGTAATACATGAGGCACATGTTTCCATTGGCCACGGAGGAAGAAACGGAATGGTTAAGGAAACGGGTACAAAGTACAAAAACATCACAGCAGAATGTATAATGATTTATCTGAACTTATGCATTCCATGTCTAAAAAAGTCGAAAGTTCCGAAAAAGGGTTTGGTTATCAAGCCAATGGTTTTCAGTGAGATGAATTCCCGAGCACAAGTTGATTTGATAGATATGCAGAGTCAGGCGGATGGAGAGAACAAATGGATCTTTGTATATCAAGACCATCTAACAAAATTTGTGCAACTTCGACCAGTTACGTCTAAACGTGCACCTGAAATCGCTTACCAATTACTGGATGTATTCAGTATATTCGGTGCTCCAAACATCCTACAAAGTGATAATGGAAGAGAGTTTGTTAACTCGATAATCGAAGAGCTTCGTTCAATGTGGGAAGGTTTAAAAATAGTGCACGGGAAACCAAGACACAGCCAGAGTCAAGGATCTGTAGAAAGGGCAAATAGAGACATCGAAGACATGCTGACAACATGGTTGCATTCAAACTCAACGACCCATTGGGCAGATGGACTCCGTTTTGTTCAAGTCATGAAGAATAGAGCCTATCACGAAGGCCTTAAGTGTTCACCTTACGAGGCTATGTTTGGACAGCCGATGAAAGTGGGTTTAAAAACCTCAAATCTCCCTAATGAAACCATTAATGAAATCCAAACGGAAGAGGAGCTCGAGAAAACCATTTCTTCTATGCATGACGTAGATGCAGCGCCGGATTTCCATCCAAATCTCCAATTCATTGAAGATTTACCTAGCGAATCTGACAATCAGGTGGCTAGCAATGATGAAAATGAGCATGCCATAGAAACTGTAATGGAAGTAGTGGAGACTGATGAACGACAAAGGGAGATCGAAGGTACAAGTCAAGATGAGATGGAAGAGGCTGAGGCACAAGATGCTGCTGCAACCGACGATGAACCACCACCTTCACCTTCACCTTCAATGATATCCCAGCGACAAGAGAAAATTAAAGAAAAAAGAAAAATGGCAAAATGCAATCTTGAAGCTCAGACCTTAAGAATGACCAGGCAGTCACAAGAAAAGTTTCCTCCAGGAAAGGTAGGAGACACCGTCAAAGTACGTGTGCCAGATGTTGATCGTGGCAGATGCGACTCACGAAATATATTAGGAGTGATCACTGAAGTCAATTTAAGTAAAGGTTTATACAGAATTGGCACCAAAAAAGGAATGCTCAAATCGTGGTACGCTCGGAATCAATTCACAACTTGCACAGCAGGAATCGTCGATATTGCTGATGTCCCTTCAACTGATATATCACTACGAGAATGCGCGGGAAAGTCATCGTTATCTGGCGGGCAAGGCTACAAGCGCTGCAACTGTAAGACAGCTTGCCGAAACAATTCGTGCTCGTGTAGAAAAGCTAAAAAACTGTGTACTTCTAAGTGCCACAGCAGCTTATCCTGTGACAATAAATAAAAGACATTGATATGTTAAGTTTTACTCTTTTGTTAGTTTTATTTTCTTAGTCTTCTAGTTTTGTTTTATCATCATTTGCTGGTTATTTTAGAGTAAAAAAAAACAGCTTTATAAAAATAGAACGACGTGATTTTTCTTGGAGATACTACATTAACTAACTTGAAAAGTATTTTAACATACCCTTTTACGCTTTTTATAGCTTAATAATCTTCTTCCGAGAAGATCTTCTTTTTAATCCGAGCAAGCTCGACGCGGTAAGGTATAGCTTAATAAACGACGTAAAACAAAGAAACGATACGTCTCCTTTCCTTTCAATTCTGTTTGAGCACAATTCCCAACCCAGTCCGGAGATTTTACATATTCCCCAAAAGAACCTAGAAATTATGCATATTAGCCGGTGAATTTGACAAATAGAACACTTTTTAATCACATTCTCCATTCTCTATGGGAATTATATAAAATAACCGGGAAATTTGATAAAAAATCTGTATTAATCAAATTACCCAATTTGGCTGGGAATTATGTAAAATAACTGGTTAATATGCATAATCCCCGAATTTATCACAATCCCCGTAACATATACACCGTCTATATACACCGCGTTTATGAAAAAATGTTCGCAAAATGAGTGCTCTTATTTTGTTCACACTGCGCGTTTATATTAAACACCGCGTTTAAAAAATGCGTTTATCGACGGTGTATAATTTAAACGCGCAGTGTGAACTACGCTTAAGCAATAATACAAATAATAACAAAAACTTTTGTTTGGTCAAATTGTTCGTATGAAGTCCGTTCAAGAAAGCAGCCACAAATATAAAAAATAATCTCATTCCACTACAGTCGACTCTCGATAACTCGAACACTCGAAAACTCGAACAACTCGGTAGGTCGAACGTTTTTCAAGGTCCCTTGAGTTTACAAGCCCTTTTGAGGCAAAAAAAATCTCGAAAACTCGAACATCTCGATAGGTCGAACTTTTTTTTCGGTCCCTACGCTGAATTCCTCTCGATAACTCGAACTTTTCTCAAATATTTTTAAAAAAATTCGAAAAGACGTTGTAATTCGAACGTTTGAATTTCGAATGTTTTCGAAAAATTCGAATTTTCAAAACACAGAAGAAACGCATGAAAAACAAAACACAAAAAAAAAATTTAAAATGGCGCCTGTAAAACCACGAAAGCTAGACAATAAATCCATAGGGATTAAATGTAAAGCCCTAAAAGACTTCGAAAAAGGTATGAAAAACAAGGACGTTGCAGCAAAGTACGGTGTTAAAAAAAACACCCTTTCAACATGGCTCAAAAATAAAAAGAAATTAACAACTTCACTGGAAAAGAAAGGCATGTCTTCATCACGAAAAAGCACACGTTGCGGAGACTACGATCAGGTAGATAAAGCTGTTTTTAAATGGTTTGTGGGTATGAGGAGTCAACAAGTTCCAATTGATGGCACCATTCTTAAAGAAAAAGCCTTGGAATTCGCAAAGAAATTAAAGATTGAGGGGTTTAAAGCATCGGATTGTTGGCTTGGCAATTGGAAGAAAAGGTAACACAACAACATTTTTTTTTACTTGGCACTTTTTGTATCAGAACATTGAATATTATTACATAAGATTTCCACCATTTTCTTCGTACCCGAGATCTTCAACTTGCAAGGAACTTGCATTCCGTCCCCATCGCCAAGATTTACCGCCTTTCCAGTTATGACAACATTGCATTTTGCATTTTGATCCGCTCTGAGGAAAAAGAAAATCATCTTGGCAAACTTTCCATTGGTACCGAGTGGTAAATGCCCTACTATCGATGTGTTCTTTTTGACACAAACTGCATATTTGTCCTTCACATTACCTGGCTCCATTTCAGTTTTCAATTCCTTGTTCACAACTGGCGTCCATATATCTTTGTAAACATGATATCCCTTGACATAGCTTTCCAATTCTGTACTTGACATAATAATTAAGGGGATTGGGTCATCTTCATTGATAAAAACGTTTGCAATTTTAAGTGCCATTTCAGGTGTCTTCTCCAGAGGCAGTCGCGCGCTCAACAAATAGATAAAAAAAGGAATTTTCGGCAATGCAGTGGCTTCTTATTTTAAATTTGAAGACAAAGGCTTAGACTTACTTTTCCATCTTTTTTAGAAATGGGGTCACCTTGAAAGCCATCAGTGGAGAGAGTGCTAGCGTAACAAATCAAATGACAGCACCTTGGAATGAGACAACACTGCCTACCTTGTTGTCAAACTACAAATTGGAAGACATATTCAACGCCGACGAGTTTGGTCTCTTCTACCAGTGTTTACCGTCCAAATCATTCCACCTGGTTGGAGAAAAGTGTTCTGGAGGAAAGAACAGCAAAGTGAGATTGACAGGCCGCAAGCGCAACTGGGGAAAAGTTGGAAATGTTTGTAATCGGCAAATCCAAAAAACCTAGGTGCTTCAAAAATGTGAAGCATCTTCCCTGTCGATATAGAGCCCAGAAGAAAAGCTGGATGACAGGAGATTTATTTGAAGAGTGGGTAAGAGGATTAGACACTTCTTTTCGAGCTCAAAACAGAAAGATTGTGCTTTTGATTGACAACTGCCCCGCCCATCCTGAAATCAATAACCTTACAAACATCAATTTGGTATTTTTGCCTCCAAATACAACGTCTGTCCTCCAACCAATGGATCAAGGTGTGATACGAAGTCTCAAAGCTCATTACCGAAAGAAGATCGTTCGTCTTTGTATCAAAGCACTAGAAGGCGCAAAGTCACTTCCAAAGATAAGCATTCTCCAAGCAATGAAACACTTGGTATCGTCATGGAACGCTGTATCGAAAGAAACCATTGTTAACTGTTTTAAGAAATCTAACATCAGCATATCGAACCAACAGGCAGCAGTAAACGACTATGATGATCCATTCAAAAGTTTACAGGAAGATATTGATAGATTGAATGAGTTGGATAACGAAGTAAATCTATCAGCTGAAGCCTTTTCTAATGTGGATAGTGATGTTGTCACATCCGCTACAATAGAAAGTGATGAAGATATCATCGCCCAATTGATCGAAGTTGATGAAGGTTGTGAAAGTGAGGAAGGTTGTGAAAGTGAGGAAGATGATCAAGATGACGAGAGTGTTTGGCATACGCGCCCTTCAGCCAGTGAAATTGGAAATGCATTAGAAGTTCTACAAGACCTTTCCCTTTTCAGTACACATGGGGAGCAAATCCACTCACTTGTACTGAAGATCGAAAGTACACTCATCCTTGAGAAATGCGAAAACTTGAAACAAAGTTGTATGACTGATTTTTTTCGTAAGAAATGATAAGTAAGAAAATTGCTCCAAATTCCTCTGTGTCATTTTCATTTTCTTCTTGATTTAACCTAACATCTTGTCTACCCAGTACACCCTGCGATTTTTGCACTTTCGGTAATACATTGAGACAGCGAAAAATACCCGGAGGGAGTCAAAAACGCCGGAACTGGAGATACCGGCTATATTACCTAACATCTCGAAAACTCGAACTCTCGATAGGTCGAACTTTTTTCAAGGTCCCGTGAGAGTTCGAGTTATCGAGAGTCGACTGTATATGGAATTATAATGTGAAAATAGTTTGACCATCTGATCGCAAATATCAAAACGTTGAGTCTATATTATATATTAACCCTCGCAAGATCGGGCTTTACTCGGGCTTTACTATGACCGTCAGTCAATATTCTCCGGTAATCCCCGAAATAAACAGTTAGTAGATGGGTCATTACCCGCGTTTGAGTTTGATTCTTCGAAATTACTTCGCTTCGCATACAAAAAAATTTGTAAACAAACTTTTCTTCTCACTTTTGCGTGACATTCGATTTGTTATTAAATATAGAAAAAATGCAATGCTGTTTAAGTGTTTCATTATTATTTTGTCCTAACAATGTTTTTTCTATCTATTTATCTATCTATGTTTTTTCTGTGTTTGTTTATATTCATGCCTCTTATTTTATAACAATATTGTTGCCATGACACTTCAGCGGGCTGTACCGGTGAGTATAGACCGGAGTGACGTCACATTTAAGCTTAATTGACAAATCGAATCGCGATAATTTTTTGTATCGAACGCAGGTCCTACTACTAAGGTAATAATAACCCTATACTAACTGGTTAAGAGGGAATAACCGGAGAATATTGACTGACGTCATAGTGCAGTACGTGACGGAAGTGAAAATTCGAAGGTAATGCCCGAAATAAACAGTTAGTATATGGGTTATTACCCGCGTTTAAGTTTGATTCTTCGAAATAACTTCGCTTCGTATACAAAAAAATTGTAAACAAACTTTTCTTCTCATTTTTGTGTGACATTCGATTTGTTATTAAAAATAGAAAAAATGCAATGCAATGAGTTCCCTTAACTGTTTCATTTATTATTTTGTCCTAACAATATTTTTTCTATCTATCTATCTATCTATGTTTTTTCTGTGTTTGTTTACATTCATGCCTCGTATTTTATAACAATATTGTTGCCATGATACTTCAGCGAGCTGTACCGGTGAGTATAGACCGAAGTGACGTCACATTTAAGCTTAATTGACCAATCGGATTGCGATAATTTTTTATACTAACTGGTTATGAGGGCATTACCGGAGAATATTGACTGACGTCATAGTAAAGCCGGAGCTTGCGAGTTTAAGAGTTTTAGCTTTAGTTTTTAGTTTTAGTTTAAGAGACTAAAAACTGAACTATATAGAAACCAGGTCTTCGCATACCATGTTGTTAAGTTTCGCTTATTAAGCAATAAACATAATATAAATTACAGTATTTTTTGTCAAATAAGTATTTAGTACGTTTCAAGAAGTGACAAAAATGGATTCATTACTTCTGAAATATAATTCATCGACATTTGTCGATAAAAAAGTTGAAGAAAGCGACAGTTTAAAAGTGGTTATGAAAAATACATCGTATCGAGTGAAATCGATTGAAGTGAAACGCAGTGATGCAATCGATCAGATAAAAATAACTTACGATGATGCGACAGTGTGGTACATCGGTCATGACAGAGGGAAATCTGATGCACGGAAAGCTATAATGACACGAGGAGAATATATTGTACGCGTGACACACGAAAGGTTTGTTAACTACAAATCTGCTGGAGCTGCAGTTGAATTTGAAACAAACAAACGGAGAATATTTTCATACCAACCGTTGTCAATGGCAACAAAATGGAAGTCTGAATTGACAACAGTGCAAGCTTCACATGGCAACGAGATTATTGGTCTTATCATCAAGCATGGAGTGTTAGTTGGCACAGAACAACAACCCGTCCCAGCAGATGAACTTCTTGTTCATTCAAAACAATGGTATGTCATTGCCTCCTATCTGCTGAAAGAAACTGGTGATGATGATATAAAATCCAACAATGAAGAAATAACCTCTGATGATATTTTGTATCAGCATTTCTTTTGTCGTTCTGATGCATTGAAGTGTTGGAAAGATACTGTTTTAGATATGAAAAAGAAGAAAGGGCGTGGTGCCATATATGTAGATTGCATGCAACTCAATGTACTTAATAAGACTGGGAATAAAGATAGCATAAAGAAATGCATAGAAAGAGCAGAAACCTCTGGATTTTGTGCAGCTAAATCCGAGGAAGACGCATCCATGATAGATGTTTTTAAAAAATTGATGGGGGTCATGAAAGAAAAAAAAGATATATGGTTTCTTATGTTATTCATTATATTTGGTGCAATGGCAACTCACCTTCATATTGAATCACAACTGCTAAAGGGCGATATGGTTACTCTGATTGTCTCAAATCAAACTGCAATCAAAGCGAACAAATATACCGATATCTTGCGTCATTATATCATGAATTTTAATGGTGTTTATTTAGATGAATCCAAAGCCGCTATTGTCACATATTTCTTTTTGAAAATTCTTATGGAGATAATACGGTGGTCTACCTTTTACATTCAGAGACATGTACTTGAAGCTAAGAACACCGAGATGGAATGCCGAGCATTCAATAAAGTTCTTTCTCTAGATCAAGCTTATTTTGATGTAAATTCAACCTCAGAAATTCAAAACTCAATAAATGTTCACTCCCTTAATTTACTTTTAACTGAACAAATTCCAAGAGTTGTAGGATCAGCTATAGCAATAGTGATGGGGACGTATTACCTTCTGTCGATTAATATTCAATTTGGGATAATAACTCTCTTAGGCCTCATTGCTATCAAGGTCTTGGTGTTAAATACGTTTGATAATCTACTTTCAAGTTTGAACAAGATCTCTCGAAAAGTGCGACAGATGGATAGACAAATATGAAGCAATGTTTTGAGTATGCTTCAAATCGTTAAACTGTTCTCAAAAGAAGATTATCATGTTAAAGAGTACGCTTTGGCGAAACAACGTACTTTGCTGAATGGTAAGAAGGAAAGCCTTATAAGAAGTATGAGATATTTCTCGTATGAAACATGTGTAACAGCGTTGTCCTGTATTGTACTGTTTATCAGTGTTGCTTCAGTGAAACAGTCACACTTGAGTGCAGGCGAACTGACTGGTTTGGTGTTTTTACTTAACAAGATTCTATTGCAGTTTCGTATTATAAAAGCCTTCTTGGCATGGATCATTGAGGAATTTCCTGATATTGATCGATTTGTGCGTTTGATGGAGACAAAGTCACACACTGTTAGTGGTTCCAATATTCTAGATACTGTTCAAAGTTCCATCACATTTGAAAATGTATCATTTTCGTATCCATCACGTCCTGGAGAGATGGTTTTAAGCGATCTCAATCTGACAATACAGGTCGGTAAGATGACCGCTATTGTTGGTGATTCTGGTGCAGGAAAAAGTACAATAGCCAAGCTGATAATGCGCCTCTATGATCCAAAATCTGGTGTTGTACTGATAGATGGTCAAGACCTTCGTGAAATTGACATATCAAGTCTGCATGAAAAGATTGCCATGGTTACTCAAAATCCAGATTTATTCGATCTGTCACTAGCAGATAATATTGCATATGGTAAAACAAATTTCGGCATTACAGAATCTGAGCTCCAAAATGCAGTAGAATTATCAAATTGCGGTTTTATCTCAAAATTTCGTGGTGGATTTGATCTATTTCCAGGCTCACGTGGAAATCACTTATCCGGTGGACAAAAACAACGAATTGCCATTGCTCGAACGGCAATCCGTAATCCGAAAGTGTTGATATTAGATGAAGCCACGTCATCGTTAGACGCTGAAAATGAAAAACTTGTGCAAGAAGCTTTGGAGAATATCATGGAGGGACGAACCATCATTGTGATTGCTCATCGATTGAGTACTGTCAAAAATTCTGACGAAATTATTTGTATGAAAGATGGTAAAGTTGCTGAACGTGGAACGCATGAAGAACTGATGACCAAAGAAGGCGTCTATTACAATTTAGTTTGTAAACAATTGACAGAAAAAATAGGACATGAATGAATGCCACAAACTAATTATGACAGCCACGGATCTAGCGTTAGGCAAAAACGATGGAAGGGTACTGTGTCATGAAATGTTTTTTAGGGTTAATCATTGATTATGTTAATTGTACTTTTTTCTTTTATACTCTTAGTAACTTTTTTCTTCCCCCATAAATTCTGCCCAAGCTCTAGATCCGCCTATGTATGACCCATCAAAATGGAATTCTTTGTTTCAACATTACGGTCCAATTTTATACAGTAAACTCCCGATAACTCGAACCACCAAGGAACAAATAAATACTGTTAAAATTACCAAATGTTCAAGTTATCGAGAGTTTTTAATCCGATTCGCCCAATGTTAAAAAGTTGAGTTATTGAAGGTTCGAGTTATCGTGAATTTACTGTAGTAATTTTCAACAAAAGAAAAGTTGTGCCAAAAAGTTGAGACGAAAAAAAGACACCATTCCATTGTACGTAACTTTATATTAGGTCTGTTTTTTGTTTTATAAAGAAATTTTTTTTAGTCATTTTTTGATGAAAAAAAGAACACGTCATTTGTTCTACGAATATAAATTTTTATTGAATCACATAAGCTTTCCAAGTGTTTACCATAAAGAAATTCTACACCATATGTTTGTATTGATAAGGATAAATCCTTTCATTAAACTTTCAAGAAAGGTATCTGTATCTGTGCCAACTTCAATACCTTAGCGGCCCTTATTTGACCGGCCCTAATTATTGGCCGGCCCTTAATTGGCCGGCCCTTAATTGGCCACGACCAAATTTTGGATTCGGCCAATTAGGGCCGAAATTTGGCCACAAGGATAAGAAATTGGCCACTTTTGATAAAATTTAATTTTATATTCAAGAATCGTTTTAGACTGGAAGCAACAATGCGTTTCAAATTCAAGCAAACATAAGTTTTTCTCGTTGCATAAAAATAGTAAAATTTACACGCTTTAATCGTTTGTTATTCTCAGCTTTAATCAATAATAATAGTGTTCGTAACAGCTTTTTCTTCTGGTTCAGTTTTTGTACTAACTTCGCTATGGTACGCAGTTTTCTCTACTTCAAAGTCAGTCGCTCTTTCATCATCTTCGAGTATGATTTCTTCATCTTCACTCTCGCTTTCTCCATCATCAGTGATATTATCTATTGTAAAAGTGTCTTGCAGGCGAGACAACTGTTTTAGTACAAATGTTTTCATTTTTTCAATAATTTTACCGTTTTTATGCTGGAATGTTAATTTTAGGGGAACTTCCAATCCCCCAGCTGGGATCGGCGAAATCGACGGTTGGGTACTAACTACAAAGCCTTTGACAACACCTTCGTGTAGGAAATAGTACACATAGCGAGATATCTCTCGGGGAATATGCCCTACTGTAACTGGTCCAATTCTATCCATTCTTTTTATTGTTACTCTACAAGCGTACGGGTCCTCAGCCTTTGATGCAGGGTTATTTTCTTGGTATACTTCGACTGGTTGATTTACTTCAATGTTATTCCATGTGAAGCCACGGAAAACATGGTATCCACGACTTCCCACTTCTACGTTGAATTGTTCCATTCTTGTGTCGTGTACGTAGTCTACACCAGTTTAATAAAAAAGAAATTTTGGATAAAAATGCACTTGTTTAGTGATGTCTGGAATACAGCACATAGCAATGTCTAGAATAAGGCACGTATCACATAACATCAATTTTGGGATCATGTGCCGTTAGGGTGGTGACTCATAAACGGTCTTTTTAAGAACGAAACAATAGTAATTAGGCCTAATTACTATTGTTTCGTTCTTAAAAAGACCGTTTATGAGTCATGTACCACCCTAACGGCACATGATCCCAATTTTGTCGCAGTCTCATGGACTGCAACGCTGAATGAATAGCAAAGCTGGTGTAAACAGAGCCTTTAATGGAAACGCAAAACATGCATTCGATCGCACACAAGCAAAAATTTAAACTAATGAATAAAACTTTCTTTTTATTATTCTTTTCAAAGAAGATGCACATTCGAAAATATTTTGGAACTGGTAAGGGAGAAAATTTGCATGGAAAGGCATTGAATCAATCCGGTGAAAGTTCGAGTACCCAAATAAACGCCGCTAGAGAGTTAAATAAATTATGTGAAAACTTAGACATTCCTAAAACCTATCGAAAACATTCAGAAAAAGTAAAAAAGGATGTAGGATTTTACGCTTTTCAGCATGGTGTAAAGGCTGCGTTAGTTTATGCAAAAAAGATTTATCCCGATTGTGAATTCAAGAGAGAAACTGTCCGTAATTGGAAGGCTACGTATCAACAAAATAACAATAGTTTAAACGTACCTTTTTTTCGACCAGGAAGACCACCTATGCTTAATGAAATGTTGACATGTGAAGTTAAATTAATTCTTGAAAATTTGAGAGTAGGTGGATGTGCAATTTCACGCAAAGTTTGTATTGCTGTTGGAAATGGGGTACTAGAAAGCAAATGTCCAGAAAAAATGGCGAAGAATGGTGGGTCAATCGCATTATCAATAAAATGGGCAAGAAATCTTCTAAAATCTATGAACTATGTGCGCAGGAGAGGAACAACTGCTAAACGAGCTATGAATCCATCGTTGTATGAAGAATTGTGTTTTACTTGGAAGCGTAAAATTGCAGAAATAGTTTTTGAGCACCAAATTGATAAGAGCCTGATAATTAATTTTGATCAAACCCCTCTTGGATATACATCAGCATCTAAGGTAACCTTTTGTGAACAAAACTCTAAAACAGTGCCGATTTCAAATTTAGATGACAAACGTCAGATTACAGGAACATTTACAGTAACCCTTGACGGATCCTTCTTGCCGATACAGTTGATATATGCTGGAACCACCAACAGATGTCACCTTGTTGTATCATTTCCTACATGATTTGACATTACACACTCGGTTAACCATTGGTCCAACGAGGACTTGGTCATGTCTCATTTGAAGAACATCGTCTTACCTTACCTTAAAAATAAGAAAAAAGAATTAGGGCTACCAACTAATGCAAAGAGCCTGTTGATTTTTGATGTGTTTAAAGGACAGACCACCCCAACCGTTATCAAATTTTTGAAAGACAACAACTGCATTAATGTTTTCGTTCCAAACACACATACTGATTTGTTTCAACCTCTAGATATATCAGTAAATAAAGGAGCCAAAAGTTTTCTGGGAAACAAATATCAGGAGTGGTACGCAAATCAAGTAACAGCGCAGCTGCAAAATGGAGTATTACCACACGATGTGTATGTTGATGTTAAGCTAAGCACAGTGAAACCACTTCACGCAAACTGGGTTATTGCTTACTACAGAACAATGCAAAACTCGAAGAATACGATTATTAATGGATTTCGTAAAGCCGGTATAGTGGAAGCATATAATCAAGCAAGATCATTGATTGCGATAGCAGAGAACCCTTTCAACGAAATAGACATAGTTACTTCGTAACTAAATCTGTGTATCCGGTTAATTTCTTTTTAATTTGGGCTAAGTGGATTTATTTTTATATTTCAGAGTTTTATAAGCATTTTTGACATGTTTGCGGAAATATTTACTACCCAAGCACCAACTTCGACCGAAAAATTTAGTTGCATATAAAAAAAGATTGTATTTTGCTTGTAAATTACGTTCTTCTAGTTCCAGATGTTTTATGAATTTTGAAAGAAAATAATCAACCAGGGTTACTTTTATGTTTATCAAAATGAAAAGACCAAGAGTAAACGGTCGACATAGAAGTTTTTTGTTTAGTTTTTAGGGTTAGGTTAAGTAGACAACACATGAGAGAATTTAAACATCGAATTCTAAGACTTTGGCCATCCTCCATATGCACTTTCTTGTTTCGTCTATGGATCCAACCTTATATGTTCTATTATGTTTCTTAAAAAAAATAGAAGTGTAGTCGTTGTTATCTGATGCTTTTATATATCCTATATATCCTTATTACGCTAACGGAAGTAGTTCGTCAGAGCTGTTTGGTAAAAAAGGTGTTCGGAAAATTTAATAAGTTTTCATGAAAAATGAAGTAAGGAGAACATTTCTCAAACATTTTCAGGTTGAAAACATAAGACTTTTTAATGAGTTTTTTACCGAATACCTTTGACGAAAGTTTAGCATTTCCTGAATACGAGTACGTGATACCTTAAAATATATGTTGACTATGTTTACTCTAACGCTCACTTAACATGCCAGTCTGTCAAAGTTGACATCGCCGATGAAAATTCGAAGTTTCTGCTTCATTTTAAAAAGTGGCCAATTTTCACTCGTAGGGTCATTTTGCTGCGGTCCTTAATTGGCCGGCCCTTATTTGGCCGGCCCTAAATTGGCCGGCCCTTATTTGGCCAGCGACGAAAATTTTGGCCATTTAGGGCCGGCCAAATAAGGGCCTCTAAGGTATCTTCTTATACTAATACTAAATCTTGCTTTTTTCTTACCTAACTTTTAAAGAAAGAACGTTAGGTAAAATTTCCCGGGAAGTTCGTCAATGGATGTATGTTTTTCCGTATTAGTATAGGGAGAATCTTCCATCAGGAGAATAGCAGAATTTCACGGTCATTTTCTCACGAGGAGCGCGTAAAACCACGCTGCTGCGAGAAGCGTTTTTTCAGTATTAGTATATTACCAAATGATGCGACGTGAATTTTTTGGCACGGGGGACATTGCATTGCACCCTAAATAGAATGCGATTTCAAGGGTCAAATATCTTGAGAACCGATGGGGATAACTGACGTTTTTGGGGCTCTGCAATATTGGCGATGGGTGACGAAAAAAAAATTGGGTCTAAAACTTTTTGGGGATGGGTGTGACGTCATCAAAATCTTTGATCGACGATATCTCGGTAACGGCACGTCGTACACAGACGATCCCATACATTTTTTTGATCATCTTTTCGAGCTCTACAACTAAGTGGTACTTATTCTTAGCAATTATGTGATTTTATTTTCGGCATCTTTTTTTAATATGCCTGATGATGATAGCGGGGGCCGCTCAAAATGTAGTGCCGCGCTTTTCGTGCAAAAACAGAAATAAATAGAAATTTAATCTTTCAATTTTCCATTGTTTACACGTAAAAATTTATGAGATTGAAAAAATCAGACAATGGAATTAAGTATTAAACTTGACGCAACTGCGACTGTAATTAAAATGAGATGCTGAAAGTCTGAAACCTGGATTAAATCTTG
This sequence comes from Turritopsis rubra, assembly GCA_039566895.2. NCBI lineage: Eukaryota > Metazoa > Cnidaria > Hydrozoa > Anthoathecata > Oceaniidae > Turritopsis > Turritopsis rubra. Next base: position 13,748,927 of record CM077618.1, on the reverse strand, counting down.
AAAATCCATTAAGTTATTGTCTGAAAAACGAGACAATAGATTGGAATGTATTAATTTCATTTGCATACCTATTTTTTTTTGTCTGATTTATTAATCTCTTTTGTCAACTCTACATTTTGAGCTATCATCATTAAAATGCGTCTGTTTCAAATGAAATATACGTTTTATGATTTATCTATATATATATTTAAAAAAATATTCAATAGATAGATATAACCGTTACTAAATCAGGACAAAAAACAAGCTTTCATATTCTTCATTTTTTTTTATGTAATAGCTTTGATCAGCATTTTGAGCTCTATAGCGTGGTACTACTTATCCCTTATTCGCCACCACCATATTAAGAAGATGAACACGGGATAGCGGTAAATCATGGGGAAAGTAAACCTGTAAAAACATTTTACACGCTATACTATATATACACCCCTATATTTTGAAAGAGGAAGAGCACGGGAGGTGTGGGCGGCAAATAATGGGAAAAATGAACCTGTAAAATGTTTTTGACCAGCATTTCGAGCTCTATAGCGTGGTACTACTTATACTTTTGGATTGTGTGATTTTATTTTCGGTCACCCCTATATTAATAGGAAAATCACGGGATGGCGGTAACTCATGGGGAAAGTGAACCGGTAAAATGTTTTTACCCGGGATACTAGTATACTGTATACTATCAAATCACACTACATAACCACACCTGGATATTTATTAACATGTATGTATACACATCATCTGCCAGTTCTGCCACTACTACCCTCCATTACCAAACAAACGCAAAAAATAATGCATCAATTGGCCTCAGCAAAATGTTTTTGTTAGTTATGCCTAATTAGGATATGTCCACTGCAATGTCTCCAATATTTCCCCTTTGCTCAGAAATTTCTAGCCAATTTGTTAACATTTTTCTGCATAATTAATGAATCTCCTCATTGCTTAACTAATTTATTGAAATTATTCAAAATGGTTTTCAATTCCGTTAAATGCTGAGTATCTTGTCATGGACCTGATGTTTTACGTTGGGCTACGTTTCGAGGAAGCTTCTCTCATCATCGGAAAAGTTATGAATGAGAAAAAGTTGTTTATAACGATTAAGAAGCAGATCGAAATCTATATTTCACACCTTTTTAATTGGAGTTAATAATAAAAATATGATAAATATTTCCATCCTAAAGTTCCGCACGGCAACATTTTTGGATGTACAGTGGACTCTCTTTTCTCTATCTCGAACAAATTCCTTGGTCCCTTACAAGGGTTCGAGACTCAGAAGGGACCAAGGAATTTGTTCGAGATAGAGATAGAGTTTGATATACAAAACAGCTTACTTACAGAACAGCTTGATACAATTACAATGTCATTTCAGCGTTTGGTCAAAGCTGGAGTCCATATTTCTGGAAGTTTGTAGGACAAACTGTTAATATGATTGTTATCATAGTGAGTGGTTAGACTCTTTTATTTTCCGTGAATTCCAATTTATCTCTCTGTCTATGACGGACATCCTGTTGAAATCGAAGCGAGAATTATATTTCTAACAATGATCGGCGATCTCATTTTTGTCAGTGTGACCTGCTGTCACGGCGTAATTGTGTTCCTAAATGCGTGCGATTAGGGATCTCATAGATTCACCAATATATACGGAATTAACGTCACTACAGGGGATCTTATAGGCAATGTTGTTTTGTCTGTCTAAGGCAATTAGATCCTTTGGATTAGATAGCAATTTACTCCATGCATTTTTCGATTAGAAAGTACATCTAATCTCGTGATTTTGCAAGATTCTGCGGAGTTTTTCGCTTGTGTCTTTCACATATGGTATGCGAGTTGAAGTTCAGATATTGGTCAGTGTGCGTGTAAACGTAGAGAAACACCCTGATGTCACTGGACAATGGCAAATTATACCAGGTCAAACAATGTCTTGTATTACGGAGACTCGCTTGGTTGACACATCTCATCTGATTATGTTGCCTATGTTGGCCAGTTGTCATCTTGCATCCAAGTTTGTGTTAAAAAAGCCAATTTAGTACGTCATATTCATCGATTCCACCATGGACGTATAAAAATAGAAGGATTTACAACTTCTATAAACCTATTGATATAAAGCTCGCCTCGGTATATTGAAATTGTACAAAGACAGTTATAAAACTCCCTCAAATACAGTTAAAAATACATGCTTCTATTGGCTTCTGAAATCGTAACAACCAACCAGAAATGAATTTCCTCATGGCCTCCTACAGTCTCAACCTTGTATCAAGTAAATACTACATTACTCGTTAAGATTCGCTGTAAACGCACATCAGACATCTTGAAAATATTAATAGTTTTGAAGTATTAATGAAACTTGCAGATTTATATAAAATCCGGTGAAATGCGAGACTAACGGGATACTGACAGTTTGCGCATCTGTACAGAGAAATACAAAGCCCGAAAGTACAGGCCAAGCTTGCGAGACCTGCGCTTCGGACCAAGGGCTTAGCATTTCCTCTGTATAGATGCGCAAACTGTCAGTATCCCGTTAGTCTCGCATTTCCCGTTTATTACCTGGTAAAAAATGTTTGTAACCTATGACGCAAACTAGTCAGTACGGCTCTGTACCGATGTCGTCGAGAACCGTGTCTAAGCCAATCAGAAGCTCTCATTTGGCTGTACTGTTACTTTTCATAATGGCTTCCAGGTAATAAGTAAATGCTTGATAAGTTATTTGTAAGTCTTTCTCTTGTTATACGTGCATGTTTGTATTTGATCAATTGCAGTAAACAATTATTGCACTGTCCCTCTAAATATGAATATTTAAAATCCTATTTTGTATTTATTTCATCGCCTGTTCTATTACAGAATCCCCTGTGCTCCACACTGGACATCCAATACTTTCTGATGTACGTAGCAAACGTTTCTGTAAACGAAAAAGCCTTCAATCTTTCCATGGCAATGTTGAAATATTGTTGAAACAGCTCTCGTGTCTGTTCCGTAATAGTTCTCAACATTTTAAACACATCAGCTTGACCCTCCAGAGGAGACATGGATCTTCGTAACTCCCCTTTCCCCTTTTCAGACCCTTTCTAGAACCTAGGCGAAATTTATGGAGTAGAGCAGGTTACCTAGAGTATAAAAGAAAAACGTGTAAATGACCTAATCTAAACTTAAGATTGGAAAGAAATTTCATGACACTGTAATCCTCCACTTTTTTGCCTAATGCTAGATCCCCCGCTGCTTTCCACGCCTTATCCATATGCCACGTGCACCAAAGACACTTTGAAGTGCATTCGTTTACAGTACAGAATGCTTCATAGAACTGAGGCGCTAAAATGGGAACAATATGATATACTAAATCAACTCTGTTTAAAATGTAAAATGTGTAACGGAAAAGTGAGGACTCGACAAAAAGAACAAGATTTTTTTTAATTGAAGTGGGATATCGTACCGAGTCCACTTAATTGAAGTGGGATGTCGTACCGAGTCCATTTAGTTGAAGTGGAATATTGTGTCTAAACCGAGTCTACTTTGTTGGAATATGGGATATTTTTCAACACAGCTCTCAGTCCCAGGACTTTGTGCAATTTTGTGAACCACGAAATCTTGACTTCTTCACTGTGTGTGTACACATTGTCTACTGTATACAACAGCCTCTGAATGTGTTATGGGAATCATGGTTTTTGTTGGTTGGTCACAGTAGTTATGCATGGTTTGTGGTTTGAGAGGAAACATTGAGCGTTGTTATCTAGAAGGTCATTGTACATAATCATGCTTTTAAATGAATGCACAGCGTAAAACTGGTTTCAAATACTTTATCACTGTGATGAAATTTTGAAACTCCTTCATGATTGTCTCTGAGCGACCGATTTTTTATCTACGTAGGAGATCCTGATAAACAATTTTTTAAACAATGAATAATTAATGCTTCGGTCAGCGGTGATGTGAATAAGATGCCCTCGATCTCGTAAAATGACAAGATCGAAGACATTGAGATGTTGCCTCGATTCAGTCATATATTGGGAACATGGAATATCAGATTATCAATGATTTGTTCAAAGCCCAATTTCGTCTTGACACTTGTACACCAGCGGCCTCCCTGCCTAAAAATAGCGCCATCACTACATATCACTTTTGGAAAATTTTCTCGGGAAGTTCGTCAATGGATGTTTGTTTTTTCCGTATTAGTATAGAGGGAATCTCCCATTAGGGGAATCTCTAGCTCCATCTTACGGGTTTTTATTACTTCGTGCAGGGTTTTGCCTTAAGGAAGACATCACTACTGTTAATTTATTGATTGATAATCAGAATATATTATTTATGAATAATTTATTCTACTTATACAGCAAATTTTTTATAATTTCTCATACGAGAAAAAAACATAGGAGAAGCTTGACGTACGGCTGTTGAACTCATATAACTTTTGCAATAAATTTTCAAGATGCAGATTTTCGTGAAAACATTGACTGGTAGAACCATTACATTGGAAGTGGAACCAAGTGATACGATTGAAAATGTGAAAGCCAAAATCCAAGACAAGGAAGGTATTCCTCCAAACCAACAGAGAATCATTTTCACTGGAAAACAACTCGAAGATGGTCCAACATTAAGTGATTACAACATCCGAAAGGAATGTATCCTTCATTTGGTAGTACGATTGAGTACTCCAGGGCCCAGAGGCATGATAACTTAAACCCATTTCACGTGGCATATGTGTACTTTACAGACCAGATATTCCAAGAGAGAAATAGTTTTTATAGTCGTGTCAAAAGCCCCAAAATCCTCCTATCTTTTGGTAGACATTATCCCTCTTTTTATAGGTCCTCTAACACCCCTAGAATATATTTGAAGATGGTTTTCAGTCCAAAGAGATGATAACCACGTTCAATGAGGTCAATTTCTGGGGTTAGACTTTTGTAAGTCTGAATTATAAGGTGTGTTAGAGTAGTTTGGAGTATATCAATATACATACCGTAATGCATCGAATAAACGCCCTCCTTCTTTTAAACGCCTCCTCGAATAAACGCCCCCTAAAAAACTGAAATTATTTAATAAACGCCCCTTTTATTAAACTTCTATTAAACTTCTATTAAACCCCGGGCGTTTATTCGATGCATTACGGTAATTCTCCATTGAAAATCTATATGCTTATTAACTATATGATATAAGATATGTTGAAGAACATCCAAGCAAATCACGTGATTTATGTACATTCTACAGACCAGAAAATTTAAAAATGGTCTACAATTCAAGTTTTTTTTATCTTTTTTAGTTTTTAGTTAGATGTTATATATGGGAACAATAAAAGAGAAAAGCAAAGTGTGGTGTATTTATCATTATACGAAAAAGAAAATATTTGTATTCATTGTGGATATTTTGAAGCTCTGTTTGCACAATGGTTTTGTAACACAAATAGATTGACTTTGTAAATGGTCAAGAGAACGAGATACTGTTTTTTTATAGTCACAATCACAATGGCTGTCAGCGGCGGAATTGTGGAGGAGCACATCAACCTAATTTCTGTTTTCAGTTTGTATCACCAATGGGATTAATTGCACGTTTTCTTTTATGGTTTAATAGCTAACATTCTCCTCCATAAATTTCGACATACCCTCTAGATTCGCCTCTGGCTGTAATACACTATTCGAATGACAGAAACCTGATGTATTGGTTTTGTTGGCGAATGAAGACATTCTTATAATTTTTGGGGAAATATGTTTCAAATTGCCCAGGCTTATCACATTCAATAACTACTTGCAGTTATGTGCACCAATTCCATGCGAATTAATGATTCGTTGAATTTTTTAAAAATAATAGGATGTGAAGTACTTATTGACCGTATGTTGCAAAATTATAAAGCAATCTTATATAATACAGTTTAAGAAAACCGTTTCTGAAAACCGTTTATTGATGCGCGCTTTTGAAAATTTTGAAATTGCAATAACCCGTGTGGTTGATTCTTCTCTAAGAAAATTCCGACGGGCGTTTGTATCGGTACACCAGTCGTGATCTTGTTTAACTATGTTTAACATTTTATCAAACCTCTTGATAAAGGACGCTGACATTTAAATTAGTGTTTTATTGGTCAGTGCAGAAAGCAGCTGATCTTTCATTAGCGTTTGTACGTCCTTCCGTCCGTACGTCTGTACGTCCGTCCGTAATTCCAAGGTTTTTTGTCCACATTTGTAGGCTGATTCCGCAAAACATTGGAATAGAGGCTGTCCACAAACCGTGGTTAATGTATGAATGGTACACTACAACTTATATAAAGTAATTTAATTATTGTGAGTGCGGCCTAAAATATAGAAAACGTGCAATCCTAATTTTTGTTCGAGAGAACGACACAGTGCAGCATTCAAGGTTAGAAAATTCTTACTGTTTTTTTTTATATAATGACATTGATTTTGTGAGAAACTGTTCGATCCCATTTTCGATTTTTATTCCCTCCTCTTCTGTCCCTCCTTTCCCTTTTTTGTGGCCTTTTAAAATTTCACAAATTCCCTGTTGATGAAAATACAAAAATATACAAAATATTTCCTTAACTTAAGACGTGTTTACTCTCCTAATTTTATTTTAAAAACAAAACAAAAAACATGAATGAAAATTTACATAGTGGATAATGATGGTTGTTGGGGGATGACAAAAATTAAACTTAAATAGCAGCACCCCTATACACAATTTGGACTAGTATTAACAGTCAAATAAATCAAAGAAAATAATTGATATTGATATGAAACTTGATATTTGGGTAATTTCTTTCCCGTGAAGGAGCGTTATCTTTTTTGTTTCTTTTAAGGTTCTTGTTGTTTTGACTGACTATATCGGTGTATTAACCGATTTCTTTATGCACTAAAAATTCTATTTTTTCCTAATACGCTCTTATAAATTTCACCAAAAATATGACACTGTGATGGAGTTTCTATTGAACTTTTCAGAGCAAATCCGAGAATAAAAGACTTTTATCATTTTATTTTGATAAAAATGATCCAAAAGAAAGAAAGAAACTTTACATTTCCACTTAAGATTGTTAGCTTTCCCTATCAAATTGTGTTGAAGACAATGACTTCATGTAGCAGACTTTACAAATCTTTTGCATTTTTATGTAAAAATTCATTCTTTCACAGGTGCGTCAATTTCTTTCAGGCTTTACTGTATATATTCCAAATATATACTTTAAGGTGGAAAAAAATGGATTTCACGTATTCTTAAAATTAAATTCTTGGGGAAGGAAAGAGTACTTTTTGCCTCAATGTCTGTCAACATATGCATGGTAATATTTAATTTAAAAAAAATATGAAGACTAATTATTTGTGAAATTAACAAAATTAAATTCCTGGGAAAAGTATACTTTACATCAATTCGCGAAATTAAATTTGCACGAAAACTGCTACTATGGATCAGACCTATAATGGTTCCAAAGAATGATTCATTATGACTCATTTTTGCAGGGCAAGATAATCGTTCATGGAGTGAACTGCAACTAAGCCGAATATTCCTACGACATTTCTTTTTGACCTCAAATTTGTGAATTTTTGCCCATTAACTTTTGGGAGATTATCAAAATATGGGATATTGCAGAATTTCTTTTTAAATTAATGAAATTTCTAAAAATACTTGTGAGAATTAGTTAGAAATTCATCACTAGTGGATCTGAGATTGTATAACAGTTACATAATTTCTTTTTTAGGTCCTTTGTTGGTGGCATCATCTATGGTATTATCTCGTATCTGCTGCCAGAACTCCTCAAAAATTGACCTTGTCAGAATTACCTAGACTTGTCCGAAGTCTTTGAACTTCTTATCGGCCTTATCTGAACTTAACCAGATTTTTTACTTTAAGATATTTCCAAAAAATGATTTCCATTGTTCAATTTTGCATAGCTATCTTTGTCGCCGCGTGAGAAGTATATATTCTTTAGCTTTTTACTTTGGCACATATTTTGTTACATTGTACTTAACATTTTTTTATAATAGATTGAGTTCATAATACATGAATAATTGTATTCAATACTCCAGTATAAGGACTTCAGGTTGAAAATCTACAGTTATAAAGGATATCAAATTCGGAATAGAATGTAGTTCTTGCCGCCGCAGGAGAAAGGTTGTGAAATTTAGTAAATACATGCGGCGCGGAATGTTATCGGTGTTATAAGTGTTCTAGTTGTCCTTCGTAGTGTGTACTACTTTTCTGGTATGCCCAACTGCGCTGACCTTCAGGCCCCACGGCCTCTTGTTTTTCCTTAGTTTTGAAGAATAAAATGGTAGCTTTTAAGAGGTATTATTATGTTACTATAAAATCCCGTCGTACGTTGTCAAACATTTGTGTCCATTTTTTCGGTTGGAGAACTCGAAAATATTTAAAGAAAATGGGAATAACTTGAATAGCTTTCTTCGAAAACTCTACAGAAACTATTATGCCTATCTAACGGATTGCTATCTCGATAGTTTATAGTGAAACATTGTTATTTTGGTCTGGTAAAACAAGATCGTGGTTATGTCATGCCTCGTTCATTCAAACAAATAAAAGAGACTTTCAACTGAAATGTTTTAAGATACCAATCCATTAAATAGACACACTCGTAACTGTCTATCAATTCTGAAGTTGAATTAGATTCACAACGAGCGCAGTTTTGGAAAATCGCGAGATTAAATTCCTTCAACAATAGGCAAAATTTTCTTCCCCGAAATATTTTCTTCCCGCTAAAGTTTCTGACTCTATAAAGTGAGCGAAAAAGTGAGAGAAGCCACATAGTAAAGTTTCTATCAATGCTTTAATGAAATTTTAGGCTCACTTTTGAAGAGTGAGATAAGAATCCCTCACAAACTTCGAATTGAGGTTTCTCATGCTGTTTTTTCTCGAGTTTCCGATTTTTCCATGTTCGACTGATCCAATGAAACGAAAGTAATTTAAATAAATTTATAATAATTTTCATTTTGCTTCCACGTGTTGTCTCAGTTGAAGAAGGCGATCAAGATGGCAGGTAAACACTTGATGGAATACAATACAGGTCCATAAAAATTGTACTAACTAATTACTAACTATATTAATTTTATATATTATTTATATTCTTTGTTGATTTAGAAACACAAGCAAATCAAAGTGATAAGCCGACTGAAGATGAAAGTATTTTATTTATTTCAACTTTTAAATTTCGTATAGATTACAAAATGACCTACAGCTACAGCTTTAAATTGCGTTACATCGATTTAGAAAATGAAATGGAGTCAGTGTCAGCTCTAGCAAAGCAAGTTATTACTATTCATTTAAAACTTTACTAACTACTTTAGAAAAAAACGAATAAACCCCTGTAGCTAGCTAATAATATCCTGGGATTATAGATAGCTAACTCTATTTTGGGAGCATGGAGACAACACCTTCATAAGCATATAAAGGCTGGTAGATCCTTAAATATATTTTGTAATGGACGCATAATTCTAGTCCAAAACTAAGCATTATAAAACTGAACTGTAGAAAACAGTGTACTTTACTTACTTTCTGCTTTTATGAGGTCTTCACACATCGAACTTGTAAAGTCGGATTTTCGATTGCACCAAATCTTAATCTTCAGAATAATTTGGAAAATGGTGAAAATAGGCTCGTCTTCCAGGTGCCCAAACCCGTGTCATTTTTAGTATGAATGCAATGAAGGAAACCATTGCTGTTCGATTGTTAAAGTCCTGTAATCACACCATGTTTTACGAATACCAACTCGGAACCATTATTAAAGCGTACCCTGTCCAGAAAGCCATCAAAGGAAAGATATCCTGAAAAACCTAATCCTTTGTACCACTCATTCCCTAACGTTGATATCCGGTCTAAATCCCATTGTGTCCAAAAATGCAAATTACTGAATAACAGACATACTATAATTCATTGCATGTGCATTGTGTTTCTGCAGATACATTAAAGTGGATGTTTTCGAGTTTAAATGACCCTCAAACTACTGGTTCGGGAAAAAAACGGTTGACTTCAACATCTCCTGCGACAATCATAATCATATACCGACATATAAATAGAGTGTACAGCAAGGGTAAATTACTTAAAAATAGCAATCGAGCCCTAATGACCAATAAAGGTCTATATTTTATAAAAAAACAGGCAATGTCTAGTAACATAATAACTACCGATTGCAACTCGATATCCTTCAATCGAGATCATACTATAGGCTGGTGATAACAATTATGACCTTAAGCAGTAATTTTATCAGATTATTTTTCAATTCGGTCAACCAGGAGGAGGCTCGCTTCTGATAATTCTAAAAAATTATTTGGCGCTTGAAACTTTCGAGCTTTGGAGCTTCGGCGTTCATCTCGATGAGCCATCAAAATTTGGTGGACCTCAACAAAAGAGAAGAATACTTCGGCAGACTGTTGCACTAAAATTAAATGAGAGAAATATTACAATTTCGGAGTCAAAAAGTGCAAGTTTGTGGAGGATTTTAAATTAAATTTGAAGATTATATTTCCGTAACTTAACGTGTTTCCATGATTATAAGCGTCCATGGCGCTCATTTAAAAATCAGAATTCTCATTTTTTACTGCCTTATCAATTATAAGGGTTCCACCAGTCGTGAGCTATGTATATATTTTTAATATATTTTATACATATATATATATATAGGCCCGAAGTTTCTCTAGCCTTTTTCTCGCTAAGTTTCTCTCGTTTGGGATCGCTACGTCAATGATTGATACTGTGTTCGTATTCTTCTCGATCACGACGATGTCTGGTTTGTTGTGCTGCAGTGCATGGTCTGTTTGGATGGAGAAGTTCCAAAGTATCTTCGCGTTGTTGTTCTCTGCTACTTGCGTCGGTTGGTGTTGGTACCGTTGTGTATTTGCAAACATTATGGTGTCGACTCATGTATTTTGTCGGCGCTAAAGTTGTACAGCCGGAGATGATGTGATGTATTGTCTCCGATGCGTCGCGACAAAGTCGGCATCTGTCGTCGTTGGTCGCGTGATGGACGTTCTTCTGGATGTACTTGGTTGTGATGGCTTCCTTTTGTATAGCGCAGATTGTTGACTCAATAGCTCATTTCAGTGATAATGATCGTAATCGTAATTATTATCGTAATTATTGTCAGCACGTGATAAGTTTATATAGAATGATGCATAAGCATGTCCTTGTTGATTGTGGGTTAAAATGTTCATAGGCTTATATATGGACACTTTTTCACATCAAAATTTGGATAAAACTGGCTTTTGACAACGTTACCTTATTTCAAGCGAGTAGGTAGAGTACTTATTGGAGAAAAAAGGAGAGAAATAGTCTGGAAAAAATTTGAGCACCTGGAAAAATATTAGTCACTTTTCCTTGATTAACATTTCATGAACCCCCAATAAAGTTCATAAAAAAGAAAGCACTTCCCGGGTAAAAAGAAATCAGGGGAGAATTCAGTTAATTGGAATCTTTTCCCTGAAGGTAACAGTTTGAGCCAAGTTTACATCATCTTGATAGACTTTTATCAGTTCAGGATACCGCAAATCTGATAGTAGATCTGATAGAATAAGATTTGACTCATTTGACAATGTGTGAAGTTGATCAAATAGTTCTGTTGTGTCAAATGCGAGTGAATCTCATCGGGATCAGCATTAATTTTGAATTTGGATGGAGAACTCTGTTAATAATTTGCCAGACTTCTTTTGGCTTCTTTGAACTAAAAGCAGCTTTGTAAAATGCTTTCTTCGATGACTTGATCTTAGATTTAATTTCCGCTCTAATGATGCGATCATTATCCCAGTCAGTAGTTTCATTAGATTGTTGCGCAAGAAAACGGAGACGTTTCTTAAGCATGGTATATATTATGCAACCACGGTGCTGGTGGCCTGGTCACTTTCATTTTTTTTCGTAGGCACCATGTTCTTAGACGCATGACAAAAATAACAAGATCATTGAAGAGACTGAGCTTTTTGTCTGGACACGAGACTGCATTAACAAGACTCAAGGGTTGTTCACTGAAATCTTTAATAAAACAATGTTCGTTAAAGTTCTTATAACAACGATATATTTGTAATGTTTTTCAAATCTGACTGTTCTTGCGTTGACAGTGACATATACCAGGTGATGGTCACTTACTTCGGTACACGGTATCACTCCATAATCCTTAATTTTATGTGGTATAGTACTAATAACGTAGCTAACGCATGACTTATTTCTCGTTGGAGTAACAATGTGTTGTTACAAGTTATAAAATTCAAGCATGTCACAATACATTACTTTTGTAGGATTGTTAGAGAGCATATCCAGTTATAACAATTGGTCCGGTCCATACAGACGATAAACTGCTTAATAAACCATCAAAGATATCCAGACATCCAGCGGACCAGTTATTTCGAAGTTCGGTTGATAGGCAACACATAAAAGTAAATTACAATGTTTCTTTCTGCCTTTAATCTCTAACCATAGATGTTATTTATCTGGGTATAAGTTCATGATGCCCTTTCTGACTTTATACTTCGGTCATTGCGAATGTAAATAGCAAAATCACCTCTAAGTTTACCAGGCGATTATGAAACTCTAGGTTAAAGTTTGGTAGAGTCACGTGATCAATTAGTTGTTCGTTATCGGTAAGCCAGGTTTCTGACACAAAGAACAAAGAACACAAAGAACTATTAAAACATCACCAAAATTCGGACGGGGAAGAATTTTGACCAGAGCTATAGTATCGTCGACGTAATGTTTCCATGGTAACGAATGTTCACTTAATTGAGGTAACAAAGTTCTTTCTAGTTCAACCATGAAAATATTAGCAAGTACAGGCCCCAGGGGACATTTTTCGCACAAAGAAGCAAATGTTCTTTCATATCTTTTCGCGAGATGTTTGTTGGGATTTCATTCCTGTCATAGATTCATTCTAAAAGAAGGTCTATAGTATAATCCAAAGGAACGTTCGGAAAAACCGACTTAACATCAAATGATATAAACTTGTAACCTTCAGGAACAGTCTTACCTTTAATCCAGTCAACAAATCCGTTTGTACTTTGAACAGTGTATTCGGATTTATTCAGTGGTGTTTATAACCTTGCCAAGTATTTGCGGTATGGTATGACGCGGTACCAATGTTGGAGATTATTGGACAGCTGTTCCATAAAACTTCTATTTTGTATTTTCCGGGTTATCTGAAAACATTGGCTACTCAAAAATTGGGACTAAATTGGGAAAAAATTGGGTACCCAATTGGACTATTTATTTGGCTACTTGTAAAAACTACAGACCAGCTACCCTATAAATATAGACCGTCGCTAACTCGCTATGGCCTATACACTTTGGTCGATTCCTTCATGTTGGCTTGTTACAGGATCTGATAACACATTTGACCAATCATTCGTAATTATCAAATCGTAATTATCAAATCGTAATTATCAAATCGTAATTATCAAATCGTAATTATCAAATCGAGGGGTGAAGATTATCAAATGAAAAATGTTTTCTTTTTTTTCTTGCATTTTACTTTCACTAATGATAAAAAAAATTATATTGATTTTTCTAACCAAGTCTTACGTCACACAATGGACATATTACATTAATCTCGTTTTGATTATTGAAGCATGTTTACAATTTTGCGATTGAAGGAGACGCTCAAGTGCCGAAGGAGAATTATAAAATGAACATTATTTTGGTATTTTTATGGAATTTAATTTAGAAATTCGTAATCAATGAAAATTTATTTCTACTATATCAAATTTGACCCATAGGCAGTTATGGCTTTCCATGGTAGTTTAAGAATTTCGTGAGTTAGTTACATGAAGCAACAACCATGCTCACCTTCTCCTGGTCAGTGACTTCATTTTGGCGAACGAAATTCTCAATATTGCACGCCTTGAAGAAAGGACCATGCGCGGATTTAGCGGGCTGCTCGAGGCGCCTCCAAATTTTGCCAAAAATAACCCTATAACACTTATTTTAAAGTTCTCCAGCTTTTCGGACAGAGCCGCTCAGAACTCATAAGTCATATTTTGAAACAACTCTTTGAGCAGCCTTCCTATATTTTTTATCACCGAACTTGGTTATAACTTTCAGTTTTTGAGCCGTTCGCGACACTAATTTACGGAATCGATATTGGAAGTCTTTGACCACAATATAATCGATGCAGCGCATTGATCTTTCATTCTGCCAGTTGATGTGCTGGAAACGCCTCAAGAAGCGGCGCAAATTTCTGAGGCTACGGAATCGATATGTTTTTAGTATGGAAGAAATGTGTGAAAAGGTCTCATCAAATTTTGTGTTACCGGTTAGATTGCAGAAGCAGCTCTGCCCTGAAGTCGATTGTCACATATTTTTGATATTTTTTTAGTAAATCGTTTGACATACTAGGTGTGTATAAGCTAAGTATTATCTCATCAAATTATCCATATCATATACATCCGAGAGAAGTTGTAGTGTTGATGGATATATGCACATGGCTAAGTTTATTTGGAAGTATTGTCACCACTAGCAAAATATTCTATTATTATCCTCCGTTCATCATGGTGTTTTCTGAAGATGAGAAGGGAGAGAGAGCGTGCAGATGGTCATTATTATCTCTCATAGCTAGCTAAACTCTCATAAATTTCCTTGGATAATAAGTAAGTATTTTTTTTGTTTTTATTTCATAATTTGTTTAAGAAATGAGTAAATCCCTGATTTTGATTTTTCACTCCTATGAGGAGAGAGTGTTTTTTATATAATTAACTTCCCCCCTCCTTATAGACGGGTAAATAATGTTTACGTTTTTACAGAAAAAATCGGGTCGCTTTTCAGTATAAAAGTAAACAATATTTACCCGTCTATTGGATAGAAAACAGAACAGTCGCATTGATTCTTTCAGAACAGTTTTGGTGCACATAGCAGTGTATCATCCAATTCAAACATTTTTGTATATAGTTCATTTATAGATGACTTTCCAATTGATGTGTTATTTATGAATATTTGTGTTCTTTTTGCTTTAAATGCTCATTTTAGACTTTAAAACTTGCCATTTATTTCTCTCTCCAGAGGGCGTTTCTAGAGCTCAGTCAAATTTGTGGTGGAGAGTTTATCCATTTTAAGTAGAAAAGGAAAACGTGCAAGTAACCTAATCGACACTTAAGACTGAAAAGGAAGATCATAATATATGCGTAAACACACACACAAAAACAAAATGGAAATTATCATACATGCAGATACAACCTAGTAAATTCCTTTTTTTATAAAATTCACTTGAACAAGATCTTTATTCCGTCATACAGTCATGAGTAACTTAATACAAACGTAATACAATACAAGGAGTATGCACGTTCCTGCAGTTTTCCTCTCAAAGCAAAAGAAATTGCTATTTAACTTTGTATGTTCGATTATATGTTTTGTAAACCTTTGTCTGTTTGTTGTTTTTTGGTTTTACTGTTGTTTCAATGATCAATTCATTTTCTTCAACATGTGCATAATAGTGCATCTTGATTGGCATTCATTTTTTTTTCCTGTTGACTTTCTGAGGGGTGATAGTGCTGTACATAAGTATGTTGGCCAAAATAGACAAAGAATGAACAAAACACACTTTTTTGTAATTTGTATTAAAATTATAAAAACACTGGAATATATTTACTGTCCATCTTCCTAAATTCTTACTGCTTTCTCAAAATCTATTTTCTCACTCAATAAAGTTTTCATTTTGAGGCATTCGCCCTCAGTGTCAAAATTTTATTTCATACATAGGTGTTTTCATACTGTCAGGTAGGGAGAAGGATGTATTTTAGAGATATAGTTAAATTTGAGCATAAAGGTTAGTAAGTTGTTTCTCATTTTTATGTCTTTTTTTCTCACTATTTTCCAAATATTCTGGAGGTGTTTCTTAAGAAAAATACAGAAAATGCTGTTGTTATTGTTTCTGAGTTTACATTATTATTTAATCATAATTTCCTGGATGGTCATTATTACTGTTGCTGATGTTTATCTTTTTGGAATACATTTCTTATTATTACCATGTTGAGAAATTATAATACAACTAGTGTAGCGTGTAAAAACATTTTACAGTTTTTCTCCATAAATTGTTTTTACACGCAATACTGCAATGATAAGTCTGTGTATTTACAAAAGTTGTTGTGTTTCTCCATGTTGGAATTATATCATATTTAACACAAAATTGTTGTATAAATATTTTGGATCGATCATTCAAAGAATGCTTTGAGAGATTTCTAAAGTTGTACAGTTAAACTAAAAGCTACAATTCCAATGTTCAGAGATTTAGAAAAGAGACAATACAACGTATACTCCTACCTAACCACGATTATACTTCTGAAATATATGAAAATACCTCACATTTCCCTATTAACTAAAGCTAACAAAAACAATACCTTCTCAGACTATTTTATCTTTCAAATCTTTATTTTGCTATGTTTTTATCTTTCAAATCTTTAATCTGCTATGAATTGTGGAAATGTTACAACCCAAAACTCCACTCATGCATCATGATACAAAAACCATGTATCTCTTCTTGTATTACATTCATCTATACTACTCAATTTTCTAGTCTAAAACAAAAAGATATCGATCAAACACTATCAAAACAATATAATAATGATCTTGCTACCTTCGTTTCCCTAAAGGCGAATCTTAATAATAACAATCCACATACTACAATGAAATACCAAATAAACTGCTAGCTACACATTTCGGTATAGTAGTCAAAACTAACTGATACGAAAAAGCTACGTTCAAACACATCAAAAAAATAGACATCGGTAGAAAATGATAAACTGATAACACGTAACAGGTCTACATCGACTATCTCGTCGGATAGAATAGTTACTGATACTTATCAATGTGGTTATTCTTTATTACTAAACTTAAAGCGTTGAATAAAAAAATTAAAACAAAAACAAAAAATTATACACACAGCATCTTCATTCTCATTAAGAAATGAACGTTGAGAAAATTTGATGAACTTTCGAACGCAAAAAAACATTGCATTGCGTTCTCCTTCGGGTGGCTTTATGATGTCTTCCTTGAGGCACAACACTCCATATAGCAATAACAACCCGTAAGATGGAGCTAGAGATTCCCCTAATGGGAGATTCTCCCTATACTAATACGGAAAAACATACATCCATTGACGAACTTCCTGAGAAATTTTACCTAACGTTCTTTCTTTAAAAGTTAGGTAAGAAAAAAGCAAGATTTAGTATTAGTATAAGAAGATTGTTTATTTCTTTATTTTGTTTACTTCTCTGTTGGTGACCCAATTGACTCCTGTTACTGCTATTGCTGGTTGTTGAAATCAGAATCAAATATTCAAATTATATGTTGGAATTATATTGTATGAATAAATAACTATCAAATGAATGCTTATTATTTCAAAAATGTGTTTTTCTTGTTTGAATGAACTTGCTACTGAAACTTATTTTTGCTTTCAGTATTATTGCTATGGTCCAGCCCTACAACTTTATCCTATTTCATAGATTTTAGCTATATCTTTTATATATCACCTAGAAATAGCATTAACGAAAAGATTTGTTTACTGAATAGTAGTTGGCAAGACTTTTACATGAGAAAACAATAGATATAGTCATTATTGGATGTATAAATTAATGTAAAGGAATTTAACATTAACACCACAAGATTTTGAGCTGCCTGCAAAAAAAATGCTGGATCCGCCCCTGAAGGACTGTTATTACAAAGGAATATTGATGGTAATAATCTTTCCACTTTTTTAGAATATAAAGATCTTGCACTGTTGTTTGTTGTGGTTTTTTGTGAGTATCTAAAAATTAAACGCTCACCCTCTTAATTGTTTCAATTTTAATGTGTTACAAGCGAGAATAGAAGCATGATGAGGTATGTGAACTTACTATTCATAAATCATGTGACATGAAGAAAAGTTATGATTCAATGTTGTGAAGTTATGAAAAATGTTGAGATTTTCCAACATGTTTAAAGTTATGGGCCACGAGCAGCATTTTTTCAGCAACATTCTGTTTGCGCCTGAAAAATGAGGTAGGTAGGTTCACACATATCCTTGTCCCCCAACAATGTTAGGGTCCAATAAATGAAAAAGGAAAGATGGGGCAAATATTAGTTATTGCTTGAAATCTCCAACTTCGTCAATTGCGTATCAGCGTATCAAGGATAGTTTATGGTTTGTAGCAGTATACTTCACCGTGCATCAAAGAATCAGTTGATACTATGTTTTTAGATATTTCACCCTGTATTCTAGAATCAAGCCCAACAAATATTGCATTCCCACCATCCTATACATTTCTTTTGCGTCAACAATACTCTTCCTCTTAGTTAATGTCCTATTTTTTTGTGCATGATCCATCCCGCTTTACTATGTATTCTTTTATGTTTTTCGCTATGTTTAACTTTATAATATTTATGGACTCATTAATATCATTAATATCATTAATATCATTAATATCATTAATATCTGACTCTAGAGCTACATGTATATTGACCCGTATGTCAGAATCTATTATCTATTATCTATGAAGCTTGATTATACAAAAAAGAATTCATTTTGATAAACTCTGGTTTACCTCTTTCAGTTTCTTGAAAAAGATTATGAAAGCTGCCCTGTCCTGTTGAACTCATTGAAGCTACTGTTAACTGTTTTGGTTTGGGTTGAATTTCTTATCTAATAATTTATTTTCCTTACCAAGACAATGAAACTGAAAGACTAATAAAAACATCATCACCCCCCACCCCACCCTCTATTCTTATACCTTCCCCAGAATTCAGACGTAAGCACTCTCATATGCATCATATGTTGTGTACTCTGTTGTGTAAAAAGAAGTAGATAAAAACATTGTTCAACTTCCTCTAAAACCGATTCTGTGATCCCACTTTCAACTGTCAGCTCAATGCGATGATTCTCCCATTAAATTTTCCAATAATTACAATCTTCAATCATAATGAAAGCCATAAAAATTTCATCAACCTATTTTCAAATAGCTCCAACTGGCATTTCAAATTTGGGTCATTGCTACGTAAAAGATAAAATGTTTTCTGACTAACTGTATTGGTCCTAGAGCATTTAAAGCCCCGCAAGTATGGTTCAACCGCTCAACCAGACAACCCCTTAGATATCAATCTCCTCAAGCTGAATGCTAAGCTGAGTGATGACGCAAATCTCTTGTTTCTCTTCAGATTATTGAGAGTTCATTTTAACAATTCTGCTTTTATTTCAAGCGATTTAAAAAGATAATGGTTGTAGAAGCTTTAGATAATGCAAATTCAAAGATCTCTTCACAAGAAAGTGGAAAAAAGACAGTGTATTTTTTTTATCTGACATGTGTTTCAATTGTTGCTGGTTTTGGATTAAGTATTGCAAGAACAAGGAAATCTCATCCAAATGATTTTAATAAGGTACATTCTGAAGGAAGTAAACTGGCTATGAAAGCACTTGGTTATGGTAGCTTACTAAGTGTAACTGGATGTAGCTTAATTGTTGCTGTTACTGCGAAACTTATGGGTGCTAACACTCCTCGTGAATTTTCAGAAATCCTGAAAAAAAAAATGAATACAAAGAATGTTTGAACTTCTGGAATGTTTTGAAACTAGTGTTGGTTATAAACTTGTAGGGAAGTAGGAAGTAGTATGATAAAGTGAATGGATTGTTTTGACAGTAATGTTACTCAAACTTTCTTGTGAAAGGTGAACCATAACAAATTAATATTGTTTTGGAGCATCATCATTCCTTAGCAATTGTTAATCAAGATCCAATTAAAAGATTTATTAAAGGGAACTTGGTACAAGAACACAGACAAAGAGATCTCAGAATTTTGGGAGTTTTTTTGTACTTCTAATAAACTTCAGTTTTTCTTCTGTAATACAGTCAAATCTTTCTATGATGGACATCTCAAACTTCATTATAGCTGACACTTCTTTGCAGGTTCAGATGGAAGTCCAAACCTGTAGTTAACCAATACCCCCTCATACGGGATCCTTATTAATCCAGATGCTATATAGAGGTTTGACTGTAAATTGATTAAAGAAGGAGAGATATGCAATTAAATGGATTACCTTCATGCCAGCTTTAATAAGGGCTAACAAGGTATTCTCTTTGGCTAAAATGATCATACAAGGAGTTTTCTCAACCCATGATATTTTTTGACCTTATCATTGGTGGAATATTCACACACAAAATGTAATAAACCAAAATTATGATTGATAATCAGGCTATGTAATTGAAATGATTTTGTTAGTAATGTGTTATTTAATTTTCCAAAGCGAAAGATATTGGTTTCATCGTTTCTATCTATGTTCGGCGAGTTTCCATCCCAGATTTAAGAGACAAAATGATACCTCCTGCCACTTTTATATCTTTTTTTGTTTCAATATTATCATAAAGTATAATTATAAAGAAAAATTAAAGGAAGGGTTTGGAAAATGCTAAAAAAATATGTGTTTGTGTATTGTTTAAAGTTGTGTAGTTGTGCTTCTTTTTCATCTTTCTGAATTATTTATGTTTTGTAAAATACAGAAAATCATGAAGCCTGAATGGCCGAGTGGCTTAAGGTGTTGACTTTCATTTCGAAAACATTGTGGTTCAAATCTGTTGAGAGATTATTTTAAATTTTTTCAAAATATTACAAGAAAGTAATTGTTAGTTACACTAAACATGATTAGAGTCAGAAATGGTAAATGTATTTAATAATAAAAAAATTGGAAAATTTGCATTTCCATAGCGTTACACTGGTGCATTTCCATAGTGTTTTACCAGTGTATTTCCATGGTGTTTCACCAGTATGGGTACCCCAGTAATGCCCAAAACTTTTAAAAAGAAGAATTGTAATCAGATGTTAGTGCTATACAAAAATAAATAAACTCGAAATAAATATAGCAGACATACTTGAAAGATAGCACCAGGAATCTGCTATTTTCTATTCACATGAAAAGTTATTTTTCAAAATCCAAAAAAATAATGGAAAAGACCTGTTATAAGTGCTTTTTTGAAATTTTCATATTTGGGAAATATTTGCAAACAAGGACAGAAATGAAGAATCTACCCTCCCTGCCCATAACCATAATGACTCGTCAAGAGATACAGCCAAAACTGCAATGCAATGGTACAGCACTATTGATTGTACCTTTATGTTAATTGGAGGTTAGTTGTGAAATGTATGATATTATAGGGAAAGCTGCTGTAAGGCCATTATTTGACAAGGACATCGATTTTGCTCTTGAATTAAAAATTTTGAACTAAATGTGGTATTTTTAGATTAACTATAAAAACAGATGGCAGTTGTTGCAAAGTTAGGTTAGATATCAAAGTTGTTATTGTGTATAGTGGTTCATATGGGATAAGAAAGAGATTCAGTATCACTTTATCCGAAGCTGGTGCTACAGTGGTCATGGTTACAGTGGTCATGGTTTCAAGAAATAAAGAAAAAGGTTGGTATTATGTTTTTCATGACAAAAACTTTCATCACTCATTTTTTTTTTTTATATGACCAGTAACAAGTTGTAATTAAAAAATGATTAAACCTTATTTTTTTTATAAGCATAACAGCTATAACAGACCTTCCCCAGCTTTTTTGCTAATTCAAACAATTTCTACGTAATTTACGGTTAAAAATGAAGATGTGACAGTAGGATTCCGATTGCTTTGAATATTTGTTTCACAGTACGTTTCCTAGTGGCATGGAAAAAATGTGGGATTTATTTATATGTAAGATCAAACACTGAGATATTTCTATGGTATAGTTTTTAAACTAAGATTCATGGTGTTCAAACTGATAATGAAAAGGGTGAAAGTATGTATATTCCTGTCTCATCCAACAGAAAAGCGCATAACATAGGAAACTCATTTTGTTTGCTTTGCCTTCAGTTTAATGTCATCGCTGTCTGACATTTCCGAAGAGATACTAACCAACTAGATCACAACAGGGAAGTGTGCACCCATGCAAGTAATTAGCCAGATCATGATTGGCGTTGATTGTTAATCAACTTTTCAACCTAATCTTTCTTTTGGACCCAAGAAACTTTTTCCTTCGCAATGTCAAAAAGTTTCCTTATTTAGGTCACGAAGATAAAAAGTGGTACAATTTTTTTTTGCAAAAGAATGAAACTCTCCGAGTTTACAGACCGACTACCTGGCGTGTTGATTTTTGTACCTACGAATGAAAAACAAGTAAAAACCAATTTGTTACCAATTATTAACTTAAAGGAAAATGGTCAACTATTTACATAAATCATTATTTAAAGAACGCCGAGAGCTTTGTTTGTTTTGTGTTCTTTTTAGCCAAATGTTCTTCAAACTTTCTTTTCTTAAAACTGACAATGGTGACGTCAGGTTAAGAGACTTGAGAGTAGACACCAGATGGGAGAGTCGCTACATTTTCGTTGTCAGCGGTTTTCTCCGAGTTTGTAGTGCACTTTTTCGTCACTTGGTTGCACGATTCTCATATCTTAAAAAAATAAATATATATATACAAAAAAACAAGTTAATAAAAAAGTTACCTTTCTAGAAAAAACACTGACAGAGAAACTATTTGAATCAGTCTTTTTCCTCATTCTTATCGACACTTCCACAATCAGCAGTTGGTTTTTCTTCAGTAGAGGCACTTGCTTTTGTTATCCTGCTAACAGTTTTAAGTGGTTTAACATGACACTTCTTCAAGATGTCATTTGCATAAATTATTTTTGCAGTAGCAGCGAAAGCGAATACTGTATTAATAACCCTTTGACCACTACTACTACTACTACTACTACTACTACTTTTTTGTAGATATATGTGGAAATCATGCCATCTGCCTACACACTTGGGTTCATTGACAAATTAATTGATGTTAATATAAAACGATTCATACATGCGTTTAAGTCAACGTTTCTAAAGGAATCAAGAAATGGATGTTATATTTTCTTTTCCAGCACCACTGGTGGTCATACATGGTACTGCTAAAGTTCCACAGGTATTTGTTTGGTTCTTTTTGTGACATGATGAAATTTGTGATATATCACTGATTGAATATCATTGTTAGTGCAAAACAATTTCATCAAATGATCAAAAGTTCAAAATTGCTTTGGTACTTAAACTTATTCAGCATTTATATATTTATATTATATATATAACCATGTTTTTATACATTAAAATTTGACCAAATATAATAAACAACAAAACATCACAAAAAAGACAGAAGTTGTTGGTAAAAAGGATTAATTCTTTTATGCCAAAATATTGTGGTGTTTCTTGATAAACAAAATTCTAATAGCAGCCAATGAAATCCAGTTTTAACCAGTTAACTTTTTCATATCACGACATTTTAGAAAAAATGTATGTTACTACACTTCATTGATTGTTTAGAATAAGTAAAAAGTTTGAAACATTTTTTTGTAGTAAAAGATACCTATTTTATTTCTCCCTGAAAAAAAACTGAGTTCAATCAATGTTTATGTCTATGTATCTTTCTTGTCCATGATCACTTTGATCATTTTATATTTTTATTGTTGATCAGAGATTTAATGGGAATTACATAAAACATTTCACTATTGTCACCAAGGAGTGAACCACCTTCCAGGGAACAAATAAAGTACTTTTTTGCTTTGCAGCTACTTATACTGCTTAAAAACAAAGTTAACTGTATTGCATTATTAACAAAGTTAACTGTATTGGCCTGTTAAAAAGTGATTCATAAAATTCAAGAACATGTTCTGAAATAATTAAAATGGATAGCGATTCAGGGTCGCTATCACCACCATAGATAATTGAAATTAATATCAGTGAAAGTCAAAATTATTAAGACACAGTTTTATAGTTTATAGTGTTTTACTTTTATCCATATTTTTGAATTAATACGTTTTTGCTTCATTTTAGGATATCTTAAAAATGTGGGTAATGTTTTTGTTGATGTCTTACTGTTTGGTTGATATATCACTTGGCAAAAAATGTTGTGAATGGCGAACAAATACATAACATACTTTTGAGATTGAAAAAACAGATGCTGATTTAATTTCAAGTACCGATTTTTCATTGATTGTTGATAGAATTATTATTTTTCTGAAAGTATATAGTAGTTTATATTCCTCTGGTATATGTTTCGGTAAGGCTGATAGAATTTTTGTGTTTACAATGTAATGGCTATATTTCTCATCATGATATATTCTTGATAGGTTGTTTATACTGTTATAAGTGAAATAGGCAAAACTTCCAAAATATTCACCTGCAAAATAGTCACTGTCTGAAACACTAATGCAAATTTTACTCTTGAAAGTGTTAAGGGGAACAATAAACGATTCTTAAAGATGATTGGATACCTAACTAAATAGTCCTTTTAAAGTACTTACAGAGTTACTAAAATAATCTTTGTGCTGTATTTGGCACTGTGTAAGTCTTGTTCCAAAAAATGTTAAGGGTTTGTTTAAAAGATTTATGCCTACTTGTGCCAGTATCACTGCAATTTCACCGAGTTTTTGACAGAAATTTCTGAGTTCTTTCTCACTCTAAGAGAGTACACTTTATTCATTAATCATATACTTTTTTATCAAGAGGATCAGATTTCTACATAGGAAATACCTTAAGCCAGTATCAAATTTTCTTCCTATAATAACAGCGTATAATTTGATTTTTTAATATGACACAAAGGTAATATTTAGCACCTAAAGCTGTTGAAATCAACAAAGTAATAAAGTAGTTACCGACACAGTTTACGATGTTGCTTCATTTTCTTTATGAGCATCTGACAACAAATTTTCTTCCTTTTGTGGCGTAAATTTTACTTATCAAACCGTATTTATTACAAATATACATCAGATAAGGGAAATGAAAGAAGACAAAAGGTATTTGCAGAGACTGGCGAAGACGGTGGGGCACCAACCACATTCACAACGGAAGGTCGTTTGACTGTTCATTTCTAAAGATCAAGGAATTAAGTATACCTCAGATCTGTCTTATTAAAATATTTAAAGATCTTTTTACAAGTATGAAAGATAAAAATATTTAAAGATCTTTTTACAAGTATGAAAGATATTGGGATTCTTACCAGGCAGGGTATTCTTAAAAAACGATTCCAAGTGAAGGTCCATCTCATCAGACTTACCCTGACGAACAAACTTTATATATTCATGTTTAGATCTAATTATAAAACACATGCATCTGGTTATTTATTACAAGGACAACAAAACACACAGCGATCTCAAAAAACTAATATAATGCCAAGGTGTCCAGATGAAATTGCCAGCTCAAGTAATATTAACGGTAACAAACTTGGGTATATATTATTTCAAGAAGGTGAATTCATTGACACATTTTCATATGCACTACGCAACTGCAAACTCAACTTTGTAAAAACAACAATGAATGAAATGTTAAAAAATAAAGTACAAGAAATACTATCAGATATAATTAGAACAGACAATTTACCATGTATAACAAAACAATGTTATTTGGCTGCTTTGTCTACCATTGTAACAAGCATCGATCACATCCAAAAACACAACTCAATTATGATTAATTGAACTAATATAAATGATTTTAAAACAACTTAACCGCAACACAATAAATATTTTGTAACATATTTTGATATGCAATTATAAGTTGCCTTTAATTTTTTGTTACTTAATAAAACTGCAATGTGTAGTTTAACAATTCAGCGAATAGTGTTTTTTCAAGCGCACCCCATGAATAGTCATTACCACAACTTAAATATATACTTTTAAATTAAACACTTACTAGTTACAATCAACGCTGTTTTTAGATCATTTTGTACCATTACTTTTTGTGCCCAAAACACCCATGTTTTGCAAATGAAACATTTGCTTTGACAAATCTTTTGACATAATCGATGTCTCAGCAAAAAGTAGATTTGGCTTGCAAATAAATTTAAATGAATTTAAATGAGTGTGGTTTACAAAGTTGTGTTAGTATTATTTTTGCAAAAAATGATTTTGAATAAAATATAATGCTCACTGATAATGAACGTGGTTTAAACTTTTATAGTGCTGATGATGATTGGAGTTGTGTAACTTTTCGCTATGTGTAACAAACCTCTGTGTAACTTTTACCTATGTGTAACATTCCACAAATTCCATTCTTACTGACGTCTCACATTCCGATCTGACGCCCACCGACGTCATACGCCCGAATAAAAACGCCCGAATAAACACCCGTGACCTACGTGGGAATGTGCACGATGTTTGCTTTTGCTAACAGACGTGACACCTTTGGAATGGCAAACAAAAAAAAAAACATTTATTTATTTATTTTCATTATTTTCTTTATCAACATTTTACAATTACATTGCGCTTAAATTACATTTCTGATACATTTCTGATACATCTATCTGTACACTGCCTTTGATTTTCGACAAGAAAATGTGTAAGATTGTTTGTCGTTCTGTTGCGTTTACGTATGCTAATTGAGTTTTCCGATTTACAAGACATACACGCCTCGCAGTTGTTCTTCAGAAAGTATCCGTTGTACGTGACGTTTTCAAATAATTGAATTAATATTCGTCCGTCAACACCGCGGCTGTAATTTCCAAAATACTTTACGTTGCATTTGTTGCATAGAAGTATGGTGTGGTCGAACGCGTTGATTCTTTTGTCCACCCAGTAGTGCAGGAAATTAAGAAATTTTCTTTCTGCTTTTAATGCGGCGACTATGTTGCTGTCGGCGTTGTCTGTTGACGATTCCATATTTTCCTCTCTTCTTTTTCTTCTTCTCGCGAATAACGTATAGAATTTTGTACTGTCCGTTTAAATACCTTTTTTTCGATTTGGTTTTCACATAGTTGCCCATGTCGTCACAATGTCTTTTTCTGTGACGCTATTTATTTGTTTACAAACGAAGAGCGGAGTAACCGCGACTGAAAATCGAGACGATCGCGACGTCACAGTAATCTTGTCAGTTTTCAGTTTCCACGTGACTCGATGCATGTACTTGTCGGTCCCAACTTCTACCTTCACGTAGGTAAAACACCTCACGCAGTAAGGCTTCCCACTTTGTTGCCCGACACCAATTCTGAGCGACGTCTTCTCGTCGACAATAGTCGTCTTCTTCTTCTTCCTTGTCACCAACGTTTGCCGCGTCGTCCACAAACGAAGAATGATTCAGTAATTCGTCTCGTTCGACTTTCTCCACGCATTCGTCTTCCATAGGGTCGTCACCAGCTGCGTCATCTCTATCTCTATCTTCGTTACGTTCTTCATTGCATTCGACGGGAAAAAAATCCATCATTGAGCTCTGTTGCAATCTTCCGTTATTCATTTTTTGTTTGTTTATCGTCTAATAATAAACAATAAGAAAACATGTTAAATAACCACATTCATCGTCTATCATAATAGAAAAACAAATTAACAAAACAAATCATCATTTCAATGCAAAGACAACAGACAATGCGAATGCAAAAAAAAACAAAAACGTTTGACAAACATCAAAAACAATTATTTTTTTCATCATCGTTACATACTATATTACCAATATCAACAAAGAAAAGCAAGAATATTAATCGTTAACAAAATAAATTAAATAAAAACAAAAAAATAATCAAACGCCGTTGGTCAACGCATCAACGATAAAGTCAATCTCTCCTTCGTTTTCATCAAAGTCATTATCGACGACGGTGTCGTTGTCGTCTTCCTCAAATCCGTAAGAACTGGCGAAACCGTTGTTGTTGTTGTTGTTGTCAATCGTCAATTTATAATTAACAAATTCGTTATGCAGTTTTTTGCAACCGAAGGAATAGTTGTTCGCATTTAAGTCCTCTTCGTACATGCATTCGTTTTTTAACAGTTCCTCCCTCAGCCACGCATTGTCAACAACAACTCCGTGAGTCTTTATCTGCAAGTCGTCAAATTCTTTTTTCAGTGTCTTTCCCAACGCGGTAAAGAACACCTTCACTTTTGGGAACTCCTCCCAAAAATAATCGACAGTGTGACGGTCAATTCCGGAAATCCACTCCCTCATGAAAATGTTGAAGAGCATGAATGGTCTCATCATGGATTTCTTCAAAATCAACATGTTTTTTTTATTTTTATCTAGCTGCAAAAAAAAAAAATTAAAAGTTTATCAACACCGAATCTCGTAAAATCAAATAAATACAATACTCGAGAGAACAATTACAAATGTCGTCCATCATAGAACAAATTCTATGAACAAACAACAACATCATTTTCAATCCGCATATTTCAGCGTTATTGTAAGCGTTGATTCGATTATTGAACTCTACGTAGAACGGAGTTCCGTCGACAGAACACAATTCTCGTCTCGTTTCGTTTGCCAAACACACTTCCTTCGTGACGGGATATTTTTTCTTTAAAACTTCTCGAGTGTCCTTCCAGCCACTCTCTCTCCTTCGCAAACTCGTGTCGATTACGTCCAACACGGACGTCGCGTTTCTTCGTGTTTCTTCGTCGGAATAACGATCAATCACGCTTTCGAGATCGAACAGAAATTTACCGTTCATAACCGAGAGAGTGGTGACAACGTCGCGGGAAAAGAACTGACCTTCTTCGAACTTTTCGAAGAGATCAAAAAACTTCTCTATCGATGTGGACGACTCGTACGAGTTGTCACCACTGTCGGCGGTCGATCTCAATCTCAAGTCGAACACACTGGTTTGACGATCGCTTTCGCGTACGTCGATACTACGTATTCTAGTGAATTTGTATTTACTCGAGTTGAGATCGATCGGACGCGCCAACAAGCCGCTCAACGCGTAACAATTGTCAGTGACTTCGTCGACTCTTTTGTTAATCAGCATACAGTCGGTCAGCATTCGGGAAAGCAAAACAACGATTTCTCTTGTCACCTCCCCTATCGCTTGTCGAGCGTTTTCACTCAAGCCGTCAGCGAATCCAGAGAACAAACAAGCGCGTCCGACGTAATCTTCGGTGCAAGTACAAGTCTCGCTCCATCGCGACAAAAAGCCGTCTTCGTACGGAATCAACTTGAATTCGGCTAACAACGACTGTTTCGATCTTTTTTCCAATTCTCCAGCCACTTTTTCGTAAATACATCGCGGGATTTTCCACTGATTTTCCATCGTCGTCGTTACTTTTTTTTTTTTTTTTTCTTTGAATAAAAAAATAATAATAATTAATTCACAGTTATCAGCGAACAAGAATCAAAAAAACAATCAACATCAACTCAATAACAAATTTGACATGTCAACAAATATATGATTTTTTTTGGTTTATTTTGCGTATATACCAATTCTATAAAAACATACAAATCATTCAAAATACAAAAAAAACTTTAACTGCAGCACTAACTAATTGTTATTTTATACAATTTAATTTTGTTAAAAAGACGGAATATATTTCCAATTACGTTATCATAATTATCTACTAAAAAATCACCAATATCCTCAGTTCTATCGTCAACAACAACAGGAACACCCTCGTCGTCGAAAACGATTGTAGACGTGGCGGAAGAAGAAGAAGAACACGACGATTCTGTGACGGATACGCAATCGAGCTGGTGGTTCGACTCTTCGTCGCTAGCTCTTCTCAGTAACGACAACGAGATACTAGAGCAAGTCGATTCGCTGTCTGAATTATAGCTATCGTCGACGTCGTCACTTCTCCGCGGAGATTGATTGAAATAAATAAAATGAAATAAGTTTGACTCGATGCATGTACTTGTTGGTCCCAACATCTACCTTCACGTAGGTAAAACACCTCACGCAGTAAGGCTTCCCACTTTGTTGCCCGACACCAATTCTGAGCGACGTCTTCTCGTCGACAATCGTGTCGTTGTATTGGAACACGTGTTTGTACTTATTGTATTCCCTTTTCTGGTCTTCACTCCACTTGTCGACGGCACGAATGAATTTGAATACAAAATCGTCGCGATCAACACGCATTTTCTCGAAGAAAGCTTTCATTTCGTCGACGACCACATTGAAGTCGAAGTTATCGCTACAACATCCTTTCGTGATTTTCATTGGCTCGTTCACGTTCGCCGCCAACACACTGTCTTCGGTAACTTCACTCGCTATATTAAAAAGAATGATTTTCTTTTTTTCGCACGTCTCGAAATAAACTTAACAAAAATTATAAAAAAAAATTAAAGAATTAATTCATACCTTTAAATTTTTTCCTTTCGATTTCACCATCTTTCGGTGTCTTATCACCATCGTCATCGATGACAATAATTTCATCGCTTTTTCTCTTCACTCCTCTCACTTCGTCGCCGACATCAACATCCTAGTCAGCTACGTCGTAATCATCGTCGACGACCACCTGGCTATTCTCGTCATCAAAGGTATTCATAAGTTGTTGCCCTTCCGACGGGTGCTCATCGACGACGGCGACTTCTTCTTCTTCATCGTCAACAGCTAGTCGGACAATCCTTAAATTATCTTTTTCGTCAATATCTACTTCAACAATCCTCAAAGTACTTGCCATATTGTTTTTTTTATCTCACTATATTTTTTTTTTTTTAAATAAAAATATAAAATAAATTACAATTGATGATTGCGAGAAGAAAGGAACTGATACATCATGTAATTTGCAACGGGCAAAACGGCAATTAACGATTCACAAACGTAACAGCAACTGCAGAATACACATCTTCTCTCTCTCTTTTTCTTATCGACAATCACAAACAACAATCTCATAAACGATACAAACATGATTAATTCTCCAGCAAATCTTCAATATAAATGTTCGTCAACAACTTGCGATTTATATATCATATTAACTATAAAATAAGAAAATTTATAAAAATAAAAGTTCGAACCGTGTTCGTTGTTTGCAAGCATTCTTTGAGATATATCCGATTTCAAATCGTCAGGAAGCAAGTCGTCCCAAAAATTAACTTGAATTACGTGCGTCACGAATTGTCGCGTGTGAGACAATTCGATGAACTCCTCTTCTCGATTTAATTCGTCTTCCGTCACGTCAGCAGCAGTCAGCACGTTCCGCTGATTGACAATTGCAAACTCAACGTAAATCTTAATTTCTCCTGCCGGAAAGGACATGTCGTCAATGAAATTCTTAAAAAATACAATTTTCGAATACATCAATACAACATCGATGACGCTGACATCTTTCCAGTTCACGGCCGACGAAGCCGAGGTCTCGTTAATTCTCACAGACTTCACAAAAAGATTATAAAATTGTCGTTTGAATAAAGAAAAAAAATTTAATAAACTAGATTCGAAAACCACAACGGGTAGATGTCGAGATTGCAAGTGATTGAAAAACTCATCTCTGTCAAACGACAAATGTCCACAAATGAAACATGTTCTTGGTACGTTACGAGCAGTACGATAAAATTCAGCAAATAAAACGTTTCGCACTCGAACGAATGCTGTTTTTGACAAGTTATGATCGTTCTTCAGATGCAAAAATAAATTATCAACTTTCGATTCACACATAAAACATTTCGATTTAGACATAATTCTTTATCACTAAAACAAAAATAACACAAATGTATTTTACAAAAAACAAATTAAAAACAAAAAATAAATCAAATAAAAAAAATCACTTCAGTGATCAGAGGGAGCCGGAAACAAACTCTTTCGCTTCGATTCGGAAGCGGCGATAGAGCTTCGACTGTGAGGACGCTTTCGAGGCGTTCGCAAGTTCGCCTGACTCTTACCGAACTCCCTGTTGATGAATATCTTATTGGCGGACAAGTTCGAAGTGAAATATCGCACCAACACTTTCGACAACTCGCGCACGTTCTGTTTGTTCTGCTCGTGCTCGTCGTTATCATCGTCATCGCCAGCTTCAGCGTTAATATACTCGGGCTTCAAATATTTCTCGATCAAAGGTTCCGACAAATAGTTTGTTCCTAACGCAAAATGCCCTTTTATTTTGTTCTTCTCTTCCGTTCGGGACACTACGCTTCGGGCGTATAAGAAAATCGGTTTGTCCAGTTTCAACGCACCCTTGAGAAAGTCGTATTTCACCTGGTACGGAGCACTCATCGAAAAATATTGCCCCATAGGAAACCCGTCAAAATCGAAAAACAGCTCGTCGTTATCATTCAACGAATCATCAGAAAAAACAGATCGAGCCGGTTTTTCAACTAACTTGTATTCGCCCGTTTCATCGTTAAACAACGCATACTTCATCATCAAATCTTTGTCCTCCTCCGAGCACTCTTGCACCTGCATGACCACTCTCATCTTCGCGTACCAGTACTTCTCCCTTTTGTTCTCCTTCGTGGAGACGCTCTGAACGAGATCCAAGAGTTGGAACAGCGTGTATTCAGGCACGTTGATCTTTTCGAGTGAATTAAACACGTGAGTGTTAACCAAGTAATCGTTACGAGCGTTGTAAACGCTGACATTGTGTTCATCTTCTTCGTGCGCTTCTGTCACAAAACGCGACGACGACGACGAAGACGACTGAATCATCTCGCTCGTTTGGAACGGTATTCCGTTGTCGTTAAAAATAGTTTGTTTTTTAACGACCGACGATGTAGTCAACGGAGATGCAACAAGCCCCTGCTTAATCATGTCCGCTCGCGAAGAGTAAAAGTCGTCAGACAACTTCCATTTATCTTCGAGAGGCAACGACTTGAACAGCATTTCCGTCAACTCGTAATGTTGAATTATATTTTTTTGTAAATTCAACGCCAAAAACACCGACATTATATTCTATTATAACATTAAACATTCGCATCATGTAAACAAATGCCAATTTCCGATTGTCAACAAGGTGTTCTATTTCTTTGGACGTCATAAACGACTTTAACGGCTTGTCCATCTTTAAGAATAACATTCGATTTAGAAATGCTGGAATTTCACCTTTGTGGAATGTACAAAGGTCATCGTGATCACGTCCATTCATTGATATAATAACAGGCGCCTTTTTGATATATCGATTTCCACCATATTTAACCTCAGGTTTAAGGTCATCATTGCACTCCATCAACAGCTTCATTTTAGTTATCACCCCCAAATTTTCCATCACTAACTCGTCACATTTATAAAGTGATTTCCCAATCAGATCTTGAAACCAAAACGAGGACACACCGTTCGGATTAGTAGGGGTATCAAACACGCCTATGTTAAAGCGATCAACCCATGCAGATAAAATATTAGAGAAAACTGATTTCCCACTGTTGGATTTTCCCATAAGACAAATTGTTTTGACTTTGTTATCCTTCAGCATTAGTACCTTCATAATTTTTTTGATTAATTCATCACTTGTCATTCTGTTATAACGGGCGATGGTATTAATAAAGCGAGAAATAAGTACTTTTGTTATATTATCTAAGTCGTGATACAAAGTTGGGTATATATCTTTATAAAACGTTTCACACTTAATAAAAACCTTACTTTCATTCATTCTAAAAGCAGTTTGATTAGCGGATTTCAATTGATTAAAAGGACAACGCAACATTAATTGTTTAAGATCAGAATTTGAAGTTAATTCAGATTGAAGGTGATCCTCGTTTATAATATTCAAATCAATAAGAGTGTTTGTATAGACCTCTATTGGTCTAATTCTTTGCTTTCGCAATTGAGTTTTCGATTGACCCAGGCAATCCTTTAAGATCGCAGCTCTCATGGAGCTTGCGTAACTTCGTATGTCTGGCTGACGATGCTGAGGTTTGAACCAAAGATTTAAGTTGCTCTTTTCCGTGTTTTCTTCGCCTAGCAATATACGGAATAGTACGGTCGTAATGATTTTGATCCTCACATACAGTTAATTTTACATATGTTCCACAAGTTTTGCAACCACTCTGCTTATTAGCACCACTAATAATTTTAGCATGACACGGTTTTGTCTCGATGACCCCAAGTTGTGTGCCATTAACCCACCCGAAATGAATAAAATTTCTTTCGTTTAACCCCTCCTTAGGTGCTACTTTTTTAGTGCCAAATACATGGGTATGTCATGATGAGTCATATGAACACATAGCACTATCCCCTTTATGATAAGCAGAAGTGATGACATTGTCAAACATCCTATGGAAAAACTCCTTAGATGGTCGACCCTTGTAGAACATATGGATTGCAGCATCTTTCATCTCCTCTTCATCTGATTCTTCTTCGTTTAACGACGAATCGATTTCTATAATATTCTGCGCGTTCTCGTAAACTTTATTATCTTTATGATATACCAAATAGAACCCATCTTGTTCATTTTTCATTAACTGATATACCCATTCTTTATCGTCGATTATATATTGCTTATCGTCAGCTTCCACATCCCAAGACAAAGCCGTACCAAAGTTCATTAAGTCATTTAATTCAGTATGAACGTTAAATAAGACTCTGCAAATGTCTGGCATAATTGGCGCGCGAACACCATCCATAGCTTCCATTTCGGAACCATGATATTTACGAATAAATTCGTGTGCATCGAAAGAATGTTTTACTCGTATCTTTATCTTGAATACCTTTCCTTTCTTCATAAAGGAGGGGAGCTGAGTCCATCGCACAACAATGGGTCGACCATCGTTGAGGAGATCGGTTCTTTGCTTACCTTCTGAAGAGCTTGTTGTAGATACATCACATGGATGTTCAGGCTCAACAATTGGCTTTGCAATCCCAGAATTTGACGTTGTTGGTTCGTCATTTCCTTCTTCATCCGAGCCATCTTCTCCTGTTGATGACTCGTAATCAATTCCAGGAAGTTTAGCTTCTTTAACACACTCACTCGACTCTTCGTCCTCTTCAACTTCGGCGTGTCTTTTATCTGCTCTTCTTCTTGTAGCAATGTCGGATTCCATTGCCCTAATTCCAAATTCGATGGCGGTGTTGAAGATTGGTTGTCCTGATTCATGATTTAATTCCATAGCGAATGATATTTTAAAAACCAAGAATCACTTTATATAACACATACAAGGTCATAAGCATCATGTGAAAATAAACATAACAAGTAACTGTTGTATTTACTTATATAGTATCGATTACAAAAGACGGGGGTTATATAATTAAAAAATAACATCTTTTGTTTACCTACTTAATATCCCGTTTATTTTTCTATCTATTGATGTTCCGATCTCCGCCTTTCCGTAGTTCCGTCCGTAGTCCCGGAGTTGAGTGTTTTCCTGGTTTCCGTGTGTCCTGTGATTTTGGCCGCGCTTATATTAGATCTAATAATAAGCGGCTAATAATAAGCAGTATTATAGTCTTCATAATATTCTCAGTTGTAAAGTCGTCTTCACTAATGACGTTTAATGACGCCATATTTGATAAGATCTTCTACTATTTACTCCTGATTCAGAATAAGTAAATTGCGATAATATTTTTTCATTTGGAAAGGGCCATTTTTATACCTTCAATTTGTTGATTCTGAAATAGGAATCCTAATGAACTTTGTCCGTCGCGAGGTACCAAACGACAAACACGTCCCAAATCTGTTAACAACGACTTTCAAAAGAAATTGGCGAGTTGGGAAATAAAGGTATTTAAGTAACGTCATTTTTCATATATATTTCGAAAACAAGAATCGAGAAGAAAACAATAAATACCAAATATGGTAAAACTAATTTCTGACGAAGACGTCGTAGGTGGCTATAACGATCCACAAATGGACGGAGATGGATTTCTCAGACTTTCGTGTCAATATCTGAAACAACAAATTTACATTGAAAATATTGATTTGGTCGATGGAAACGACGCGAATGCAATAAATAAACTGAAAATGCAAGCAGAGAGCATCGAACTTATGGAAAAATAGATAGATTAAAATCCTATCTATCGCAGCCATAAACGTTTTTGCTGTTGGTGTAAAACTATTTTTAAATCTAGTTACACAATCAATAATATAAATATTAATTAAATAAAAAATATGGCACACACAAAGAAAACAGTATTTGATGGGAAACAACGCTTGGATACTTATTATACAATCGACTACTCGTCATGAAGGTGTGTTTTCCTCTTCGAACTTGTCGGCTGCAACTTTCGCTTCTTCGTCGAATGGTGAACGGAAGAAATTCCTACTCAATTCGGGAATGTCTGTCAATCGGTTTTTCACTTTTGACGATGATGTTGATGATGACGATAAGGCACCTGTTTGTCGTCTATTAACTTGGCTGTCTACATTTTTTCCGTCTACGAAATCAATTATTTCCGTCAGTGTGATGTTGAACGAGTGAATGTCTATCGTTGTCAAGAAATTAACGCTCGTCGAGAACGACGATTGAATTTCAGCCTTCCTTTTTTCCGACAATCGCAAACTACTCACCCAATAACAACCTCCTTTTGCAGAAAAGTATTCGTTCACAGCCCATTGTTGAATCAAACTGGTTTTTCCAGTACCGGGGCGACCGAGAAACAACACGTTCCCCGATATTACGGGAGAATAAGAAGCAATATTCTTTTCGACTTTTGATCTTGACATTATTAAAGAAAAGTTACATGTAAATACTTATGTTAAAATTGTTGTTCTTTTTATGCAAATTATCTTTTTCATCTTCTTCAACTGATTCATCTTCTTCTTCTTCTTCTTCTTCTTCTTCTTCTTCTTCTTCTTCTTCTTCTTCTTTATTTTCTTCACGATCGATGTCGATATCGTCATCGTCGTCAGATGTTTGGCACAAAACGTTCGCGTACGATTTTTTAAGCCTTTCCAATCCGTTTGATTTGTCGTCTATATTCATCGTTGATGAAACGACGTCGGGAAGTCTGTCGCGTTTTGTTTCGTAGGGCGAAAATCGAACAGCACCAGCGGTGGCGCTATTAATTATAGATGATTTTGATTTATTTTTCACGTCCGTTTTGCGTACGTCGATTTCATCGCGTTCGATCACGTTTGCATACTTTACCCATTTCCTAATGAAATCAGAGTGATGGATCAGATCAACGAGAAAATACAAACTTCCATCGTAACTGATTCTAGCGTTTGGATTGTCGTCGACCAATCTCTTCAATTGCATCCTCTTGTCGTTATAAACACTTCTCAACCGGTACATATTGTGCTTCCACATGTATTTGAAGTGATTCAACTGCAAGATGTCATATGCAGATTCGTAACATCGAATTTTGTCATTCATATATACCGCGATAGTTTTACCCTTAATTGCAATAAACGTTTCGTGTAAATCAAACGCCAACATTGTCATCGCTGTTGGAACAGCGTCCGGAGAAATCATCCTTTCCACGGGAAAAGGAACGCAATCACGAGAAAACAAAAGATGAGACATAATGATTATTTTATAGAAAATCTTCTCTTCAAATTTTTTTTACATTGTAAAAAAAAATGTTTCTCACATCAATTTATATACACAAAAAATTGACATCAAGACAAACAGAATCGTATTACAGCTAAAAGTTGACTCTTATGTAAACTCAAACATTCAGCTATTACGTCGTCAAAAACGACAGTCAAGCAATCGTCAGCGTTAAACGACATCATCATCTGATTGGTCTTCATTTCGAAGAATTTTATAATGTTCTCTCCACACGTGTTTGGTATGTGAGGCATGAACCAAAAGTCGCTCAAATTGTGTATCGCTTTTGGACTCGACATCAAGTTTACGTCCCAATAGCACGAAACCGATTTCACAAACAAATCAAACGATTTAATTCCATTTCTAGGTTTCTTAAAAAAATCCCATCGTTTTGGAAGATCTTCACCACGCTTTGTTGCCACTGACGGGTGATGATGAATAATGAGCGATCTGATTGCTTTTGAATGATGAAACAGTGACATTATTTATTTTAACTAAAAAAAAAAAAAAGATTATCAAAAATAACATTTACTTCAACTGAAAAAAATAACATTCTTTTTTGTAAAAAAAAAGAAAAAAAACTTGAAAAAAATAAACAGTTTGTAGAAAGAAAAACAATGTTTTTGCGTTGCATTTTCTTACTTGTCTTATTGTTCCATCTGTGTTATAGCACTGACATAATGCTGTATGGTCTTTTACTGTTGATGCTTTAGGTTTTCCTTTCATACATTCTTCTTTTCCTGTTTCTTCTTGTTCTTTGTATCCTATGTTATCCTCCCCCCCCCCCGGAGTGTTAATTTCATTGAGGGTGAGATATATGGACTCGGGGTTTTTGTGTTCTTTTTTCCATTTAATCTTTTCTTCTCTTATATATTTTTTATATGCGATGTAAGCGGTATGCATTATAAGGATGAGGTTTAAGAATCCTAGTACTAATGGGTAGAGGATCTTTCCTTTGGCGTTGTTTGTTATTGTTGTTATCTTTGCTGTTTCCAAGGTGGTAAGGATGATTGTTAGTGCTGTTATTAGCAAAGGAATCATAACCTGGAAGTGTTTTTTTACTGGTGGTGCAGGGTGATAACTGATTTGATTGAGGTTTGCTATTGAATATCGTGTGGTTTGTTTTAATTCATATTTATGTGGATAGCAGCAGATGGTAAATAGCAGGAATATTGTAGTTATCCAGATTATAGTTATCATGACTGCTATGGCATTATTATGTGCTTTTATAAGGACATAATCTGTACCTATTGCTGCTAGAATGATGATAGCGACGGACGCTATCAGCATTAAAATTTTCTTCTTGGTTCTCGGAATGAGTTGGTCGAGATATTTTTCTGTGAATTCTTCTTTACCATGTTTTGTGTGTAGGGATAAGACGTTGATGGTTTTTGCATTCATTGCTCTACGAGGTTGTGGCTTGAATGTTTTTATCAAGTATACTGTGATGAAAGCAAGGGCGATGGCTGCTATGATTATTGCAATATATTTTAATGGTTGGATTATTTTTGACCACCATGAGGATACTGTTGTGGAGACTTTGTCGATGACGTCCGTTACTCCACTAACTGCCTTGGTGTAGATGGATTGGATTCCTTTGGTCGTTTCTTTGAAGAGTGTTACCAAGCCTTTGTTGAAACTGTTGAAAAAGGTGGTGAGAGCGCCATTGAGCCATTCTATGCTGAAATTCAGTTGCCAGGCCTTCATTAATTTGTAGAGATTGTTTATGTCTTCTATTAAGTTTTCGTTTATTGTTTGTAGGTCTTGTTGTAATTTGTAGGTGGTTATGCCCAAATCTTTAATCTTTTGTGTATTGGTGTCGACTTGTTGGGTCAGTTTCCGAAGCTGGAAGTGTAGATTTGTATAGATGGTCGAGTTTAGGATCCACTTTTCGCGATCTTTGTCTTGCTCTTCTTTTACTATTCATCATTTCGTCCGTTTCAAGTCTCTCCACCAATTCCATCTCTTCAACATCTCCATCGATGTCAACAACATCATCGTCATCATCGACACAACATTCACTTTCAAAATATTTTGCAATTGTTGATTGTTTACTCATGATTATTTATTTTGATCTAAAAAAAATAATCCAAAAAAATCATATAATGATTTTTTTCATAAGAAGAACAAAAATAAACAAAAACAACAAAAACACTTCATTATCAAATAATTTCATTACTTAATTTATTAAAAGTATATACATATTTTTATCAACAAAAAAAACATCAATAAATTTTTTATAAAACTTTAAAATGACAGATCGTCGTTGTCGAGTGACAATAAATTTTTTATAAAACTTTAAAATGACATATCGTTGTTGAGTGAATCGACAATAAAATCCATCTCACTCATATGACACTTGTTATCTTCATCGGCGGAAAACTCTTCACCGTTGTCGTTCGAAAAAATAAAGTTCCCCATATTTTTCACAACTTCCAATTTCGTTTCTTCTTCTTCATTCGATTCTTTGTAGTTAACGTATTCGTCACAAATTTGTTTAAATTTATTGGTGTAATTGTTTTTGTCTAATTCTTCTTCCGTCATTACCTTTGACGATATTAACTCAGTTTTTATTGCATCACAATCAACCCATGCAAATCCGTCTTCTTCAAATAGAGATTTGTATTCAAGTTTCAAAAATACAAAAAACTCTTTCAGCCCATCTTTCATCGTTCCAATATT
The DNA here is from genome assembly GCA_039566895.2 of Turritopsis rubra. Lineage (NCBI taxonomy): Eukaryota > Metazoa > Cnidaria > Hydrozoa > Anthoathecata > Oceaniidae > Turritopsis > Turritopsis rubra. The sequence continues at coordinate 13,709,248 of CM077618.1, read as the reverse complement.
CGTCGATTGTGTCTTTATCATACACAAACGCAATTTCTTTCATGAATTGATTAAAAAGCCAATATGGTTTCAAAGATGACTTTTTTTCAATAAACATTTTTTTGTCTACAAAAAATAATCAACATTAATTAAGAGTGAGACAACAAAAAAATCCATTTCATCATTCAATTAAAAAAACACAAGATTTTTTAATCATATTTTTATATGAAAAAAACAGCATTTTATTACTTTCAACCAAAAAAAAAACATAAAAAATTAAAAATTTATCAATACAGAATCTCGTAATATCGAATAAATAAAAAAAAATAAAACAAACAAAACAAAACAACAAAAAAAAGACTTCATCAAATAATTTCATTACATAATTTATTTACAGGAAATACAAATTTTTTTATCAACAAAAAGATCATCAATACATTTTTTCATAAACTTTAAAATGACAAAGGATCGTTGACGAGTGAATCGGCGATAAAATCAATCTCGTTCATACAACACTTATCATCATCTTCATCGGCGGAAAACTTTTCACCCTTATCGTTCGAAAAAATAAAATTCCCAAAATTTTCCTCAATTTCCACAACTTCCAAATTCGTTTCTTCTTCATCTTCTTCATACAATTTTTTGTAATTAACATATTCATCACAAATGTTTTTATATTTGTTACTATAATTGTTTTTGTCAAGTTCTTCTTTCGTCATTATTTTTGACGAAATTAACTCCCTTTTAATTGATTCGAAATCCACCCATCCTTCTTCTTCAAATTGACATTTATATCCAACTTTTAATAAAACAAAAAACTCTTTTAAATCTTTTTTACTTGTCCAATAATCGTCTATTGTTTCTTTATCGTGTACGAGTGCTATCTCTTTCATGAAACAATTGAAGATCCAATAAGGTTTCAAAGAGGACTTTTTTTCAATAAACATTTTTTGTCTACAAAAAAATAATCATCATTAATTAAGAGTGAGACAAAAAAAAAAAATCCATTTCATAATTCAATTAAAAAAAACACTTTTACATGAAAAACAGCATTTATTACTTACAACAACAAAAAAACATAAAAATTAGAAATTTATCAATACAGAATCTCGTAATATCGAATAAATACAAAACTCCGACGAACAATCGCAGAGACTGTTCATCCATACACACATTTGGTACACAAATAAAAGTGTCATTTTAATTCCACATATTTCAGGCTTATTATAAAAAGAAATAGTGTTGTTAAAATCAATACAATTTGTCGTCGATGTCATCTTGTTCGATTCATTCGCAATAGTCTTGCATGAATGTGTTGATCTTCTTCGTCATCAACATCTTCGTCAACGGTGACATCATCGTTGTCAAATACAAACGATGAATGATTCATCATTTCGTCCGTTTCAAGTCTCTCCACCAATTCCATCTCTTCAACATCTCCATCGATGTCAACAACATCATCGTCATCATCGACACAACATTCACTTTCAAAATATTTTGCAATTGTTGATTGTTTACTCATGATTATTTATTTTGATCTAAAAAAAATAATCCAAAAAAATCATATAATGATTTTTTTCATAAGAAGAACAAAAATAAACAAAAACAACAAAAACACTTCATTATCAAATAATTTCATTACTTAATTTATTAAAAGTATATACATATTTTTATCAACAAAAAAAACATCAATAAATTTTTTATAAAACTTTAAAATGACAGATCGTCGTTGTCGAGTGACAATAAATTTTTTATAAAACTTTAAAATGACATATCGTTGTCGAGTGAATCGACAATAAAATCCATCTCACTCATATGACACTTGTTATCTTCATCGGCGGAAAACTCTTCACCGTTGTCGTTCGAAAAAATAAAGTTCCCCATATTTTTCACATCTTCCAATTTCGTTTCTTCTTCTTCATTCGATTCTTTGTAGTTAACGTATTCGTCACAAATTTGTTTAAATTTATTGGTGTAATTGTTTTTGTCTAATTCTTCTTCCGTCATTACCTTTGACGATATTAACTCGTTTTTTATTGCATCACAATCAACCCATGCAAATCCGTCTTCTTCAAATAGAGATTTGTATTCAAGTTTCAAAAATACAAAAAACTCTTTCAGCCCATCTTTCATCGTTCCAATATTCGTCGATTGTGTCTTTATCATACACAAACGCAATTTCTTTCATGAATTGATTAAAAAGCCAATATGGTTTCAAAGATGACTTTTTTTCAATAAACATTTTTTTGTCTACAAAAAATAATCAACATTAATTAAGAGTGAGACAACAAAAAAATCCATTTCATCATTCAATTAAAAAAACACAAGATTTTTTAATCATATTTTTATATGAAAAAAACAGCATTTTATTACTTTCAACCAAAAAAAAAACATAAAAAATTAAAAATTTATCAATACAGAATCTCGTAATATCGAATAAATAAAAAAAAATAAAACAAACAAAACAAAACAACAAAAAAAAGACTTCATCAAATAATTTCATTACATAATTTATTTACAGGAAATACAAATTTTTTTATCAACAAAAAGATCATCAATACATTTTTTCATAAACTTTAAAATGACAAAGGATCGTTGACGAGTGAATCGGCGATAAAATCAATCTCGTTCATACAACACTTATCATCATCTTCATCGGCGGAAAACTCTTCACCCTTATCGTTCGAAAAAATAAAATTCCCAAAATTTTCCTCAATTTCCACAACTTCCAAATTCGTTTCTTCTTCATCTTCTTCATACAATTTTTTGTAATTAACATATTCATCACAAATGTTTTTATATTTGTTACTATAATTGTTTTTGTCTAGTTCTTCTTTCGTCATTATTTTTGACGAAATTAACTCCCTTTTAATTGATTCGAAATCCACCCATCCTTCTTCTTCAAATTGACATTTATATCCAACTTTTAATAAAACAAAAAACTCTTTTAAATCTTTTTTACTTGTCCAATAATCGTCTATTGTTTCTTTATCGTGTACGAGTGCTATCTCTTTCATGAAACAATTGAAGATCCAATAAGGTTTCAAAGAGGACTTTTTTTCAATAAACATTTTTTGTCTACAAAAAAATAATCATCATTAATTAAGAGTGAGACAACAAAAAAAATCCATTTCTTAATTCAATTAAAAAAAACACTTTTACATGAAAAACAGCATTTATTACTTACAACAAAAAAAAAACATAAAAATTAGAAATTTATCAATACAGAATCTCGTAATATCGAATAAATACAAAACTCCGACGAACAATCGCAGAGACTGTTCATCCATACACACATTTGGTACACAAATAAAAGTGTCATTTTAATTCCACATATTTCAGGCTTATTATAAAAAGAAATAGTGTTGTTAAAATCAATACAATTTGTCGTCGATGTCATCTTGTTCGATTCATTCGCAATAGTCTTGCATGAATGTGTTGATCTTCTTCGTCATCAACATCTTCGTCAACGGTGACATCATCGTTGTCAAATACAAACGATGAATGATTCATCATTTCGTCCGTTTCAAGTCTCTCCACCAATTCCATCTCTTCAACATCTCCATCGATGTCAACAACATCATCGTCATCATCGACACAACATTCACTTTCAAAATATTTTGCAATTGTTGATTGTTTACTCATGATTATTTATTTTGATCTAAAAAAAATAATCCGAAAAAATCATATAATGATTTTTTTCATAAGAAGAACAAAAATAAACAAAAACAACAAAAACACTTCATTATCAAATAATTTCATTACTTAATTTATTAAAAGTATATACATATTTTTATCAACAAAAAAAACATCAATAAATTTTTTATAAAACTTTAAAATGACAGATCGTCGTTGTCGAGTGACAATAAATTTTTTATAAAACTTTAAAATGACATATCGTTGTCGAGTGAATCGACAATAAAATTCATCTCACTCATATGACACTTGTTATCTTCATCGGCGGAAAACTCTTCACCGTTGTCGTTCGAAAAAATAAAGTTCCCCATATTTTTCACAACTTCCAATTTCGTTTCTTCTTCTTCATTCGATTCTTTGTAGTTAACGTATTCGTCACAAATTTGTTTAAATTTATTGGTGTAATTGTTTTTGTCTAATTCTTCTTCCGTCATTACCTTTGACAATATTAACTCGTTTTTTATTGCATCACAATCAACCCATGCAAATCCGTCTTCTTCAAATAGAGATTTGTATTCAAGTTTCAAAAATACAAAAAACTCTTTCAGCCCATCTTTCATCGTTCCAATATTCGTCGATTGTGTCTTTATCATACACAAACGCAATTTCTTTCATGAATTGATTAAAAAGCCAATATGGTTTCAAAGATGACTTTTTTTCAATAAACATTTTTTTGTCTACAAAAAATAATCAACATTAATTAAGAGTGAGACAACAAAAAAATCCATTTCATCATTCAATTAAAAAAACACAGGATTTTTTAATCATATTTTTATATGAAAAAAAACAGCATTTTATTACTTTCAACCAAAAAAAAAACATAAAAAATTAAAAATTTATCAATACAGAATCTCGTAATATCGAATAAATAAAAAAAAATAAAACAAACAAAACAAAACAACAATAAAAAGACTTCATCAAATAATTTCATTACATAATTTATTTACAGGAAATACAAATTTTTTTATCAACAAAAAGATCATCAATACATTTTTTCATAAACTTTAAAATGACAAAGGATCGTTGACGAGTGAATCGGCGATAAAATCAATCTCGTTCATACAACACTTATCATCATCTTCATCGGCGGAAAACTCTTCACCCTTATCGTTCGAAAAAATAAAATTCCCAAAATTTTCCTCAATTTCCACAACTTCCAAATTCGTTTCTTCTTCATCTTCTTCATACAATTTTTTGTAATTAACATATTCATCACAAATGTTTTTATATTTGTTACTATAATTGTTTTTGTCTAGTTCTTCTTTCGTCATTATTTTTGACGAAATTAACTCCCTTTTAATTGATTCGAAATCCACCCATCCTTCTTCTTCAAATTGACATTTATATCCAACTTTTAATAAAACAAAAAACTCTTTTAAATCTTTTTTACTTGTCCAATAATCGTCTATTGTTTCTTTATCGTGTACGAGTGCTATCTCTTTCATGAAACAATTGAAGATCCAATAAGGTTTCAAAGAGGACTTTTTTTCAATAAACATTTTTTGTCTACAAAAAAATAATCATCATTAATTAAGAGTGAGACAACAAAAAAAATCCATTTCTTAATTCAATTAAAAAAAACACTTTTACATGAAAAACAGCATTTATTACTTACAACAAAAAAAAAACATAAAAATTAGAAATTTATCAATACAGAATCTCGTAATATCGAATAAATACAAAACTCCGACGAACAATCGCAGAGACTGTTCATCCATACACACATTTGGTACACAAATAAAAGTGTCATTTTAATTCCACATATTTCAGGCTTATTATAAAAAGAAATAGTGTTGTTAAAATCAATACAATTTGTCGTCGATATCATCTTGTTCGATTCATTCGCAATACAAATTTCAGTAGAAATTCTATTACACTTCCTCATCAAATCACGCGCATCTTTCCACTGACCAACAACCTTATGAATGCAGAAGTGAAAAGCGTTCGACACAATCAACATTTTTCTTCGGTAATCCTCATCAAATTCGCATGTCTCAATCCCTTTTTCAAGATCGAAAACAAATTTGTAAATCATCACTGAAAGTGTACTGATTACTCCATCCGAAAATACGCGTTCATCTCGCATGTTTTCAAATAAGTCGTCAAATTTCTCAATTGAATTGCTGAAATCATATTTGACGTCGTCCATGTTAACAGCAAATTTATCCAATAGATCATTTGGTAAAATTGACATCAACCTAACATCGTACCAATTCGAAACGCGATTAAATTCAAAATTAACACCACTTACTATTCCAGTATGTTCATATTCTTTTGTGGACAAGTCAATTGGCCGTGCTGACGAACCACTCATCGAACATCCTTTTTCGTTCGCTTCAACAATTCTTTTTTGAGTCAACACAGCGTCAACCAACATTCTTGATAACAAATTGACAATCCGCCCTTTAACATTACAAACTAATGATCGCATATTTTCTGTCAAATCCAGAACAGGGTGCAATGAACATTCCAGATCATCATCGTGAATGTTGGTACAAACAACGCCTTCACACCATCGTGACAAAGTCTGTTCATCTTTCAACGATGATGCAGTTGATCCACTCCATTGAGAAAACGTCTTTTTTTCGTTCGCAGTTATCTTCAGTTGATGAATAAGATACTCTTTATTTACTTTTCTTAATTCTTCACATACATTATCGAAAATACATCTTGGAATCATGAACTGATCGAGCGAATCAATTTTAATCTGATTTGAAGTCATATTTTTTTTTGATTATATTCTGAACGAAAAAAATGTATTTTAACAAATTAAATTAAATAACATTTGGTTGCTATAATTAAAAACAAATAAAAAACAGCATCAATTAATTATAATAATAACAAATTTGTCATCATATTTCTTGCATACAAAAAGAACTTAAAATACAAAAAAAATTAATTTCTACAAATACAAAATTTTATAAAAGTGATAAATTTTATTATTCTCCACATTATTGACGATTCTCTCCAAATATTCATCAACATCCATTTCACTATCACTCGACGAAATGTATGAATCATCACTTATTGGAAGTGATTCACATTCGCAATCTGAATTAAAATCGGATTCGGTAAAAGAGCGAGACCTCAGTACAATTCGATCGAACTGAAAATAAAATAAACATCAACTAATCACTTTTTTTCATGTTATTCTAAACAAATTTTCAGTTAAAACAATCAAACCATAAAAAAAATATAATTCTTAATCAATAACAAAAAAGTCAAGTATTTATTTTTTTACCAACCAAGACATCCATCATTGTTTTGTAAACAAGATTAAGTAATTCTTTTGACCAACATATTTCTTCATCATTAATTTTCTTTGGATCCAATATACCCACCGACGTCGATCGCATCGCTAAATCATCGGAGTGATCTTCACCAAGTTTAACATTCGACGGATCTTTTCGCGAATATATTCCACTCGGAACCATCACAATGCTGGCAATGTCGGCCATGTCATCGTCAATGTCAACAGAACAATACTGGAACCAACGAAGCGGTTCAGATTCTTCACCTTTTTTTCCACCTTTTTGTCTTTCTTCTTCCGAAATCTGATTTTTCCAACAACTCCCACTTAACGCTTCTTCTCTTCCACCGTCATTTGAAATTCTCTTATATCTATGTTGATAAGATTTCGTTTCATAATCCCATTTTACATAGGCCATGCATTCGATGCAATATAATTGACCCGACTTTCGACCAACAGCGAGTTTCAATAAACTCGGGTTCTCTTTTGCCATTTCGTTATTTTTTATCACTGGTTTCATCGTGGAATTAAATTTTTGTAATTGACGAGTGTGCCACATATTCAATTTCAACACCATTTCGCCTATTGTATCATCACGAACGAATGGTGATGATGATAATCTCATTTCCTCAACGAGATCTTTCATCTGTGTCACCTCAGCTGTCAATGCTTTTAATACTTCTTCATCGACTAAATTAAAAAAACGGCATATCACTTTTTTTTCATCAATTACATTAATTTAAATAACAACAACAAAATTTTTTACCTTTGATTTTTTTTTTTGGTTTTTCTTCTTCTTCTTCATCATCATCAATTACTGAGACGCATGCTTCCTCTTCTCTCCGATTGCCAATTCATGTTCTTCATCATCTGTTTTATCATAATCATCATCAACAACAACATCTTCATTTTCATCAGTTGCTGTTATCATTTGACTTTGTTCTTCTTCGTCATCATACACATAAATTTTCAAATGATCTGGCACAGAATCTTTGAAATTTTTCGACATTTTTTTTTTAATTGATCGACTCGGTACACTTTTTTAAACGAAAAAAAATAAATTTTTTTTAAACTATTGATTGATAGATGAAAGTGCTTGGTACATCATATAGTTAACAATTGGTGACATAGTAATAAAAAATTCACAAACGAAGCAACATTTTGAAAATACATATCTATTTTTTATAACAAATTGGCTGATAAAATCTTTCGTACACGATTGAATGCAAGTCTTGACATTTTATGATTGTTCTTCAAATGAAGAAATAAATTCTCAACACTTCTTTCACAAATGAAACATTTTGAAATAGACATGTTTTTTTATGTCACTAAAAAAATAAAATATATCATATCTTGATTGATCTTCACGCATAAAATAGAATCTCATATTTCATTTACAAAAATAAAACATTCAATTTAAAATAGACAATTATTGTATCAAATAAAAAATAAATCAATACAGCAAAAATTCTCAAAATAAAAAAACGCCTTTAATTATCAAACAAACTCTTCTTTTTTGTTTCTTCCTTGTTAAATGTTCCTTTTCGTTTTCGAGACATCGCACCCATCGCCTTGCACGCCTTATTAAGACTATTGTTGACAATTGATCTATTAGACTGCAATCCAGAGCTAAAATAGCGCATCAAAACCTTAGATAATTCTTTCAATTTCAATTTACTTTTTTGTTTCATTCCATCATCGTCAACAGCAATATCAAATTCGTCAGCAACGATATACGATGGATCGACATATTTATCCATCAAATTTGAAGATACATAATTTGTACCCAAGGCAAAGTTTCCCTTATATTTATTTTTTTCTTCGTTTCTCGATACAACAGGTCTCACATAAAACAAAATTTGTTTGTTCACATCCAAATCCTCCTTAATCAAATCGTGTTTAATCTGATACGGGATACTCATCGAAATAAATTTCCCCATCGGATCACCGTTATAGTCGACAAACAGATCGAAATTGTCATTTTCATCATCGTCAAAATAAACGAAATGCGCTCGCTTATCAATTAATTCATATTGACGAGTGTCTTCGTTAAAGATAGCATACTTCATTATTTCATCGTCTTCTTTCTCATCTTCACTTACTTGCAATTGCATCAACACCCTTAACTTGACGTACCAATACTTTTCTCTACTATTGTCTTTATTAGAAATGTTTTGTTTTATGTCAAGCACTTGAAAAACTGTGTTTTCAGGTACAATGGCTTTTTCCATCATCATGAACTCGTTCCCATTTATCAAATGATCATTACGAGCTTTAAAAACACTTACGTTGTGTTTTTCTGATTTCTCACCTTCGATTGAGAAATTAGTGCGTTGAATCATTTATTGAGTTTTCACCGGAACACCTTTTTCATTAAACAGAGACTGTTTCTTCTCAAGTGACACTGAAACAATTGGGTTATAATCATTATTTAAATTACAAGATGATTGATAATCAGATAACAACTGCCATTTGTCATCTGATGAAAACGCGATCATCATTTCTTCTGACAATTTAAAATGATTCGTCATGTTATTCTTCATTCTCACTGCGTCAATCAATGAACAATTATATTTTTTCATTATATTTTCATTGTTAAACTGAGTGATTCACTTACAACCGACGACATGATGAAGATGATGATAAAACTTCTTCGTTTATTCTCAATTTTTAAAATTGAATTATGATTTCGTACCGATAGAAAGGTCCATTTTATACTTTCCAATTGTTGATACAGAAATAAGATGCCAAACGAACTTTGATCAAATAGACAAGTCGAGGTGCAAAACAGTTGAACATGTCCCATTAGTAATATTAGTATTTAAATAACATGATTTGATTAAATTTCATCAATCATCAATAAAATCGATACACACATTTCCAAAATATGGAAATATCAATTTCAGAAAAAGACGTCAATCTAGCTTATGTTGATCCAGACACTGATGAAAACAGCTTTCTCAAACTGACTTGTCATTACCTGAAAGGTCAAATAAATGATAACGAAAATATCGATTATCAAGACGGTGGCGTCGTCGACATTGAAACTGTCAACAACCTAAAAAAAGAACTAGAAGCCATCGCAATAATAGTAATACCAAAGGAAAATGTAAAACTTATTCATTTTCAAAATTATTTAAAAGACCTCGCCAAAATCGTTTTTAAATTCCTATGTATCTCAGCCATAAACGTTATCGCTATTGGAATAAAACTATTTTTAAATCTACTTTCTCAATCATTAACCCTTTCATGCACAAATTATGGTTAATTATGATAAAAATTTGATTTTTGGGTAGTACACTTATTTTCTGGTACAAAATACGTGAAAAAAAAAATTTTCCCAAAATTTCAATTTTTTGGGCCAATTTAGGGATGGTGCCAAATGGCATCATTGAGCGTCAAGGTTCAGAAAAAACAGGTAATTTCGGATGATGTCTAATTTTTTTCAATAAAAAGGTGAAGTAAGTAAAGCCTATTTTATGAAGTTGTTTTATCATATAAACGTTTATTTACAATGGAATTTCTTAAAACAGTTCCTTTCCGGTAAAATACAGAGGTAAATTTTGCATTTGCTGCACATCATACGGACTGATGCCTGACAGTTTCGGCATCTCCTCTTATCTTTGACTGCTTGTGGCCAATGATTAACTCCATCATACCTCACGTCGGTACAGGGATTGGGTTGCGCTGGTGATTTTCCCGGTTTCTGCGGTGCCGCTTCCTCATTTTCAAGGGGTCTCTTTGGTGGTCTTCCTCTAGAGGGTGTTGTAGTTTGGCTCGAATTCATGAGAGCATCAGCCAAACCTATCGAAAAATTCAAAAGGGATAGTTGCTTCTTTTTGGGGATTTGTTTTTGCTCACAATGTCGCCGATAAAGAATCCAACTATTCACCTTTGCTATATCGACTAAATGCCAGAACACCTTGATGTAAAACGGTGGGTTTTGCAGGGTATTCTGTAGAGTGAAATCAGCATATCCGCGAGATCAACACCACCCATTGACTTGTTGTAAGCAATGACGATCTGCGGACATGGAACTTGCACTCTACTTTGATCTGGTTTGCTCCATCTTTGAACAGATCCAACAGGCTCAACACCGACATAATTTGAGCAGAGTTGCAATGTTTTATTGTCAACCCACTTTGCTATGACAATACCAGAGTTTTGGTCAGTACGGTAGTCCATTGCTCCTCTACCTTCCTTTTCCAGATCTTTTGTTGATTTCAATGGGCAGTTGTGGATTCTGTTTTGCCTAACCGTACCAACGGCAAGTAAACCTTTTCTTTTCAGATAGTGCAGAAGCTCAACAGTAGTGAACCAATTGTCGAAGAAGATTTTATGATTCAGTTTTGGCGGTAGATCTCGGCATAATTTTGATACAACCTGTGCACTTTTCTGCAATTTCGATTCAGGATCAGGTTCTCCCTTCCCTGCGTAGATGTAAAAATCATACATGTATCCAGATGCACCTGCCCTGACGAGGTTTTTGAATCCCCATTTTTTAGGCTTTTTAGGGTTATATTGCCTAATTTTCGTTCTCTTAGTTTTCGAGGGGATAATTTGTTCGTCTACAGAATGATACTCTTCAGGTTCCGCCTTGATGCATTCATTCCTCAATGCTTCGATCAGAGGTCTTATCTTGAAGAGTTTATCATCGTTCTCTCTGTTATATGTAGCATTATCTACAACATGTAAGCTTCGTTTGAGTAATTCGAAACGACCGATTGGCATTACATCAGCAATCTGAGGGAATCGAAGATTCTTTGACCAAAGTAGTCTGCAATTAGGCACCTTGACTATTCCCATAAGGATATGCATACCAAAGAATTTACGGATCTCATTTATGTTTGTGTTTATGCACTTGTCACGCTTCTGGGTGCTGTAAAGGTTTGTTTGTTCAACAATCAGAGATAAGATTTCTTCAGTAAAAAACGTTTTGAAGTATCCCAATGGTGTCACATCCTCTAATGGTGGTGCACTAAATTTGCCAAGGAAGGTATCGTTTGCAGCTGGTGGGTCCCTTTTCCTCCACCTGTAAACACGTGCCTGGTCTTCCGTACTTGCTGGATCTTTATCTGTTGCTGAGTTGCCTGCAATCAAGGCTAATGGTATGTTATCTTCAACATCGTCGTCATCATCATTGGATAGCTCTTCTTCTTCGTCATCTAATCTTTCAATGATATCATCTTGTTGAACTTCGTCATCAGAATCATCATCAGAAGACAAATCAGACAGATCTGAGACATCCCCGGACGTGACAAAGTCTATTATTGAATCCATATCCTTACAAATATTCATTTTTGTTTATTACAGAAATACTGAAATAAAGTAAATATTTCTCGATCAGGATTAGGGAAAATAGGTAGGCTATCAGGTATTAGGCCCCTACTAAGTGATATACAAGACAAGCAATTACAGCCAGGGGGCCATAGACCCTTACCTTTTAGACAAATAATAAATATTTGGGCAAAAAGCTTGAAAAATAGAGGTGAGAAGTGCCTTAGCCCCCTCAGATCTAGTTTTATCCCCCTCCTATTTCGTGTCGTAGTAGGGATTGTAGAATACAGATAATTGAAGTACAGAAATTGAAGATTCAAACTAATTGCAAGCAAAAACAGCTCAGTTACAAGCAGTAAAATGACAACAACAATGACCGTTACCAAAGAATGAAAGTCTGTTTTTTTGTACAAAAATTAACCCCGTTCTTCACAATGATGCCATATGGCACATAAAAGTTTGAAGATTGTTTCTGAACTGTGTGATCAACATATTCAAGTGGAATAAAATGGGAATGAAAATATAACATATAGACTACAAAACAAAAAAAGAATCATGCCGAAAGGATGAATCGCCATTCTTTTATTTGAAGTGAAAGAGACCTCACTTGCGTTATAATTTTTTTTTCGAGAGCACATGTTGACTTTGTCTCGATTTACCAAAAATCGTAAGGAAATGAGTAAAAAACTATCAAGGCGTAGAAACTCCATGTAAAGTGGTACACGAAAATAGTTTTTCTGCAATATGATTGGTTATAGAAGGAAATGTAATGTCCCTCAAAGTAATTGATGCCATATGGCACCTCGGTGCAGGAAAGGGTTAATATAAAAATCAATGGCTCGCACAAAAAAAATATCATTTAATGGAAAACAACGGTTGGAGAGTTATTTCAAGAATAGACTCGAATCTATAATAAAAAGAAAAACAACACCTTCGTTTGTGCGTGTTCACGAACGAGACCAGGTTAACTGTAACAAAGAAATATATAAATATTGTAAACGACCAACAAAACAAAAATATAAATCAACTAAAGAAAATAGAAAAAAGAACAGAGTGGGAAAGACGATTTAAAAAAAAGTCCTCACAAGAATCGCAAACTAGAACAAACATGAGTTTCAGTTTAGACGGAGATCTGAATGCAAAAAACATTTTGAAAGCTGCGGAAAAGTGGAGTGGCGCGTTTGATCTGAACATTTTTTTGTGCGAAGACTGTCACGAACTCATAAAAAAACAGATGAAGACGACAATCAACGCCTTGTCAGAATGTTTCTGCGTAGACATAGATAAAATCCGCTGTTTCAATTGTCATTTAGCGTTTGCAAACAGCACAATTCGACTGAGGCGAGCGTGTAAATATTGTAACGAAATGAGCGATGACAGTGAAATAGAATTCAGATATTCATCCGACTGCTTGGATTCAGAAGAGGAAGAGGAAGAAGAAACATAAAAGACAAAAGAACAACATGATAAGGAAACTTGATTTTTTTTTTTGTTATGTATGATATATATGATGATACGTGAATTGTAAAAAAAAAATATTGATATACGTAATTAATTAAATAAATGAAAAAAAAACAAACACGCTGCATCTTCAGTGTGATCAATAAACACGAACCGACACGAAGGAATGCAAATACACAAATACAAATACACACCCTCTCGTTCGTGCTCGGTCACGTCTGTTAGCAAACATCGTGCACATTCCCACGTAGGTCACGGGTGTTTATTCGGGCGTTTTTATTCGGGCGTATGACGTCGGTGGGCGTCAGATCGGAATGTGAGACGTCAGTAAGAATGGAATTTGTGGAATGTTACACATAGGTAAAAGTTACACAACTCCAATCATCATCAAGCGCACCCCATGAATAGTCATTACCACAACTTAAATATACACTTTTAAATTAAACACTTACTAGTTACAATCAACGCTGTTTTTAGATCATTTTGTACCATTACTTTTTGTGCCCAAAACACCCATGTTTTGCAAATGAAACATTTGCTTTGACAAATCTTTTGACATAATCGATGTCTCAGCAAAAAGTAGATTTGGCTTGCAAATAAATTTAAATGAATTTAAATGAGTGTGGTTTACAAAGTTGTGTTAGTATTATTTTTGCAAAAAATGATTTTGAATAAAATATAATGCTCACTGATAATGAACGTGGTTTAAACTTTTATAGTGCGCCATTTGCAAAATCAATAACCGGCAACCTTATTTCGCTGTCAATTTTTGTGAAATATACGAAATCGACATAATCATTTGTTTCGCGCAAAAAGATTAATACAAGACCATGTGTATTTTAATAAATTTACTGTTATTTAATGTTATTGACTTAATAAAATGTTTTCTGGGTGTACTGAAACTGCTGCTGTTTACCAATTCAAAACTTGATTGCCAATTTCCACTTTTACTTAAGCCCATTATTTTGGCGATATCTTCTTGTCCCATCATTGTTATTTCTTCAGGTTTGATGTCGACAGCATTGCATTGCCAGTGCCCGCCAATAATTTCATCTTTACAGTATTGGTTATGAAAATAATGTTCATTGCTTTCAATTTTAACATAGCCATATGATTTGGTTGCTCAACTTTGATACCACCTGTGATCGGGTCGGCTGAGTGTAATTTTGCAGACATTTATTTATCTTGAAGAAATGTAGTGCCAGATTCTCGCAGTCATCTCCTTTCATACCTGCTGATGCTGTGGTAACACTTACCCTATTGAAAAAAATCTAAGTAAGTTATCCTTAACAACTGACATGTGAAAAAATGGGCAAATGACGGTCAAGTAAAAACAATACTGTGAATGCCTGGTTAACATGTTTATCTGCCAGCACATCTGTTTCCCTGAATGCACTAGTGAGTGCCTTTAGAAATAGAGATGTAGAGATAATTTTCTCTACAATCTGGGCTAAAATCCCAATTCCTTATAACATAATAACCTGCTAAGGCTGATGGCAGTCTTTATAGGTACTTGATTTGTTTTGCCGTGGAAATAAAAAAAGAAACAATAAACATCAAGTAAACAATTCTATTCTTTTTGATATTGTACTCTGTGCCGATGAACATACGGCTGGAAAAGGATTCATCCACAAGTAAAAACTTCACATTTAAAAAATTTATATACACTTAAAAATTATATTTATCTAAACAGTCCTTTGATTCGCTCCTTCTCTTCTTTACCATAATACATACAAATCGAATCATAAGTTGTTATCATCTTTTATATTTATATTGACATTTTGTTTCAACAAAATCTCCACATAACCCATATAAACATCATGAAACAAATGCTATGCTAGCCAAATAATTACCTGCAGAACATTCTACATGCTTCTTAATTTCCAACAGTTTGTATGCGCGTTGTGGGGTGGTTCTTTTGATGATGCAGGGTTTTTTTAATCTAAAACAAATACATGTTAATAGTAAGTATTTCATGAAAGACATATGTAAATAATAAAAAAGGTTATATTGCCAATATTGCATGCTCAGAAAACACATTTTTCTTGTTCAACTCTACAGTTGAAGACAGTATTAATTTTTGGTCAACTTTGATATACATGATTCCCTTTGACAAAAGATGTTTCTTCACAATCCACTAACAGAGACACTTCGGCTTCTTCAACTTCCCATCCATCTACTAAATCAGTCGCTATCAAGTTGTTGTGCACGCTTCTTCTTTCTGCTAGGTCGTACGCTACAATCAACCTCCTCTGCAGTCTCTTCTTCGCATTGTCTCTTTCCTCCAGATGGTCCGAAATCCAATTCAATCTCGCTAATCTCTTTGCATTCAATCTCTTCATCTTTATCGAGTCTGTCTCCAAACTCTTGTTCATACATCGTTTTCTGTAGCATGTCGGACAGCTTCTTCGTTCTGTATCGTCCAGATGTATTTTGCTCGCTCTTGCACTGAGTAAGTCTGCGCCAATTCGATCACTTGCCATCACTTGATCTCCAGGATACAAATATTTCAGAAATTTGCTGTCTTGAACAATAAATTGGTCACTGGCTCTACCTCCATAAGCATCTGATAAGAATGAGATAGCTCCATTGGGAGTAATGCCAACAAGATATTTGACTGTCGAATGGTGCTTATAATTTGACCAACACATACTAGCAACATCAAGACTGGAAGGAGTTTCAATAAGGAGCTCTGCACAGTCAATTATCACAACACATTTTGGGTAATACTTTCTAAAAATTGATGGCAGGTTTCTTTTCAAAATATGCCTTTCTGGCCACATAATCATCCACTGAAATTCTTTGCTCAAAGGTTTTATCCAGGTTGTAAACAAAACACTCACTTGGCCCTCACTTATTTTAAATCTAAAAGCCAAGTCTTGTGTCATAACACCAGTTTTCAGTTCCATCATTGTAAGCAAAAACTCTTGCTCTGGAGATAAGCATCTCAGAGAAACGTTCTTTTTGTCTCTAGGGGAAGTAAAATCTGTAGTGGTATTTTTCATACCCTTCCAACAATGCACATCAATGGCTTTCTTTACAAGAAATTCGAATACAATTTTAAATAATTCCCTGCTCTGCAAGCCAGTAAAAAAATTTACATCATTATCTCTGGTAATATCAGCAAAAATTAGAGCACTGTTCCTGCCGAGTGAACATTGGACGACTTGATCTTCATAAGTTCGTCTTTGCACTTTTTTTGCAGGAGGGATCAAAACTTTTCTGCAAGCTGGTGCTTTTCTTTTCTTTGGGGAGGGTTTACTCGCATCACTAGCTACAAGGTAAAGAGTTGGATTTGGCTCTATAAAAGTGGGTTTACCATTTAAGAAATGGTTGGAGCAGACTGTTTTGTGATCTGATGCTTCAAATCCAACTAAACCTTTTGATACTTGCTGTGTCCATAGAGCTCTTTTTTGAGGGTTTTTGGAAAGTGGTGAAATTTAAGAATTAGCACATGCGATCGTTTCACTTACCTCTCTGAATATCTTGAATCATTGTTGCAACCTCCAACACAACATCTATATGCAGGCATTAGAGTAGATGTAGCTATTTTTATCTTAACGAAGCAATTAAAAAGCACTTAAAATCATTGTATGTAATCCAATATCGTTTGCTTATGTTTGTTTATGTTTGTCCTGATTACCCATGATGCATTTTTAGCCGTGAACTGGTCTATTCACGTGATGGAAGTTAAATTTTTAAATCATCAGTTTTATCTCAACTGGGCCAAGCCCGTTGGACAGGTTGAGCAATCACATGAAAAAATTTCAGCCCATTTTGCCGAGATCTCTGTGAGACAAGGCGAACTCCCGTCTGGCTCGTTTCTCATGTAATCACACATCTAAGATCTCGGTTTAGGAGGCTAGCATGCTTTACTGGGGTGAATGTGATCATGTGATCACACCCTAAGGCAACGAAACACTCAAGGGACCAGGAGTTTTGTTTGAGATAACCGATGTTCGAGATAGCGAGAGTTGACTATAACTAAATATTATTTCTTCGCATATGCGTAACCCTGACATCATATAAACATATTTATGTAAATCTAACTTGGATAGTTTGGCACTACGTTTAGCTTTTTTTTTTCTTTTTTCCATTCCACGAAAACTGTGCGAACATATATAGTTCATCTGATAAATTTTGTCTGGGAAAGTGAGTCTAGAGTCAAATTATGCTTTATTGTTTCAAACATTTCATACAACAGTAAGTTATAATGAACAGAAATTGTTAGATGAAGATACTTGAATAAACATACATTGCAACGTCAAAGATTTCTAAGGACAAAAAAATATGTGTTTGCGGTTACCCAACTGACTCTGTTGAAAAGTACCAATCCTAAACTTTTTATGTGGATATTATAATGAATTCTTAAATTTGTATTTTGCTAGAAACTATAACCTCCATCTGTTAAATTTCGTAAACATTTAATTTTGGGATCTTCCAGTATTGCTGTGTTGTTCCTTCAGAAAAATGAAAATATTTTATGTTTTTGATTATTATATTATATTGTTTTTGATTATTCATTGGCTTATATCGATAGCTCATTTTGCTATGTATAACTATCTAGAGCACCTTTAATGTTAAATTTTCTTTTTTAAGCAACACAAAATTCCTTACCTTTTTTGTTGTTAAGTTGCTCTCTTTTTCAGGCTGATTGGTAGTTTATTTGTTGCTTGCTGTGAGAAGAGCAATTTTTTGTCTATTTAGACAGGCCAGCCCAGGTTTCTTTAAATCTGTTGCTTATCAGTTTCTTTGTTTCTTTTATACATTTGAGCCCCATGTTGCTTGTAAAGTGTTGCTTATAAAAAAATCATGTATTCGTTGTTTTAGCCATGTGGTTAACTATACTTCTTACATTGTGCATTACTTACAAATCTGTGACTGCTGTTATATAATGTTGTTTGCTTGTATTTTGATTTCAGAATCTATTAAAAACATCAGTTTTATATTTATCACAACTTGTAAAATTATATATTTACATTTATAGTATTATAGTTTGCAAATAAATCATTTCATATAAAGTATTGTTTATATAAGAATACGGGACTAAATTGTTTTAGGTACCCTTTTGAAGGAGTTCTTAGAAAGTGTTCTATTCCTTCCTTAAATCAACATACTATTAGACTAAAAGACTTCCTATGGATAGGGTACAAATGCTTAATGGTTTTAAGGCAATAAAGTCCCTTTTAATTTATGTATTTTATTGATCCTTTGCATCATATTAGGATGAAGCCACTGCATCGGGATGAGCTTATTAAGATTGACCAGATCCTATTTTAAATAAATTCTGAATTCCTTGTACCTTATGACATGACAGAAACTTTGATCATAATGTTCAAACTATTGAGAGTTCCTTTTAATTTCTCTGCTTTTATTTTAAGCAATTGAATAGATTACAATTGTAGAAGCTTCAGATGACCCAAGACATCTTCACAGGAAAGTTGGAAAAAGATAATATATTGACCTGGGTTTTAATTTTTGCTGGTTTGGATTTAGTATAGCATAAATAAGGAGATCTCATCCAAATGAATTTAATAGGTTACATTTTTAAAAAAGTAAACTGGTTATGAAAGCGCTTGGTTATGGTTACCTGGATATAGTTGTTATGGTTACCTGGATATAGTTTAATTGTTGCTGTTACTGTGAAACTAACGGGTGCTAACTCAGAATTACTTAGAGAAATAACGAATACGAAAAATGTTTGAACCTCTGGAATGCTTAGAAACTTGTCTATTTTGTGTGGAAACCAAAGTTCAGAGAAGTTGTACAATAAAGTGAATGGATTGTTTTGACAGTAATGTTACTGGAAAGATATTTTAGTAACTGATTCATATCTAATTAAAATTGCTTACAGCATCATGTTTCAGAACCAGTTATTCTTTAGCAGATGTTTAATCAAGATTCAATTAAAAGATTTATTAAAATCATCTTGGTGTACAGCATTGTGCACAAAGTGTTGAGTTAGCATTTTTGGAGAGAATTAGAAGCATTGATCACTTTGGGTATGTTTTTATATTCTGTAGTTGTGATGAGAATTCTTCTATTGTGGAAATCGATAGACCACACCTTGCTGTAGCAGATAATTTTTCCAAGTCCAAACAGAATTGATTTTAAAAGAAGTATCATTATTATTTCATGTGACATTTTTTTATAAACTCTTCCCTCTTTTAAACACCTCCCTCCAATAAACACCTCCCCTAAAATCAGGGCAAATTAAATAAATGCCCCTGGCATTCATTAGAAGATTTATGGTAGAAAAAGTTTTTTGTATTTGTCATAAGTTAGTGTGAAAAGTAAATAAAAAGAATTTAAAATAAGCAGAAGCTTTTCGCTATAAAGTTTATTTATATTTGGTTTAAGAGGGTTGTTACAATATACATAATATGCATAGTAATGGTCATCTCCACTAAGGCTTTATTAATATGAGTAAAATTTATGTGCCTATTGACTGTGATCGTGAATTTACATCATTTCTATTTCTAGCATCACTAGGATGTACGATATACGGTACAACTAAAGCTGCACAGGTATTTTGTTCTTTTTTTTCTAATATTGAATACTGTAAGGACAACATTAAACTATTAACAACAATAAAAAACGAAAAAGACAGAAAGAACCAAGAAACATCTGGGGAAAAAAGTTAAGTTTCAATGCAAAAATTTTTGACAAACATATTATCCGTCCATCTGCCCAACGCTATTCAGAGCTCTTCTTACTCTTTGTGTTACCCTATAATGTTATCTCTACACTGTAATAAAAGGTTTTTGACAGTATAATAGAGCTAATAATAATAGTGATAGTATGAGCAAATGTTATCTCTATGAGTTGTGACCACAAATAGACCACTTTCACCACCAATGTATCGGTATTAGTTAAATACCATTTCGTAGTTGTTTTTTCATTTTTATTCATAATTTTGAATAAAAACATTGCAAAATTAAAACATTTTTGTTCCTTTATAGGATATCTTGAAAACGTGGGTAATGTTGTTATTGTTGTGTGGCTGTTTGATTGATATATCACTTGGCGGGAAAATGTTGCGAATGGCAACCAAGTGCATGAAATACTTAAGTTATGGTGCTTTAATTTCAAGTACTAATTTTTGTCGAATATTGATAGAATTATTATACTTTATATTGCTCTTATTATACTTAAAAATATAATTTAGAAATAGATGCATAGCTTAAACAATGAAAAAACCTAGGAAAGTATAATTCAGGCTGGCGGTGTGGGGTGTAGGGAGAGGGGGTGTTGGATATTAAATCATCATATGGGGGAGAGGTTGAACTTTTTTCTTGAAAATAGCCGCAAAATTTTGCTTGAAAAATACTACCACGATATAACACAGCAGCAATAATATCTTAGCGTAACATAACTCTTTTGTCCCCCTTTTTTTCTTTACTTTTTCCTCTACATTTTCCTCTACATTTTCCTGATACTTATTCTTAATAATAATCTAGCATCTGTTTGCAATGGAGCAACCATTTTTAATCACTGTTAAAAAAATAAATACCATTCCGTTAACAATCCTCCAATTCAATTAGCAGTTCCTTCGCTTAAAAACCATTTGCTCTACCATTTTATGTGATGCATCCATTTTGAATAACTGTAAATAAATAAGTAAGATGTTCTTCATGTTTCTATTATTATGAGCCATACTTTGCATTTTTTCTTCCACTCGTTAATTCGTTTAATTATAATACCTCCTATTTCGATTCCTTTTCTTCGTTCGTCTCGGGAATAAATCTTTACGCAAATGAACACAAATAATTTGTTTACATTTTAAAAACCCTTATTTCTTTTCTGCATCATACAACGGTTAGCAAACTCTCTAATACTTCCTCAACAATAAACAAATTATTTTTTTACATTTTAAAAACCCTTATTTCTCTTCTGCATTATATGACGGTTAGCAAACTTACCAATACTTCTTCAACAATAAACAATATTATTCTTCGCTTTTGAACTTTGAAGAAAAACAAACAACAAATGCAACTACAAAAGCATTTCTTCTCTTCTTTTTCACCAAACAAAAATGATCGAAGAGAATATTTCAATTGAAAAACCATTGCATTGCATTCTCTACCGTGGAGACCTTTCATTATCTTCTTTCAAGCTCAATACTCCATGACTCGAAAAAACTTGTAAGATGGAGTTGATACACCTATATGAGATAATACTGAAAAAGCAACTTGCTTGTGCTGTTTCAAATGTCCCCAGATAAACCTATGAGAAACAGACAGGCAATTCCATTGTGACGGATGTACAATTCAGAAAAGAATATTGTTTATAAAAAACATTTTAAGTCAATTAGGCCAACTTTTTAGGGTGCTTGTAGGTGCTTGGTTAAACAGGAATAAGTTTTCAGTTTTGTCTTACGGATAATTCTTAATTAACAATTAAGGTGCTGTGATGGACATACGCAGAGAATTTACAAAATTGCAATCAATACTAATGATTTGCCAAATCTTCTGCATCTACCAGGAATATTTCCAAGATTTTTGCCTGAATTAGGTGTTAATGCCTTTGAAAAGAAAGAATAATTTTTTGGGGAAAAAAGTTCAAAACGTAGTGAGAAATTTTCTGTGACGGACGTACTGTATCGAATTTGCAAAGTAAAAATTGACTAGAGATGTGCAAACATGCTTCAATTGAACTTTCTCCTTGCTTTAACTGTGACAACACAAAAATTGACGAAGTGCAAATTAGGTATCACAAACTTGCAAATAAAAATTATCTTTGTGTTACAGCCACTTCTGTCTGTTCAAGTTTCCTAATAATATTTGATTTAAGATACAAAATTCTATCTTCAACTGCTGGCCACTTCCAATAGCGGTTTCCATATATGTGCATCACATTTACTTCATAATCACTTCCTGTGACTGCTGTTATCACACCTAGAAAGTGATTATCATCATATTGAACAAGAACCCAGTCACCCACACTAACATCCAGATCATCATTTTTTTCGGTCTCATCAGGTGAATTGTTCTCTTGAGTTGGCGTACCACTACCAAGAGTATTGTCAATTACCTCTTATTGGTCACTCTCCTCTGATTCTTCAATACATTTGAAAACATTTGCATCATCACAGGAAGAAACAGAAGTATCAACACTTCTAATTGAGTTGAGTTACGCGCTTTGACACAATGCAGTTTATGAGTGTTTGCAATAGGGAAAACCTTCTCCCAAATAGCAAGTTTTGACGACGATTTCTGGTGAATTTCCTCTCCTGATATATACAGCACTGTTACATTGGGGTTTCTTTCCTTTCCAACTGCAGCATATGATTCAGCATCAGAACTTTTCTCCAAACAGATGGCTTTACAGTGCCCCCTATTCCATCCACAGCCCCTTTGTCGTGAGAGGTTGCAAAGAAATTCCAGGTTAATTTCACAGAAAACTCCTTTTCCCATTCAAAAAGGTAAGAAAAAAGGTATCTTTGTTTAAATTGTGATGCAGCACCATCACTGAAAATGTTGATTACTTTTATCTTTGTGTACGTTTCAGTGAGATTTTCAAATAATGACATCATAAATGTATACACAGCTTCCTTTATATGGTGAAATTACGGCAAAACTTTCCTTTACTTCTTTATCAATCCTAACATGTGCTGTGAATCTCATCCTGGCATGTGTTGTGAAGATAGTTACTTGTTGGTGTGAATCTTATCCTGATTAACGATGGTAGCATTTTCTGAGAAATCAACCTGAATAATAACTGAAGAACCATCACAATCGTCAGTAAGTTTGAAGAAATGTTCTTGCTGCTTTCTTTTAATGTGGCGATGGACCTGGAAGTCGACTCCTGACATCTTCAAATACATCAAAAATAGTCACAGTAATTGTCATCTTCTCTGAGCGTTCATCTGGAGTTTGCCATTGCTGATATTTGGTCAAGAGTCCTCCAACGTCAGGTTGAGGTTTGAATGCTTCTCACTTATATCTGCAGTCATCGCATCTTCTGTACAGACCAGGGCGTTAACCAGAAATTTCCATTTGGGCCCGATATGCGTATTTTTGAGCCTTTCAATGACCTTAAATGATGTCAATTAGTTGGATCTTTTGTGCTGTTATTTCTTCTATGCTATAGTGCTGAACAGGAAACGATTGAATATGGCATAACAAACTATAATTGCGCACTATATATATTGTGCACTATAATTGCAGAGTGTTATTGAATATTAACAAGACGGAGAGTCTGCTTTCAATGTAGAATAACTATTTAATTAATGACTTACACTCTACCGAATCTATAATTGTTTTTGCTTCAATTTGTCCTTCAAGTTTTATTGGTTAAACATTTATAAGATGCTAATTTAGTTTCCCAGGGATTAATTTTCATTAGCTGGTAACAGACCGATATATTTAGCAAAATCCACGAAAATAGAGTTCCTTCAGATTCAGAATGATGTCATATTGTTTGTTATTGTGAAGGCTGTAAACATACTTTGACATGATTGTTTTAATGCGGACTCACTACAGCAATCTAATTGTGCACTATAGTTGCAGAGTGTTATTGAATATTAACAAGACGGAGAGTCTGCTTTCAATGTAGAATAACTATTTAATTAATAATGAAAAGTATCACCAGAAGCTTAAACATTTTTTTGTTTTTAGAAAACAAAGATAACGAATATGTTTTTCTAAAAAATTCTGTATATTCGACCAGACCTTCCACTGGTCATTATCAAAGTAAAAAATTTATTACAAGTAAAGCGAATAAAATTTAAAAAACTGCAGAAATCTAAAATTGGAAGTGTTGCTATGGATACTATATACAGATAAAAAATTAATTAAAAAGTTTTAATGGAACCGATGTCTCTTGAGTATTTAATGAAGGCTTGTAATTTTTGATTATTTAATTAATGATTATTTAATTAATGACTTACACTCTACCGAATCTATAATTGTTTTTGCTTCAATTTGTCCTTCAAGTTTTATTGGTTAAACATTTATAAGATGCTAATTTAGTTTCTCAGGGATTAATTTTCATTAGCTGGTAACAGACCGATATATTTAGCAAAATCCACGAAAATATCTTCAAGAGTTCCTTCAGATTCAGAATGATGTCATATTGTTTGTTATTGTGAAGGCTGTAAACATACTTTGACATGATTGTTTTAATGCGGACTCACTACAGCAATCTAATTGTGCACTATAATTGCAGAGTGTTATTGAATATTAACAAGACCGAGAGTCTGCTTTCAATGTAGAATAACTATTTAATTAATGACTTACACTCTACCGAATCTATAATTGTTTTTGCTTCAATTTGTCCTTCAAGTTTTATTGGTTAAACATTTATAAGATGCTAATTTAGTTTCCCAGGGATTAATTTTCATTAGCTGGTATCAGACCGATATATTTAGCAAAATCCACGAAAATATCTTCAAGAGTTCCTTCAGATTCAGAATGATGTCATATTGTTTGTTATTGTGAAGGCTGTAAACATACTTTGACATGATTGTTTTAATGCGGACTCACTACAGCAATCTAATTGTGCACTATAATTGCAGAGTGTTATTGAATATTAACAAGACGGAGAGTCTGCTTTCAATGTAGAATAACTATTTAATTAATGACTTACACTCTATCGAATCTATAATTGTTTTTGCTTCAATTTGTCCTTCAAGTTTTATTGGTTAAACATTTATAAGATGCTAATTTAGTTTCCCAGGGATTAATTTTCATTAGCTGGTAACAGACCGTTATATTTAGCAAAATCCACGAAAATATCTTCAAGAGTTCCTTCAGATTCAGAATGATGTCATATTGTTTGTTATTGTGAAGGCTGTAAACATACTTTGACATGATTGTTTTAATGCGGACTCACTACAGCATTCTAATTGTGCACTATAATTGCAGAGTGTTATTGAATATTAACAAGACGGAGAGTCTGCTTTCAATGTAGAATAACTATTTAATTAATGACTTACACTCTACCTGAATCTATAATTGTTTTTGCTTCAATTTGTCCTTCAAGTTTTATTGGTTAAACATTTATAAGATGCTAATTTAGTTTCTCAGGGATTAATTTTCATTAGCTGGTAACAGACCGATATATTTAGCAAAATCCACGAAAATAGAGTTCCTTCAGATTCAGAATGATGTCATATTGTTTGTTATTGTGAAGGCTGTAAACATACTTTGACATGATTGTTTTAATGCGGACTCACTACAGCAATCTAATTGTGCACTATAGTTGCAGAGTGTTATTGAATATTAACAAGACGGAGAGTCTGCTTTCAATGTAGAATAACTATTTAATTAATAATGAAAAGTATCACCAGAAGCTTAAACATTTTTTTGTTTTTAGAAAACAAAGATAACGAATATGTTTTTCTAAAAAATTCTGTATATTCGACCAGACCTTCCACTGGTCATTATCAAAGTAAAAAATTTATTACAAGTAAAGCGAATAAAATTTAAAAAACTGCAGAAATCTAAAATTGGAAGTGTTGCTTCCAATTTTAGCTTCCATACCGGGTAACGACTCGAGCCAGAAAGTGGATCCCGTGTTCTTCAACGGCGTCTTGAAGTTTCCGACTTGCCAGGGCTTGTAGGCGCTCAATAACAAGTCCATAAAGGTAGTCTTTCCACTGTTACTGCGGCCTAACAGTATCAACGCATTGACTTTCAAACTCTTACCTTCCAGGACCTGATATATTTCTTCCATCATGTCACGCATCGTCGCGTCGTTCTCTTCTGCAATGGCCGTTATCCACTCTCCCGCGCGCGCCAAAGCTCTCAACGTACTACCACTCATATCCTCGTTGCCAATCTCCAACTCTACGTTTTCCATGTGATAATCGTAACTACCGGAATCGTTCGTTTCTCTCGACACTTGGTAAATACTCTTTTTCAAATTCTCTGCCATCGAGGGATGTAAATTCAAATACGCTTCTCTCAGGTCGTCCTGTGTTGCCAACAGGTGCACAAACTCTTTCTCGCTTCTCACTCCTTCCATCAACTGTATAAACTTTCCTTTGGCAGTTCTCTTCTCACCGTTGTACGCGTGACCACTCAATGGAATATCGTCACCAAATATCGGGGAGTAAAACAAGTTTTTAGCTAAACGAAATCACATATATTTCCCGTCAAGATAAATCGTTACAAATATTACAAGGATCTTCTTCGGTGCATCCGTATCCTTCACACTCTCCCAACGTTTCTAAATTAAATGTTCCTCTTTCAGTTTCTTACAAACAAAGCTGTGACCCTCATCACATAGTTTCAGCAAGGTACGCAATTCCTTTCTATGAAACATACGTATAATCACCGGGTCCCACACCATTAACTTTTCACCGTTCTCTCCCACTCCTTGACCAGCCTCTCCCGGTTCCAGTCCCATGAACGTTGCTTTCATACTCACCTGTCTGCATCTTCCGTTAGTATTCTTAACACCATTTCTTAAACAACTGTCTTCCCATAGTACCTTATCATCGTCATCCCATCCCAAGACGTGCCTAAACTTCCCATCTATCATTAATTTCACACAGTCACACTCCTCACAAACGACATTCCCACTGTTACTAACGTACAAATCTTCGTCGTTATTTTGAATTTCGCACACTTCTTTATACAGTTCCTGTCTATTCCTAATGTTCTCGTCCAATCTATTCAGTCCGTATTTCCACAAATACGACCTATACTTCCAAATCAAATCGTAATCCTGATGCTTACGTTTATCGGCAGCTAAGCAACCAGCAGCTTCTTCTTCTTGTTCACTCATCTCCATATCTTCTAGCTCGACTTGTATTGAATCTCGTTCTTCCATTAATTTCTTCGTCTTCGCTTCCTCCGCTTTCAATCTCTCTTGGTCTGCTTCCACTTCGTGCAGGAGTTCGCTCATGCTCGGTTCGCTCTGTATTCTCTCCATCCCCAGTAAGGAACGTACTTCCTCGCTCCTTTGCTTTTTCGTGCATTCGGACGACGTAACAGACGTTGCAACACTCTTCCCCAACGCATCCGTCAGCGTGGCCGTTTTCGCATCTTGCACTGCTAGCTTGATCTTCTTCGATTCCTTCTTCGGTTTCACGTCTCTCGACGTACGCTTTAACGTTGGCCAAGTGGTCAGCGTCTTTGATTGTAATGAATTTGCAGGTGTATCCGCACTCTCCGCACTTGCTCTTGCTTCCAGTTCTAACGATCTCTTTACACCCTGTACACCCTCTGACACTGTTTGACAGTTCTTTTCCTGCCCATCGCATACAGGTTCAACGGTCCAACAGTCTTTTCCCTTCTCGGTCGCTCCGCATTGCGATGATTGCGTGAGCATGCCATGTGCTATCATCTCCCCCACCGCATCGGCTATGGATACTATATACAGATAAAAAATTAATTAAAAAGTTTTAATGGAACCGATGTCTCTTGAGTATTTAATGAAGGCTTGTAATTTTTGATTATTTAATTAATGATTATTTAATTAATGACTTACACTCTACCGAATCTATAATTGTTTTTGCTTCAATTTGTCCTTCAAGTTTTATTGGTTAAACATTTATAAGATGCTAATTTAGTTTCTCAGGGATTAATTTTCATTAGCTGGTAACAGACCGATATATTTAGCAAAATCCACGAAAATATCTTCAAGAGTTCCTTCAGATTCAGAATGATGTCATATTGTTTGTTATTGTGAAGGCTGTAAACATACTTTGACATGATTGTTTTAATGCGGACTCACTACAGCAATCTAATTGTGCACTATAATTGCAGAGTGTTATTGAATATTAACAAGACGGAGAGTCTGCTTTCAATGTAGAACAACTATTTAATTAATGACTTACACTCTACCGAATCTATAATTGTTTTTGCTTCAATTTGTCCTTCAAGTTTTATTGGTTAAACATTTATAAGATGCTAATTTAGTTTCCCAGGGATTAATTTTCATTAGCTGGTAACAGACCGATATATTTAGCAAAATCCACGAAAATATCTTCAAGAGTTCCTTCAGATTCAGAATGATGTCATATTGTTTGTTATTGTGAAGGCTGTAAACATACTTTGACATGATTGTTTTAATGCGGACTCACTACAGCAATCTAATTGTGCACTATAATTGCAGAGTGTTATTGAATATTAACAAGACGGAGAGTCTGCTTTCAATGTAGAACAACTATTTAATTAATGACTTACACTCTACCGAATCTATAATTGTTTTTGCTTCAATTTGTCCTTCAAGTTTTATTGGTTAAACATTTATAAGATGCTAATTTAGTTTCCCAGGGATTAATTTTCATTAGCCGGTATCAGACCGATATATTTAGCAAAATCCACGAAAATATCTTCAAGAGTTCCTTCAGATTCAGAATGATGTCATATTGTTTGTTATTGTGAAGGCTGTAAACATACTTTGACATGATTGTTTTAATGCAGACTCACTACAGCAATCTAATTGTGCACTATAATTGCAGAGTGTTATTGAATATTAACAAGACGGAGAGTCTGCTTTCAATGTAGAACAACTATTTAATTAATGACTTACACTCTACCGAATCTATAATTGTTTTTGCTTCAATTTGTCCTTCAAGTTTTATTGGTTAAACATTTATAAGATGCTAATTTAGTTTCCCAGGGATTAATTTTCATTAGCTGGTAACAGACCGATATATTTAGCAAAATCCACGAAAATATCTTCAAGAGTTCCTTCAGATTCAGAATGATGTCATATTGTTTGTTATTTTGAAGGCTGTAAACATACTTTGACATGATTGTTTTAATGCGGACTCACTACAGCAATCTAATTGTGCACCATAATTGCAGAGTGTTATTGAATATTAACAAGACGGAGAGTCTGCTTTCAATGTAGAATAACTATTTAATTAATGACTTACACTCTACCGAATCTATAATTGTTTTTGCTTCAATTTGTCCTTCAAGTTTTATTGGTTAAACATTTATAAGATGCTAATTTAGTTTCCCAGGGATTAATTTTCATTAGCTGGTAACAGACCGATATATTTAGCAAAATCCACGAAAATAGAGTTCCTTCAGATTCAGAATGATGTCATATTGTTTGTTATTGTGAAGGCTGTAAACATAGTTTGACATGATTGTTTTAATGCGGACTCACTATAGCAATATAATTGTGCACTATAATTTAGTCCAGGGCGTTGTGTACTTTCGTGCGATTTGACTTGTTAATAGCAAACCTTTAGGCTTTTTAAGGTCTTTGTAGTCCAAAGATTAAAATCTGAATAGGTGTCAACTTCTTTTGCCACCTGGTGACACGTGATGTGACATCATTGGTTACCATAGTAACAAAATATTTTCTACATTTTTTTGAAAATTTTTTTGCACTATTCGAAAGGGCATTTAAAACTGTTTAGAATAAGTATTTATACTATATTCTGAAAATCAATCAGTAAAAAGCTATACTTGATTGAACATTTTAACATAACCGGGGTTATTCAAAAACTATTAGGATATGAAAAGGTTTCTTATGGGTTTTCAAGTCTTGACAAACAGAATTCAAAAATGAGATTGATAGTTCTATTAAAACTTAAACGATAGTATACATTCAAAAAGAAACATTAGACAACCAATACGAGTTGAAAGAGGCTAAACGACAAAACGCTTCCCACGGATTTTCTTAAAATTCTCAGTTTTTAGTGTTAAGAGTTTAAATGAATAAGGATTTTGGTAAAGTAAGCTATCAAACATGCAAAACATTATAACAAAAAATTAAAAGAGAAAAATGTAAAGCTTAAAGATTCTCAAAACCAAACAAATCTGCTTCGTATTCCTCGGAGGTATGGAAGCCATCATTACTACACTGTTTACATTCACACATGTCTGTACATATCAAGTCATTCTTCAAACATTTACATCTTCGCGTATCGCATCCACTTTTACAACGGCACATATTCAATTCTATCAAAGCAAGTGGTGCTGGAAGATTATCTGTCATAATAGGATCTAAAGAATCACCATTCAATTCCCAGTCATAACTTTCCGGAATGGGTAACTTTTGATATGACAAATGTGCCCGTTTCAGAACAATACTAACATAATGACTGCGAAATATCTTAAACTTCAAAGCATTCATTGTTGGTGGCAGCGAAGCAGCATCACTCTGGTATTTAGAAAATAGATACCATCGAAGTTGTGGTAGAGTTACCAAATCTGAGTTTTGTTGCCGTGCATATGTATTTACAACGAAACGAGCAATATCATTGACGGTGGTCAAACTTGGCAGCTGCTCTCCGACACCAAGTTGAGTCAAAGCTGTCAAAATGTCTTCATCACTCTTCACGAACTCCTTCCACCAAGTTGGCTTAGCTTTGCCAGAGAATCTTCCAATTTGATCACAACCTGTAAAAGCATGAAACCCTAGAATGGCTCGAGCTCTCTTACAGCCGAGAGATTCATAACAAATTTGAATAGAGATGTCACGTTCGGCTTTTCCTTTTCCAGTACGGAAAAAATGGCATGAGGGATGACTTCATAATAGTGGATCAAGAGCAAAAATACATCTGTATCAGGAGAAACAACGACACATTCATCAAAGGGATTCCTTCTAGCAGCGTCAACAGCATGTAAAATCATCAACGTATCAGCTTCTTCGTGGTCATGATTAAGGAGACTTGTGGAAAAACCAGGGATATTTCAGATGGTTTGTTTCGAGAAAGTAATTGCAATTTGGGCTGAGTCACTCAAAGCATTCATCGTATATTCTGAAAGATATTCTGTGAGGGCTTGTTTTGTCTCGATGTGAGCTAAGAGTTGCTTCAATGATTTTTTGCTGATATCAGATTCACTAGTAATTTTGTACTTGATTTCGTTTCCAGATGTTCTCTTCTTCCTTGTCCTCGACTTCAGCGATTGAGCAACGTATCTGTCAAGCAGAATATGTATTTCTTAAGATTAATTCTCGCCAAAAAAATTAAAGGGTAATTAAATTGCATATGACGAGAGTTTTACCTGTCAAATACCAGCCTTATCTCTTTTTACAGTTCTTCGTCAAGTTTTTGACAAGATTAACAAATTGATCTGCAAAATGCTAAAAAAGAAAATATTCAATAATCAAGATTTAAATTAAAAATATATGTTAATGCTTCACTACAAACTACTGTAATATGTTTCTTTAGTATCAAGAGATAGAAAGGTTTGGCGGAACTTGTGGACATCACCAGTAGTCAACATGGCTGAAGGACACGAGATGAATATTAAGAGTTTTACAAGACTCAAACAATGATGCAAATAAATAAGAAATACCTTCCAAGTTTTGACGTCAATATCTTTATGGACTTTGTTAACCAACGCCATACCATCCAGGATAATGATTGGTGGTGCCAGAATGGAGGGAGCGATTCCAACATTTTCTTTAGCTTTCTTTTCAATCGCATGAAGGACCTGAGATTTGTCAGAGCTCAAAAGAGGCTCTCCATCGTGTCCAAACATTGACTTAGGCTGGCCCTAAAAATATTTTCGTTTCCGGTCCACCGGGTGACGAAAAAAAAACTCACCCGGCCGGCCGCGAAAAAATTTTTTTTGCTAAATTTCGATCCCAAAACTCAAGCACTCGTAGAAGTTAAAAAGGATGGTCTTTTTTGCATTAAAATTGCAGTCATTTGACACCGCTACTAGAAATGTAAATTTTGTAAGGAAAACTCAATCACGAAAGTCTTTCATTTATCTTTTTCAACGTTTTATAATACAAACTTAAAGGTATACGTACTATGATATGTATCAATAAAACATGTATATACAAAGAAAAATCATATAAAGTATCAACGTGTTTTGGAGGGCTTCTTTCCAAGTGGTCCTCTCTTCAATTCCTTTCTGCCCATTGCCTTACAGGGCAGGCAGATCGGTAAGACAGTTCTAAACTTCTTTTTTGTTTCGGCGTCAGGTGAGACACCTTTTCTGTAGCAGTACGCGCAAACATCTTTTCGTACTGGTATCTTTGTTGCCGCGAAGTATGACCATTCGAGTGGACTTTGGCAGGACAGCTCCAGTCTAGTGAAGACTGTTCCAGACAGGAAGCTGACGTCTGGGGTTATCGCACAACCGCACACAAAGTCGTATTTACGCACAATGGTCTTCAGTTCACGGTGTTCTCTGTTTGATAATGCACGCTCAGCATAAACACAACGCGGTTTTTATTTAATTTTATTTAATTTGTGTTTCTATTACATTGCATCTAAAAACAAAGACATTTTCTCTGGTGAAAACGTGCGGCGTGTCGAACGTTCATAGCTAAAGCTACCATTTCGAATTCTTATTTATGATGATGTAAGCAATTTATTCACTTTCGATTTCACGCTTGTCCGGATCAAAATTTAGTTACGGAAACGACGAGTGCCGCCCCGACTTTTCCTTCGCGAATCGAACGACAAACAAAATGTAAACATTCTACTTTATGAAGAAAGTAACGCAATAAACTCACCGCGAATCGAACGTTTCAGAAGAAAAATCAAGTTCAACTGGACAAAGATCATCGCTAATCGAACGACGATGTACGAAAAAAAATTTTGCGCCCGGCTGACGACGAAAAAAATTTTCACCCGGCCGGTGGACCGGAAACGAAAATATTTTTAGGGCCCGCCTTAGGTACCACTGAGAACTCATAGTTACCAATCATTTCTTCTAAATCTATTTCAGGGTGTTTTCTTGCTGCAATGAGAAAACGAGATAGCAACGTCCGTTCTTCCTTCAATTGAACAAACTTTTCACCTTCTTTCGTCTTCAATGACTTGGCCAAATTTCGAAAGGTCTTCAAATTTCGTCGTTTAATTGTTGACCATAAAGATACTTTTCCTTCTATTCTCTCTTTCGAGAAGTTTTTATATATTTCTTCACCGATTTCTCGATGGTTCAGCATCTCATTGGCGTGACTTTCAGGCAAAACAGCTTTTGTCACAATATTGAAAACGTTAGATTGCTCGTTGAAGCTGGCGCCAAATGTTGTCAAAGATTCATGAAATTTGTTGACATTATTTGCTATTCGTGTGTTGGTTGAACCAGTGAGCTGATAGTGAGACGTTCTTGTGGTTTGGCTGATATTACCTTCTTTCAAAAAAACTTCGGAAATGTTATTTAGTGAAGGTGCGATAAGGCAGTATCGATAGAGAGCTGATGGCTCTCGAGTAAGACCTTTAACTCCACCTGTGACTTTAAGCGATCTGTTTTCTTGTTCAAGCGCGTGGTCAGAGCCAACGGAACAGAAATTTGAAAGAGAATTGAGAAATTCTCTTTCAAATAATTCCAATTTTCAACGTCATTATTATCCAAATCTTTCATTGTTGCAAGATATAGTGGAGACAAACGAGCATAATTTGTTTGATCGTGCGCAAAAAAATAAGGAATCATCTCGTTTAGAGAGGTAAGATGTAGATTCCAGTTTCCTTCACGGTTGGCTCGTACAAAATTCAGCAATAATTCATTCATATTCATGAAATTGTGCAAAAAACAAGCTTCTTGTTGAAGATTTTGATCTAAGAGACTTAAAGCTTGAAATACATCTTCATTATTCAGGATCATTATCAATTCTTGAACCCGTTCCATCGTCAAATCTTCGTGCTTCGTTTTTATAAGTTCAGATGATATTTCTGAAAGACGTCGGCCAGCTTCAGGATTCTTTTCGAAGAAATATTCCAAATAAAGCTTGCTCAGAGAAAGATAAATGACCATATGTGCCTCCATTGCTCGTTTCATGTGTTTACCTTCAAGAATCTGACCAAGAGTTGTTGGACCATATATTCCAGCTTCAATGAGAACTTGGTCAATACCGCTACCTTATGTATGTATTTACCGATAACTTTCAGGAACGCAAAGACGATGTGCAGCTTACCAAGTCTGAAGATGAAGTTTTCTTTTATTTCCTAGTTTTCTCGCATCTGCATGCATTTTGAATAAAGTTGCAGATCAAGTGAAATTATCGTTTTTTTCTTCTCCTGAAACGGTAACATTTATTCCCTGAGCAACTTTGAGCGAATGGTACAGGTTTGAAAAGTTGGTTGAGGTACCAGCAAAAAGAGGTAAACTTTGGCAAAGGGTGATGCTCGGAGCAGCAGTGATTAGGTAATTGAATGCACCCCATGTTGGCAGCTGACAAAAATTGTTATCTTTGATGACTTTGCAGAAGCTCCAGATTTTATCCAAGTTGCGATATTTGAATAAATCCACCATTGAGCATTCTTTGGGACCAAATTTCGGAAATGATTCATTGGAGGTGTAGGTTTCGAAAACATATCTGATGACGCCGGAGGTCTTTGATTGAACGAGGTACCAGGTGCTAGCTTGAGAAGCTCTTTTTCTTGGCTTTCTTGAGACTGAAATACGACAATCGTTGTTCCATGAAATTCAGATTTTCTGTCAGGAGTATCGTTATCAAAGTCAAGATTGTCGATTGCAAAGTGTGATTTCTTACCAACTTTAATGTTGCAAGGTACAAAAACTCTGTCATTTTGGGCCATTTCTTCAACAACAGCATTGGCAAGACCATTTTCTATTTTTAGGACTCTTTTGTAAGAAACTGAAAGACCAAGATTGGATAAAAATTCAATAAGTTCTTTGTTTTTTGTTTCTTTGTGAACATGCAACCCTATACCTACATTCAAAGGTGTCTCAACAACATCTCTAAAGTCAGTGTCACTTGAGCTTTTATAATTAACTTGGCGTTTACTCTTGGTTGCTTGCATGATGATTTGTCCAATGTTATTGGTGTGGGCATTTATACTTTGTTGCTTTGCTTCTAATTCAATTTCTGCCTGAGGGCCAACAAGAAGCCACTTTAGAAAGACACTCAATTTTACCGGTATTTCGAAACCGGAAAAGTCTCCATCAAATTTCCAATCTCTGTGCAGCAAAAGTTGATTTCTTATTATTTTTGCTGTCTGATAAATGGATAAGAAATCATCAGAAGGATTGCTAACTGCATCATCGATTGCTTTTGCTTGCAGCTCCGTTGAGCATATTTGTTCAGATTGACGCCGGTTTGATGACCTTGAAAAAGTAATCCCAGGAACGTTGTCTTGGAGCAATGATTTCAGATACTTCTTATAATTCACTTCTTTCGTCGATTCAATGTTTCCAAGTAAATTGTTATATAGTTTGTTAAGTTCGTTCATGTTCATAAATTTCTGGTCTCTGCAATTTTTCCGAACAATGTCAATAATTTCGATATCAGCTATTACCCGCTCGGTTTCATCAAATATTTGTATTTCATCTGGATTAACCTTATAAATTAAACAACCCCTGGTTATGTTAAAATGTTTAATCAAGTATAACTTTTTACTGATTGATTTTCAGGATATAGTGTAAATACTTATTTTGAATAGTTTTAAATGCCTTTTCGAATGGTGCAAAAAAAATTTCAAAAAGTGAAGAAAAGATTTTGTTACTATGGTAACCAATGATGTCAAGTCACGTGTCACCAGGTGGCAAAAAAAGTTGACACCTATGTAGATTTTAATCCTTGGACTACAAAGATCCTAAAAAGTCGAAAGGTTTGCTATTAACAAGTCAAATCGCACGAAAGCTAATTATGAAACACAGGGCCCTGCACTAATTGCAGAGTGTTATTGAATATTAACAAGACGGAGAGTCTGCTTTCAATGTAGAATAACTATTTAATTAATGACTTACACTTTACCGAATCTATAATTGTTTTTGCTTCAATTTGTCCTTCAAGTTTTATTGGTTAAACATTTATAAGATGCTAATTTAGTTTCCCAGGGATTAATTTTCATTAGCTGGTAACAGACCGATATATTTAGCAAAATCCACGAAAATATCTTCAAGAGTTCCTTCAGATTCAGAATGATGTCATATTGTTTGTTATTGTGAAGGCTGTAAACATACTTCGGCATGATTGTTTTGAGGCGGACTCACTACAGCAATATAATTGTGCACTATAATTGCAGAGTGTTATTGAATATTAACAAGACGGAGAGTCTGCTTTCAATGTAGAATAACTATTTAATTAATGACTTACACTCTATCGAATCTATAATTGTTTTTGCTTCAATTTGTCCTTCAAGTTTTATTGGTTAAACATTTATAAGATGCTAATTTAGTTTCCCAGGGATTAATTTTCATTAGCTGGTAACAGACCAATATATTTAGCAAAATCCACGAAAATATCTTCAAGAGTTCCTTCTGATTGGAATGTTGTCATATTGTTTGTTCTAATTCTGACAATACTTTCTTATCAATTCTGATTGGAATGTTGTCATATTGTTTTTTTCTACTTCTCACAATACTTTCTTATCAATTCTGATTGGAATGTTGTCATATTGTTTTTTTCTACTTCTGACAATACTTTCTTATCAATTCTGATTGGAATGTTGTCATATTGTTTTTTTCTACTTCTGACAATACTTTCTTATCAATTCTGATTGGAATGTTGTCATATTGTTTTTTTCTAGTTCTGACAATACTTTCTTATCAATTCTGATTGGAATGTTGTCATATTGTTTGTTCTAATTCTCACAATACTTTCTTATCAATTCTGATTGGAATGTTGTCATATTGTTTTTTTCTAGTTCTGACAATACTTTCTTATCAATTCTGATTGGAATGTTGTCATATTGTTTTTTTCTAGTTCTGACAATACTTTCTTATCAATTCTGATTGGAATGTTGTCATATTGTTTGTTCTAATTCTCACAATACTTTCTTATCAATTCTGATTGGAATGTTGTCATATTGTTTTTTTCTACTTCTGACAATACTTTCTTATCAATTCTGATTGGAATGTTGTCATATTGTTTGTTCTAATTCTCACCATACTTTCTTATCAATTCTGATTGGAATGTTGTCATATTGTTTTTTTCTAGTTCTGACAAAACTTTCTTATCAATTCTGATTGGAATGTGATGTTGTTCACTGTAATAATACATTTAAACTTGAAGCAATGATATTTTAAAGCCACATTAGATTTCAATAACCATAGCTCTAACTGGCAGTTTAAATTTTGTTCATTCTTATGAAAAGAGAAAATATTTTCTATTTTCCTTTGATTTATGTATTACCCAGCATTTTTAATGATGTTTTAACCTTCCTTCATAAAAAAATTCAATGAAATGAGATTTTTAGTTTATTCTAATACATAGATTTGTATTTATTTTCAATGCACACTACAGCATTGGGTGTCATGAAGTTTCAGGAATGAAATTTTCAAAATTTGATATGTTGCTTGAAACTTTAAATAATTCTATTGTGGAATTTTCCAGTGTTGTTGTGATGCAGCTTAAGAAGAGAGAAAAATCATAGAATGATATTACTTTTATGCTTTTATGTACTCCCTGTAACAATGTATTACTAAAAAGTTGGAAGAATGACATATTGTTTTAACTCTAAAGATTTGTAATTTTTGGAATCTAGAAGAACTTGTTTGTCATTGTTTTATTTATCAGAACTTGTAGAATTATCTATTGTAATTATTATTGATTGTTATTAGTTACAAATAAATCATTTTTATGTGAAGTATATTGTTCTTTATGATTAATTGACTTACTTGTACTCAAAAGACTTTTTGATGGAGTTCTCAGAAAGCTTTTTGGAACCAATTTTGGAACCAATTTTGGAACCAATTTTGGAATTCACATAATAGAGGCTACCTATGCTTTGATTAAGATTTAAATGCAAGAAAATCTTTTTAAATTTACTAACAAAAACACAGTATCTTATCAATCTTTGTACCACCACGTATTGGAGACACGGCAGTTAATAATTAGATAGAAATTTTGGCAAATTGAGAATTTTTCTCGAATTCGTGAAATTAAATTCTCAAGGAAAATCAGACTCTAGATTTTTATACAATGAAAGTTAAGATATTTCCAAAACATCTGGTTTTTTCCTATGCAACTCCTATATTTTCCCCCTCCTTTATGTAAAAAAACAATGGTGTAGAGGAACAAATTGAATCATAGAGCATGGCCATAGATTACATATTTTCAACATTTTGCATCCTTGTCTATTAACCCATTTCCATAATAATTTTTTATTTAAAAAAATTGAATATTGAATGATTAGCGAAGTTCATGAAATTAAACTCCTGGAAAAAGTTGGTGTTTCCCAAATTAAATTCTGTGAAAACTTCTTACCTTAAAGTGGAAGTTGTTTGTTATGTTTGTCGTTTGTTTGGAAGATGATTACAAAATGGACAGTAGACAAAGCTGTCTTTGATTCCATTCAGGCCTTATTTACATGAGCTAAAACTGATGAGGCATCGATAATGCTGGTGAATTTAAGTTTCTGAGGTAAATAGTATTTTTAGACTAGGCTATATAACTACAAAAACAGATGGCATCTGTGGCAAAATTTAGGTTAGATAACAAAGTTGCTATCATTTATGGTGGTTCATATGGGATTGGAAAAGGAATCAGCATTATTTTCTCCGAAGCTGGTGCTGCTGTGGTCATTGTTTCAAGAAATAAAGAAAAAGGTAAGTAAAAAATTTCATCACTCTTCATTTATTTATAACCACAACAAGTTATAATTAAAAAAACACGATTTGTTCTAAAAATTAGCGAAAATTACCTTTTTGGTTTGGGTCTGTTATCTATGTTATACAGAATTATGTATTTCTATATTATTCTAATTATATATTTTTCTTCAAAGAAAAGAACTTCATTCATGATTATTTCTTCAGCTATCCATTATACTTAGGAAATGAAGCACTTACACAGCTCCCAGGCTCAAAAAAGCTTTATATTCAAGCAGATGTAAAGAAGTATGGTGACCATGAACGCATAGTAAAAGAGGTGATGGATAACTTCAAACAAATTGATGTCATTGTATGTTGTGCAGGTATATATCCAGAAATGGAAATCATGTCCTCTGGCTACACACTTGAGTTCATTGACGATCTAATCGATGTTAATGTAAAAGGATCGATTTATGCAGTGAAGTCAACATTAAACTTTCTTAAGAAATCAGGGAATGGACGTATTATTTTCATTTCCAGCATCACTGGCGGTCATACAGGGATGCCAGGACATACGATATATGGTGCTACTAAAGCTGCACAGGTATTTGTTTGTTTCTTTTCTTCTGACATTCATATGATGCAGTGGATGTTTACATTATTACTGATATCAAAATATTTCTTTTGGATTAGATCAGTGATTAATAGAACATCGTTGTTTGTGAAGTATCCCTTTACCCTTAAGTAGTATTAGTTCATTTCTGGGTAAATAATTTCTTATTAGATGTTCAAAATCGATTTGGTTCTTGAAATTCTCAGGAGAAATTACAGAGTCATGGAAAATTTAAATATTGCTTGCAGTTTGCTTTCAGTTAAAATAAGTGTTTTCCTTGTAGTTACATTTCTTCTCTGCAAGTTAATGGGTTTCAGGTGCAAAATATCACTTTTGTCCTGCATGAATGGTGAGAATATGACATTTCTTTAGATTGGTTACGCACGTTCTGCTGCTGTGGAATTGGCTAAATGGAAAATCACAGTAAATTGTGTTCTACCTGGTAATATTTGGACTGAGAGTTTGGAGGGCCTTGGTGGTGATTATGTTGCTCTCACAAAGAAAGCCATCCCACTAAAAAGATTAGGTAAGTTTGTGTTTTGTCATGTCCATTCTTTTGTTACGAATTTTAGATAATTTAGAATAATCAGATGGAAGGAGTCCCAGGTTTTTCATTGGCTCCATGGGCGGCTTAATTTGAAAATGTTTGTTGTTTGAGATAAAGATTATAACGTAATTAAGTAAATAATTTGCAAAATGAAAGCTAAAATTTGTACAACTATCTCATTGACATTTTGATTTTTTTAGGAACAACTGAAGAGATTGGAAACACCGTA
Organism: Turritopsis rubra; assembly: GCA_039566895.2. Taxonomy (NCBI): domain Eukaryota; kingdom Metazoa; phylum Cnidaria; class Hydrozoa; order Anthoathecata; family Oceaniidae; genus Turritopsis; species Turritopsis rubra. The sequence goes on along the minus strand of CM077618.1, from coordinate 13,668,820 downwards.
TTATTTCTGGCTTCATCTGAGGCTGCTTTCATCACTGGGCAAGAAATTACCGTTGATGGAGGTCAGATACGACCTGAATATGTGGCAGATTGAGGTTCACTGTAAGCTGATTGATATCAGACATCTATCTTTTTTGTTTTTGTTTGTAAGCTGATTGATATCAGACATCTATCTTTTTTGTTTATGGTTAAGTTTATATTTCAATTTGTGACAATGATAGAATATTTTTTTTTTTTCAGTTAACCTTCAGTTGTCATAACTTTCTTAATATGTTCTAGTACTGACTACATCAATGTGTAATTATCCTGATAATCCTGATAGTTAATTTTAACTGCCTTTGATGTTATAAGGGACAATATATTGTTATTTTGTTGCAAGCACTCCATTTCAATATTATTTTTTGTATTTCTTTTATTTTGTATTTTTTCTATTTTTTTTTTTTTTTTTTCAAAAGCACTATTAAAGATTGCTAGTGTTTCAACAATATTTTCTATGCATCATGTATGGTCATCTTTAGACTTATACACTTCAGAATATACTTGAAATCATGTCCAAATTTGTCAATGGTTTGTGAACATTTTTCTTAACATTGTTTGACAGAATCGTTTTCAAAACGTTGGGGGGACTACACCAATTCAATGAATGAGTTTTGTTGATGAAATACAACGAGACCCTAGAATAGAATAGAATAGAATAATAATAATAATAATAATAATAATAATAATAATAATAATAATAATAATAATAATAATAATAATAATAATAATAATAATAATAATAATAATAATAATAATAATAATAATAATAATAATAATAATAATAATAATAATGGTTTATTTCAGGGCTTATCCATTTACACGGCTCTTCATCCCATATTTACATTAATTGTGTTTACACCGCATGAAAAGCCAGACATCCCTCAACGTATCCGCAGAAACACGCGCCCTACCCACCGGTTTACGCACGCAAACCAGCGGATAGTGCACTCAATCACGCAAACACGCAGAAGAATGTGCGACTTCCCATGCAGTGTTACCTGTAGAAATCCCTAAAAAGCTTGTAAACTCGGTAGTCGGAATTGGCGCATTTTTAGGGATGTCAACAGGTTAAATTAAAAAAGATTTAAATTTTTATTTACATTTGTTTTGATTAAAAAAATCTTATGGCGCACACAGACACACCACCGCGAACTATCAGCTGCTGCAACAAGGTAGTTCATGATGGGGAGTCCGTACGCGACCTGAGAAACGAAAAGGGCAGAAAAAAAGAAAGAAAAACTTCGGAAAGACAGCAACGACTAGCACTGCGCAAAAATCATACTATCCAATAGGACAACCCGCAGAAATCCGCCGGAACACTCCAGATAACATCAGGTTATCATACTATCCAATAGGACAACCCGCAGAAATCCGCCGGAACACTCCAGATAACATCAGGTTATCTGGCATGTTCCGGCGGACAACCACAGGTTATCCAACCGGACAACATCAAAAAACCGCCAAACTGCGAAACCGCCAACCTCACTAAAAAAAAAAACAGTTGTTCTCAATTTTAGTTACTTGCAAGTTTGCTTGCAAGAGCAGAGTCAATTAAAAACCTTTTGAGAGAGTTCTTGAAAGTATTATGACTTTCTTCTCCTCTTATATTTGCAGGAAGCTCATTAAATTCCGAGCTAGCATAACCAGCAAATGTTTTACGTTATCCAGTTGAAGTAATTTTATTCTTTTCGTAATCTAGTTGCCGTAAATTACCTTTCCTTTTCCTGAACGATAGACCCAAATATTTCGGAAAGGTCGGTTCGTAAATTGCTTTGTGAGTCATTTTCATCAAGTTGAACTTAATTCGATCTTCGGTTGGTAACCAATTTAGTTCTAACATATCAACGGTTCGACAATATTTACCAGTTACGAACGATGCAGTGCTTCTCAAAACTTTATCTAATCGATTGAGAGATGATTTTGGTGCAGTTGATAACAATGGAAGAGCATACTCTAACTTTGAGATAAAGAGGGTCTCAGCGAGATTTTTTCTTCTACTAAAGTTCGTAAACCGTTTCAATTTTCGTAGAACAGACAGTTTTCCAAAACAAGATCGAATTTTGTCAGAGATGAATTCATTCCATGTCAAGTTTTCGTCCATCTGTACACCAAAAGCTTTCCAGCTTGACACTCTCTCTATCAATTGACCATCGGCATGGAGGGAATAAAGACTCTGATCACTGAGATTATGTTTCTTGTTAAGAATGGCTGAAGAGAATAAAATTTTGTTTTCTTTGAGTTGAATATAAGGTTATTTTGACGGGAGTATTCGACAACGCTGTTTAAGTCGTCTTCAAGAGCTTGTGCACAATTTTGTACGCTATTTACTTTACAATGTCGGTACCAGGTAGTATCGTCTGCATACTGGCAAACGTTAGCCTCTATCGATGATTTTAAATCCACTACATACAGGTTAAAGAGTATTGGACCGAGAACCGATCCTTGTGGAACTCCAAACTTGACAATTTCTGATGATGAAATTTTTTCATTCACTTGTACGAATTGACGACGATACGTTAAATAACTAGACATCAAGGTAAGAGAAGACTTACCAAAACCAAGATTTGATAATTTTTGTATGATAGTACTGAAATCAACAGTATCAAACGCTTTAGAATAATCAGCAAAAACGGACAAAGTGACTTCACCTTTAGACATCGCTTTCAAGATATCGTCCCTTAACTTTAATAGAATGGTGACGGTGGAGTGTGATCTGCGGAAGCCATGGTATCACTGTAGAGACATTGCGATTCAATGTAACTGCAAATCTGCTTGGCTATAAGGCGTTCGAACACTTTAGATAAGACGGGCAGTACGGATATTGGCCTGTATTCATCTTTACTTTTTGGGTTCTCTGTCCTTGGAATCGGACAAACTTTTGCTACTTTCCACTCGGTTGGGAATATTTTCTCAGTAATGCAGGAATTAATGATATCTGTAAGTGGGGATGCAATTACATCAGCAGTCAGTTTTACAATATTTGTAGGAATGTTGTCATTTCCAGTGGAACAGTCTTCACAAAGTTGCTTAATCTCGTTGAAGACGTCAGTACGAGTAACATTTTGAAATGTAAAATCATTATCACGATCATTTAAGGTGTCAACGAATTGAAATATTTTTTCAGGTTGCGTTGGAATTGCACCGGTTAAACGTTCTGCAGTTGAAACAAAATGATGATTAATTTCATCAGGATCCACGTTGATATTTTGTGGATTAGGGTGCAGAATTCTATGGATCAATTTCGAAACATCTTTAGATCTTTTTGAATTAAGTGCCTTTTTGTAAAAATCAGATTTAGTAGATTTTATTTTGCTCTTTAATGAGTTACGGGTTAGTCGATACACTTTCCAATCATCGGTTGAATTTGTTTGGTGTGCTTTGTACCGAAGTTCGTTCCTCTTTTGCTTCAGTTCACAAATGTCTAGATCCTTCAACCATGGTGCTGGTGGTCGAGTCACTTTTTTCTTAGATAATGGAGCGTGTCTATTTAAACATGACAGTAACAAGCTGTTAAATACGTAAAGTTTATCTTCCGAAGAGTCAAGACCATAATAGTACGCTGAATGGAAGGGTTGAGAAGTCGTGTAGAAATAACGATTGATCAAACTTAGTGAAGTCCCGAAGAATTTTGAACCTTGGCTGAAATCTAGGTATTCTTGTGTTTAAGAAAACATATGCTGCATCGTGATCACTGACTTCATTGCACGGTATTACGTCCGAAAATTGAACTTTGCAGGCATTTTTGGTAATGATATGATCAATTACGGATTTACCCTTTCTTGTCGGTTTGAGTATATTCTGTGATAAATTATGCGATTGCAAAATATCTTTATACCGAACGGTGGTGGTTGAGCTATCAAGGTAATCGATATTCATGTCACCAGCGATGATAACATTCCCATCCCATGATGATAAAACTTGATCTAATAAACTATCAAATCTATGAAGCCACATGTCAACATCCTTTGTTGTAAAGTTAGGTTGATAGAAAACGCCAACAATAACACTGTTATTTTTATTACGGCCTTTTATTTCAAACCATAGATGCTCTACTTCAGTGTCAAGAGACATGATGTCAGGTCTTAATTTAGCATTCAAATTTTCGCGTATATATGCACCAACACCTCCACCACGTTTTCCCTTACGGTTGTTGTACAGGAAAGTAAAACCAGGAATTTGAACATATTCGAGCTGGTGTGGATTGTCGGTTAACCACGTTTCTGAGATGGTGAATATATGAAAGGGGTATGTGTGAAAAAATGACTGGAACTCGGCGAATGAAGAAGGAAGCGACTGAGTGTTTAGGTGCATAACTTTTGTCGAATTATTACCAGCAAATCTTTCCAAGTGTTCATCATGATGCACATAATGTTCAGTAAGATCGTCACTTAAATCGGATGTATCTAACGACCTTGAGTGAAAGAACGGCAATGACGAGAGAGCACAGCAATGACATAACCAAGATTTTGGAGCAGTTGATGTAATACTTTTACTGTTAATGGTTTTAACACAAGTTGCATGGGTAAAACTATTACAAACGTCACACACTAAACGCTTTCTATTCGATGCAATGCTTTTCATGCATATTGGGCATTTTGGGATCTGTTTTCTCGATGAACTTTGTTTCTTCTGCGTCGGTTTCTTTTTACATGGACCTGGGTTGGTTTCAACGTCACCAGAACTTAGTATCAGCTGAAAACTTGCAGTAGTATTGTTGTAATAAGAACATCTACTTTTAGCATACCTCGCTTTACTAACAATGTGTGAACCAGGTACATTAATGTTCTCTGCGATGTTCTCTGTAACAACCTGGTTGCTTAGCAGCAGAATTGCGAGAAGAAAGCCATTAAGCATCATGTTTATAAAAAATTTGTTCCCAATGGAATTGTAGTTTTGGAAGTTTCAAAGTTGCAAACAACCTGGTTTCTACCAATATCGCAGTAAGAAACAAAATTGATAAAATTTTTGTAAACAACAAAGTCACAAAATTGCAAGTGTAACCAAAACAGTATATCCAAATACGACACAGTTCATAGAAAACATTCATTCCAAGAAACACATCATGGTACAATCTCTATCACAATTTTCCATTCGAAACATGTATTTAAAATAAGAAGCTTTTGAAAAATCTCATTTTGAAATACGCGGGACTGGATGTGATTCCAAGAACAAAGCGCATTGTATCTGATCGAAAGGGGGAGTTATAAAAGGCCAGATTCATATGCACGAGTAGTTTTCCCATGTAAGGGATTATAGGCGAAAGTAGCTTGAATTGCATCAGGCATTTTATTGTGGGATAGATAATGGAGAAGTAGAACATTTTGTAAATGAATTATGTCCGAGAACTTAAGTACTTTAAATTCGGAATAGAGACTGCTTGTGGACTCAGTATGAGGTTTAAAAGAGTCATATGGCTTCAGGTTACCACGTCAAATAATAATCCACACGCCCCTGCGCATCTGTACGTTGAGGCGCTTAAAAGTTTAGGGGATTGCCCAAAGCTTGTTCAAACTGACTGCGGAACGGAGAATGGGTTAATAGCTGCAATACAATGCGCTTTACTTGATGATATGCAGGCACATAGGTTTGGTTCATCACCATCTAATCAAAGGATAGAAAACTGGTGGTCGCATGCCGAGAAAGGCTTCACAACATGATTAATTGATTTTTTTTAAGGTATGGTTCATACAGGCAAGCACATTTTGGGGAATCGTTTTCACACGAAGTGCGCTTGGTTTGTATTTTCCCCTTTAATACAAAAGGAATTGGATCAAGTGAAGTTGTTATGGAACGCCCATTACATACGAAGGTTGATGATGACGCTATTCCTGGGCGACCGGACGAACTCTATTTCTACCCTGTCCGGCCACGACAATCAGGGATTATCTGTAACAAACCACGATGTTGAAGAGTTATTGTACCAGTACGATGTTACAGATGTTGCCTTGGAATCGATGTATGGGACGGACGAGGAATTGAAGGATTATTTTTTATACGTCATACAAAATTTACGAAAGGAATATCCCCCACTAGACTGGACAAATGCTGGACAGTTGTTCTTGACATTACACACGCAGCATGTTGAATTATTCAGGAATGAAAACTTTGACGGTTCAAAGAAATTCATCTATAGATTTCATATTTTCTGTGCCTGTGTTTTTATAGCCTGGGCTTCAAGTCCTTCAAACATTTGTCCAGTTTAGAAAGAGAAAAAAGAAGAAAAAACAAAAAAGGAAATTGCGAAGGTTAGAAGTCAGGCTACTTGTCAATATTTCGTTCAAATGTAAACTCTGAAGTATGAAGTTTTCAAAACAACAGATTTTTCTGTTTTAATATATCTTGGGTGATAAAGAGGTGAAACAAGTATGTTGAGAAGGTGTACGTAAGGTAAAGTTGCTTACACAAGCTTACGTTATCCCTACATAAACAAAAACAAAACACCCATCCCCTAAATAAACAAAATACAAAATATGAAAATTTCCAGGCGCTCATTAACAATTAAATTATCCTCTTTAATGTCCATGTGGGCGATTTTCATGTTGTGAAGGTATTGAAGGCCATGTAATATTTGCCGTGTGAAAAAGCATAAAATTATTTCGCTAAACGAAACAACTTTTTTTCGGTATGTGGCAAGTCAGATGGTACAAGTCCCATGAACTTGCATAACAATTTGATGGTATTTGATTGTTTAAAAAAACAATGATCAAATGTACACCGCAGTAGTAGTATAAGATGTTTTCATTGCCAACTGCAAGTCAGTCTAACACACAATTAACTTAAAAGACTACTGTATTAACAGGAAAACTAAACAAAAGTATATAACAAAAACCAAGTTGAAATTTAATAAACTTTTTGCTATTTGATGAAATCACATTGTAAAAATGTCAAACTTTCCCAAATCCTGGTGATTCAATGATATCATCACTGAGGTTCCTACTGAAAGCAACACTGTCTGACACATATCGATTATTTAATGGGAAAGTGATTGTGAAATTACAAGTATTTACAATAACACGCATTCCATGCCAGTTAACTGTGAGTTCATCTCTGGCGTAGTGAATAAACTTGATTTTTCCTTTACCAACAATGCTGTAAGTGACATACTTTGAACCGGTGCAAAATCTTAAGAAATCTTCTATTGATAATGTTTTGTTGCATGGTTCTTCATTTCCTTTATCATCTAACTCAATAACGTTACAAAGTTCAGCTTCCCCAGCTTCCAATGATTCAATACAATTGGTTAAGTTATAAAAAACATCTCCTTTTCTCTGAAATTATCGACTGAAGAATAATTTGTTTTGCCAACATAACTTAATATATCTGAAATTGGGGGATGATGCTCTAGCTAATTCATGACTTGTATCATCCACATGTGATTTTAAAATATCACGAACCCCAAGTATGTCCATGCCCTTTTTAACCTCTTTTAACAATTTCTTCCAAACATGAGGAAAGGGACACGTGTTTCACAATGTCCTTAACTAACTTTTGTTTTGTTTTAAGGGTCCAAGTCAATTGGGTGACACCCATGTCAAATCTTTCGGGAAAATTATTGATTAAGGTTGTCAGTTCTTTTTCTTCTTCTGCAAGTCTAAATCTGACATACTTGATATGTCAGGCAAAACAAACTCTTGATCCAATAAATGTAATGAAACATCTGAGGCCAGGGCAACCAAACACCAGAGTCAAAGTAATCAGTTGTCCATATCTTAGAAAGTCACCATTTGCAACCTTCTGTAAGTCGTGTATAAAAGTTAATTCTAGATTGCCTTGAAGTAAATGTTGTTGAGCATCCTCAAATAGGCTCGAGAAAAACTCTCGAAGAGGGCCTCCTGCATCAACTCCATCTCCCCCAATGAATTCCACACGAAATGGCTTAACTCCGTCATTGAACAATCGTTTTAATTTTTGATTGCCATCCTGCCAAATCTTTCTTCTTCTCACACTTACTAGTGCATATTCACTGCGTGATTCAGTGAGAAAAACATGCTTGATATTTTCTAATATTTCACAAAATGTTAACTCTTTCTTAAGTGACTGTTCTTTTGGTTTTACATCATCAACATTTCTGACAGAAGATACTTCATTTTGATTATCTTTATTTTCATCGAATGTCTCAACTAATGGAGAACAACACACATTTGGATCATCCGGTTTTTACAAACGTGAAAGACTCCTTTGCTAGAGACCTTTGACAAAGATAAGAAGAATAAAGGATGACCTCTGAATAAAAACTAAATATTCAATTACATTCAACGTGTCCGCCGTTTCTTTGAATACAAAGGTTTGCCCTGTTTCTCATTTCAGTAAACGAACGTCTTATCATTGGTTGGTTCTGTCTCAATAAATTCACTTCGTTCACTATTCTTCTTCTCAATTTAGTCGGATTGAAAAAATGAGGGCCAATAATTTCCCCATTGCCACAAAGGCAAACCCAAACATGAAACTTTTCGCGCGAATTACTCTTCTCAAATTTAAAATTTGGAGGAGGCTGACCTTTTGGCGCGTAGCAGCGGACGTTTTGTGTGCTGACCGTACCACACATATGGAAAACAGCTTCATCACCGATCACAATATTTGTAACAAAACGAATATTATGTGCTTGCTGCTGAAACCACTGACAAAATCGTAATCTTCTTCTAAGATCACCATTTTTAAGCTCCTGTACGATATGGATTTTGTATGGGTGCCATTTTAAATCTTTATTGACAATATTGTTGAAAGAACTCTTGGACAGTCCAGTCGGGTTGTTCCTGCACGAAACGCCTTGTGGTTGTTGCATCATCAGCTGCCTGACTTGCTGGATATTTTGTTGTGTTCTAACAGTTTTCCTTCTGCCACTTCTTTCTTTGTTTAGGTTATAACTTGCTCCCTCATTGTCATACTTCTTGACATTTCTCTGAATTGTACTTCTTGAAGGTGGATTTCTGCCAGGAAAACGCTGTCTAAAAGCTCCAATAACTTTTTGCTTCATGAAATTTTCTCACGATGAACGCTCTTTGTTGCACTGTTAGCTGCATGATTAAATAAACTTACAAGTTGTCCTGCTTATAAAGAATTTTGACAAGGCGTTGGGAATATGAAATTATTAAAACATAAAAAAGATTTTAAGTTCACTTTACACAATGAATACAAAATTGGTGATCTTTACAGAATTTCGTGCTAAACGTAGCACAGTAGCATCCTGAGCAGTAATTGCAACGAAACAAAAGGTTAATGGCTCATTAAAAGTCCGGTTTATTGATCATTAAGGAGTTAATGACCGTATCGAATGAAAGAGTTCTTCGTATTTTCTTAAACAAAAAATACCACAAATGAAAAATTACATTTTTAGAATCCTTGAAATATTTTCTTTCTAACAGTATAAAAATCGCATTGATTTGATAAAGATTTAAAAAGTTATATGCTTTTAAAACTAGGGGCCCGTTTTTTTGTGGACACACTGTATATAGATAGGTGTTAAAAACTTAATAATTTCAATTATCTATTAACAGTAAAAGAGAGTTTCGATATACACTTAGGAGTTACGTCACGCTGTTTCTGAATAGGAGTAGAGTGTTAGATTCTAATTGTTCATTTAATGATGGTCGGTGTTTCGCAATAACGGATGCTTCTAAATACTTACGAATTCTTGTATTCAATGGTGCAGGTAGAATTGATTGCCATGTAAATTCGTGATTAAGGAACTTTCGGAGGTGCTTAGCAGGTTCCGAATCTTTGTTGATGTTGTTGTGGTCATTCCAGCAAATTCAATGTTGCGTTTCGTTTCTCCGATGTATGTTTCTCCACATGAGCATTTCCCTCGTAGATGTGACATGAAGGGTGTGGGTTTTTGTTCTTTAAGATGAATAGGCGTCGTACTTTCTTTGTTTCCCATTTTATGGCGAAATCGAACTTGTTACGGGTGAAATCTTTTAACTTAGCCAAAAAAACGTTTTGACAAGTACTCGTTTTTTACACAGTATGGTAGTTCGGTCAGATGAAATCTTCTAGGTTCAACGAACATAAATTCCGGTATAATGGGATCTTCTTCATCAGGTTGTTGCTTGTTGGTGTATTGTTTGATAACGCTTTCAATAAATTTGGTTGGGTATCCAGCTTTTCTGTACTTTTCTCTTATTGTTTGTTTTTCTTCATCAAAATTTGAGGTTATCTTCTCTGCACGGTGTAGATCTCCTGTTATCGTGTTCCTTTTGTATCGTTTTGGTACCTGTGATGTCCAATGTATCTGTTTGTTGGGTTTTCTGTATACCGAGGTGTATATTTTTCGGCGATTTTCGTTGAACATAAAAGTGATTTCTGTTGTAAGTTTCAGCAAATGTCTCTTGAAGATCAGTCGACTACATATTTTTAGAAGTTTGTGTTGGTTGTATATTTCATCCAAGATGTATTCAATGGTCTCATAAACAGGGACATTTGTAAATAAGGATTCTACATCATACGGTACCAGTTCTTCGTGCTCATTTAACGTTGGTTGATCTTCGATGAGTGCGGCAAAGTCCTGTGTATTATTAAGTATGTATTCATTCGCAGTAATCAATGGTTTGAGGTATACAGCTATTACCTGTGCTGTCTTGTATGTTGCAGTGCCTGTTTGCGCAATGATTGGTCGGAACTTCCAACTATCTATAGTTATTTCATCAGTTTTCTCAAACTTATGTCTAATAACCTTCATGGTATACTTATATACTTTGCAGATTTACAGAAAGACTTTCAAAGTAAAAACTGTCTATTCACCTGCATCATACACACTGTTTCTGTAATATACCATAATATCATTACATACCATTATTTAAATACAACTGTTCAGATGCATTGGCTTTTTTAATTTCTTTCCTCTGTGATTTTGCTTTACCAATTTTTATGTTCAGTTTATGTCTTTCAACAATATCCTTGGCAAATGAATATGATCAAATTTTGCAATAACCTTCTAAAATTGACAGAAGCATATTATCAATTATTTCATCTGAAGGCTTTATGTCAGATTTTAAAGCAATGGCTTCAAAAAGTTCTTTAACATAAGAAAACGTTGATAATTTCTGAGCAATGCCACTGACATCAATTTCTCGAACATTTTCCTTTTGAATTTCTAACGATAATTTTTTTTCAGCAATAATAAAGATCTTTTGCATATCTTCAGAGACAAACCATAATCCTCCTCGATTTAGAGCTGAAACTAATTTTATATTTTTCATTTCTGTCTCATTGGTTTTGCCAGCTAATAATATCGACAAAACTTGTTGATTCTGTTCATTGCTGTAACTTTTTGAGTTTCTCAGCTACTTATATATAAATAATATTATATATAAATGTTTCGCATAACATACCCAGACAAATCCTGTAATCCATGAAGTTCTCTTTCAGAAATAGTTCTGGTAAAAATCTCTTGTTCCTCTAGTGTCTTCAGATGTTTCCCAGCATTGGCCACAAGATCACTGAGCTTCATAGCAATTATTTTGAATTCGATTCAGATAGTTCTGGGAAATATTGTTTTGCATTTAATAATATACTTTCATAATATGCTGTGTAAAACTTTTCGATATTTTTACAAGGATGGAAATCTGAGGGAATCATAGTTTATGAAAGTTTGGAAATTTCGTAATATCCTCCTTTTCCAATATTTTAAAATACTGCTCAAAGTTCTGCAAGCATTCACGAGTATACAATCCTTTCTCCAGAATCTTGGTAATTGTTTTCTTAACCAAAACTAGTAAGTCTTCTATTCCTTTGCGGTTCGAACTTCCCACAAATTCAACTTTGTGGTGTTTCTTTGTAGTATGTAGTTTGAGACCTCCTCTGCTTTTACAAATCTTTTCACAATTTTCACATTTGAAGGTTCCATGATCAAACTTGAGAAGAAAACAACATTATCATAAATTAGATTCTGCTGATGACTATGCTATTATAAACATGTGTGTGTGTGTGTGTGTGTGTGTGTGTGTGTGTGTGTGTGTGTGTGTGTGTGTGTGTTTGTGTGGTGTAGTGAGCTAGCTACATATTTCCTCGCCAAAATATGTAATGTGTGTTGTTCATTATATAATAATAATAATAATAATAAAAAATACTTGCATTTCTAACAACACTATTAAAAGAATAATCGTCTTCTTCAATATCTCGCAGAAGTTGTCGTCAATATCGAATCTATTAAAGGATTTGAGATGTTTTCGTGTGTATTACTGCTACTACTTTTAGCCATATTTAGCCATAGCACGGTCAGAAACTTTTTTATCATTTTCAACATACCGATTTAAACAAGGAGGAGAGCGTCTGATGTATGCCGACTCTCCATCTCAATTTTTTTAACTATGATCTTACTTACAGGCAATAGGAGAGTAAGTACGTCGAGTTTGATAGCTTCGAAAACCACCCGCTCTGTTTGGCAGATGTTATGTTTATAACCTACTTGTAAATCTTTTATCTCCTTTATTTGAGCATTGTGTGGATTTGCAATTTGGTTGTACAATAGCCAATCATAATTGGTAAGTTATGCAGGTGTGATTTTAAAGCTGCCACCTGATGTTCTAGCCATCATGTGCCACTTGGTCGTTTGTACATTTAGTATGGTATACCTTCATATTGGGCTTGTCGTTTGAAAAGTCTCCCAGCAACTGAATTGTCTGCACAACAAGAATTTGGTTTCTACTAGGGGGATTTTTCATGTGCAGTGAATTGTGTTGTGGTTGGTGCGAATTTTTTGACATTTCACACGATCTTAATGCGAAATTCCACCCCGCACGAAATGTTCAGCACGACAAGCGCTTCAGCAAATATTGTGAATTCAATGTAGTCACAGACCCTTACGGTTTGAAAGCGAACCTTGCAAGAAATTTGAATGAATGACTTTAAAGAAAAAGCAAATAATTCGTTTTTTATGACGTCATTATAGTCTTGCTTAGTCTTCTCATCTCGTTCGAAGAATGAATATCACCAAACTAGCTTCCATACTATAACATTTGCCATATATTCATATTACCATGTAAATAGAAGAAATAAATTGAAAGTTCACCTGTCAATTCCTCTGCTTCCTTTTTTCCGCACTAACAAAACCTCTGGTAAAAAGTCTTATAAATGTGTTTGAAAGATCAAGGCTTACTCTGATCCGAACCTCACTAACCCAAACAAAAAGTAAAAGGTTGGAACCATAAACTTTAGGTGAGGAGAGATTGTTAGATGAACTAAATTGAATACTTTTAGTTAAACTGTTAATTTTTGTTTTTCTCATATTTCGTACTTCAAACTTTCATTGTAATTATTTCTTATTGTTGTATTTATTTATTTATTTCCTTATTGACGCACCTCATTTTCTTTTTTAAGTTTTCTTCTCTTTGTTTTCACTAATGCTTATAATATAAAAACACCTGTGCTTTAGTCTGGTTTCTATCTGCAATCTATTTTTACGACAATTGCAAAGGAATTTCTGGATGTGGAAAACAGTCTAGTTATATGTTATGAAAACCACGTTTATATTTTTATGAATAACTTTGTAGTTTCTTAAAGATAGAGAAAAGTACTAAAGATTTTGACATATGTGTCTGGGACAGAAATAAAGTTTCCATCGCTGAAGGATTTTTTTTATCATTTCTTTTGTTAGTTATATTGTAGTCGTCATTATTTTCTGTACATTTTTTTAGCAAGAATTTAAAACTTGGGTTACCTACAAGGCCATGAAGTTAATTTACATCGTCAACGTTGTAATAATAACAGGATTACTCAGTTCACGCTCATGTGCAGTAGAAGATGCCATTCTCTCAGACGAAAATCAACTTCAAGTGAGTGGAAAATATGAGGACGTTCAGAATGAAGAACAAACGGCCGAAACGCCCCCACCACCTGGTCATATGAAACAGTTAGGGGAGCATGGGAGGGCGCTAACCGGTCAAATTATGGAACTCGATTATATGATTGGTGGTAAAGATTTTTATGAGTTCTTTGTTCGAAAGAGACAACCAATTGTATTCCGAGGCGTTACTAAGGACTGGGAGGCTACAAAGTACTGGAAAAACGAGAGCTATTTGCTGGAACATTATAGTGACGTCATCTTTGATGTAGAGATGAAAAAGGTATACAAAGGGGACTTGCATCCTCGCAAAACCATGGATTTCCGCGAATTCTTGTCGTCCTATAAAAACACGAGTTTATATCTGGATTCACCTTTTCCACAATCACTGTTAATGAATGATTTGAAGCTGCCATTGATGATGCAATGTGAGGTGTTACGTGAAGCGTTTAAAAGCATGCATTTATTGTTTTCGAATGGTGGCACATCGTGTCCGCTGCACGCTGACGGTTACGAGAACTTTTTATCCTTATTCTCCGGTCAAAAAATCGTGTATATTATCGAACCGGTTTACGGTGATCATCTCTACATGGATCAAGTGAAAGATTTCCCTGGTGTTTCGCCAATCAATCCGGAAGCTGTTGATTTAGTTTCGTTTCCTCTTTTTCAAGAGGTACCATTTCATAAGGTAGGGTGTGAAATCCCCTTTTTAATTACTTTATTGGGCCTTTTTACACCGACCCTTAATTGCGTTAATTTTCATGACTTGGCGTTAAAGAGCCGGCGTTAGATGTTTTTCTGAGAGATTTTAAAGCCTTTATAAAGAAAAAATACATTGGTGTATCCTCACCTTAACATAACCACAATAAAGACCGGCTTTTAATTTGGGTCTTGCGTAAAAAGTGCCAATAAGGTAATTTACCAAACAAGTATGTTTGGTTCCACAAGTATGTATGCTTATATAATATTCGATGATCATTTTAAAATTTTCAACTAGTACTGATATTGTTAATGATACGTCTAACATTGTCTTTCCTTTTCCATTTTTTTGGAAAGTGATTTGAGAGTATTTTTCGATATACGCTATTGTACTTTGAATTACGACACTCTTTGCAAGAAAGAAGGTGTGAATTGAACTTATCACGGTTTACTCTGTAAGCCTAGCTCGGTTTTGAATCAACGAGGGAAACTATGCAGCATTTCAGCTGTGTTCTAATGTTTGTATTGTACATGTGATTTTAGGTAGTATTAGAAGAGGGCGATATGTTATACATTCCGCAAGGGTGGTATCATCAAGTACGATCATATCAATCGCCCAATATTGCAGCCTCGATGTGGTTTCAATATTTCACCAAGATATTAGAAGTGGTAAGTCATTCCATTGTATTCAGCATAGTCATTAGGAAATTCCCTGGTCTCCAAGCTGATTGTCAAATTCTGTTGTCGATATATTTAGCTTGAACATGCTAACTATAGTTCGGTGGTAGTTTTGTCATGTGATGAAAGTGAAAGATAATAATAGCATATTGAAAAGATCAAAGAAAAAAGAAACAATAAAGTTGTCATAATAGGTGTCCAGAACAGAGAAGTTTCTTACGACTAAGGTTTCATTCATTCTAAGCACATTTTTGATGACGTGCCATGGAAGGAGAATTCATTGGAAGAACATTAGGTGGTAAGCATACGTTACAGTGTGTTCAGATTGACTGGGATGATTGTAATGACCTATCAGTCTGCATTCTCTGAGGGACCCCCATGTCAGCTTAATGCTGAAATCGCCTCGTTAAAATGAAAATTTAAAAAAAAGTGAAACAAAAAACAGAAAACGTGTTCCACTGCATGTGAATACAATAAGTGACATCTTATTTTCTATCTACTAGGAATTTGCGTTTCGTAGCCAACTTGAACAAGAGGCTCAGTTTGCCAAGATCGTTAATGAATCCTCTGAGACGATTGAATGTAAAAATCAAAACATTGAAATTCGCCATTTTGAGAAACTGAACCTGGACGCTTATGTTCACATGAAAACAGGTATTGCGCAATTCTCGTGACAATTGTTTCCCTAGGCAACTTTCTCCTTTAATCGGGCTTATCACTTGGTTAGGGATATTAGGCTTGTTATTTCTATATTAAGAGTGTGTTTGTCTACGAGGAGGAGCGTTTTCTATAGGAATGGCAAGCAATATCGCCTGAAGATTTAATAATAAAAAAACACTCCTTCGCAGAGTTATTTTGGAGATTTTACCCACTGGGATGTGTTTGTCTAACAAGATGCGATCATAAAACGTTTTAATTGAAAGTCTCTTATTTTTGTGTGAAACAACCAGGCTATACCTAACAAAATGTGCTTGCTAACCTATAGAGAAATAACAATGTTTAGAGTACGAACTATAATGATAATCGAGTCTTTTTAGACAAACCTATTGTAGTTAACTTCTTGTTCACAGGTTTGGATTTTTATCTACAAAATATCGAAAAAACATTTTTTTCATCTTCCTTTTTGTTTAGGAGACGCAGCTAAATTAGGAAAGAGTTTTATCAATAATACTGAACTGACTGAGGCAGTTGATCTTGCTGTCCCAACAATTTATGTGGGATCGGATGACCGTTGGATTTATGCCATTGATTTGCACACAGGCAAAATAAAATGGCGAGTCGAAACTAGGAACGATACTGGGTAAGGAAGGCAAAATTTAAAACTTGAAGTTCAGTTGATTGATTGATTGATTTTTTGATTGATTGATTGATTGATTGATTTAGTTCAACTTGTGCGTTTAACTTAGCTGGAAATGTTATTTACTGTGGAGCTGATGACGGGTACTTCCGGGCGATAGACGCCAAAACCGGTGTCGTGGTTTGGGCGTTGAAAACGGGTGGTTCTATTGTTTCGTCACCGTACGTTGATGATATGGGCGTCATCTACTTTGGTTCATTCGATCAGAATATTTATGCGGTACACCCTGATGGCGCAATAAAGTGGAGAAACGTTTTATTTGGCGTTATCTGGGCGTCACCAGTAATACATCCAGAACACAATTTAATCTTTATCGCTACGCAACGTGGAGATTATCCCAAGACGAATATATATGCTTTAGATAAAGCAACTGGAAAGATCATTTGGAAGAAATATTCGAGTGGTGGCTTTATTGCTACACCGCGTTTAAGTCTGGATTTCTCGAAAGTTTACCTTTGTGACGCGTCAACTTACGTGTCGGTTTTCAATTCACTTGACGGAAAGAAATTGCATAAAATGCGACTGGATCAGAATGACAGCATATCTGCAACACCTGCTGTGGATAAAAATGATGTTTTGTATATATTGTTATTGTCGGGCAGATTGTTGTCTCTGGATACACACACATACAAGATTGGTTGGCAGTTGGAGCTTGGAGAAAGTACGTCACAGTTATTCATACGGTCCTATGAGGCCTAGGGTTTTATGGGCTGCTCAGGACCCCTTCTAAAATAATTATTGATATGATATAAAACTTACTCCAGTGATACATCACTTCTTAACAAATTGAATGGAGCGAAAAAATTTGTGCTGACGTCATCATAAAGAAACTTGTATGGATAAACCATAATAAACCATTAAAGCTTGAAAAGCATGAAAGAGAAGATTTTTAGACACAACACTTTCATTTATCTCTTTGAAAGGTGTGAGAAAATATTGAAAAAACTCTCTAATGCAGACGAAGCACAAATAAATGTTACAAAATTTTCTGTCGCATTTATTTCTGCCCCCAAAAATTTATATCCTGAAGGTATTTTCTTGAAAACGTCTCAAATTTTGCATGTTTTATGAATGAAGTGATGTCCTCCATTAAATTTAATATTGCTAACTTTAAAAATGTTCACTTTTTTTTACCACCTGTCAATCTTTTGGTTGAGTCGTGTCCCCACACTAGACCTAATAGGGTCAATGTTGCTATGTTTATTTATCCTTTTTTCTATCTATTTGTTTATTTTCGTCTGTTTGTTTTAGGTGAGATGGGATCTTCGTCCAGTCCACACCTAAGTTTTGATGGAATTCTTTACGTCGGAGGCGGGAATGGTACTGTTTACGCCCTACACTCAAACACTGGTGAGATTAAATGGAAGAGCAATATCGGTAACAGTATTTTCTTCAGCTCACCACGAATTACTAAGGACGGTTTATTACTGATAGGCAGTGTAGACGGGCCTTTATATGCGTTAGATTCTGAAACTGGTGCTAAGGTTTGGTCTGCACATACAAATGGACCACTAGTAGGAACTGCCTTAATAACTAAAGGGTTTATTTAAAGGCTTCGTAAATCAATAATTTTGTCTCTGTTTGGCTCGTGTATCGGAGGACTTGAGATTTCCAACAAAAAATAATGGTTAGTTTACACGGTGGTTGATTTAATTAACCATGTATAGCGTCTCTTTGCGAATTTTAGTTAATTATAACTCAGTAATGTGTTTATATATTTTTTAAATAATTTATTTATTTTTGTAACATTTTTCTTTCTTCTTTTATTTTTGATTTATAAAAATTTGTTAAACAGTTTTTAGTATTTACCTAATTTCAATCTATTTACTGCGAGAACTTCATACAGCAGCAAATTTTCAATGTTGATTTCCACAGAAAAAACATCCTAATTCCAAGTGGTGGATAGACTATTTTTATAATCTGGCAAACCCTCCGATGAACTGTAACAATAGTGTTCATGGTTACTCTGGCTTGGTTCCCAGGTCCCTAGATTTCATCAATTATGATCTTGAAATCAAAATTATGCTCTCGGTTAAAAGCGCATGGACGTTATATGCGGCCCAGTGGGAGAATGGAATTATATGCAAGGAAGTTAGGTCGATTTTTTTTTTTTTTTTGAGTTGATGATACAATTCAAGAGTTATTATTACCATATTATAACTTTGATCTTCAATCTGGCTGAATTTTGATGGCTCAGTTGAACAAGAAGTTGGTGTACCCTAAACAAAGTACAAACCAAAACGAAAAATTGCCGCTTTTAAAAATCTACAAATTTGAAAAAAAAATTATTATTATTTTTTTTCATGTAAATCAATCACTGCAACGATGGATTTGGATTGATTTTGTGTGAAATTCTATCGACTTTCAAACGAGCTGAGCCACGGCTTCTATAAAGGCTGGCCACTAACGTCAAGTTTATTCGTCCTCGGCAGTAAACAAACTCAAGCTCTTTTATGACGAATATGAGAATATGATGAACGAATTATTCAAAAATTAACGAATCACAAAGCAATTGAAGTTTCAAGAACTTGTCCGTAATAACAAAATGTTTGGTCGATGAACTAAGAAGAAGAAAAAATGTTTTTTAAAAAGGATAAAAGCAATACGAGAGAAACCTTATCTACTGCTATTCTTGCGTCTTCGCTTTTAGTACTACTTCAAAACATAACTTTTCACGTTTTCTGTAGAACGTCCAAATCTGATAATGATATAATATTGACAAATTTCTCCAAAGGTACAGTATGAAACACTTCCTTTCTAACCAAAATCCACAATAGTCCAGTCGTTGAATAATTTAACCCGGAAGAAAATAATTCCAAGCTAAAACGTTGTCAGATGGTTCCCTTGGTTGTGTAAAGTTGCCTCTAAAAAAAGCCCCATCAATCCCACTTGGGAACGGTGAGTTTTGGCCATTTTTCTATAATGGCGGCAGGTAGGTCAAAAATTTAAAATCGCCAAAAATTGATGATTTATACCTCATTTGAAAGATATTTTAAGGCTGAGTAACTTTTAGATAAGAAACGTGGTCCAAAAATTCACACATTTGAAGTTATAAGTCATTCAAGGCTATCTGTGCGTGCCGTATAACTGTCATAATTGAAAATGAAATTCATCAAAAACATGTTTTATAATTTATGTGAAAAACAATTTGATGCTGCAAAATTCAGTATTAAACAAATGCAAGGTTTACCTCTAAACCATTTGTGGCTGTTCACCGACTGGACTTCAAGGAAAACAAAAGTTTTGTTTCATTCACGTTGCCGTTCTCGTTCTCGTTCTCGTTGTAGTTTCGTAAACTCCCTAATGACTCTTCAAATTAATGTTTTGTAATGTATTGTTGTCTTGGTGGATATTAACTTCATGTCTGAATTTTTAGTCAGGGAAAGACGTAACACTTCCTTTCTCGCAAGGAAATTCTTCCCAATTAGGTTTACATAGGCGGTGTAAGTTGCAGAAACTCGCAAGATAACAGTTGAACCAGAAATTCGGAATATCTAATCTTGTTTTCGGAGTTGCAAAACTTTTCATGATAAAGATAACCTTCTTAAGTTTTTTCATTTCACTTCAAGTGGTTCGAATCCGATAGTGGATTTTGCATTTGCATAAATGCATGTACTAAATCTGACTCTAATCATGTTAAGTGTAACTTAAAATTACTTCCTCGTAATATTCTGCAAAAAATTTAAAATAATCTCTCAATAGATTTGAACCACCATGTTCTCGAAAAGAAAATCAACACCTTAAGCCACTCGGTCATGCAGAATTTATAAATGTTATAAAAACCATCAATAATTCAATCAGATGATTGACGAAAACGCATATTTTTTAGCATTTTCTAAACATTTCCTTTTATACTTTACGATAATATGAAACAAAAAGATATAAAAAAGGTTGAAGGTTTCATTAATTCGCCGAACATACATAGATAGATGCAATCAGTTGTCAGCATCATCAACATTTTTCATGCAATTGTAATGGTTGTTAGAACATGCAACTGTTTTGAACCAAGAAATAAACATCGATGTTGTCGATACCTTCCTTAGGTGTATCGATTCATTTTTTAGATAAGCAAAACTGAAAAACTCCTCCTTTTAGGAGAAACCCTCTAGGGTCAAGTGAATAACGAAACTGTAGAGGGTTTTATAAAATGGCGAAAAGGAAATAGCGCCCAAAGTTGTTTAGCCTCCTGGGAAAGAGAATACTGAATTTGAGAATTTGAAAAGATGGACGGAATTGTTTAAAGAAGTATCATACTTGTATCCAAGAACTTTTATACAAGAAAGATTCAAACCACTCGTTTCATTGATAGAAGGTCTTTCTGGTCGCATCTTTTCAACAGTTGACAATATCTTATAATTTGCTTAATAGAAAATATTTATACTTAACTGTTAAAAGTGGGCGCAGAGGCTTACTTCCAGAACGTAGTTAAAAAGAAGAAGAACTAATAAACCAATATAAATAAAGAGGAAGAGGTTTTAAAAAATGCACGAGAAAGATAAAATATCGCTAAATATATAACTTAATACTGCATACTATTTAGCAAAGAAAGAACGTCCATTGTGACTAAGCACCATGGTAAGAAGCACCATGGAAGAAGTGATCCATTGTTTTAACCATCGAATAGAGTTGGCAATTAAAGATGCGTTCAATAACGCAGCGTTTGTCAACGTTGATGAAATGTTATTTAAACTTCATTACTTGTATAAACAATCACCAAATCGTTTAAGAGAAGTTAGACTATTTGTCGAGGCTGTGGATTGTGCAGTACCTAAGCCATCGAAAGGTAATGGTGCACGCTGGATAGACCATAAGTTTAGAGCTCTTGAAAATGTTTTGAAAAATTATGGTGTTTACATGGCTCACCTAGAATCATTAGCTCAAACTGATTCACAACTTTTTAAACGTGCCGAATAAGAAGGATTTACAAAAAAATGGCAAAACCGGTGTCATCCTATATCACATTGCCATGACCTTCTAGACAACCTGGTTCACATTGGAGAAGAAGGTCCTTCGATGGATGAATATTCACCCAACGCGGCTATCGAATGTTGGTACAACTCCAAGGTGAGAAGATTAACATCAGCATCACACAAATATTCAGAAAAACGGCAAAAAATAAATACAAAAGAAACTGTCGTTATAGTAAGTGTAACGGTGTTCGATTTAGAAAACGATTTTTCTGACGAAGAAGATATGGACATGTTTTAATTGTATTTGTACTTATATGTGTGTTTAACTTTATTTATTTTTATTTTTATTTATTTTTCACTTATTTTATTTTATTTCGTTTTTTAATAACCACCCGTTTTTAATTATTTATTTATTAATTAATTATTGCCCGTCCTGTCGGAAACTAGGTGCATATTGTTGACTTTTCATTGCTGAGGAATGAAGATATAGAAGGTAAGTTTTGAAGGCAAAACCTGACGGCATCTTCTAGGGACTGTCACACAGTGTGGTGCAGTATGCCTGCCAATATGTAGCAAAATTCAATATTTTGCTTTTATATTCAATAATTCAATATTGCATTCAATAATTTTTATTTTATTCAATAATTTATATTTCATTCAATAATTGAATATTTCATTCAATATTTAATATTTTATTCAATAATTCATTTTTCATTCAATATTGCATTTTTCATTCGATATTTCATTTTTTATTCAATATTTCATTCAATAAATTCCAGTAACTTTATTGCTTATCATAACATTTTTAATGTGACGTCATAAACGTCTAATTGTCGTCTTCCTAGGTGTCGTGTCTTACCTTTGCAGATTTAAAACCAGTCTTGAACGAGGGGCCTGAAATGTTCCAGAACGAAATCCAGTATACCAGGTTCTATTGTCTATTCGATAGCTCCAAACCTTCGAACTTCATATCGTTTTCTTATTATTTTTATAGATTTTTTTATTTACATACTTAAGTATTTTAATATTTTTAATATTTTTAATATATTTTAATATCTGAGTTAAAAACCTTGATTCCCGGCAAGATATTTTCCGGATAAGTCAACTTAGCAATTTTTATGACAATAACATTTTGAGAAACACAGAGCAGGACGTTTTAAGTACAGAGAGATGTCAGTCGGTGATCGAGATAGAGAACAAATTCAATACTTGAAAATGTGGTTAGAGGTGTTTGAGAGTCGCCTGTAATTGGTAAAGTAGTTTGATGAGTGTTTCCTATGCATTAGACCAGGAAGCATTTTTGATACTTTTTCACAATTAAATGATTTTGTTTTTTCATCACATTGCAAATCTTACCGTAGTGCCCCACACATAAAATTGTCGGATAAGGGGGAAGACGAATGAATGGAAATGCAGATAAAGGAAAGGTTTTTACGAAAAGAAATTATATTGTCGGTGACATTCATTGGCTCCTCGACCGAATCTGTTGCCAGTGGGTTATTGTCATCAGTTATACCACTAGACCACAGTTGGTTATGAGTTGAATTATGATCTGTGGAAAGACGGTGATTGTTGAACATTGTGGAAAATTCATCCAAAGCAAAAATTAATTCTCTGCAGGAAGACAGTATAAAGAACAAATAAATGTTGGTCATTTTCCATGTTCAGTAGTCCACTCTCCTCCATTGCATAAAAATGGTAGTAAAAGAAGTGGCAAATGCAACGAAAAATATTTCTCTAGAGGCGTTCAATTGGTTTAGTTGGTTTAGTTGGTTTAGGGTTGGAGGACCTGCAATAAAGCTATTGCGACCTTAGCCTCTTTTTGCAACCATGGCTTCACAAACCAGTACATTTTCTACACCGTGATCAACAAGTATCCTAGATGGCGAAAGTTCTCGGTTGTTTTGCACAGCATTTTCAAAGCATTCTAACACCGTTTCCGCCAGGTTGTTAGTGTTATACTTGAGAAACATGATTTTCCGAGAAAATCCAGCACCCATGGATGACGAATTTCCATCTTCTCAAGGAGTGATGGCCATCAATGTGCCATAAAGAATTGATGTGTCAACGTTTGATGTTCTTGTTTTTCTCAAATATTTACAGATTTCATTCCACGTTATTTCATTTCACATCACGTTTCATTTATGTTACCAGTAATCTATTAACTCAAACAAAAGTAACTAAAATAAGAAACAACAGCCTTTGTTTCTCGCAGCAGCGTGGTTTTACGCGCCCCTCGTGAGAAAATGACCGTGAAATTTTTCTAAATGTATCACTCTCTAAAATAAAAGTGGTATGCACAGTTCGAATTAGGCAGGTGTTGCACAAATGGTATTGTATTTTGGTAGCCAATGAAAATAGCTAATTGAAATAAACACGTGAACTATAATAATAATAAATATTTTTCTTTAACAACCCAAATAGGTACAAATGTAAAAAAAGTAACTAATAAAATAAGCATATAGCCACGACACGAAACTCTATGTTCTATGTTCATGTTCCTCTAAAATAGTTCTAAATGTCAGTCAGTTTTTATAAAGATTCCAACCATCCAGAAGATTTCGTAGTCTCGATATCACCTTATCAACAACGGCATCATCCAACCAGCGATTTAAATGTGTTGGTGAATACTTTGAGAACAGAAGGAGTTGAAAATTGACGTCACGATGTTCACAAATGAACATTACATCAGATAGAAAGGAATTTTTATATGGTGGAATGCACAGTTGACCAATGATGACGCTTCACGTAACTTTATTATGAAGCAGACGAATGAAAAGCTTCAGTTTCTGATGTTCGAGTATGCTGCTGACAGAACGTATTTTGAAGGTTTCGTGTAGGATACTTCTGCTAAACTTAGATATATTGAACAGGCATTTTAACGTCATCCTTGATTATAAATCTAAATATTGCAGCAGTGGCTTTGATGAATTACATATGTGTGGTGTGTAAAGAATTCTGGTGATAACAATGACAGTATAAATTCCTTTATTACTGCCCAAAACAATATCCTTCTTTCACCACTCTGGAAAAAGTTTCTCTCATGGTGTCTTCACATTTAATATGAACTGGTACACACAGTTGAAAAACACAAGTACTGACAGTAGGAAAACAATTACAATTGGTAACGCAACCATGCTTGAATATAACACTGATATCATCGAGCAAACCAAGAGGAGGAATAGATGGTGCTCCTGTAATAAATTGAATGAGACTTCAATTGATGGATCAGCATTTTCTAAAGGAAAAACCATCCGTATCAAATCCATGCCAAAGTGCTGGACAATCTCCTGAAGTGCATGTCATGACATAAAGCTTATTAAAATACCGGCAGAAGTAATGATGTGTGTTAACAGGCTAGATAACTTGATTTAACATTTCATTAAGGACCAAAAAATCATCAGTGTAGCTTAAATGCACTAGAAAGATGTAATCTTTCTTCAAGACAATTTATGCAGTCTTGGTTAACATTTAGTATCAGATAAAGATACTTATTTATTCTGAAATAAACATTTCCAGACAAAATAAATATAAATGTAATTGTGTAAATTTAGCCAAAACCTATCAATTTTGTCCGTTCAGTCTTTATAATGCGATGTTTCGGCAGATCCTCTACAAAAAATTATGTTCAAGAAATGATAAAACCTTATAAATATTATTTAAATAATTTTATTAAAGACAATGTGTTGTTATAGATAAATAGCAAAATCTGACATCATGATGATCTCAGCACATGAGCATGAACAATAACAACAGGTGAGAGACAAGAAAAGGAATTGTTGTATTGTTTGATCTTCATAAGAGTAGCACGTGAATCATCGTTGGTCATAAATATAAGCTACTATTTTTGTTGCTTTCAATGATGACTTTCATAGAAGTAACGGAAAGGTCTGCACAGTAATGATGATGTCAGCATGAGATGGTACCTCCGGCGGTATTTATAACAACACGTTGGTCTTTAACTTTTCTTATATTTGTCATTTTTACAGTCTAGTTAAAAAACTTCTCACCATCGTTAAAACAGAACTCAATGATATCCAAAAATGATTTGTAAGTTGAAACTTCCACTGGTTTCTTGTTACAACCATCAATGCCGAAGTTGGGGTTTAGAGCCTTGAAAGATTTATTACAATGGTCTACTGACCAGAACAAAAGACAACAAAAGACGAAATTCATGTTATTGTCATCGACGCCAATGTCCTCAAACACACAAGCAAAGAGAAAGATTATAAAATTGAAAGAAGTGAATCCATAAAACTTCTCGCATTACACATCGACGAAAATATGAACTGGAAGCATCACGTCAACAACGTCACGTCAGCAACGTCATTAAATCCACATACTTACCATCCGATCATATCAAAGACTTTCAAGAGATTTTCTTCGTTACCACTTGCCATGTTGGCAGAATGTTTCGAGTTATCAAAAATTAATTATGGTCGTGACTGCACTGCCAGTTTCCAACCTATCTTAGCAATCGTTTGCAACGCGTACAGAACATGACAGCTTACGTACGTTCTTAATCGCTACGTCAATGCAATCGATGCGGTGCGGTTAAATTGGCTCTAGATTCGTCAATATATAGATTATTCTACCTGTTTATTGGCCCATAAATTGCTGCATAGTGAACACTGGTCAACTTATCGCAAGTAAAGTTTCGAAAAACCCAATCGCAGTAAACGCATCGACAATGAAATCAAAATCCAAAACACTGGAGATAAAACATTCGCTTATCAGTCATCTTTATCATTCAATGGATTGCCAAAAATCGGAGAGATGATTTCCAACAATTTAGGAAGGGCACGAAAACGTATCTGACAGACAGATCTGTTGCTCGAATTCGATCTGCGCAATCAAAATAGTTGTAACGTTCTTTGTTATTTTTATTATTATTCCTTGTTTTAATTTATGATATTTAAAGAAGGAACGATAACAGTGTACACATCATGTTATAGCTGTGATAAACCACCTCACAATAAACAAGTCCAAGAAATAAATACAAAATAAATAAATAAAAGAATTAGTCATAAAAATTAAAAAATTCCATAGATACAAAAGTCTTTTTACATTTGTATGTACAAAACATCCACTTTGTTTTAAATCACCTCTTTAGTTACCGGTCTCTTTGTCTCGTTCGTGTACCCTTACGTGGCGTTGTATCAAGCGTCGAATTCATGGGTGTTTTTAAGGCAAGATGCTTCCAAGCGAGTGAAATCTGCTCTACCTGAAATAAGAGATTAACTAAACATGTAAAAAAGTGCTCTCCGACATTCAACTGATTTCTAGAAAGGAAGTGGAGGAATTTATTTGAACGACGATAAGAAAACATAAATAACAGGGTTTCTTCGTATGCAAGAAGATTTGAGAAGGTAAAGTTTGAAAACAGTGACAATGTATTACTTGCATCAAATACTAACAGTTCTGTCAAAACTGAACAGGCTATCCTGGATAAACATTAGTAAATAATCACCCCGCCGGAGCCAAAACGCCCAATTTTTGAGCTCCAGCTCATGGACTAATTAATGATAGCACATATAAATAATTAATGATAGCACATATAAATAGAGAAGTACAAAGTGGATTTTCATTTGTGTAAATAACTTGTATAGTACTACCATACAAGGTAAAAGGTAAAATCTCGTATCAGTAAAGTTCATGGTGTAAACCTTGTAGAATTTGTTTGGGTGATTGAGTTTATAAACAACTTTTGCCTTCCAAACACTTTTATAAGAGTTCTGACCGAAAAGTTTGTGAAACGAGATTTCACCTTGAACACCCTCCATAAACCCACAAATTAACTAGATGCATGTAAGTGCTGTATTGTACATGTACTGCATGTAAGTGCTGAAGTTTATTATAACTTTATTTAAATTTTTTAATAGGCAAACTTTTTAACATGACAAAATTCCAACAAATCCGCAGTAGAAGCCGTAATTTACCATGTGATGAACATGTGTGCAAAAAAAACTACAGTTAGGTGCCACATCAGGGAATGTTCTCATGACTATATTTTGAAAATGTTTATTATACAGAGCAATTGAAGATGGTTATTATGCAGAGCAATTCACTTACAGATATGAAATATTCTTTAACATTTTCTGTTTCAAGTTGTGCTAATTCTTCGGGAGATAACAGCGGTAACCTCAGATTGGAAACAACAGATCGAGCGATTTCACTCAGTGGTCGACCAAGAGCAACCTGCAAATTAACACAACCTGTAATAACATTGATAGAGAGACGGATTAACAAGCCATTAAAACTCTTACCTTAGAATCCATCGAAAGTTGTTAAGAAAGGGCCGGTTTTCACTTACACAGAACTAGTTTATTTCTTTAATGTTCATAGTGTGAACAGGTAACTTTGAGACGACAAACAGTTTCACTCGTTACTTAAAAAATCGAAATTTCACGGATAGACATAAACCAAAAAAATCACAGGGATTAATTTTTTGTTAAATTCCATTTCGAATTTTTGAAGCTTCAACACAGTATTCCTCCCCTAAGTTACTCGATAGACGAAATACATTTATGTCCTTATTACATTGATCTGCATGTTAAGATATGGGGAAGAGAGTGAATGAGCGTAGCTTGCATTATTCGAACCGATTTCAATTTTTTACTATAAATGGAATAGTGTTTACGGAGCATTCGATCGATATATCCTTGTTTACACAATTCAATTCATTTCCGAAACCAAAATCGGATTAATTACTTGAATAAAGTAAACCTGCGAAATAATATAAAAAATAATAAAATAATAAAAATGCACTCTTCCACTTTTTCTGACGATGATAGAATTCTCCACTATGAGTGATAAACGTTAGGATGTGTTTGTCTAACAAGATTTTGGTTGAAAGCCTCTTATATTCGTTTGAAAGAACGAGGCAATACGCAACAATCTTCTCGTTAACCCAGACAGACACAACAAAGTTTTGACTTCAAACTAGTGATGAGTTAAGGCAAAACAAACCAAAGAAACATACAGAATTGACAACAGCCCATCCTTTGACAGCTTTCAAGAGTTCATATTCATCCATGTCAAGTTCATCACTTTGCAGAATGTAAGCTAATGTTCGATCAGAAAGTTCGTTAAAACTTTTCGTTTGAAAGATTTCTTGCGTGTGTTGTTCGAAAAACGGTAACAACATCCTTTTAAAGTTATCCAGACCAAATGTGACAGCAGCCTAGAATTGGACAGAGAGAATGTTATCCATCTTGAATTAGATGATGAATTTTGATAAAGAAGCAAATGATTTTAGAATTTTGATGCGATTACAATATTTTATAAAGTCCTTGGATGGGACATGTGGATGAATGGGGCGGATTGAAATATTTTTGGAAATTTTGAAATCAATCAAACATCTAACTTGGTAAAATGCAAGAAGTCATGGATGACAAACTTACTTCCATTGCATCACATGCAGTTTCTATGGTAACAGATTGCTCAATGAACTTTTCACATATCTACGAAAAAGAATATCATAGTATCACATAACTATTTATCAGAAAAATTTATTTTTCGTCTATAGTCTATAGCTCCAGGCCTCAATAGCTTATTATACCAGCTATTTAGATACTAACGATTTCATTTTATGAAGAAAAAAGGAGGGTGCATGGATCTTGTAGAAAGTGATTTCGAAATTCCATTGCTTGCCATTCACCTTACATCTATTTTTACAGCAATAACCAATTTCATTTTGACAATCCGAATCATTTATGGAGGTTTTTATACCCCTTAACCCTAAGCATAACAAAATATTGGCGCTACCTTCACAAGTTGATCCATACCATATTCCATAGCTACAGATAACACATTCATCACCTAAACAAACATTTCAGTAAAAACGGTTTGCTTTCGTTGTTAAAATTCTCGCTTCATCGAGGTGTAAAAACATTCGGCAACTTACATTAGAGCTGCTTATCTTACAGCAGTTTGTGTAAATAAACTGCAACACAGTCGTGAAAATATCTGGACTCATGTCGGCTAATACGTAAGGTTCATCACTAGATATGGATTCTTGAAACATGTTTTTGAAGACCAGACATCTGAAAAAAATACCATAACAAAACAATTTGTCAAGTTTATAATCCCCACTGTGCTCACTGGAATTATTAAATGAACATGTACAGATGACTGGAATTAACTTGAAATGGATCCAAAAATTTCAATATAATAAGTTTGTAAATTTATCCTTTGTATGTCACCATTATTTCTGAAGATAAACTCTTTTTTTATGAGCATAGTAATTTATGGGTTCACTTTCAGCATGATTATTATTCGAATTACAGAGGTTCATTCGAAATATCAAATGAAAGATATCAAATCAGTTTGAATTATTAAGGTCTAAATTGTAGCTGTATTTCTTTCTCTAAAAATATCAGTGATTTCGCAATTAATTTCTCAACTATCTCAATTTTTGTGGAATTGATTTTTGCAGCTCAGTATATACCTATAATTGCCAAGTTATAGAATTAAGTTTATAAAAAGTATTGAGAAGGAAGAGAGTGTAAGAATAACAAATTACAGTATCTAAAACTAAATATAAAAAATATATCACATATGAAGAGGGATTACAAGTCATTGATAATGTCAAAAGTGTTCTGCAATGGTTTGCCATCAGCCATCAAATTTTGCAGAATTGTTGAAATTTGTTTCACCGTAAGTAAGTGAGACAAGTCACTTAAGCGAGGCAATTGTATAAGCAATATAATGCCCACAAAGTTTTTGATCTTTATATATATTACGTTAAAATTTTAGGATTCATAATTCGTAATTTTTAAAACTATTGGTTTGAATCATTGTTGACCACACCTTCACGTTTACAACAATTGCAGGTGTAAGATGACCAGTAGGATTAATCCTTACCGTGCAGCTAGAATGCACTTATGACCTCTAAACAGAGTCTTTTCAGGTCCAACTAAGAACTTGACATCACTAAAAGTAAATAAGAATAAATAAACAAGCGAAAATACAACACAATTATATTGACTTCATAAAGAGGGGGAGAGGAGATTGAAAACAAAATTTATCCATTCGCATTATATATATAAAATATATTTCAGTACTGAAATTCTAATGCCAACAGACAAAACCATAAGTGTTATAATACCATTTTATTAACAACTAGAAGGTTGAACATGGTGAAGTAAATAACATCATAAGCCATGTTGATTGGACTCTCCTACAATCTTGAAATCACTAGGGGATTGGAAATTATAACAATTAGCTTTCTTGTGTTCACCCTCTGATCTTGCAACAGATTTTTTCTTCATTTCTAAACTTTGAATTTTAATTTTCTTGAAAAAGTGAATCAAAACATTTTTTCATTGTCTGATAGCTTCCTTTTTACAACTTCCTCATCAGCCATTTTGTTTGAGTTTGTGTGTATGAGAAAAAAAAATTTGTATCTAAAAATATATCCTGTACTGTATGTTAATTGGTTAAAAATAATTATGCTGCAAATAATTGTGTTGCAAGTGTGGGGACAAGTGCAACTTTTACCAAACCCATTAACAACAACACATTTTTCGAGAAAAAAATGTATGCAAAAAAAAAAATACCTAGGGGACACACTGAAATTAAACCTGCAATTGCAACATTTTTTCATTGTTGTTGTGATTGCATGAAAAATTCTCTTGTGTCCCCTTAGCTTTAGTTATATATAAATTTCTTTAGTATGCATATAAAAGAAGATTAATGTTGGTCATCAATTAGCTAACAAGACCTAGTATTTTAAGAAAGTCACCTAAAACTCAAAATTCCATGACTTTTATTTTTTCAAAATTTGTTCTTTCCATGACTTTTTTTCATGATTTTCATGACTAAAGGCCACCCTGCAAAATAGTGAGAAAAGTGCGAGGGAAAAAAGGGAAAGGGACACAATCAAAATGTTGACAGGTTTGTATAAGAGGTATTATCACATTAAGTACAACAATCGCATCAAGCATTTTCTGTATATAGAAAATAAGATAGATTAAAATAAATTTTCTATATCATTATTTTACAACAATATTTTAAGAACTAGAATACATAATTATATATACCTGAAATCTCTGTTATTGATCAAAAGTTTCATGTCTCGTGCCAAGGCAAGTGGTGATCCTTCGACAGTTGTTTCATTATTTATTTTTAAACTACTGCTCATGATTTGATCTTAAAAACAGAACAAATCTATACAGATTTTTCCTCACCCCACATTTTGACCCTCACACCTCATCCCTTAGCGTCAGACTACAATAATGACCAAAATTCAAAAATAGGAAAAATTTAACAACTTCGGTATAGCTAAGTTGTGCATGATTCACCATTGCCAAAACACCTGCCATTTTAATCAGCGTCAGACTACAATAATGACCAAAATTCAAAAATGAACGCCGGGTGAAAATGATTTGAGTGCTTTATATCACGGGCTAATCCTATGACAAATTTAAAAGAATATTTAAAATTATTAGTAATTAATAACCTAATAATTAGACTATATTGCTGATAATCATAGTATTCGGAAAACATTCTCCCTTCCCATTAAAATCAATATTTTAACATAATTTTTTAGCTACACTCTGAAAGTCCCTCCCGTGTCCCACCCGTTAAAGTCGCGGAACGACACGGTAAGGGTGGGGTAAATAAAGAGTTTTTATTCCAAAGTTGTGTTTTGGCTTTTCATGTTTGTGTGTAAAGATAAAATGTGAAATCAGTTTTGCTAATTAATCTGGGATCCATAGAATACAGGATCCTGCCACAAATGCGATAGCCTTTTGTCTTCTTGGAAGTTTGTATCATCCATAGCTAAAACCACCACAAAAACCCAAATATATGCACACATGGTGGACATGACTTGCTTGGTTCATATGCCCTGACTGCTGACTTTGATGAAATTCCTAAGGATAGAAAGTGTCATCATAATGTATTGTTCAATTTATCCAGTCCATTTAGCCTCCAGGGCTTCTCTTTAATCTTCTTCTGAATGCATCTCAAAATGCATTTCTCTCACAGCAGTTCGTGATCGTGGGTCTTTCCCAACACAAACTACTCTTGGAAGTAGTCGATCAATATACTGGGGTTCGATCGATCGCTCAACCAAATGACTCCCAAAACAGAATTAAGGAATTGAGGAAAAACACAGGAAAAGGAGAACAACAAAGCCCTGTACGTTTGTGTTTGTTTGGTTTGTTTCTGTACCGCGCAATGTTAGAAATTTCTCAATGTTGGGCGATCAACATGGGAAGCCCAACATTGAGCAGTTGGTCTAACATTGCGTTAGCTAAACTTATAATAATAGCCGCCAAGGCGACGTCGCTCGCCGCCCATATTCAGCCTGCGTCCTCAGTCACTGAGAATTCACGAAAAATTAAATCAACGAATTAGTAACGAAAAGTATAACCATCTTTTAGAGCTCGAAATGCTGATCAAATTTCGGAAAGCTATTTGAAAGTGCTAACAGCTTATAGAACTCGAAATGCTGATCAAGAAAATGTATAGGATCATATGTCTACGACGAACCGTTACAGAGATATACTCGATAAAAGATTTTCATGACGTCACAGGGTCCCATCCCTAAATTTTGCCCAAATCTTTTTGTTACCCCATCACCAATGTCGCGGACCCCCAAAAACGTCAGTTATTCCTATTGGTTCTCGAGATAATTTTCCCCAAATCTTGCGTTCGATTTGGGTCGCAATGCATCGGTTCCATATTGACGTAGCAAAAGAAAAAATAATTTATGTGTGATCTTACGTTGCTGACTCCCCGATCTCTTTCACTACTCGCGTCTACCATTTTGCGTGACAGACAAACAAACAGACAGACAAACAGAGAATCGGGTATTAATATATAGGATAATAATAATAATAATAATAATAATAATAATAATACTAATAATAATGGATTTATTTTAGCATTTCCAATGGCAAAATTGGCTCTTCATCTGAAATTTGTATAACTGGATAACTAAGTGTATATTATATACATTTGTTTTTCTTATAATATTTCTTATAAATCTATGCAGAAAAAAATATCAGCGTGTTTGTTATTTTTTACATTGACACAACTTTCCTTTTAATATGTGTAATATGTGTAATAATAAGTTCATGCTTCATTAATACAAAGAGTTATTTCAATAGATTTTTGTAAAGCAAATTTTTCTTACTGTCTCTGTTTCTCAAGAAACTATGGTGCACGTGCATTTTCTCAAATCGCGAGAAGCAGTGCATGTGAAAAGTAAGAGTATGGGTGAAAGTAGCGAAACTTCTTTATCTTACATCAAGCCAATTCTTGAAAAATGGTTAGCAAATCAATTGAGCAAGAGAAACACCGTATTAACGGGTAAAGATACTTACGATCAAATAGTATCTTACATGAAAGATCGAAATGAGGGGGAAAATATAAAATCGTATCCGAGAAAGATTGAAAAAAGAGTGAAAAATAAAAGCTTTTGTCTCATGGGGCGTAACAAAACGTAACAAAGGATCCATGGCTGATAATATGTCTCAGACGCCCAACATTGTGCAATCCACGGAGCTGCTCAATATTGGGCCGTGTGCGTTACTTTTACATACCTGTATTCGGTTATGGCTTACTTTCACTTGACACATGATTGCTCTTAGTGCAAAACCAGTCACCAACTGGCTACATTTAAATTGGCTGCACTGAAGATTCGTCTTTCCAGTTTTGAGGCCATTATCTGAAGGAATAACGCTAAGTAAGGGGATTATAACACAAGGTAATCTTGGCAACATTGCATTACTGCTTTTTTTAAGTATTTTTTATTTCCTTTTTCATATTTTTTATGTTTTGGTATCAATTTCATGTCCATGTACTGCTTAATGTCAACGTCTTGTTTGCCACAACTCAGATGAAACTTATTTTTCAGAAAAACTGCTACGTATGATGGCGTATCGTAATGAGCAAATTTGTTATATTTCTCATTAAACACCTTGTTGGATTCCCGAAGTTTGTGGAAGCTTCGGTGGTACTGCCATCCTGTGCCCGTGGCCTGCAAAAATATTTTTTGCATTAACTGCCTCTTTATAAAGATTTCCAGGCAAACCATTTTCATAAACAATATTCAGGAAGGTTGTCCATCTGTGTTCTATTTTTCCTGATCCTCTTCTTCTTGTCTTTTTAACGAAGCTATAAAATGGATCATAATTTATAATATATATGAACTGTGGCATTCATTCATTCATTTAACATTACGTTTGTCAAATGTATGTTCGTACCTTTCTGTATCTTTTCTTTTTCTAAAATATAAAATGGTATTCGAAATTATGTCTGGGCTATCCTTAAATAAAAACTATTCATTATGAAATGTTCTTATTGTACCTGCTTTAGTACAATGGAACAAAACCAATCTCCCTTTGGCTTGGCCTTCAGCTTTACACAAGTGAAGTGGCTCCAAAGTAAGCAACGTTCACAAGCAATACTTCTCCCATTCAGTTTTTCCATACATGTCCCACATATCCAGTTTGGGTTTTGTTTTTTTAGTGCTAGCATTTCTTTGATGGCATTGAAATTTTTTTCAGTATTTAAATAACCTTTCTATATTCACAGATGGGTCCAACAGTGAAAGAGAAAAGTTGTCTCTAAATATGCTTTCCTCGATGTCGTTGTGGTGTCTGAAAACATCGCCTACAAATCAGACATTTTTTGGAAAGGAGTGACTTCAAAAACGCACGGCCCAATATTGAGCAGCTCCGTGGATTGCACAATGTTAGGCGTCGGAGACATATTAACGGTCATGGATTCTTTGTTACGTTTTATTTTGAAAAATATAAAAAAGAATAAAAAAAGAATAAAAAAAGAATCTCAAATCTCCTTAAGTAACGCACACTGCGCGATAATTGAGCAGCTCCGTTTGACAATGTTGGGCGTCGGAGACATATTATCGGCCAATTTTGACCACGGTTCCTTTGTTGCGTTGTTACGTTGTATTTTGGGTTTCATGAACATTTTAAAAGAGGTGCAGAAGGATGAGGAAGATTTACTTGATGATTTACTTGATGCCGAACATTGCCCAATTTGCCGTACATTGCGCAAGTGCCCAACATTGTGCAAATGCCCAATATTGTGCGGAACATTTCCATAATGCTTTTCCCGGCAGTTCAGTGTCACTTTCGGACCGTCATTTTCACACGCTTGGTTCACATGTTATAAAAGTCATAACGTGAATCCTTACCAAAATGGTAACGTTCGGCAGTGTGTTGGTAGGTCTTTTTCTTTCTCTCTTATGCAATAGAGAACGGGAAACGGCCTTTTCCCAAATGAATTTCCAAACATTTGAATTTACACACTTGTCACTTGAACCACTTTTTTTTAGCTACCTACCCTTCTTAAAAGTGTCCGGTGGTGTGCCGGCGGGCCGCAGAGGAGTGGTGCTGAAGTATTTTTTGTTTATAAATTTCACTAATTGTTACGAAGGTGATAGTTAAGTTTAACCTGTCGTGAAGCAGTTAAGACCACTTAACCAAAAACGTATAACATGTACTGTTTGCATCACGACCGAGGAGTGCATTCTTCATAACTTCTCTGCTGCAATTGATGTGTGAGAATAAAATACACCACACACGCGCGGCCGCGAGTTCCCCACAAGAGAGATTAAAAGCTAGCTAGCTAGCTATATTCTCGCTTCCGAGTTTGCGAATCGGATTACTTATTACATAGATAGAAGCTTCAGTGAAACAAATTTTAAAATATGGTAGTCATTCTGCCTGCCCTCCTCCTGTGGGTGACCAGCAGTTGAACGTGCCCTGTGTCTCAGTTTGTAGTCAGGGAGATCTGGTTTTGTTTCAATGCAGTGACAGTGGTCGACGGATCTGCCTGAAATTTCCGATTGTGGGAGTGGCCCGGGAATCGAGAATATGAGAATTGTATATGTGGCGCTCCAGGGGATTTTGATAACAAACGATAGAATACAGCCGGATCTCCACTAGGTGGAAACTTTAAGAGCAACCTGATTGACTAATCAAAATGTAGCACCGGAAAATGTCGCCATGCAAATATTGTACTTTTCGCGGCTCAACATTTTTCCGCCTCTAGTGGAGATCCGCCTTAAAGTAGTTTGAACAAACAAGAACCCTTGACTCAAGGCTAATTTTGATCACATGCTTCTGAGTTAGTCTCTACACATGCGTGGAATGCTTGAAATTTTAGGAAAGCATGGTCGGTGAATGTGACGAGATTTAGAAAAGTATATCCTTATATCCTTATATGTCTACTTAATTTAGTTAAAGTTTCTCTATGACTAGTATCACCAACACTTCATCTTAGTTATTTAATCATGTTATGGATCGTCTCAAAATGTTCGTCTTAATTCGGCGTTTTCATTTTTGTCCTTAATTTGCTCCAAATCGTCCTTGAATGTGCTTGTATTTTAAAATATTCCACCTGAAAGTGTAGCAAAATCGACCTAAATTCGACCTTGTAATCATTCCTTAAACAATGACGAATTTCTTACTATCGTCCCAAATCCGTCCTAAATTCGCTCATTGTTTCATTTAAACTTCAGCTTTAGAAAGAACATTTAAATATAAATTGAGTGCACTCTTCGTTGTATTAACATTTCATACTAAATAATGATAACTTTAAAATAATTGGACAATATGTTAGAGTTCAAGATTGAGCGACAAAGAAAAAAATTCTGTAGAATGTTTTGGCTTGTTTTAAACTACGTTGTTATACATTAATTTAAAAAAATTTAAAAGAATTGTATGTATAGATTTTGTTAATGTAATTATAGCTTTAGACTCACTTGTGTATGAAGAAAAAATATTTCAATGGAAAACCAGTCTTTTGTTCAGAAGAGGTGCTCTGTGTAATGAGTTGAAACAAAACGAGTTAAAGATATTT
Organism: Turritopsis rubra; assembly: GCA_039566895.2. Classification (NCBI taxonomy): domain Eukaryota; kingdom Metazoa; phylum Cnidaria; class Hydrozoa; order Anthoathecata; family Oceaniidae; genus Turritopsis; species Turritopsis rubra. The sequence goes on along the minus strand of CM077618.1, from coordinate 13,631,518 downwards.
AATAGTTTAATAGTGCGTCTTGTGTTAGGGTGAATCGATTTTTAATACACAAGGGATTAAAGAGTTATTCCTTTTCAAAATCGAACACCTGTAGAGTGTGAATCTGTAAAATTTAAGCTACATTTCCATTATAGAAATGTCAATTGAAGTAGGAACTTTGATCAGAATCCTATTCTACCAAAAAAAGATTTTTGATTTCATAAAGAAAGTAAAATTGTTTGAAATTCTTCTTCTTTTTCATTAATGTAAGAGCAATTATATCTGGAAAAAAGATGCAAAAAACACTTTTGTGTGTGTGTAAATGGGACTTAATAAAAAATCATTATTGTCAACAAAACTATTTCTCCTTGAATGATCATTTTTAGAAAGTTCTGTTTTGTTTAAAATTTATATTGGTATAACGTTATTAAAGTTCCATTAAAGTTACTCTGTAACATTACGGTAACATTCATAATGTTATAGAATAGGCAACGTAACGTTATTACGTTATTAAAGTAACGTTATCAAAAAAAAAGACTAACGTTAGGAACCTTTAAAACGTTATATCGTTTGTTATCAAAATCCTCTGGAGCGTCACATACTGTGAAATTGTAGTGGAATTGTAAAATGTTTGCATTTTTTATCTATAAAAAGCATAGTAAATAAATATTAAAACTTGCATCAAACATGTTGTCATACAAAATTTGAGTAGTGCAAATTTAATTCCGTTGTAAAAGAACGCGATGCCCAAAGGAGCAATTATCTCTCTCAATAACTAATTTCAATAATATATGTCATTTGAGGTTCAAATTGGCCAAGAAGCATGTGACATTTTTTTAAATTTTATAGGTATATACTTTGACTGTCAAAAATTGAAATAAAAAAATAAAAAAAACAACTCTGGCATTCATCATGCATGTGTTGCTATTTTTTCAAGTTAAGACTTATATTAAAAACCCTCAATTCAAGGAAAACAATAGATAATTAAGAATTGATGTGGGTGTAGAGTGATTTCTGTGAGCGATGGTATTTATCATTCATCATAGATACCATGCTAATTCCATTATTGTGTTTGTCTTGAAAATTTAAACAAACAATGATTGACTGAACAGGATTTTATCTGCAAAAATTTGGTAATTTGGTAATTTTGGTAGAGGTCATAATCTGTAGAATTTAAACTATTTTTTATTTATTAATGTTTACCAAGGATAGCCTCTTCAGTTCTGATAGAACTGTTTTATCAATGAGGGTCCTGTATAGGAGGTTCTAGAGCATTCTAAAGCCCCCATTTGGGCTACACAAGCTGCATGTCTGTCTTAACCACTCAACTTAGCCAAAAATCCTGCTAAAGTGAGTGGATTGATTCCATACCGTTATAGTTGCTGGCATGACTCAAGAAGATTTGAATCCTAACCTCACGGACTGGAGGGGAACACTCTGCCATGTGGCCAGCAAGGTTTCCGTAGGTGAAGAGTTGCCATGGGTAGATGTTAAGAGAACTGGGTGGGTGTTGAGTATGGACGTTGCCCCTTGTGACATTCAGCAATTATCACAAGCAAGAAATAATGGACAATTGTAAACAATGTAAACAATATGTCACAGGGAAAGTCATCTATTTCTTTTGGGATGTCAATGAAATAAAACAATGTTGTGAAGATTTTTTTTTTATGATATTTGAGACCTTACCTCAACCAATAATATCATTATTGAAATTCATTATTATTTTTTATTTTAGAACCTACGAATCTCCACTTTTCTTGTTTTGTTCTCGTTGTTGGTAACGATGTTTTTATTTCACAATAAACTTTCGGAGTATATATTTCCGACACTTGAAGCTAAAGAAGTTGACAAAGTTAACCTTTCAGATTTAAACCCGATTAATCCGGAAAATGGAAAATCAGTTTTTGATTTCTCAGTGTTAGATATAGATGGAAACTTGGTGAATATGAACAAATACAAAGGCTTTGTAACATACATTGTCAATGTTGCTTCTGAATGAGGATTAACTGCAAAAAACTATGCTCAAATGTCCGATCTGCACAATCGATATTTTGGGCAAGGTCTTCGAGTATTGGCGTTTCCATGCAATCAATTTGCTGGTCAAGAACCAGGAACAAATGCTGAAATAAAAAAATTTGCTCTTTCAAAAGGTGGCTACTTTGACCTGTTCTCCAAAATTGAAGTGAATGGAGCCTCAACTCACCCCTTGTATGTTTACTTAAAAAGTAAACAAAGTGGATTATTAGGAAATTCTATTAAATGGAATTTCTCTAAATTTCTATGCAGTCGCAATGGTGTTCCAGTTAAAAGATATGGTCCATCTACAGATCCGTTAGCTTGTGAAGAAGATATAATACAGGAGCTGCAAAAGCATTCTAGTTAATTCCGCAATCGATTGCTTGAGTTTGTAAACTAACCACCTGTATAATCACTGCAATACATTTTCTCCTTGGTACTCAGATTCAAAAATGTTTAGGCAATCAACTTAGGGTCTTGTTACGGGTCCATTTTTGTTTGGTACTTGCAAGCATGCTTCATTTGCCAGCACTGTCCTCAGTTTACCTAACAAATGGAAAAATAATGGCTCAACTGCCCTCAGTGAAATGTTTTTGAAAATTTCGCATAATTAGGATATGTCTACTATGCACTGCAATGTCTTCAATATTACTCCTAAGAAGTAATATTCTGAGTAATATGCTCAGAAATTTCTAGCCAATCTGTTCACATTTTTCTGCATAATTAATGCATCTTGCCAGTGCTTTAATAATTTATTGAAATTATTCAAAATGGTTTTGAAACAGGCACTTGGCAAAAAAGACCAAAGAAATGAACTTTTTGGGCAGTCAGAGGAAGAAGCTTTTGACCGTAGTGACTATCTGGTTTCAGCTCTGACTGCTAGCACTGCTAGCAATGCGCTACTAGCTTTGCAGGGCAAAGAGATATGTATGTTATTGCACCCAAAACAAACAAATGTATTTTTGGGGCAGTCAGGGCAGTGAGATTGCACTCCAAGGTACCAAACAAATGGGCCCTTAGAAGAAAGTCACATTTGTTTATAAATTTAAAATCAGAGTTCAATGTTTTGTTTGATTTTACTTTTATCCTAAATTAGCTTAATTTAAATTCTGGAATCGTTTTTTATTCTTGTGAGTCTCTTTTTGATGTTTCGTGAAAGGGAGGTTGTAATTAATGCACCTTCCCTATAAAGAATGATCATACATGTTCCTTCTGTATATCAATATAATAATGATTAAATTAAAATAATTATAATTATTAATGATATGAAGGAAAACATATTATTTTGTACTCGGAACTTTGTTTTATTATGAAAATAAAACTTGAAAACTTTTTTTTATAAAAGTTAGGTTTTATTTGATGGTTTTACAATGTGCAGTTGTAAATAATTTGGAACAAGTTGAGTGCGTGATGTACATGTAATGGCAAACCCAACCCATAGAAAATATGTCATCTTTACAACCTTTCGTCATCATTTTTCCTATTCTACTGTGTATTTTTCTTCTAAATTAGCTGGTACAATGTAAGTTTGCTTCAACCTCTGAAATGTCTTTTAAGCAATACTAAACAGTTTTGCTGAAATATCCTTTTGAAATTAATTTGGAGTTTGTTTACACGAATTGATGAACAGGTGACTTCCTATACCACCAGTAATTAATTCTTCTGTTTAAAGTGACTGTCTGCGTAATGTTATTTTAGGTAACTTTGGAAAATTTGTAACACTAGCAGTATGAACCCTTTTAACCATTATATTTAGGCATGCTACTACTAATAGACCATCTCTTATTGTATTCAATGAAAACCAATGTTTACATATTTTTTTCTTCAAGATTTACATAAAATGCAAAAAGGAGGTGCACAAAAATTGGCTGGACGGTTACCAACAAAACAAGAACAGTACACAGAATATAAGCTTCGTGTTCCCAGGTGTGTTGTTAAATTATTTATTTTCGCTCTAAATCAAGAAATAATTGATGGCTGTTGTTTGTTACTGTTGTTAATTTCTATAATTCAGAAATTTAGTGAAAAGATACAATGTGATGAATTTGAGGACTCCCAGACCTGTAAAAATAGGGGAAATAAAAGAGGTGAGTTGTTATTTGAAATGTGACCATTGATGATGACATTGTTGCTAATGTTTTCCTGCTGAAAAGTATGTCATATAGATCAGGAAATCTTAATTTTGTGAATGGTGTTTTTGATTGTTCTAGGCGCACATGGTGCGTAAAACTAAAAAGCAACTGTATGTTGAAGACGACAATATGTCCATGCCAACATTTGGAGCAGGAAGTGTTTATAATTATGAACAAAAAGAAGAAGCAAGAAAGAAAAGGAGAGGTTTCATTGCCAAAGAAGTAAATCCTGACGACTTGCCATATGCACTACGAATAGGTGGCAAAGGTGGAAAAAGGTTTAGTTTTTCATTTTAGAATGTCGTAAAATTTGCCTATCTTTTAAATAATTCTCATCTGAATTTTTGTTGAATGTTGACTACCAAATATCAAAACACCAAATTTTATTTCAATAGATACACAGGTCGCAAAGAACCCATTCTAGAACATTCTGCATACTACATTCTTACACAATGTCCAGATGGCGTTTTTGAAGCCGTCCCAGTGGAAGCTTGGTACAATTTTTTGCCGGATATTGATTATAACACCCTGACATCAGATGAAGTTGAACAAGAGTTTTCTAAACGCGACCGTACCCTAAGCTACTTTACGACAAAGTATAAACTGGGCTCTACACAAGTTGATGATATTGATTCTAAAATAAAGCAAAGAGATACTGACCATGACCTGGTATAAATTCCACAATATTCAGTTTCTTACTGATAATACCGGTACTGCTATATAGAAAGCTTTGACAACTGTATAATATTCATATTTATACATAACATTCTGACTCAGTTGTCCATATGCACGTTTTTGGTGTGTTTTGACATTGTTTCATGGTAATTATTTAGTTACATATTGCACTCAACTGCAAATTGCTGTGAAACAATTATCGGTAATTATCGACACAGAAGCTAGGTCTGTATGGACAACTGAGCCTGAATGTGACATAAACATTATATGAATGAAATAAAAACAAAAGGAAGGGATAATGAATCTCACTGCCTTCGTTCTATTCAGCATGAGGTTGGTCAATTCATCACGGAATGGACTGGCAAATCAGTCACTTATAATTATTGGAATTGTATATAGTTATATATAATTGTATATAAGGTTTCTATAGAAGAAATTAGAGGTTTGGACTTTAAAGAAAAAAGAAGTATAAGCTATAACAAGGTGTCCATTTTGTGGGATATTTGCAGATTTATTACTGACATTCATGTTGACTATCTTTGGTGTCTAGATAATTCATGATGATGAATTAATTGATGGTGATGATGACCAGGATTTTGAAGATACAAATTCTGATCAGGAAGATAAAAGCAATCCAAGTACGGAGATGTTTAAATCATGTCGATTCTGGATTTCAAATATTAAATTATATGTATAATTAACTTCTCGGACGTTGTAGGATTTGTTTTTAACGGACATCACTTCCTCCCATTAGTATCCTAACAAAGCCTCTTCATCGATCATATAGACAAAAACCTTAGACTTTCCAAAAGATGGATACAGCAAACAAAAATCTTTTCTTCAATTGTGTCCACTAATGAGGTTTGACTGTAGTCCAAATGATCCAAAATTTTACTTTCTAAATGGCATTTCCTACTATAACCAATGCAAAAGACTGGTTCAAAAAATAGCCCCCATGCAGTATTTTGGTTGAAAGGCAAATGCTGCTTTGACTGATAGTATACTCTCAATTACTCAAACCTCAATGAACATTTTCAAGAATGTTTGAGTTATCGAGAGTCTTTTATGAGACATTATTAGTTCTAGGGGAACACTGAAACAGTTACTGAAACTTCGAATTATTGAGGGTTCGAGTTACTGGGATTCTGTATTTTTCGAAGCGGTCTATTCAGAAGTTTCTTTCTGAATAAGTTCATCATTTGTTTATTCCATAGAGAAACAAAGCAAGAAATCGAAAAACCTATTTCACGGGAAGAAGAAAAAAGAAGCTGGAGGTAGTGATGATAATGATTCAGATGAAGAAGAAGAAGGTGAATTTCAAGAATCGAAAGAAGTGGATTACATGTCAGAAACATCATCAGGTACTTCCTTCCGCCAACTTTCATCTTCCTTTCATTGGTTTTGTGCTAACAACAGCTAGTATAATTGATCAATGAAAGACTTCTCAATTTTTCAACACTGTTTTATTCATTGATATAGGAAAACAAGTAAAGGGAGATTTCTACGTGGGATTTTTTGCATGAGAAACAGTCAGAAACATTTAGCGAAAACAATTTGTTGCATTTTGGCAGTTGCACTTGTGTGTGTTTGTGTGTGCTTCATCCAACATCCAAATTAAAGGTTTTCTGAAAAGAATATTTCAATATGCATCCTCACCTTTACTATTTCGAAATAATGTTTAGGATGATATGGAGTATTTTCTGTTTATAGAGGATGAACTTGCAGAAATGGATGATGAGCCAGACCCAGAAAAAGATGCCAAAAGTAAAGCTAAAGATGACTTGAATTTATTTTCTGATTCTGATGACGAACAGGAGGAGACTGACCTCAATGAAGCTGGTAAAGAACTAAAGGCTATGCTTAAAAAAGAAGCTGGAAATGCTTCATCAGAAGATGAAGAAGAAGAAGACGAGGATATCGATAAAGAATATTCCAAGTCAGCACTTTTTATGCAAGGTTAGATTGATAGCACTGTTGGTTTCGAAAACATTTTTATTTGAGATTTCTTTGATTGTCCTTTAACAGCTTACATTCTCCTCCACAAATGTCGATGTTCCTCTAGATCTGCTGTTGAAGAGGGACGGATCTTGCGGGTTTAAAATTTCATTAGTACAAGTTTAAAATGGTAGATAAGCTTCACAGGGAAGGAGATCAGATTTTAATCAGATTAAACAGATTTTTGTTTTGCAGTGATTTCTGGAACCTTTCAAATAACTTCATATCAGAAAGAGTTCGAACTATAGAGGTTCGATTTACAAAATGTTTGACTGTAATTCTAAACTTCCATTCAGGTAAAGATGGTAAAAAGAAAAAAGGCGGTAAACCCAGCAGTAATTCTGGATCTAAACCAGGCAGTCGTTCTTCGACACCTGTTCAAAGTGAGTCTTCTGAAAAAGTAACACAACCAGCGAAAGTATTAAAAGAAGGTAAAGTGGATTGCAGTGTATCTGTTTTGGTGCTTTGTATGTAATGATCTCATTGGGCTCTGTAAAGGCTGATTTCTGCAGGCGGGGAAAGATACGTTGTGACGTCAAGGCTATCTAAATTTAGTTGAAACTAAAGCAAAACAGTTGCTCAAAAAGCATTTTCAATGAAAAAAAAATATCCACTTCGCTTTTGTGAAATGGAAATCAGCCTTAAAATAAGAAACAAGATGATAGCTATGTCTGCTCTATTGCACTGAATCATACGCCTGTTGATATTGTTTGGAATTTCTCTTAGCTGGTACGAAACGACCACACGATAAAGGCTCACCACAGTCTACAAAGAAACAGCGCCTTGCAGGTCACGTGTCGAACAGTCCATTAACACTTTCAGATGGCTCGAAAAGCGCCTCAAGGTCTGGTACGCCAACTGAGGGCGCAGCGGTTGCAATAACTGAAGACGCCATTCGTCGATATCTCACACACAAACCAATGACTACAACGGACTTAATGCGAAAATTTAAAGTCAAGAAAACTGGTTTGAGTAAAGAACAGACCGTCACAGCTATTGCTAACATCTTGAAAAAACTGCAGCCCGAACAAAAGAAAGTTGACGGCAAATTGTATTTGTCTCTTAAAGCGAAAAAATGAATTCTGATTGGTTTTTATACTCTCGAATATGTTTGATTCGATTGTTCTAAAATGACATCATGTTAAGTTAACACACATGTTTTGTCATTCCCTTACCACGGTCCAAGGTTATGAATGATGATGCAGTCACACGCGTGGTCTCTATAATGGACATCATCAAAAAAGTATCCGCTATAGACAGGTTGGACTGTCATTTTAAAATTTTAATAAAAATTGAAATGAATTTGTCTATACCAAAAAAAAACATACCATTAGGAAATTTAATGAATATCTGAGTAATTTTGTCTGATTCATTCCACTTTCCAATTCGAGGCTGTTGTATCATTTTCAGACCAACTAACATCTCCGTTGAAAACTCTTATAAAAGTGTTTGGAAAATAAGCCTGATTATTACCCTCACTTACCCAAATAGATTTTACAAGGTTAACACCACGAAGTGAAAATAAGAAAGTCCATGATTCCACACGTTCATTTACAATGTTCTGTTAACATATTTCTCTGTTTGTGGTTTTTGCTGTTATTTTTTTTTAGGAATTAGTTTAATAAATTTTTTTACCTGGACATGTCTAACAGCATGGAAGAATCTTTGGTTTTGTTGGCGTCAGAATCGAAGGATTTGTTCGTTCCCAATAAAGTAAAGAGCTTATCTTCTGCGCCATCACCGTTATCATTTTTACGAAGTTATGTTATGGCGAACGTTCCTGTTGTTATTACAAATGGATGTTCACACTGGCCAGCTGTTAACAAATGGACAGATGAATACTTAATCAATTGTCTGGGTATTTTTTTTAATTCACTCATTTAATTTATTCATTCGTTCGATGATGCAATGGGACAATTACTTAAGGGGGTTATTTTCCATTCAGTTTTTTCTGCTGGGGCGGGAAATCTTGGCGCTGTTTTTACTAAGCATGCGCAGAATGGAGAATATTTAAATGTCTATCCTTCTGCACATGCTCAGTAAAAATAGCGCCCGGATTTTTCTGCATATTCCGCCTGAGCAGGAAAAGACTCTAATGGAAACAGGGTGTTATTCGTATTGTTTCTAATATTTCAGGTCATAAAAAGGTTAGTGTAGCGTTGACACCAAACGGATACGCAGATGCACCGAATGGTGAATACTTTGTTCTTCCTCATGAAGAGAAGATGACGTTTTCACAATTTCTACAACATCTTCGTAAAAAAAGTGGTGATGTACCCTACCTCCAGAAACAAAATTCAAGTTTCACTGAAGAATTTATGGAACTTATACCAGATGCTGGTAAGACATGGCTCTATTACGTCAATTTTTTTTAAATGCTGTTAGAAACTTGTTTTCGTCCATTGGACAGTATTGTACTTAAAAAACACATCCCGAGTTCATGTTTATATGTCGCGTTTCGGCACGGTTATCAGTACAGACTTCGTTTGTTAACCCTATTAACCGGAGTGATGTCACATTTAAGCTAAATTGACCAATAGGATGGTGCGGATTTTTTCGTATCGAATACGGCCCTGCTACGCGTGTAACAAGTGTTGATAATTACTTAACATTGTCCTATAGTGATTCCAGTTAAGAAGTAGAACTAGATCATTACTGCTGTAACAACAGAAAAGCGCATTTAATCAGTCTTTTTTTTTTTAGTTTTGTGCCGTCATTAATCATAGGCGTATTCAGGGTCCAACGTTATGATACTTTTTTTCGGTCTTAAGTGTCGATTAGGTTACTTGCACGTTTTCCTTTTCTACTTTAAATGACTAAACTCTCCTCCACAAATTGTGCCTGAGCTCTAGCTACGCCTCTGCTTTCAAAGTTTGGTCTAAGTTTACCTTATTCTTCACTCCACTTACATGTCCGCCATTTTCTCTCAGGGCAATGAATGCGGACGTATAGTAATCACGCTAGGTTTGGACAGTATGAAAAACTAGAGCCTGAACGACGAGCATAAGACTTTCATGAAAATTTTTCATGAAAATGGAAGCACTTTCGAAATTTGGTCAATTGTGCCCAAATTTTCCTTTTTTTGTGCGGAAAATGAATATTTTTTTCATAAAATAGACTATCGAAAGTTAAGTAATTCTAATGTCACCAATATGCTTCCGTACTTTATGGCCTTTAATAACCTTTTCTCCAATCAACTTTGTGATTCAGTTCTGCACCTTCCTGAAATAACTTCAGATTTCTTATGAAATCCTCAGCAGCCTACAAACAAACAAAATTTCAGAAATACAAGGAGATAATTAACTTAACTGCCACTCTGACGAGGGCGCAATTGTATAGCCGAATAAGGGTGGGAGAGTGGGGGTTGGGTGAGGCTTCCAATGGCAGAATAAGCTCATCAAAGCTGGATCTCGCCTTTGTGTCTTGTTTGTCATGCTTTTGTTCGACATTTAGTTCGTTCAGGTCTCGTGTTCTTTGAGGACAGAAAGTTGGTGTCGAAAGATTATTTAAGCTAGTAAGTAATGTGTAACTATGATATCATACAAACTAACCTTATTCATTTGAGGCAGTCCTGATATATGAGGGGTAATGATAACGTCTGGATGCTTCCATAACGGATTATCTTTTCGCAACGGTTCAGTATTAAACACATCTAAAACTGCTCCTTTTATCCATTTCTTTTCAAGAGCTTCCAAGATACTCTCTTCATTGATCACATTTCCACGACCCACATTCATCAATATTGACTGACGCTCGCTGCAGTTCTGCAAAATACCACCGCTTAACAAATTATCGGTTAACGGTGTTTTAGGCAATACACAGCAAATGAAGTCAGACTTTTTTAAATACACACTCAAATCCTTTGATGTAAAATACTCATCTATGAAATCGTTTTTCTTGCCAGGAACTTTCGAAACCATCCCATAAACAGCCATGTTGAAGTTTTTACAGTGTTTTGCAATCTCCATTCCGATGTCACCAACCCCAAGAACACTGATGGATAACTGAGAGAGGGTGCGATAAAGTACTGGAAATTTATTTGGAGCAGGAAAACTGTTCCTGAAAAAAAAACAATTTAAACTTTCATAATAACAGTAAAAACAACAATAACAAAACAACAACAACAGCATCAACCAAAAACAATTCTCACCAGATGCATTCAAGTTGTTTATCATAAAATTTGAAAAATTGTCTTTCGCTTGCTATTATATGACTGATAACATATTCTGCCATCTGAATAGGAAATGCTCCACCAAATCGAGTTAGAAGATAAGATGGAACAGCTTTTGAAGGAACCAGCTGATTGGTTATAGATTCAACACCTAACATTAGAAGACATAAAATTATCCTGATAGTATTCCACAGTTTTGTCTATAACAAGGTGCGATAATCACTAGTTTGCGCTCAAAATTGTGTTATTTCTATCTAGGAGAAACGAGAACAAGAACGTTGTTTCATTTTGCCCCGTTCTATAAAACAAAAATAAAAGATTTACAAGCAAAAAGTTTTATGATCGCTCTCTGTTAGACAATCACACTCCATTGATAAAAAATGACTTAAGAATGCTTATTTTAACAAATGTTTTTGGATATGCTGTCAACTCAAATTACCAAAAGTTCGATTTACCAGGGGTTCTCTTAAGTATAGTATTTTAATTGCCGACATTGCTATAGGATTGCTTTGTTTTGAAATTAAAGATGCAGCTCACTCTTGAAAACTGTTGGTGAGATTGTTACAAATGAGATACACCCTACGGTTGTTTTGAAAACACATACTGAATGTACTAGGTGTGACTATGAAGTTAATTCGTTGCCAATATTCATGTCATTGGATGGTTACTAGGTTTTTCTCTGATCAACAGAATATTTATGAAGCAGATTTTATGGATTCCATATTGCTCATTATTAAAAAAAATCAATTTTCTTTTCCGACTCATTCTGTTAGTAAATCTAGATCTAATCTGCTTGTCTTGCAATAACAAAAGAAAGATAATCAAAATAATTTTTTTAAATATTCTATTGTTAATGTAAACATTCTATTCTCAACATGTTTAAGTCCATGGTTATTGGTGTTATAATGATCTCATGGAGATTGTACATACCTACATGACTGAATAAACATTCTTGCACAACATGTATTCCATGATATATAATTAGAGTTTATCATGTCATAGACCGGTTGTTTTTGTTTGCGACGTTTCGACAGTTACTACTGTCATCATCGGGCCGACTGACAAACAATATAAATATATTCAATTTGATGTATTCCATGGGGTTATTATAGCACGATATTCCTTATTACTCGATACAACCTTGGAAAGTACTGAGCATTTTTGCGTAACCAAAAAGAGCGAGCGTATGCGAGGTGCTTTGCAGCTGGACCTTAGTTGGCAAGATCAAATATATATTACGCCATAGAAATTTCTATACCAGGAGCATTTTTTTGAAATGGTCCGATGGCTTGCGGCACCATTTGCTTCTGTTACCGCATTCTATCCTATGGGTCGTTTTTTTGAAGGGATTACTCACAGCCGATGTTGGTGATTGTATTAATGATGAAAATGATAAGTAGATCACGGAAGGAGACGACGAAAAAAACATTTTTGATGTTTTGATTAACGAGAGACGATTTGTAACCTTAACAAGCTAGTGAAAAGAACACATTTACATTTTACTCAAACCTGAAAATTTAAAAACCACTCAGGGTCTTTATTAGAGGATTTACAGTAATTAAAATTCAGAAAATTTCATGAACGCCAATTGCCTGTTGCTAAGTAACCCTTACCTGAATTAAGGCTGTACACCCAATTGACCGTCATTTTATAAGCAAAAGCAGCCACAGAGGCACTGTACGCCACAATAATATCACAGCTGTTGACTTCTTGCAGAACTCTTTCATACTCTTTAACAGAAATAAACAGACACTAAAAAACTAACTAAGTATCAATGAAAACTTTTTTAGTGAAATGATCTTCCAAGCCTATAATTTCCATGGCATTTATTTCAAAATTTGAAATTTACACCCAGCATATATTCGAGCCCGCCGTTTAATGGCGATCCGGCGTATATTAATTAATTGCACATAAGGCGATTGATTTTTGTAAAATCAATATTTTCCAAAAACAACTTTGGAAAAAAAAAAGTTCGTTCATTGTAAAGACGTCCATGTGACGTCCAAACGATGTTGTGTGTCTGCTAAGTACATTTCAAAAAATTTCAATGGCCAGGTTTACATCTTACTACATCGATAACGATTTCATTTTTGTTTTCTTCGTCATCATCATTATTATTATTATTGTTGTTGTTGTTGTTGTTGTTGTTGTTGTTGTTGTTGTTGTTGTTGTTGTTGTTATTATTATTATTATTATTATTAAAAATGTTTATACAGGATAAAAACTTCACTTAAAAACTGCTATAAATGTTTGTCCTGTGTTAGTGTATGTGCATGGAGTGTTAGTAAAATATTAGAATAAATAATATAAGATTGATAAAATCGTGTCAGAAACTTAGGACCGCGACAAAATTTGAAAATCTAGAATTTCAGAAGGATTTCATCAGAAGGATCTTGAGTCAAGAACGGATCTGACTCGTCGGCATCATCTGATTAAGCATTTGCTTTGAAATATGAAATTTCGAACTCAAGTAAACGACGCCCGACGCCGTTTATTTCAAATATATAAAATTTAACCTGGCGTTTAAGACCAGCGATTATTGGTGGTCCGAAGTTTATTCAAGGTAATACAGTATGCCGATTTTCTGGTCAGCACAATACCTTCGGAAGGTGTTCATGCTGATTGCGTTTAGACCATTCACTTCAAAAGTCATTGAAGGACATTTCTTCAATGCATGTGTATAATTTTAATAGAGAAACGTTACCTGGTTTTGTATACTCGAAGGCAGTGAATCCAGGTTTGCACTGATCAGTATCAATCTTAATTACTTTAACATGATATTCCGAGGGAATCTTCTTCAAAAATAGTCCTGAGAAATTGGACTTCTCATCCCAGTACACAATCCCGATAACTTGTTTACCATTTTGTTTACACATTCTATGAATGAAATAATGGACAATAAAGACATTGCAAACAAACTGCGTTGGGAGAACGCCTCCATTCAAACAATCCAGTGTTCTAGCTGGGATGTTTTAGCGTGGAGGTCGCTACGATGGTTTCCGTCCCCGCTACGATAACTTCTCTTGTCGCAAATTTTCTTCTATATTTAAACGAACAAATAACAAGATAGTAATGTTACGCAACGAAAACCTGCAAGTTCAATGTTTTTAGAGGACGATGCAGAAATGTATGCCAAGTATAAACCATATAAAAAACAAATACTTAACAACATAAACAAAATTGTGTTTTTATAATAAGTCTATCGGACAGTTTAATTGTTTTTTGTCGTATGTCATAATTCTCCAAATCAAGTATCCCGTCTTCTATTTGTTCATCAGCTTTATTAGTTAGTTGAATAACATTTTGGAAAACAGTTAAGTGATGTTTTTGGTTCTCCTTACAGTAACAGTTAATTCAACATTAATACTGTACTTGCATCTTATTTTCCGTTTGCATTGTCTTTAATAATTGGTGACAAATTCGACGATAATTTCCAAATACATTTAAAATACATTTTAAAGGAAGAGCAAAGTAATAAATACGTTCCACATACGTTTTAAAGGTATTTTAAATACAAATACTGTATTTAGATTCTGTAAGGGCATCCAGACTGAAATTCATACATCTTTGAACAAAATGAAAGAAAAACAACAAACAAACAAACAATAAAAACCGTGTATTTTAGAACTATGGTGAACCCAAAACTTTTTGAAATAAAAGTTCCTCTCAAGCCTTCCATCAGTGAACCATCTAGTTGAATGTCTCTTTTTTCTTTCGTTCTCCTTAAAACAATCCCCTGATCTAATAACATAGACATTTTCTGCAATAATTTTCCGCATTCATAAATTGCTTTTTTAATTGGTGGTTTAATGTCTGTTTTTATTCCAGCCATGTATTTTTAAGTAATTGCTTTTTAAGGGCGACCAATGAATGTTGTTGCTTTTAATCTTTTTTTTTTTTTTTTTTTTTAATTGTTAGAAAATTAGTCTTTAATAATTGGTCTGGAAACTTTATATAAATTATTTGGTCTGGAAACCTTATGAACAACTTATTAGAAAAGACGAAAAAACAATTTTCGATAAATCCATGTGAAATTTATTGATAAGCTTTCGAGGGCATACCGCACCCCATGATCACGTCTCTACAAGCATGGTTCAAGTTTTACAAAGTTTTTGTGTGTAGAGCAATTGTTTTCTAATGATATTAGTACCGTTAACGGTATACCTAAAGTACAATTTCGTAAATTATTAGGACTTTCGGCAAATGAATCATTTTTTCTTTTTAATGGTTTTTATTATAAACAAATAGATGAAGTAGCCATGGGTTCACCACTGGAACCTACTCTAGCCAATGCATTTTTGTGTTATCACGAACGTATTTGGTTGGATTAGTGTCCTCAGTGCTTTAAACCCACTTATTATAGACGTTACGTTGATGACATTTTCGTTATGTTCTCCTCCCCGGAGCACCTTGATTTGTTTTTCGCTTATGTGAATTCTAAACACAAAAACATCAACTTTACTAAAGAGATGGAGGTTGATTATTGTCTCACCTTCTTGGATGTTTTTGTGTCCAGAAAAAATGACTGCCACTCAATATTAGAACACGTTTACGTAATATATTTCGTGATAAGTTTCCTCACTGTAAGATACTAGTTATTTTTCGCGCAACTGTAAGACTTCAATCATTATTTCGATTCAAGGATAGAATTCTTAAATTTTTACAATCCGGTCTAGTTTACCGTTTTAAGTGTAGTGGCTGCAATGCCACTTATTATGGCGAAACTAAGCACCACTTTAAGGTCCGGATTTGTGAACATTTAAAAAAAGATCTGTCCAGTCTAGTCAAGCTACCGCTGTTCTTGAGCATTCGTTGCACTGTGCCAATACTTCTTCGTTTGACAATTTTTCTATTTTATCCCGTGAGTCTAACGATTTCAAAGTCACCTGAAGGAGAGTCTTTTAATTGGCCGTGATAAACCGGTGTTGAATAGAACCATTCAATCCATGCCTCTAGAATTATTTTAGTGTGTAATTTCTATTGTTTTTAGTTTATGAATTTTATATAAAACTTTGTTACTTTGAACCATGCTTGTAGAGACGTGAACATGGGGTCATCAATTATTTTCTATCATTTGATCATTTGAAGTTAACAAACTACAGTTAGATAATTTGAACAACAACAACAACAGAAAAGCGTATATAGTCTTTTTCCCAGTTTTGTGCCGTCATTAATTATTGTCTTGCAATCATGAAACCTATACTTTGATACTTTCGAGAGTGCATGAAATTCTTACATCACAGATAAAATATAAAATATTTCAAAAGAAGCAGCTGATGATGTGCACTGTAAATACATCAACAAAACATCAACAAAAACATCAACAGCTTTTTACCCAATTATTTATTTTATAAACTTTGATGAAAACGAGGTCTGTACTGACAAGTCAAAGTACGACATAAAAACACGACCTCGGGATAGGCCATTGTACATACTTTTTTCTCTTAAAGAGTTGGAAATCCCTTGGGCATCGGAGGCTTTTGATAAGAAACCAGACGCTATAAACTTTTGGATGGGTGACGAACGATCTTTAACATCGATGCATAAAGATCATTACGAGAACTTGTATGCTGTTGTACGTGGTAGGAAGACGTTTATACTTCAACCTCCTACAGATTTAGGATGTATCCCATATGAAGAGTACATTGTGGGCAGGTATTTCAAAAATACCAAGGGGATGTACAGTATTATGGAGGAAAGAGACGAACAGCATTGTGAAAACTGTGCGAAAGAGTTTGACGATACTACGCGTTATGGTGACGACGGTTTCGCTGAGATGACGGATAGACTCCAACACGTCGTCTGTATTTCCAATATTCAGAATGGAAATCACGTCTGTTGTCATAAGAGACAAGCTCTCCTTTCGCAACAAGAAAGTGAGGCTGTCGTTTCCCAAAAAGAAACTGATGTGTGTGACGTTTTTTGTTCTTGTGTTTGCCACAATCCGAAAAGGTTACCATGGATATCAATAAACCCGTTACAACCCGACCTGACGAAATATCCACTATATAAACACACGACACAACTTACTGTGACGTTAAATGCAGGTGATTTATTATATCTACCGTCATTATGGTTTCATCATGTCCAGCAAACTAGTGACACGATTGCCGTCAATTTTTGGTACGATATGGAATATGACATCAAATACAGCTACTACAAATTTGTTGAAAATATTAAGGATCGAACGATTTGCAGCTATAGGGGTTCAAAATAGCTCCCGCGGGATGACAAAACCCCATGTTGATTTTTGGCTAGGAGTGTGTTCATCTCACAATTTCTCCTCCACTCGACTCTAGCCTCACTTTCCCGGACAAAATTTATAAGGTTTTTAGAATAGTGCTCCACACTTGCTAGTATTATGTCTCTAGATTCTAAAATGAACCATTTTTGGGGTTGTAAGTCCAGCTTTCTTTATCCCGGAATTGAAGTTACGCCTTACCCGAATTTTCGATTTCTAATTACCCCGATATTCTGTTAAATTGCATAACAACCCTCGTCTTGATCCGTTTTATTGTTACACGTTCATCGTTATATTATATGTCTTGTTCAACTGCAGATCGCCGTGGCATAATTCGCAATAATTTTCAACACAGAAACGAAGCCTGTTAGGAGAATCAAGGCAAAATACCAGATGTATTGAATAATCGCATACATACAGTTAGTGCATCATTTTTAGACCATCAAAAACTTCGTGGTGCAAACCTTGGAAAATTTGTTTGGGTCAGCGAGCGTCAGGTTCAGTCTATGCCTCGTTTTTTCAAATACTTTTATAAGAGTTTTCACCGAAGAAGTAAGTTCCGTCTGGAAAGGATTGATAGATTAACGGCTTCCCTTACTTAAAGTTGTCATATCAAGGAGGGATAGAAAAGAGATTATTAATTATCTCATGTTTTTTTCATAAGCTTTGAATGTTATGGGAATCACTATTATTTGTTTCTAGTCTCTTAAAAACATCAAATACAACCAAGAGCTTGAAGGCCTGGAATCGAGTTTGATGTTTTTCTGTTAAAAAGTGGACTGGTTATTTTAATTGAATGAAAATGTAGAGATTCGAATAATGAAAGAGAGAAGGATTTATTTCATCGTAGTTCTGTATCATTCCGTGTGGATGAAACCACCAGTTGTCAGTGAAAGAGGTTTGGTAACGAGTTTGACAACATTGTTGAATGTTATTTGATTAAATCTCCCTGGAATTTTTCAAATAATATTTAGGTAGATGACGAATTCCCGGAAACGATGTGGATTTTTTGAAAACATTATCCTTTGACGATATGTTTATATGAGAGAGTTTGATATGAGCGGAGTAAATAATCAATTATCACCTGAATAAAAAGAAGCCAATTTCTCCTTGCAACTTCTATACCAATTGAATTGACACTTTAAATATTGCTGGAGTTCAGTCTACTGGAGATACAATTGCGTAAATTCCAACATTCAGCAGGGGATAATTTTAGTGAAAAATTTAACAGCCTGTGTGAAATGGGGGGCCTAGGGAGAATCCAAAGATCGACTGGCTGGTTTTATTATAGCCTCAAATGGTTCTAAATTTGTCTAATAATGTTGTAAACAAAGAAAAAATACCGTTCAAAGATCTCTTTAATTAAGGAGAATTTATTGAAAAAGAATCACCTCAATATCTTTCTCACCTTTCAGTGTTTATAATTATTAAAGACAATGTGTTGTTATAAATACCGCCGGAGGTACCACCTCGTGCTGACATCATTACCGTGCAGACCTTTCAGTTACTTCTATGAAAGTCATCATTAACAGCAACAAAAAGAGTTGCTTATATTTATGACTAAAGATCGTTAACGTGCCACTTTTATGAGGACTGGTGGCCTTGTGGAAGAGTGCTCGCCTCCAGTACGAGAGGTTAGGGCCGAGTCATACTAGCGAATATAACAGTTTGAATCGATCAACTCAGCTTAGCACTCTGCTTAACTTCCGGATTATTTATTTATTTATTTATTTATTTATTTATTTATTTATTTCGCCAATATAACATACAGATCTCAATTATAATCGCATATAACGGCTGGAGCAAGCAGAAGGCAGAAGTGCCTTATCATCAAGATTGATATCCAAGGGGATTGTCTGGAAGAGGCTGTCCTTTGTATACATTAACAATCATAATAATAATCAAACAATGCAACAATTCCTTTTCTTGTTTCCTTATCTGTTGTTATTGTTCATGCTCGTGTGCTGAGATCAACATGATGTCAGATTTTGGTATATTCATAACAACACATAAATAAGTTAAGTTACTTAATGACAATGAACTGTTATAAATAGAACTGAGCGTTGCAGTGTGCTGATGTCAGAGCAGTTGGAATCCCTCATTTGAACAATAAGAAATGGGTGTGGCATCGTAAAAGTATCTTTTCCTGAGAGGTATCGTTTTTATGCAAACAACACAAATGTCATTATTATTGATTTCCGCTCGCCGAAGGGTAGATATCTTAGGTTTACGTTCGTGAGAAATTTATTTTCCATGAACGATGTTTGAGTGTAAGCCTTCAGTTTATGAAGTTTGATAGACTACTGGCCGGAGTTTTTAATCAAAAGAGATTTCGAAAGTGCTTCAATTTTTATGAATATTTGCATGGAGAACAATTCAATAGTGCTGTTTTCAAATTTGTGAATTGTTTTTCAAATTTTGGTCAGGAAGAGGGCAATTTGGGCACAATTTGGACCAAATTTCAAGTTTGCGAATCGTTTTTCTTATCTGTGCCAAAAAGGTGCGTTTCGGGCAAAATTAAATTGTATGGTTGCGCAATATTAGAACAATAAAGCGGGAATCTCCACTAGGCGGAAAATGTCGCGGCTCTGTGAAAATTTCTTGAATTTATGAACCAATCAGATTGCAGATAACTTTTTCGCGGCGACATTTTTCTCCTAGTGAAGATCTAGCTTATGAGCAGAATATTAAGAAGTTTTTTATTATTCATTGCAGGTTGTTTACCAAAATCAGCTCGCTTGCAGAAAGTCTTATCCCTGTCATTACGACTGATTTGAATTTTGGCGAATTAAACTAAAATTTGCGTAAAGTTTTCAATAAGTATTTTGTCCTCTCATACGATATAAATATCACATCTTCAAAAGGAAGGCTTCTTGTTCATCATAAAATAGAGGCCATTGTTGCTGTGACGTAATTTATGAAAAGGTCTATTAATAAATTTTCGAATTAATCGAGAATTAACCTAAAAGAGAGTTATAATATATTGAGAGCTTAGCGGGGCGCCCTCCTGGATACAATCAAAATTTCATAAAATGCAGTAAAGATTAGTTTTATTATACTTTTTAAAGATATTTTATTAGCTTGTTGTGAATTCTAAATCAAACGTATTCTTTTGACATGTTGCGTCTTCAATCAGAAAATATTCAGAGAACAACATTTTTTTTCCTCTTCTTTTCTTGTAAATATTTGTTCTACACGAAAAAAAGTTTCGCTCCTTTTAATTAAAGCCCGTGTTACATTAACAGAAAATTCGAAATGAGGGTATCATATTATATATATTATAATCTTATGCCACACATACTCAAATAACTATGCTATAAGATTTTAAGCGTTTATTGCTGGTGTGTTTAACCACTTGCTTTGTTATCAATGAATATAGTACAGGGAAGAAGGAAAACGTCCAGTCATCAGCTGTTGAATGCTACAATAACACAAGTTTATAAAACAGTGCTCAACGTAGAGATCGTCCTAATGTAAACTATAACCATAAAAATATTTTTTCAGTACATAATTGTTCTTGTAGATTTTTTTTTTCTTGTAGAACGTTGATGTTTTCAAGGGAAAAATCGAGAGGTAGGTCACGTAAGATCCTTTAGCTTCCAATTTACGGCTGCATCAAATAGTGTTATCCTCGATCCTGCTGCCGTTTTTATCTACCCCGGATCTTCTTTTCTCATACCGGATTAAGAAAGTGATGGAGTGCTGTAATGTTTTCTTTACGGAGGAGTGTTTGTAATTTACTCTTTTTTTTTTTGGTTCTTTTCTTCATAATTTATTGCTCCAATAATATCCTGGTTTCCAAAACAATTTATTAATGATTTCGTACAAAACAATTCTTTCGTGCTTTCCCTGTTTTCCCCTGATGGCACACCCATGGTTCATGAATTTGAATGTAATGTTTCATTGAAAGATCTACGGTAAACGATACAAAAGACTAGTCTGTAGCAAAGTAGATAAAATCCAGCTTCCTGTGTAGAAACCGTATCTGATTTGCTTTATTACATTTCTAACCTTCAATTTTCGATTGAATCTAGAACACTGTGGCCATACTTACTATTTTAAAAAAACCTCTGTTTTGAATTCTTGATTATAATGAATTTCCGCGCTATGACACTATTTACTATAATTAAAAAAAAAAAAACTCTGTTTGGAAATCCGTCACGTCCGTATATTTGCGAAGTGACGTCATTGAAAGAACCTAAAAATAGCTGAACTACGTGCAGCACCAGTGTGGGTAGATCTCGAAACATCTTGAAACATTTAAATGTGAAGTGACAACATTCGGATTAATACATTTCCGAGGCAAAAAGCTCAATGTCGGTCAAAATTGAATTGACACTGAATTGACACTGATTTGGTAATGATGAAATATGTTTCAGCACGGACGTATAACAAGAACTTTTGTTTCTTTGATCGGCTTGCATTCCACTAGATATTTATGGCCGGATCTATACGGCTGTTTATAATCCACACATTGTGGAAACAAGAAGAAATATGAGTTGTATGCTGCGACTTTCATTAGCACTTCAGAACTGCTACTTCAGAACTGCTACTTGATGTTTTTAAAATATGTGATGGGCGCTCACAACGAAAATTTGACATTTCCTGGACAAAACAATCACAACTGCCTGATTGACGCCGATTCTGAAAGTTTCATTTTTGAGGCTGTAAATAGGTCACGAGGAATAAACGTTATTACTTGAACTTCATTTCTGGTTGGTTGTTACGATCTCAGAAGCCAATAGAAGCATGTATTTTTAACTGTACTTGAGGGAGTTTCAAAACTGCTTTTGTTAACATTTCAATAAGGGGAGCTTTAGTTATGTGGATTTTTAGAAGTTGTAAATCCTTTCATCCTGAACTGAAGCTCGATACCTATGGTTTGCTAACCACCCAGAAGTTTTTTAAATCTGCCTCCTTTAACAATTTTTTCCTGAGAATGTTTCCATGGACTGCAAGCTAGCTAATTGTAAACAATAGAACGCATATTATTTTTTTGAAGAAAGTAGTTTGTTTACGATTTTAGTTGGGTTAGCGAATCAAATAGACAAATGCGATCATTATGTTTATAAACAGGACTTTTCGGAATGAATTGTTTTATTCAAATGACGAAAAATTTGTTTAACACGAAGTTTATATTAATTGACTCCAGATGTATTCCAGATGTGTGAAGTGGTAAAAATTCAAAACTAAACCACGAGTTTATTCAAAATGCTTGCAAAGAACGAAGATAATGGTGAAATGATAAAACCTCCATGATGAGGTTTAAACCGTCCAACAGTTAGGACGAAGCCTCGTGTTCATGCTTTTAATTTATAATGTACTCGTTTTTATAAGAAATTGACTCTAGGGGTTAGCCCTAAAAGTTTCTTTAAAAAGATACAGGTTTTCAGATCTGAAAGTCTTAAAGTTTCTTAATTACCGTTGAAAACAATATTAAACCCATTATTATTATCTTCCATACTTAGGGCCTGAAGAGATGGAAACAAAACTCGTGTAGCGGAGTAACGAAATATTAATATAGAAGAGTTTCTTAGTCCGCTATTTCGCACTCCTTGAGTTTCTTAGGTGTTTGACTAACCGAGCCCAAGTTTCTTATATAAAAAATGGTTCATAGTTTTTATTACGCCATGCTTGAAAATCTTTTCTATTTTTTGTTCTAAGTTTCAGATAAAGAGAAAATATTCTCAAACAAAGATGTTTATACCACTGGTGGTATTTGCTTACCAAGGTAACAATAGCTTTTCGTGTTACATTTCATTGGCAAGAACTTTATTTAAATGTGAATTTTCAGCCAATGACTTTTATGCGTTTAATTCGAATTTGATTTAGGCCGTCAGTTATGAAGCCCTAACTTGGCGGTCGGAGGCCCGCGAATTTTTTTTATTGAAATTGCCCATTGGCAACCGTATTATTTCCCCTTTTTGGCTCTCAACTGCTAAAAATTACATCAAGGGATCCACAAATTTAAAGTTAACAATAAAACTCGCGGGCTTCCTTCCGTATGCTACGAAACCTATTTTTATGCATGTTTTCTAACTGACGGCCAACCTAATAACAATCCAGTATAACATTCGATTTTGATCCAATTTTGATTGAATCAGATTTCATATTTAGCTTGGTTGCTGATATATGCCGTTGGTCAATTTCATATAAACAATTTCTACGATGAAAGAAAAAACGAGCTTTGTTCTGAGATTTCCACATTTACACCAAATCTGTGCGACTATCCTGTCGCGTTACTATATTGTCGAAAGGAATGCGATATCAACAGACAACGTAAGAATTGTTTTGCATCTATATAACAAACTGTAGCAATATATTCAGTTTTAGTTAGAGGGAGTAGAAAAAAGCGGGAGACGTTCGTTTAATACATTTTTGTTGACTGATTATTACGTCATATTACTGCAGACGGATTTTTTTTCATCTCCACTAAACTTAGGCGGGAACGAATTTCTCTCATAGTCAGCACAAATAGAGCATTCTGACTTACATTTTCGTCCACTTGTTTTCACTTTATTTGAGCTAACTTTAAAAAGCTTTGCCTTGACTCCTTCATCAACTTTGCAACCTTTTTGTAAAACCTTGACCAATTTTGGGTTATCCATTTTGGTTTTTAAAAAAGCATAACAAAAACACATGTCACCTCAATAATGAGATTTTTTTTCCATAGGAACATTGCATTGTGGTGAACGCAATACATCAACGTTAGTCCGCAGAAAACGTATCGTCGGTGGAATAAAAAGTCGACCAGGTGATTGGCCCTGGCATGTTTCATTACGTATAAATGAAACACAGTGGTGCTCAGGCTCCATACTTTCGAAACATTTCATCCTGACAGCCGCTCATTGTTTCGGTCAGTTTAAATATATTTAGCCGTGATCACGACGACTATTCTGACGTTAGTTTGTTTTAGACAAACAAGCGACCACAAATGACAATAAAACGACGTCGGATTGAAGTCGTTTTCTTACTTGGAAGGTTATGTCAATATATTTTAGAGGGGACAATAAAATACTACAGGGCAGGAGAGATGAGGGTAGAGAGGGGTCTTAAATGGCAAAGGAAAGCAAACATCGAGTGATACAAACATAATAGTTAAATATCTTATTGGCTCTTTTTACGCCAACGTTAATTTTCATGACTTGGTGTTAGAATTGTCTAACTTTCACAATGTTTGACGGTGAACTTTTCAAAAATAACGGCCATAAAGAACGGCGAAAAAGAGGCTGGAGTAGCCCTAAAAAGGTAGCCCTAGCGTTATTATTATTATTATTATTATTATTATTATTATTATTATTATTATTATTATTATTATTATTATTATTATTATTATTATTATTATTATTATTATTATTATTATTATTATTATTATTATTATTATTATTATTATTATTATTATTGAATTTTTATACAGGATAAATCCTCAGTTATTATTAATATATACATATTAAATACTGTTTTCCAGGATGTCCTGATAATAAAAGTTTTGATTAAAATAGCAACTTTTGGTGAATGTTTTAGATGCAGAATATACAAGTTTAAACCCGGATCACTGGCAAGTCCATGCGGGAGATCATCATCTCTCCTCCATTGATGTCCACGAGCAAGTAATAGGCGTGAATAAAATCATTCTGCATCCAGATCTTTCATTTAGTTACTATGGTAAACCTGGAAAAGTAAAATTTTGGGCGGTCGTCCATAACGATATCGGTGAGTCTGGATTCTCATTTCAAAATATGTCGCATCTTTTACGCATCTTGTACTTCATTACAAGGAATGAAATTCTTATGTTTACATAATAGATTGCCATAAACTTTAAACATCCAGAAAAAAATCCAAAAATCCAGAGAAGGAAAAAGTCCCAGTAAATTTTAAACTAAAAGGGAATAATTATCTCCTGGTATTATTTTCCCACAGTTGGTTAACATACCTAATCACTACAGTTTGCGGTCAAAACTTTGTTATTTCTGTCTGGGTGAACGAGAACATTCCTGCATATTACTGAGTGGAAAAATATAATAAACAATAAATCAAATAATATGGATACGTCTTTTGATAAATTATATTGCCAGTTAACTCGTCTAATTGATAAACATGTACCTATTAAAAGAATTAGCAATAAACTAAAAAAGAAAGGTTATAAACCCTGGATAACTAGAGGTATCCTTTCGTCAATCCACCATCGAAATAAACTATTCCAAAAATTTCTGAAATGCAAAGACCCTCTAGAAAAATCTACTATAAAGTTTATCGTAATCTTATTGTGAGGCTTATTAGGACAAGTAAACGAAATTATTTCTCAAACTTTTTTAATTTGAATAAGAAAAATTTGCGGAAAATGTGGAAAGGCATTCGAGACCTAATCTCAAGCAATACCAGAAACAAAAATAAATGTCTTTCATAAATTATCAACAATAACCTAACATCCAATCAAAAACTAATCGCTGATGCCTTTAACAATTATTTTGGGAGTATATCTACATCTATTCGAGAAAAGATTCCTTATACATCCAAATACTTTCAGAATTATCTATTCAATGCTAATCAAAACTCTATATTTTTGTCTCCCACATCACCTGTGGATGTTTTTAATTGCATTAATAGCTTAAATGGTCACAAAGCATCTGGACCTTACAGTATTCCACATCAAATCTTGAATTTACTGAAATTTGAATTGTGTACTCCCCTTTCCTCTTTAATCAATTTTTTCTTTACCTCTGGTACCTACCCAACTGCACTAAAACTTGCTAAGTTTATTCCAGTATTCAAAAAAGATTCGCCCTTGGAAGTCAAAAATTACCGCCCAATTTCCCTATTATCTAATATAGATAAGATATTTCAAAAGTTAATGTATAAGCGCATAATTTCTTTTTTTCAATTTCATCAAACGTTGTACCCATTGCAATTTGGATTCCGTAAGAACCATTCAACAACTTTGTCCCTGATTAACATTACTGAAACAATTTTAAAAGCGCTGGATAATGGGGAAGTTGCATGTGGGATATTTTTAGACTAAAAAAAAGCGTTTGACACAGTGAATCATTCAATACTACTTGCTAAGCTGAATCATTATGGTATCAGAGGTAATGCGTTAAATTGGTTTCATTCCTTTTTAACTGATACAAAGCAATTCGCTTGTATTGGAGGTCAAAGTTCAAATATTTCTCCCATTCTTCATGGAGTTTCTCAAGGTTCAGTGCTGGGACCCTTATTGTTTTTAATTTATATCAACAACATGTATACGGCAGTTAGATTTTCTTCTGTATTCCATTTTGCCGATGATACAAATATGTTAAATTGTAGTAAAAATATAAAACAACTCGCTAAGAGGGTCAACATTGATTTGAAACTCTTGATGCACTGGTTAAATGCAAACAAAATCTCTCTTAATGCAACTAAGACAGAACATGTTTTGTTTAAACACAAGCGTCGTAATATTGATTTTAATTTGTGTATTAAGATTGGCGGTAAAAAAATGTCTAAGAGTTCTTCCATTAAATATCTTGGAATCCATATAGATGAAACTGGTCCATATAGATTTGAACTGGTCTGTGCATGTCAACAAGCTATCTTACAAACTAAAAAGAGCAAATGGAGCTTTAGCAAAACTTCGTCACTTTATGCCACAACCTCTTTTAATTTCTGTCTATTATGCTATCTTTCATTCACATATGGTTTATGCCTGTCAGGTTTGGGGTCAAAGGGAAAACCTAGTCACAAAGCGTATCTTTCTGCTGCAAAAACGTGCAATACGTACTATTTGTAATGCTTACTGGCTAGCTCATACATCCCCTCTGTTTCGGAAATTAGGTCTCCTTAAGCTTTTTGACATTGTAAAATTTTTAAATATATCTTTTATACACAAGGTTCTTAATGATAAACTCCCCCAAGTCATTCGCAACAATTTGATTTTTAAACGCTCTGATTTGAATTATAATACTCGCGGAAGGAACGTAGGTTCTTTAGTTCAACACCCGTTCAAGACTTTCTCATTTGGTAAATTCTTCATCCAATATCAGTCGATCTGCCAATGGAATCTCATTCAAAACCATCTTCAACTTGACGACTTATCTGTGCTTACATTTCCAAAATTAAAAGTCTTAACTAAATCGTATCTTATTTCTCAATATTGACTAATTGACGAAAACTTATTACATATGTTATTATCATTTTTATCACTTTTGTTTTTTTTAGGTGGCCACTCCCTTTGACTAGAATTTTCTATATGGAGTGGTCTCCTAGTTATTCTTTCTTTCATTGTAATTGTAAGTATGAGAGTTAGAAACTAAATAAACGATTACTCACTTACTTACTTACTTACTTTGTTCTTTTAAACGAAAAAGAAATTGGAAACCATACGAACAAGCCAGTAGTACTCAGGGCAAATGTGTTATCAGATATATACCTTTCCCGAAGTTCTGTTTAAAGACCTTGTTAATGCCTAGTTATCAAGTTTCGCCTCGTTTCGATGCATTTTATTGTTTTACTAATTTCATAGCGTTATTAACAAGCAAAAGTCACTTATTATTCCAATTCCCCAGTAGAATAATTAAAAGCAATTAAGAACTTAAAACGAGGCCATACTTGTTGACGAGGCCATAACACAGTGTTTAAACAGAAATTCGGGAAAGGTCTTTTGTAGCCAGTCAGTATGACCAAATTATATAGACCATGACCAAATTCGAATTTTTTATAAAATTTTATAACGTCAAATTCGAAGGCCATTTCGACGTCATTTTTGGACGTTGTTTGGTCACGACAAACAAGCGTCTACAAAGGCTACCTAGAAGCATGTTCTAGTGTTTTTTTTCCATACGAAACTGCAGTTGTCGCAAGCTAAGTATCGTATAATTTGAACAAAAAGAAATATATAACATATCAAACAAGATTTGTTTTCAAGAATTCCAACAGGCGTATTTAATAAAAACATGTCATTTCGGGTTGTAAGCTTTAAAACCGAAGAAGGCAAACATTCCAGCTTCATTGACAACTACTGCAAATGTGACAACCCAGGGTATCTGAAAACTTTTCGTTTTGGAAGTCTTTTTTTGTTTGTTTGAAAGAATGAGGCATGACGTAACCATGACTTCGTTATCCCAATCACTTCAAGTCAGAACACGTTTAGATATATTATTTGGTAAATGTACACCATCTTGTAAATTACGGGGAGTGTTTAAATCTGGTAATGGATTGAAACTGTTTTTTTAAATTCAAAGGAACTACAATCACATGTCGTATATCGTTTTTTGTGTGGTCGCTGCAATGCGCCCTGTATTCAAACAATACGTCATCTGAAGGTGAGAGCCTGTGAACACTAACTTGGGCGTGTCAGCTCTCACTGGTAAAGTTAGCCATGCTAGTAAGACCACGGCTGTCCATGATCACTTGTACTTTTATTGCTATCAGGCTAGCTTTAATGATTTTTCATTAGGTCCGACAGCAAGTTCCAGTTTTCTGTTTGAATTTAAAGAGAGTTTATTAATCCATACAGTCAAACCTGTTTTGAACAAAACTGTACCTTTACGACCATTGGATCTTTTTAACTAATTTGGTTGGCTAATACGTAATTATACATTATATGTTGTAACTATTTTTGTTGTAAACGTATTTATACGCCTTTTATAAAAAATGTTGTAGAATATCCTGATGATAACTTAAGTTGAGATCGAAAGCTTGAATAAATATGGACTGGTCATAAAATTTGTCCTTATCCCAGTCCAATATAACAAAGTTTTTATTACAAACTATTGAGTTATCAATCATAATAGATCAATTCCGAGTTCATGTGGTACGTTAACTTGGTTGTCAGTATAGATCTCATTTTGATACATAACATTGATACATATTTATGAGTTTTTCCTTAACTGAATGCAATCTTTAGTAATTATTTGCACAGAAACGAGGTTTGCACTAATAACCAAGTCAAACTGTGACGTAAAAAAGTGAACTCATCCCGAGTTGAACTCAACCCGAGTCGGGATACATAAAAATGACCGAACTTTATGAACTATGCTTTCTTCCAGCCATCCTTCAATTGAAACAACCGGTAAGGCTAGGTGAACCGGACAAAACAAATTTGTGTATACCGGACAAGAGGAAAACAATCCCCAATGGGTATGGTTGCAATATCGTTGGCTGGGGACATACATCATTCGAGGGCATCCAACCTGATGAGTTACGAGAGGCGAAAGTTTGCAGAGTACCCAACAAGATCTGTAACCTGAACCATGTTTACAACCACACCATCAATTCTACCCAACTGTTCTGTGCTGGGTTTGAGAGAGGTGGTATAGATGCGTGCAATTATGATAGTGGAGGTGCCATGATTTGTGAGAAACAAGGTAGGTGATACTCAAAGTTTCTCTAAAATTGAGGAGTATCTATTTAGCAATCTTAATCCAAGGTAGTCTCTTCAATTCTGATAGGACTGTTTTCAATGAGGGTCCTGCGTAAGGACGTCCTAGAGCGTTTTAAGCATAATGCATGACATGACTCCCGCTATGTAGGCGAACACTGTACTACTTAGTCACCAGCTGGTGATATCAATACGTCCCCAACACTTCAAGTTTGTTAGTTATTACCAGGGGCAATTATAACCTAAACATATTTTCCTATTATTTTTTTTTGTGTGTAGGCAGATGGTACGCGACTGGTATCATTTCTTCAGGATTTGAATGTGCACGTCCACACTCCTATGGTTTGTACACCAACGTGGAAAAATATAATCAATGGATAGTAGATACGATATTGAACGTTGACTCACTGTAAATTATACGTAATTAATATAAGATTGAATGGACGAGATAATAGAAGTGACAAGTACGTTTTAACATGCACGAAGGAGGGCAACGGAGAAATTTTAAGAGTTTTAAACCCTCCGTCATTTTAACGAAACATCTTGTTAGGGCTGGTTTACATTTCGCGCGAATAAGCGAATGCTATATGAGAACCTTATGAGCGACCACCTGCACAACGGCCAGTACAAAATAGTATGGCCGTCTCTCTAGTCAAACTCTCGTGCAAAACCATTCATACAACTGTCACCTCCCATTAACAGTCTAACGGCCACTTTGCGTTGGTCGACAAGTTGGCCTCTATTAACGGCCAGGTACAAGGTGACCAGATACAAGGTGTTATGAATTGTGAAGAACAAAAAATAATCATTTTTACATTATATTTTACTCTCTTTGTAAAAGGAATGATAAATATACAAACACATTCTTCATTTCATCCATTCATTTCATCACTGTCTGGTGACTATTCCATGAGAAAATCTCTCTGGGTAAAGTATATTTTGATAATTTATCAGGGACAATGCAAAAATCATTGTTTTTTCCCCAAAAAACCTCTTTACAACGGCCGCCTCCACAGAACGAAAATTGCACCGACAGGTCTCAGCACTGCACTGTTTATGTAAAGTGGGAAACTTGGATATCGTTCAAGAAAGTTTACGAAAAACAACAACAATGACATGGAATAGAAAAATAAATTCAATTTCTTATAATAAATAAACTGTCGGTTTATACAACAGTCCTGTGTCATGCAAGATTAACAAAAATTGTCAATGGTATCCTTCTACAAACTGCAGTAACGCCCCTTGGTGCAACACATCAAAAAGTATTGGTCGACAAACATCATGGGCAGTTGCTTAGAGGTATCGTAACGCCCCTTGGTGCAACACATAAAAAAGTATTGGTCGACAAACATCGTGGGCAGTTGCTAAGAGGTATCTGAGTTAATGATACGTTCGGAATGTTTATGGACAGAGTTCACGAATACTTCTAAGTGATCCGGGCACATATCGGGATACATGCCATGACCAAGATTTGCTATGTATCTGTGTACGCCAAATTCGTTCACCATCTTTTCAACACAAGAATCTAACACATCCTGATAATAAAAAAATATACACGTATTTTTACTAACGGATCAAGCACAAACTTTGAGTAAGTTCGTCAGACCATTTCTTTTCACTTTAAAGCATCAGTGAAAAGTCTTATTGATGTGTTTGAATGGACAAGGCAAAACATGAATTCGCTAGGTCCGATTCATCAAGAAATTACTGCTATCAAGACTATCTGCGTAGGTGGTCAAACAGCAAGGTTATTGGCGGATGCAGGGTTTGTTGAAAATTATGGAAGAGCGCATTAACGTAATTTCTGTTTTCACTCTGTATTACCAATGGACTTATTACGTTTATCTTTTAAGATGTACAATAGCTGATTTACAATAGCTAACATTCTCCTCCACAAATATCTCTGAAAATACTGATAATACAATTGAGAGAAAATTAACATTAAAGGAGCTACGACACGGATCAAGTGATTGTTGTTTTTGTTTACTTTTTTTTACCGTCTTCTTTAATATTATCACATCCCTCGCCTCTGATCGAATTTTGGTGCAGTATCATTATTCGTAAGATCACGTGATTCGTGTTGTAGCTCCTTTCATGCGCACGTCACGGAAATCACGTGATTGTTGAGTTTTTTTAAACTCGCCAACCCACTAGTATTATCCCTCGCCTCCAAAAAGTTGTAAGATCACGTGATTCGTTTTGTAGCCCCTTGAATGGACAATCTGTGAATGCATGTTTGGTTTTCAGCCTGTGATGTGAATACAAAGAATTTTTGCTCGCGCATAATCGAGTTCTTTACAACAACTCTTAGTTAATCTTTCTTTTAATCTTCATCTCCTAAACCATCGTTTACACTATTCGTCTATTGTTTTGGCAATTTTGATTTTCATGGCAAATCGAATAGTGCAAACAATGAAAAATCGATCGGAATCTGTTTACACTATCCGATTTGGCGTCAAAAATTAGATTTCCAATTTATTTTTACGCGCGCAATTTTTATGCTGTGATATTTCAAATTTTTAATTTAGATTTTACGCATGGATTGACTAAATTTTCATCTTACAATCACTCAGCAATTCAACCCTAAGCGGGATTTAAATTATTCTGTTAATACTTTTTTACTACAAATCGAACAGAGAATTCGAACAGAGAATTCGATCGATTTTTCTTTGTTTTCACAATTCGATTACTCGTTGAAGTCAAAATCGGATCATTAATCGGATAATTAATGGATTCATTTAAACCCCGCCTTAACATTTGAGTGTACACCAGATGACATGCTTCATTGTACTTACAGAATCTGCATAAATGGCGCATGGATCTATATTTCCCATCAATGTTTTGTTTGGTGCCATAGATCTAAATATTTGAAAGTGATAAAGTTTACTTCAGCATTTCACTTCTTAATCTTTTCTCCTGACATTATAAGTAATTGCAAAGTGCTTCCCATCAGCATTATTGAAAGAAATCTATCATGCACATGGAAATTTGATATTTAAAACACGTCACTTATTGTTTCTCATAACAGTCTAGTGACTGTTACATTTCCTTTGGAAGTACATTTTGATAGTGGCTCAGTGGTGAGGGAGATGGATTGCGTTGATAGTGGTCCGGTGATGGGGGAGATGGATTGTGTTGATAGTGGTCCGGTGGTGGGGGAGATGCATTGTGTTGATAGTGGTTCGGTGGTGAGGGAGATGCATTGTGTTGATAGTGGTTCGGTGGTGAGGGAGATGCATTGTGTTGATAGTGGCTCGGTGGTGAGGGAGATGGATTGTGTTGATAGTGGTCCGGTGGTGAGGGAGATTCATTGTGTCGATAGTGGCTCAGTGGTGAGGGAGATGCATTTTGAAACCAGGGATCACTTGTTCAAGCCCACCTCCAAAGGGCAAAAATATTAGAAAAATATGCCATTAATACTACAGCCAGTCTGTTTCTATGTGAAGTGGCTTTGGTCATGTTTCAAGATCATAGGGTTGAATTGGAGGATAGAAGTCAAATACCATCTAGAAAAAATTCACGGCCCATCCAACTGAAGTGGAGACTAAACTGTAGTGCAAACATCCACAAAAAACATTGAAGAAGGACTAGCATATACCTTGCCATTTTTCTATTGATCGTCCAGTCTAATGCAATGACATCATAATCTGTTTTGGCGAGTTTTTCTAAAGCATAGTGTGCACCCTTTGCAAACACTATCTAAATATAACAAACTAACAACGTTACTATAACAACAAATACATAGAGACTGAGATTGTACAGCGGTTATAATAGCAAAAGAGACATGCACAAAAGTATACCTTTCATATTTTCAAAATATTTCATGCAATAATACAACTTACCATTGGTACAGTGTCTTTACTGCCCAGCTTGTTTTTGACTTTATTTACAATTTGTATTAAGTAAGGTAAACTGTATTCATCGAACTTATCTTCAGGTAGTTCACCAGCATGTGAATCAAACACTTGAACAAGCTGAAATGAAATCAATAAATTAAGTTAAATTAAGTTTTTCTACATTATGAAAACGTTTTACCAATGTAGCCTATGTCATGAACCGTAACCCAGTTTTTGACACCTTAAACTGCATTGAAACCCAGAATTTTCTACTTTAAACATAAATTTGAGATGTAAGCTCTGCATTCCCAAAGTTGTTGTTTCATATGATCTTTAACTTTAGAGCTACAGACTCTGAAAGATGTAACCCAGGACAAGTGTAACCCAGAATTTTGCACTTAAAAAAAAACAGTGATAACTGAAAATCCTGTAACCCAGGAAACCTAGTTCTTGTTTTAAAAGAAAGTGCAATCATCCAAAAAATATTTTTTTAAATCTAAGGTTATAAACCGTTCTTTTTTTGCAATTCTATAAAACTCCAAAGATACACTAGTAGCAACGTTACAAAACCCCTATGTATTCTTGAACATGATCATTTTAACCTCTCCACAGAGTTATATTTCAGGTACATATATGTCATCCAATACAGAATTTATACAGACATCTCAGTTAATTTTTCCCTGACTTTATTCAAAATTTGACATGTATTCCCCTGACTTTTCTCTCGAAAACTATACTTTTTTCCCTGACTCTTCCTAAAAAACATACTAATACCCCTGACCTTATAAAATTAACTTGACCAATGAAAGTAAATATAAGGGCAACAGAACGATGTCTTTTCTCTTTATGATAATAGAATGTTTATACAACAATATGTCGGCAAAAAACACTTGCTCACTGGCTATTCCAGCAAAGCTATTGTATACTACTTTTGCCTTTTTAACACTTTTTATGACATAGACATCACTTTGAGCAGATTTAAACCAGCACTGGCCACTGGCTTTTGTGATAAGCCACACTGACTTTTGTGATAAGCCACACTGGCTTTTGTGACAAGTCGCTAACAGTGAAACACAAGAAATTGCAAAAGAATTCATTTTCTAATAAAACGATTTCTCTGAACTCCAAATTGTTAAGGGAAATATTATGTCATATACTAAATGCAAGATAGGTACATGCTAAAACCATCGTTGGTCTAAGATCACAACAACTGTCAGAAATCTTAAACTACTGTTATGCTAAGTTTGCATCTCACTTCAGTTTTTACTGCAGCTTCACAAATCCAACACTAAACCACAAGGATATAAAGAGATAATAATGCCTTTTCACTAAAGAAGTCATAAACAGCAACCTGTCTAGGATAGATCCGATCTGAAGCAGATCTGTTTAAAGAAAATACTACACAATTAGTTTTTATTTAATAACCATTTTCCTCCTTGACCTGCTAAAAGAAAATACTATGCTTTTCCCTGACCACTAAAGAATTCCCTGAATTTCTCTGACTCAGCGGAAAAACAAAACTTTTCCCCCTCGCTTTCCCTGACCGTATAAACCCTGCAATATGGTACCTTCTTGCTCTAGGTTTACGTAACAAGATGCAATCATTACTAGTTTGCGGTGAAAACCGTGTTATTTCTGTCTGGGCTAAACGAGGTAATGGTTATGTAATGCCTTGTCCTTTCAAACAAAAAAGAGAGACTTTCAATGAAATAGTTTAATGATTGAATCTTGTAAGCTTAACACAGTCAAAATAGTTTATACCTGTGCACCTGCATGGACTTGTTCAACCAAATAATCAACGATAACATCAGTTAGCAACTGTAAAAGTTTTTGACTTGCTTCTGGATACATATACAACCATCTCTTAGCTTTTGAATGTGTTTTCGATGATTGACCTTCGATCATATACACCATCAGTGTCCACTAAAAATAATAGCAAAGAAACAACTTATTGCCTCATTAACATTGTTTCAATGTTAACAGATGGTAACTATATAACAATCAGAATAACTAAAGCAAAGGACAATTCTAAATTTATTTAAAAAAAGTAAATAAAAAGCTTAAAAAAAAGAGGACAAAAAAGAGGACAAAAACGGAAAACGATTCGACCTACTCCGTTTCGATTAATGAAAGTTAATTCTGATTTATATATTCAATAACTTGCATGTCCAACTGCATAGTTGAAACATTTCTCAGAGAACATTCACTCAGAGAACACAGCTTTCAATATAAGATTGCTGTACCTCATGAAGTGGCTTTATAAATATGAATCATTAGAACTTTATATTATATTAAAGGCTTTTACAAAATGTATAATTGTATATTGAAATAAATTGAGCTGAATAAGTTGTTTAAACATGAACTTGTTGGAAACATCTATCTAGTGGGCAAAATCTTCAAAAAGTCTCTGTGGAGAAGTGTTTTTTTTATTGAAACATCAGGTGATATTGCTTGTCATTCCTATAGAAAACACTCCTCCTCATTGACGCATTTAATATTCCTTACTCAAGCATTGACGAAATCTCCAATTACTTACTGGTGCACCTGCAAATCCAATCAAAGGAACTTTTCCAGCCAAAGTTTTCCTAGTCAAGGTGAGAGCATCATAAACATAACTTAAACACTTTTTCACGTCGACATCACTTTGCAGTTTCTATAATAATTGATGTTTCATGGAAAATAATGTGGAAAGTTTTAACATTCACTTGTTGATCAAACAACAAAAAGTATTGCTTGAAAGATCGGAAAAACAAAAACAAACATTTTGCATCTGGAGTTAACAATAAAATAGCACCATAAGGCAGCAGTCTTCTCATTTTTTAAAATGGTGCGAGCGTAGTCGATCGCGCTCCTCATTAGGGTCTAGGAGCGGGAGTCACTCACAACTTTTTGCTCTGGTTTTGAAGCCATAATACTAGTATTGGGGTTAGTTATGAAAACTGAATAGAGCTCTGTAAGGCCAAATGGCCAATTTTGCATGGATTTATGACATGTCTGGCAGTTGTGTATTAAGTGGGTATTTATTAACAGTTGAGGGTGAAAGAAGTAGTGAAGTGTGGGGGACAATTTAACTTGTGAACCCCAAACACAGGAGACAGACTGCCTTTACCTTCACTTCACAATTTATACATTTGAATTCAACTAACATGTATGAAATCTAATTTATTCTACTTGTGGTTTCAACATGTCACCAATATTTATTATTTTTTCGAATGGGAAACGGCATGTGCTACGTTTTTTAATGTTGAGACAGAGGTTTTGCATCAGGAAATATACATATTGTATGAATAATTAAAAACAAAGTAAAAACAAAATTGAAAATATTTTAATGATGATATGAAAAGACAATATCAAAAAAAATTAAACACATTCGGAAAAAAAAAATTTGTTTAATAAAAAATTCACAATATCAATTATGTCCCCTTGTGCTTGTGGAATTTTTCTTTGCTACTTTTTTAGTAAATATATTATTAATAAATATATATTCATATATTTTTAGAATATACTTTTGGTTCTAGACCAAATAACGAAAAAAATAGAAGGGAAAGAGATGGGGAGATTACGATAGCAAATTGGCTACGATGAGACCGGACTATCCTAGATTAAATTCAGTTGATATTTGCATATCTAAATGACTAACTTTGTGAAAACTTAAACAAACCATTTGGGAGCCCAACAGAAGAAGGTAAAGACTGTTACAATAGGTAAATAAAATTGAGTACAATTTATGGAGGAGCACGATATACTGAGCTCCATAGCGAAGTTGAAGAGCGTGAGACCGATTGCGCTCCTCATAATGAGAAGACTGATATAGTATATAATACTGTAACAAATGAATTAAAAAGATATCTGACTTGTAAATCTTCAGGAACTGCGATGGGTTCAGGAAAAACAGGACCCTATTATAAGAAATATTTTAAGGAAACAATTTATTTGTATCTTAAAAATTCATGGAATATAAATTTATACCATCTACACATACAACATGGCATGAATTAGGATAGAATAATACACGGGTGTGTTTGTCTAAAAAGACAGGATCATAAAACATTTTGATTGAAAGTCTCTTTATTTTTGTTTGAAAGAACGAGACATTTAACCCAGATAAAAATAACAAAGTGTTGACTGCAAACTAGTGACCATTGCATCTTGTTAGACAAACTCATAGTTATTCAAATTTCAATAATATTGTTTGACTCTAGGAGAAACTGGAATGGAGCTCTCAACCATGAAAATTTGTTTGGAAATTTGTCCATTAATAATGTATTTCTTTTTGCCATTGCCAAGTTTTCGTAAAACATTTAAAAGATTTGAAGCTTTTCATAAGTGCTAGAATAAACTATACAAGTTCAAGGTTTTTATTTGGGACTTACCTTCCCTTTAATCATTTGTACTTCCATACCAAGTGCCTAGAGTAAAATGAATTTATGAGCTGTAATAGAGGTTACTGAATAGGCTGCAAACTACCAAACCAGTTTGTTTATTGAGCATAGAACAAAAAAAGTATTGAAAAAAAAAAAGACTTAAAAAAGCAACAGAAGACATACTTGTGGAATGACCAAAATATCACTGAAAATTATTGCTGCATCCAAATCAAATCGGTTGATAGGCTGAAATGAAAAGTTTATTAATTATAAC
This sequence comes from Turritopsis rubra, assembly GCA_039566895.2. Classification (NCBI taxonomy): domain Eukaryota; kingdom Metazoa; phylum Cnidaria; class Hydrozoa; order Anthoathecata; family Oceaniidae; genus Turritopsis; species Turritopsis rubra. The sequence continues at coordinate 13,593,477 of CM077618.1, read as the reverse complement.
AGTGCTTAAATTGAAAAAGGCAAAATAAAATGACAAATAAGAACAAATAAATTACAAACAGGCTGATTGACACTTGCTATCTGAAGTGAGCACAAAAGATGTACATTCCTGTGAGTGCATTTCGTACCGAAATTATGACTGGAGTAATGATTATGATTATAAATTTTAAAAATAAGTGATATCTTTGAAGCGAGGAGAAAAGCTCCTAAAGAGATTCTTAATACTCCGCTGATGAAACTGAACTTGAATGTTCCATTATTGAACTGAAGTAATGATTTAAATAGGTTAAAAGGTTCCATTTAGAATCAAAGTTTTTGTAAAAAAACATGAAAGAAATGAATATACCTGCATTGTTACTTGGCATGCTAGTTCCGGACTCCTGCAAACATCAAAAAATTCATGTTCTTCCCTGACCTTTCGAAATTCTTAAAAAACAAACAAGAACACATTCAAAGAACAAGAACAAAAAAGGATGATTTTCAAGATGTATTTTCAACACATGTACTGTCAACAAAATTAATACATTAATACAGATACTTTAATGTGACTTTGATTGTGTTTACCTTCCATATAACGACCAGCTTGTCTCATCGCCCATACGGGAACTCTTGATACCGATTCTCCTCGAGCAGCTCGTAAAATCAAATCATTTTGTAGAGCAGGAAAATCATGATCATTTGTCATTTTATTTTGCTCTTTCTAAGAAAGTATAAAACATACCAAGAAACCTTGACATCATCATTCAATCAGGAAGAAAAACACTATTATACACTATATAAAAAATATATTATAAAAAATACTGTATTTCCTTTAGCCACCCTTGAATAAATGCCACACATATGGAGTGAATAAGAGAAATAAATGCTTCCCTCTAACAATTGACTCTCCTAACTTTGAAGCACCTAAATGCAGCATTTATTAGAACATAAATGCCAATAAGAAGGGAACAATCAAGCAATAACATGTCAAGAAGACATGTCTAAAATCTTTGTATTTCTTGTTTCCGTTTATCAACCAATAAGATCCTCAAACTGTAACTACAAAATAAACCTCTCTCTTGTATAAAGGCCGCCCACCCTCCAATAAATGCTGCACTTAAAACCTTCAAATTCTTATAAATGCTATGGTGTTCAACTTAATGAAATACAGTATTCTAATTTTTAAATTGGAGAGTGGACTGATATTTGAAGCTGAAGTTCTCCAAAGAAAGCAATATTATATTCTTAAGTATCCATTTATTCTTGAAATTATAAGGTCAAATTATAATTAAACCACTCTTATAGCTGACACCAAAAAAGGTGTCAGTTTAGTGGATGTTTGGATTTCAAGAAGAAGTGTCTGCTACAATGAACAATGTCTGTTTATAGAAAATTTTGATTGTAATATCTCTTCCAGGTTGCAGCAATATAATACACAATATCTAAAATGTCTTTTCTTTGTTTTTGTTTTAATTCCAGAAATCCCAAATGCACATTGAATAAATTTTCCTAAATGGCATTAAGAAAACTTCATTTTCATTTTGATACATTGTTTATCCTGACTTGACCCAAATTAATTTTGTGCATAATGGTTAGAATGAATGTTCTTTGAAGATGGATTTGGTGATGATTATTAAAGAATAATGAATCTCCTAATATTAAAGTAAAAATATAAGAAAATTAATTATAGAATCAGCATTGAAAAAACAGCTCCAAAAAGGATTATATTTTCGACATATCTTTTACTTTTCCCCCAATCTCAGATTTTATCGTATCTTCCCAATTGGTTCCATCGAAACATACAACTTTCACTTCTTTTACGGTACTCTGATCTAAGCAATGGGGCATTACACCAACTCCATCTGGATTTGAACGTGGTGTATAGAAGCTTTGAACTCCGCATACTTTACAGAAAGTGTGCTTTGCTTGTCGGGTATTGAACGTATATGTTGTTAAATATTCCTCTCCTGTTACTAACGTGAATTTACTTTTTGGAACAATAAAATGTCTGTTCTGCTTTTTGTTGCAGATTGAACAATTGCAGTCGACACATTCAAGAATTTCAGGTGCAACTACTTTGAACTGTACTTTCCCACAATGACAACCACCTTGATGTACTGCTTCCATTTGAATAATTCTCCAATTCTTTAAAATCTAATAGTATTACAACCAATTTTATATTTTACAGTGAAATTGTGCAGGCATCTGCATGTGTGGCCTTAGAACAAAAAGATATATAAGCATTATTAGACAATAGTTCGGCACATTCTTCTAAAACAGCACTATTTCCCCAAGAGAGTAAGAATTTCCAGAATAGAAAATAAAAACCTACCTGATATTAAGGAAATCGTTCCTAAAAACCTAAAATCCATTTTTCAATTTCCGCACTTACCCCTTGCAGTGACAATTCTAATTAAGAAGGACTAGGTGGTTTGAGTTCACATGGTGAACTTCTTGTTATATGAGATGGTATATGATGATGTTGTCAGCCTTCTTCTTTATTTTCTCAACAAACAGAATTTTGCATTGTTTGCTGTCATGGTTAGGTTCAGTCTGTTTTTTACAGCAGAACTGGTGGTGTAATATTGGGGAAAACAAACACATAATCAAAGACATTTTTTCTGTTTTCTGAGTTCTGTTTTTCCCCAAAATAATGTCAGACCTTTATATAAATAAAAACACATGATATTGCGCTCTATCTGTCATCTCATACCATGACCGAATCTTTGCAAATAATTTGTTTATCATAAAAATTTATATTCTTTTGTTGCACGACAAATTCCAACACTACTCCAACCTATAAAAATTTTCTGATCGCCAAAAATTGCACACTTCATCAACGATCTTCATGATCATCATCATGCGGAAAATCTACCATTTTCTATTTCTCATGTTACATAACACACGAATTCATCCAGTTCATCAATATTTCACACCCCAAATTAAAATTCCACTTGTTATTATAATAGTAATAATAATAATAATCGATATATTCCTAGTTCCATAATTTACATGGTTCTTCTTCTAGAAATGCGAGGTTTATAATATGTATATGCATTACGTGTATATAAATTAATTTTTTATTTTTTTAATTTTTTTATAAATTTTTAGCAATAGCTTTGCCCAGTAAATATTTAAATCCCTTTCGTTTGAAACTGTATAATGTATCACTTTCTCGGACGGTCTTTGGTAGGTCGTTGAAGATTTGTTTGGCGTCACTTTGGAAGGATTGGTGTTTGTTGTTGCATATGATGGTAGTAGGGTCAATATTTTCGTGATTATTTCTAAGGTTACGAGTATTTTTCTTGAGTTCAATGTGGATATTTTCGGGTGCATCTATTTTTTGGATACCTTTGAAGGCGATGACGGCAGTTACGTATTCAGATCGTTCCTTTATTGGGAGCCATGGTATACCGAGTACGTCCTTGACGTCCACACGTTTGTTCCAAACAAATCCAGCAGCAGCATTTTGCACTTTCTGAAATCGTTTTTGAAGATACTCTGGTAGGTTTTGGAGAATTGCGTTGCCATAGTCTAGTTTTGAAAGGATGAGAGTTGTTGCCAGCTGTTTCCTTAGATTAAAGTTTACCAGTCTTTTTAGGTTCCGTAGGGTTTTTAACGTTATATAGCAATTTTTTACCACATTGTTGATGTGTTCATTCCAGTTAAGATGTTGATCGAATGTGACACCTAATAATTTTGTAGACTTGTTCTAGATTATCACCATTGCATGCAATATGGATTTTGTTATTATCAAGCTGGTGTGTACTGGAAAGTCGTTTGGTAGAGAAAGTTATTAACTTTGTCTTCTTGTTATTAAAGACGAGGTTTGATGACGAAGACCATTTTTGAAGTTCATTTATGTCGTCTTCAAGTTTCTTGGTTGAATCTGGGAGTGCTTTTGGAATTGAATGGATGTATAACGTAGTATCGTCTGCGTATTGGATGGAATTTGAGTGTTTTATGTGGTTTTTCAGGTCTGCCACGTAGAGATTAAAGAGGACAGGTCCCAGTATGGATCCTTGCGGTACACCAAAGCAAGAGTTAAGGATATTTGAATTCTTATCGTCGATTTGAACGTAATGTGATCGGTTTGAGAGGTAGTCAGTGATCCAGAAAAGGAAGGATTTGGAGATGTTCAGTTTGTGGAGTTTATAAATTAGTGTTTTAAAGTCAATTGTATCAAAGGCTTTTGAATAATCTGCAAAAATAGCGATCGTTATTTCACCCTTGTTCATTACTCCACGTAGTTTTAGGAGACAGGACATGGCAGAATATGACTTTCGAAAACCGAACTGTGTTGATTGATAGAGTGATTGTGAGTCTATGAATTCACAAAGGTGTTGCAGTTCCACTCTTTCATAAACTTCAGATAAAACGGGAAGGACTAAAATTGGACGATAATCAATTGGTGACGAAGGATTTGCGACTTTTGGAATCGGTGTGATTTTTGCTTGTTTCCACTCGTCAGGAAATTTATTGGTTCGGATGAAGTTATTAATGATGTGAGTCAATGATGATATGATGTGTTCTTGTACAGGTTTTAGAAGATTAATTGGTAACTTGTCTGGACCTGTAGAACAATCGTTACGTATTTTCTGAATGGCTTCTTTGATTTCATCATAGGTTGTCAGCCTATCCTATCTTTTTATGCCATCATCGCTTATCCACTTCATTTCTTCCAAATTTTTTAAACAAAATTTTTCACACTACTTTAATTTAGCTAATCGTTTGTCTTAAATTTTGTAAATCAAAAATTTACTATGGATATGTTAGAGACAGGGAGACAAAAATGTCTAAAATCTAAATTTTACCGTAATTATTCGTATTAGAACCTCTCTCGACTAAGCGCCGCATGTGAGGTGAAAATTCATAATAAGCGCCGCCCTCGAATAAGCGCTGCAATATGATGCAAACGGCGGCGCTTATTACAAAAAAAAGTAATTAAATGCTGTGGTTATTTCAAAAAATGGAAAATACCCGATTACCTAAAATAATCTCATGGTTATCAGCGAAATTTTGGATGTTTTCTTATTAGACAGCACCAAATATCATGTGGTGCTGTAAGGAAATTTGCATTGGAAACTTCAAAAATGAGCACCGCCCTTGAGTAAGGGCTGCATCTAAATTTTTGTAATAATTGGCGCAGCGCTACTTCGAGTAATTACGGTATTGCAATGCAGGATTTATCAATTAATTTATTGCTATCCATCGGAGTTTTTTTTAAATCAAAGGAGGTAATGAATATTGGACAGAGGAAAAACAAATTTCCTCGTAAAACCCAATCTTTCTCAGGATTTAATTTTACCGATTTTTTGCAGGAATTCGAGACAAATTCACAAAAGTCTTTTGTTTGTATATTTTTTTTCTGTGTGTACTTATTTTTGTGAAGCGCAAAATTTAATTTCTGTCCACAATTTGAAAAGAAATTTTTAACGCACATCAATTTTTTTAGCACAGACAAATGCATGAAAAATCAATATTTTCATACAATCCTTGCGCAGTGATTTTATGCGAAAAATTATGAATGTGTTTACATGAAAGCCGTACTAAACTCAAAGCTGTTTGAAATCTCAGTACGGGTAGAAATAGTTTTCTTTTACATGAAATGGATTGTTGTTGTTGTTGTTGTTGTTGTTGTTGTTGTTGTTGTTGTTGTTGTTGTGGTTGTAGTATGTGCATGCTTATTAACACATTTTATCATAAAGCGATGTATACCTTAAAAAGGCAGAAATTTTGGGGGGCTTTTAATTTCGCGATTTTAAAAATTAGACTTATTCGCGGTTTAAATTTTCTGTAATAAGCAAAGTAATATTTGCAAATTTTGCAAATTTTTGAATGTATTTAAGCGGGTGTGAAATGGCTTTTCCGAGTAAATTAATTTTGCGGATTGTGCCAAAATCCATGAAAATCAAGTCCCTTAACTAATTTTTGTGTGTTCGAGCTAAAAATAATTGTATTTTGCACGTACTCATTTACAGAATAACATGTTTTCCAAAGTTTCGGTGGGATAATGACTAAAATGTTAGAAATTTTGCGATCATAACTTTTCGTGAATGGTCAAAAAGTGAAAAAAAGATTGTGGTGTAGATCTTATTTGGAGGCAAAGAATGTGACGGAAAATTTTGCAATGGAAGCTCCTAAAAATTTTGTGACATTTATTTTTCCAATTTACACCATTTTTTGTAGTTTTCCGACATTTATTTTCGTGGAAACAAGCTGAATCGAAATATTAGTTTTTGCTTTGTATTTTCGAATTGAGGCAGAAAAGAGACACTTCTATAATTTGCTAATAACGAAAAATACTAACATGCCATGCAATGAATCACACAGCTTTTCTTTTTCCTACCAAGGGAGGCCTGACTGATGATACAATATTTTCGTGAAACACTTTATTTTCCTTAATTAGAACCCTGTACACAGTAATATATTTTAAACCTTCGCAAAATTTTCTGTCACATTTATTTGATCCCGCAAAAATTTATGTCCTAAAGGTATTCAAGACAAAGGGATAAAAAGGGCATTCTTCGTCAATAATGTTTATTATAAATCGGGTTCTCCCCACCCACTTATTTTTCTATGGTCCACCTCCATTGACATGCTTTGTAATTTAACTCCCTATGGAGTTTCCATGTTAACAGGTTTTAAATGAGTCTGTTTTTCTGGATTTACTGGTTGTGCGAGGGGCTTGAGAAGTTGTGTTGATTTTAAAACGAAGAAAAAGCTGTATATAAATACTCAAATTTTGTGGAATCTACCAAAGTGGAATTTATGAATACTGACTGGATCTTTCTGTAACAAATTAAAAAATTCTCCATAGTTTTTCGCGTTTATTTAGATGTTTTGCTAATCGAGGAATAATACCCCATTAGCAGTGACTTCAGCTTTGTTGCTGTATCGATTTTTCTTTGTACCTCCTTGGATGTAGTTGCAAACAGGTAATGATAATAATAGGCCAATGGAAACAATGGGGGTCAATTCACCGGGGTCAATTTTCTAGGAGGGGATAATCTTCAAGGGGGAAGGGGGGTGGGGGGGTGCGACTCTCTGGACACGCTTTTTATATATTAAAAAAAAAACAACTACATTAACTCTTTTTACTTTAAAGATAATAATGTTTTTTTTTATTCGAATATTTGAATGTGACACGTTCTCGTTGTACAACAAGTCAATTACTGACTTTAGAACGGGAACGTAACAAAGAAACGTTCACGTCGCCGTTCTACGTATTGTTACTTGAGGACACTAATGTATCCGGATGTATACATGTAGTAAACATATAAAACAATTCGCTAAGAGAGTCAACTTCATCATAACCTCGTCCCCTCTGTTTCAAAAATTAGGTCTCCTTAAGCTTTTTGACATTGTAAAATTTTTAAATATATCTTTTATACACAAGGTCCTTAATGAGAAACTTCCAGTTATAATTCCCCCAAAACGAGGCTTTGAAATATATCCAGGATTTTACGGTATGTCCATAACATTTTAACCTTGACCCCAAAATATACCTTCTTTTTCAAACAATTTCGTTTTATTCAGACCATCGCTTTCAATATTCACTTATAATTATTTATATTTGAAATTTTATTTTTGCTCAGTTAAAACAAACTTTTACTTATATCAGTATAACAATACTCAACCTCTGTTGCATGTTTTTAAACTGATGTGAGAAATAAATAACTCAATTTACATTATCATACAAGACCTCGTGTATTTTCAGTCAGCCAAAAGTTAAGAATGTCTCTTTCACCATAAGTTCTCATATCAGTAAAATTCATGGTGTAAACCTTGTAGAATATGGTTGGGTGATTGAGTTTATGAACAACTTTTGCCTCGTCCTTTTCAACACTTTTATAAACGACATTTCTGACGTTCTGATTGGAATGAAACGACAATTGTAACAATTATCAATTGCATCAAAATGATATTACCCACGATGAACAGCACGAAAAGAGAAACGCTCGAAAGAAACGAACATGGCAGGCAATGACAATCCTTAACCTTCGGGGATTTACGGCATCACAATTGGGTGGAAGAATATGTTTCTTCCGAAGTGGGAGTTTTGCGCATCCGGGGTGCCGTTTTTGCCATCACAATTCACAATGATTTTTCACGTCACTATAATACCGGCTTTCTAAAGGACTTTAAAGAAGTTATTCCTAACGTAATAAATAGACCTTTCCCAAATTTCTGATTAAACACCGTATTACGACCGTATTATCAAGCTGTATTGGGACGTAAGTTTTGGGATTTTCAAAAGTGAAGAAGGTTACTTTGTCCAGTAAGATATATTCTGTGGCTCGTGACTCCATGTGAAAAAAGAACTCACACAATGAAATGTAACTAGCTATATCTACTTAGAATCTTTAGGTGTCAGAATGTAATAGTAGAGTAGTATACCTCTATGAATGACTTGAAAGGGTTACGTTAGTGGAAAGTAAAGGAACATTCCTGAACCGTCAAAGCATGTAGACAGTAATGACTATTACGTGGTTGATTTGGATCTTACATCAAGACCATTTAAGAGAATTTGTGTGCTCATAAAAGATATTTAGACCATTTTTTCAATACTTTTACTAGCTAGTGCTAAAATATTCACACTACTGTGGAATTTCGCTTAACATTCACACTACATTTTCATTATACAGGTTAGTTGCTTGTGTCGTCAAATAAAGTAAAGATGCTGAAGATGTTACGAGCGACACTGTTGAAGACGATGATGACGTCACCAGTGACGATGTGTGTTGCAAATATCCCAACTATTTGAAATATCGAGAAATAGTGTAACCTTTCTACAGCGACATCCCATATAGCGGACTCTTTTTCCAGGAGCGGATGCCTTTTCTCCTTGAAATCCAAACGTCTGCTTAGCGGAAACCTCCTTATAGTGGACACATGTTTTTGGTGCCGATGGTGTAGAGAGATTTGACAGTCACCCTCAATCACCTTTTCCAAGGAATAAAGACGACTTCGTATCAGTATTTAATTGTGAACAGTTATGGACTAATGTTATTTCCATGAGCTATGAATTCACGAATTCATATGATTTTCCTAATTTATTTGTTTCACACTATATTCTAAGTCCAAAATGCAAATGCATCTAACGAAAAAATATATTTCGAATATAAAAATTATGAAAGAAAGTGCACAAATAGTTTCAGAGAATTCATACATACCAAAGACATACCAAAAGATACAAACAAGTTGTTTGACCTGCTTAAATCGCACTGTTTGACCTGCTTAAATTGCACGAAAAAAAGCTTTTAAAGTTAAAGAAAAAAAAGTAATTAAAGACGACCAATGGAGGCTCCGCTACCCAAAATCCGGAGAGACTGACTCTGACCAATTTGACATTACCCTGATGCTAATCCTACCCAGAAATATATGCACACTGAACCAAAGGGAAGTTGATCTTATCAAAGAATGCAATGAACTAAGAAACTGTGTTGCTCACCTTGGCGAAGTTATATCAGAAGAGGATTACAACGAATATAAGGACAGGTTTGAACTATGGTTTAAAGACATGGGAATGCTTGAATATGAATGGAGAATGTTAAAGAACTGCATCCTCTATAACGATGTAGGTAACCTGAAATTTGGGTTAAGATATCCGAGCCACAATTTTGTCGGTCGAGAGAAACAGCTCGAAAAGATACATTCAGTCCTGCATAGAGAAGGTCACGATATGCTTGTCTTAAAAAATTGGTCGGGGGTAGGGAAATCCGAGTTACCGAGAATGTGTTGTCAAAGTTATGTAAAAGATTATGAAAATAACATTTTATTTATCAATTCGGAATCTAAAGGGACCCTTGAAAGTTTTTTTGTGGATTTTGGTAAATATATCGATCTCCTAGCTGCAGGTGAGACTTTACAATCGATTGGAATGAAAATCTTGATCACACTTGTTTATAATTTTTGACAATATTTGACAATGCTGACGAAACGAACATTTTAGATGATTTTATGTCAACAATGCCCTCTAATAATGTACCTAAAATAATTATAACAACACAAATGCATTTTTGGAAACAGGTAATCAAACAACTCGAATTGTTGCCACTGGAAGTCAAAGAAGGAATGATATTTTTCAAGAAAGAGATAGGGGATGATATAAATCTTTCAGACTGCAAAAAATTGATCAATGGACTCAGCTCATTACCAATTGCACTACAATTAGCTTCATCAAACATTAGCAAAAGAAACATTAACATTAGTGCATTCTTGGAGAATCATGACAAAAAGTTCAGCGCATTGTGGTCAAGTACAGATCCGAAAAAACAGTGTTAATGACATGGGAAATGGCTCTAGATCACCTAGGAAACGACCCACTTGCGATAAGACTAATACGGGCGTTTTCGCTGATGGATGGCAAATGTATCGATGAAGATCTTCTTATACAAATGGAAGGTGTCAAGGAATTTCAATTAAAAGAATCTTTGTGTAACTTAAAAAAGTTTTCTCTAATTGGATCAGCGGAAAAACCTATGACCGTAAAAGCTCCTTCGTAAATCTACACAATCTTGTTCAACACGTCATAAGAACAAGGCTGAACGTTAAGGAACAAATGATAGCTGTAACTGATTTGTTTCAATTGTGTCAAAACTGTATAGACACGATTGATAACAAGGATCATCAAAACTTTGGAGATATGTGGTTGCAACATATTTTTTCAGCAATGGAAAAAATAATAACAGCAACCCTCCAAATGTCAGGTTTAATTCATAGTGTCATTTGGCATTCTTTAAATGCAGCAGTAAATATGGGAAAAGTTAGATCAGCCATGGACTTCATAAACAAATGCAATATAAAATTAACAATTGAACCTCACAGAATGGCAGAATTTGAAGCGCATATATTACTCGAAAGTGGAAAATACGATGACGCATTTGAACTGTACAAAGATATTTTGAGATATAAAATACAAGTCCTTGGACCCAGACCCGCATCTACTTTCACATCGAAGAAAAACTTATCATGGTCATTAAATTGCCAAGGTAAATTGGAAGACGCAATTAACATGTACAAAGACGTTTTGGATTTTGAAATATCAACACTCGGTCTCGAGCACACAGATACGTTGGAAACTATGAATAAAATGGCAGATTTGTTATAATCCCAAGGTAAATACGAAGACGCGATTAACATGTTCAAAGAAGTTTTGGAATCTTATAAAACAACACTAGGTCCCGAGCATCCATCTACATTGACAACGAAGAATAACTTAGCGGTATGGTTACGTTCTCAAGGTAAATACGAAGACGCGATTTACATGTTCAAAGACGTTTTGGAATCTCAATTATCAACACTAGGTCCCGAGCATCCATCTACATTGGGAACAAAGAATAACTTAGCAGTGTCGTTATCTTGCCAAGATACGACGAAGGTGTCTCGGTAATCCACCTATGTTGAGAACCATAAATTATTTAAGAGAGTTACATTTCCAATGTGAGTACCAAAGGATCAGTCAAAATGTACGAATTAACATGTCAAGAACTGTTGATATCTCAAATATATTAGCGCTTACATTTGTGCACTCTACGATGTTAACAGGGCATTATAGATGATAGACTATTTTCGTTGGCTTGGCAAGGTAATTACGTAGGTGATGGCGTTTTCCTCTTGGCCATTGGTTAAGTTGACCTAGTGGGCAAAATCTTCAAAAGATCTCTGTGGAAGAGTGCTTTCTATAAGAATGACAAGCAATATTGCCTGCTGTTTCGATTAAAAAGCACTTCGCCACAGAGCCTTTTTTCCACTGGGAAGGGAAATCCGACTTTTTAAATAATGCAAATTCTTCAACAATCAAATCTTACTTACTCTTCTTAATTAGTTTTTGATTGTTATTATGTAAACGTTTTACAGGGAATAGAGGGTGCATAGATGATTTTCTTGTTAACATTTTAACGTTTGTCACTTTTATGTGACTGTTGTTTTACGCACTTTCAACGACAACGTTTGAACGACAACGTTCAGACGTTGTGAAGACGTCCATAAAATGTTACAACTTACTTACTACGTTACTACTTCATTACTACTTATGGTGAAACTAAAATCAATGGTAAAAAAACTCTTGAATTAATATCATGCAGTATATCTGACAATTTCTACTCACCTGTTTTTTAGGTTAGCGTAGGCGTTTTCAAGGTCAGTCAAAAAAAGTGGAGGAGTCCAACGTAATGATATTTCTTTCAATCTTAAGTGTCGATTAGGTCACTTGCACGTTTTTCTTTTCTATTTTAAATGACTGAACTCTCCTCCATAAATTTTGACTGAGCTCTCCTCCATAAATTTTGACTGAGCTCTGGCTACGTTAGTAGCAACAACGTTTTTGTTTCTCTGTTTATAATCCTCAGAAAGACGTTTGTTGTATCCGTGATTTCACCACCATTGATTACTCCTGAATATCCTCCATTTTTATAATAGTACTAGTATCCCGGGTAAAAACATTTTACCGGTTCACTTTCCCCCATGAGTAGTTACCCATATCCCGTGATTTTCCTATCAATATAGGGGTGACCGAAAAATAAAATCGCACAATCCAAAAGGATAAGTAGTACCATGTTATAGAGCTCGAAAAGCTGATCAAAAAAATGTATGGAATCGCCTGTGTACAACGTACCGTCACGAAGATATCGTCGATCAAAGATTTCGATGACGTCACAGCCACCCAAAAAGTTTTAGACCCAACTTTTTTTTTCGTCATCCCATCACCCAATATCGCAGACCCCAAAGTGATGTCAGTTATTCCCATTGGTTCTCGAGATATTTGCCCTTAAATATCGCGTTCTATTTAGGGTGCAATGCAATGTGCCCACTGACGTCGCGCTACTCCTATAATACTAATCGCCATTAAAGTCACAATTCAGTTACGCACGATCTAAAATTTCAATTATAACAGTCCATACAAACATTTCGTTCCCAGTCCTTTTATCCACACTGACCAAACTAAAAAGTGGATGCACACCTCGCTATAAGTATATAGACTAGTATCCCGGGTAAAAACATTTTACGGTTCCATTCTTTAAGAATCATCATCATAAATATAAAAATGATGTTGTTATATTCTCCAACTATTGAGTGAAAGCGTAAATTTAAGCCTTTGCCCGGGATACCTGAATCAATTAAAATGCGAATCGTAAAAAAAGATTATACCTCCTCAGTATACACAACCAAAGTGTCATTCTTCTATGAATTCATTAAATTCTTTATCCCAATTGCTTGTACCGTGATTATGTAAAACCATATTGGCACATTCGTCACACTCGTATTTTTAGATATTATTGCTGCTGTGTTATTGTTATTGTTATTTTTCAAGCGAATATTTGTGGCTGTTTTCAAAAAAGTCAAAGCTCTCCCCCAATGACGATGATTGAAGATACAACACCCCCTCCCTATACCCCACATCGCCAGCCGGAATTAAAGGTCTTTACACTGTACTTAACACCCCCCAGGGTTTTGTTATTATATATATGTTGTTTGTTTTGTTAGTAGGGAAGGAAGTTAGGAGGAGGGAGACAGACCAACACTGAATGTCTCAACATTTTAATATTTACATTGATCACATCTACATATTCTATGATGGTTCTCTAAGTTATTCCTGTATCTATATCATATATTTATTAATTTAGTACTGTTTGTTGTATTTGATTGTTGTTTGTTTTATATATTATGTCAGTGGTGGGAGGGGAGGGAGTGTGCAATGTGTGATTTCTTTCCAAGTTGCTGTTTTGCTGCATGATGTGCATTTAAGGGGAGCCTAAAAATATTATATATTTCAAAGGAATAACCATTGCATTGCATCCTCCACCGTCGACACTTTTCATTGTCTTCTTTCACATACAAACACGCAAAAACATATAAAACCCGTAAGATGGAGTTAGGACTATTACTTATACCCAAAAGAAAAACCAATTTGCTAGCGCAGTGTTTTACTTACCCAGACAAACTTGTGAGAAATTGACCGTAAAAAATCGTCAACCTCACACGCAAAATATTTTACCAAACTAAAAGTGGTATGCACACCTCGCTATTAGTATATAGACTAGTATAGCGTGTAAAACCTTTTTACAGGTTCATTTTCCCTATGAGTTACTGCCTCCACGTGCTCTTCCTTTTTCAAAATATAGGGGTAACGAAAAATAAAATCGCAAAATTGCAAAGAATAAGTATCACTAAGTTGGAGAGCTCGAAAAGCTGATCAAAAAACTGTATGGCATCGTCTGTGTACGATTTACCGTTACGGAGATATCGTCGATCATAGATTCTAATGACGTCACACCCATCCCCCAAAGTTTTAGACCTAATTTTTTTTCCTCACCCTATCGCCCAATATCGCAGCCCCGAAAAACGTCAGTTATCCCTATTGGTTCTCGAGATATTTGCTCCAAAACGTCGCGTTCCATTGCGGGTGCAATGCAATGTGCCCACTGACGTAGCGCTAGTCTTATAATCCTGATCGCCATTAAAGTCACAACTCAGTTATGCACGATCTAAAATTTTAATTATAACAGTCCATACGAACATTTCGTTCCCAGTCCTTTTATTCGCACTGATCAAACTAAAAATGTTATGCACACCTCCCTATTAGTATATAGACTAGTATCCCGGGTAAAAACATTTTTACAGGTTCATTTTTCCCATTAGTTTCCGTCCCCACCGCCTGTGCTCTTACTCTTTTCCAATATAAGGGTGCCGAAAAATGAAATCACACAATCCAAAAGAATAGGTACCACTGAGTTGTAGAGCTCGAAAACCTGATCAAGAAAATGTATGGGATCGTCTCTGTACGACTAACCGTTACTGAGATACAATATTGCACCCAAAGTGACGTCAGTTATTCCAATTGGTTTTCGAGATATTTGACCCTGAAAATCTTGTTCTATTCAGGTTGCAATGCAATGTGCCATCTGACGTCAATCTCCCTTTATAATACTAATGGCTTATATCTGGAAAACACAGTTACGCACGATCTAAAATCTTAATTATAACAGGCCATACAAACATTTAGTTCCCAGTCATTTTATTCACACTGACCAAACTAAAAAGTGGTATGCACACTCGCTATTAATATAGAAGATAAATAGGCTATATTTGGAATAAATATGAACCGGATTTTTTTATTCGGTAGTATATATATATACATATATATATAGTATATATAACGATCTGAATACGCAACTGCCGTCATTGCCTTCAAAGGTATCCAAAAAATAGATGCACCCGAAAACATCCACATTGAACTCAAGAAAAATACTCGTAACCTTAGAAATAATCACGAAAATATTGGCCCTACCATCATATGCAACAACAAACACCAATCCTTTCAAAGTGACGCTAAACAAATCTTCAACGACCTACCAAAGACCGTCCGAGAAAGTGAAACATTATACAGTTTCAAACGAAAGACATTTAAATATTTACTGGACAAAGCTATTGCTAAAAATTTATAAAAAAAAAAAAGAAAAAAAAATTGTTAATTTATATACACGCAATGCATATACATATTATAAACCTCGCATTTCTAGAAGAAGAACCATGTAAATTATGGAGCTAGAAATATATCGATTATTATTATATTATTATTATTATTATATATATAGGAGATTTTTTTACTCTTTCCAAAAAGTATTTATGTGAATAATATGTTAGCCAAAATCGAAAAAAAGCCTCATCCCCGTGTGACTTGGGCAATTTCTTTTTTCAGTCTGTATCACCAATGGGGTTATTTGCACGTATTTCTTTTATGTTTTAAGCAAAATGTCGCCGCGAAAAAGGTCTCTGTATTCTGATTGGTTCACAAAGTCAAGAAATTTTCACAGAGCCAATCAGATTGCAGAAAACTTTTCCTCCACAAATTTTGACATAACTCTAGATCCTTCACTGAGTCCTACTAAATATTCATTGTATTCTGTGTTCTGGTGTTTCGTCACAACTTTTATGACTGGAACCATCTAGAGGATAATCAATAGCTGTAAAGTATACACCAATTGAGCTTTATGGTTCTCCCCCCGGTTTTAGCAACCTTTTTCACCTCTAAATTGGTACCAGGCCTTTTTATCATCGATTTGATACTCTCTTGAGGAAAATTACAAATAAAAGTAATTAAGCTTTTTATTTAATAGGTTAATAGTTGAACTACGTTGAACTCGAGTTTGAATAATACTTACACGTTAAGAAAATACTCTCCAGTGAGACACCTATTGAATAATACTTACACATTAAGAAAATACTCTCCAGTGAGACACCTATTGAATAATACTTACACGTTAAGAAAATACTCTCCAGTGAGACACCTCTTGAATAATACTTACAGGTTAAGAAAATACTCTCCAGTGAGACACCTCTTGAATAATACTTACAGGTTAAGAAAATACTCTCCAGTGGGACACCTATTGAATAATACTTACACGTTAAGAAAATACTCTCCAGTGAGACACCTATTGAATAATACTTACAGGTTAAGAAAATACTCTCCAGTGAGACACCTAGTGAATAATACTTACACGTTAAGAAAATACTCTCCAGTGAGACACCTATTGAATAATACTTACACGTTAAGAAAATACTCTCCAGTGAGACACCTATTGAATAATACTTACACGTTAAGAAAATACTCTCCAGTGAGACACCTATTGAATAATACTTACACGTTAAGAAAATACTCTCCAGTGAGACACCTATTGAATAATACTTACAGGTTAAGAAAATACTCTCCAGTGAGACACCTATTGAATAATACTTACACGTTAAGAAAATACTCTCCAGTGAGACACCTATTGAATAATACTTACACGTTAAGAAAATACTCTCCAGTGAGACACCTATTGAATAATACTTACAGGTTAAGAAAATACTCTCCAGTGAGACACCTATTGAATAATACTTACAGGTTAAGAAAATACTCTCCAGTGAGACACCTATTGAATAATACTTACACGTTAAGAAAATACTCTCCAGTGGGACACCTATTGAATAATACTTACACGTTAAGAAAATACTCTCCAGTGAGACACCTATTGAATAATACTTACACGTTAAGAAAATACTCTCCAGTGAGACACCTATTGAATAATACTTACACGTTAAGAAAATACTCTCCAGTGAGACACCTATTGAATAATACTTACACGTTAAGAAAATACTCTCCAGTGAGACACCTATTGAATAATACTTACACGTTAAGAAAATACTCTCCAGTGAGACACCTATTGAATAATACTTACAGGTTAAGAAAATACTCTCCAGTGAGACACCTATTGAATAATACTTACACGTTAAGAAAATACTCTCCAGTGAGACACCTATTGAATAATACTTACACGTTAAGAAAATACTCTCCAGTGAGACACCTATTGTGATGTTGTTACTTGAAAAACTGGAAAAAGAGGGCAAGTTGGTAAATCATAATGGCGGATGCTTAAGTTCAATTGGGGTATACAAGCTTTGTTTTTTTTTAATGTGTGCCTTGCGAACCACAATCATCTTGAGGCTAACAAAACTAATAGTGTGCGAAAGGTGAATTCAGAAGTCATAGCAACAGGATAATTGGAACCATCATGACAGCCAAAGTAGTGAGATTTAATTATTTCAAAATAATTAGTGACGTAAGTCGAAACACAGTTTTAAAAATAGCAGCTCAGGTGCCTTGTTATTTCTGTCTGGATTAAATGAGGTAACGGTTATGCAATGCCTCGTTCTTTCAAACGAAAAAGAGAGACTTGTTTAGATTAGCACTCTCATAGTGAGCCAGCAGACATACTACGTCATTTTAACGTTCAAACAACTTTAAAACGTTCTAAAGACGTCTATAGAACGTTCAAATAACAAATGTCGTGTCGTGTCGTGTCGGACATCGCGTGTCTGTAAAAGAATTTATTATCTGCGTAGAAGGGCTACATTCGATACAAAAAATTCACTTTGGGGGGACAAATAATAACTTAAACAGTTAAGGAACTCATTGCATTGCATTTTTTCTATTTTTTCTAACAAATCGAATGTCACGTACTGCCCTCGCAAGCTCGGGCTTTACTTTGACGTCAGTTAATATTCTACGGTAATGCCCTCATAACCAGTTAGTATAGGGTTACCACATAACTTTGAAATGAATTACTATCAACAAAACTTTTTTATCATCTTTTTGCTTTTGTCGTGATTTCATCCTCCTAGATGTAATCTGTATCAACCAATGTTTCATTCTTTAGTTATATATTTTAATTACTGTATTGTAAAATGTGTAAAATTTAAGTAAGTGATTTTAAAATGATATTTTCATGGTTCAGTTAGTTTATATGTCTGTTCACGCACACACAAATTTTTTCTTAACTTATTAATGGACAGTCAAGAATAGGTGAAATCAGCTACGTGTATGTTACTCAAATGTTTTTCATAGTTTGGTATGCCCTCTTTTTTTCTCAGTTTATTTTATCATAGAAATCTCGTATTTCTATGATTTTATTATTATTTGTTTTTTTGTAGAATTTAATTTGTTTCTACTTTCACTAAATGAATCAGAAGTTTTTTGATTGGATTTTCGTTTATACCGGAGTATCAGCTTGCAATAAACCCTCAGAAACACATTGGATAAACATTAGGTTGGCCAGAAACGCAGGACGTATCTATTATTTAGCCAGTGTGATTTATTTACGAAATATCAGCGGTGGATCTAGGGTTAGGCAAAAAAAAGTGAAGGAGTATGAATTCTCTGTTAAAATTTAATTGTTGATTAGATTATTTGCACTTTTTTCTTTTTTCTTAATGACCCTACTCTCGCCTCCATAAATATCACCTAGGTTCTAGATTCGTCTCTTAATACTGCACATGTTTCCTTGAAATACTACGATTCTTTAATGAAACGCTGCGTAATACGGAATATTGTAAATGTTTTACGAAAAAAAATGTTGTAAATGCTTTATGAAGATCAGAGCTATGTTTCCATGTTGCTTTTGTACTGGGTAATCGAGCAAATGATCTTTTTCTGGCATGCACCACTTTTAATAGCTTACTACAGTTTCAAAGCATTTTTTGCTCCCTTTTGTTAGTTTGAGTAGCTTTTGCAAGTAAAAATATCTAAAGGTCGTTTTCCATTAGGCGGAATCGTCCGCGCGGACTTTACTTTGGTGGACTTTGCGCATAATCTATTGTTTGAAATTACGCCAAAGCCAAGTGCGAATGGACGATTCCGGATAATGGAACACGGCTTTAAAAAGGGGAACTTAATTCAGAAGGTACATTCTAGCCCTTTCTTCCATCTTTCTTCTATCATTACAAATAAGCTTTCAATATGTAATTGGTAACTATGACAACGTGAAACCGACTGACAAGTTTAGAATGAAAGGCAAGTTAGTATCAAAAATCAATACTTTAGAGACTGATGAAAAATCAATAATAAATCAATAATAATATATAAATAATAATATATAAATAATAATATATAAATGAAGCAACACATTCATAGCCTTCTCACAATAAAATTAGCAAAAATTAAACAAACTTTGGCATAGTAGTTGATATGGTATGGCAAGAAATTTTTGTGGCATGAAATTTTTGCAATTTTGCAGTGGAGTTCGAAAATTAAAATGTTAATAAAAAACCTTGTATTTTTAATCTTGTGTTTTCATTGAAATTCCTAAATCATTGCAAAGTCATATTTTTGATGTGTAATAACTGAAATTAAAATGGCAAAAAATTCAAAAACAAGACAACTGCAAAAATTTTTTCCCT
Organism: Turritopsis rubra; assembly: GCA_039566895.2. Taxonomy (NCBI): domain Eukaryota; kingdom Metazoa; phylum Cnidaria; class Hydrozoa; order Anthoathecata; family Oceaniidae; genus Turritopsis; species Turritopsis rubra. The sequence goes on along the minus strand of CM077618.1, from coordinate 13,573,780 downwards.
TGCAAACCACACGATGGGGAGGAATCAAGAACATAAACACATTCCCCTGCATTAATTTAGACAGCAGTCGAATATTACACAATATATCGTCATCATCACCATACTTGATTCGATTACTGTAGCATTCCTTTCTATTGTTTTTTTTTTTTTGCCATATGTACGACGGTTGACTTGATTTATTCTATTTTACTTTTAAAGAATGACAAAATGCACAAAAACATGGGTTTTCATAATCACAAATCATCACAAAAAAGTGAACAATGGGCCTGAATATTAGTGCCAGACATTGGAAATGTGTTTGGTGGAAAAAAAGTATTTGCCCAACGAAAGAACCTATCAATATAGACATAATTTATCTGGCGATAAATATCAAGCGTGGTCCAACGTAAATAAAAATACAAAGGCAATCAGTATCCTATCCTCAGTTAATTAAATCCTCACAAAACTTTAATTCGTGTTTTGCAAATTACTCTCTCTTTTATTATTAAGGTAGCTTTATCTATTCTCGACATGCTTTTTCGGTGCGATATTTTGTTTTCGACATGCTTAATAACCAGGTGATTATCAGAGTTTGTTTGCATCGTGATGTAATAGTTATGAAAGTGTTACAAGTAGCTTCAAGGGTAATTAGCGATAAAGAAAAAAAATATCATCTCTGTTTCCTTTGGGATTATTACGACACGTGGTTTTTACGGTATCTATTTTGTTATTTCACTGTTCCGTGTCTTATCTTTTTAAAAATTGGAGTTGGTGAAGCCAGCTGTGCTACTTTCACTTTTCATATCCGGGACTCTCAAACATCTTTCATCATCATCATTACAAAGTATACCCAAAAAATTTAAATTAGCAAAACCTAGTTCTGTAATGTATAATGTAATGTTCCCCGTTATGTGTTTACCTCGCTGCCTTCTTCTTCGCCACGTTTAGAATCGTTATCCACGAAACCCGGAACACCATTTTTAAAACCCGTTTCCCTAGCGAACCAATTAGAGATCGAATTGACGAGTGGGTGTTGAAGAAACAGGCAATAAGGAACACCGATACAAAGGAGGGTGCTATGAAAGGGCGGAACTAACTGAGACATTACACGCCTGAATGACTGAATGACTGACAGACAGAGGAAAATGAAAGATCAGCTGCCTCGCGGCGCTGACCAATAAGTTATTAAATTTTTGTTCGAATCCGGTTATAGACCGCGATCTAATTTTCTCCACATTTCGTAAGGTAAACGTGGCAGTTGAAAAGCCTGTTGGATATAACAACACATTATAACTTCCCAGATTTTCCAGGAAGCACTCTGACATTGCAGTCGTTTCTTATTAATATACCAAAAAGCCATAACCAACATGACACCAGTTTTTTATGTGGAGATCTGTAGAGTTTCACTTGAGCATTATTTTTGAAAAATAGTTCCAGCATTAACAAACATTTTACTCCTAACATAAGCAGATCAAGAACCTGGGCAAAATTTATGGAGGAGAGCAAGATTTTTAGAATACAAAATAAAAACGTGCAAGCAATCTAATCAACACTTAAGTTTTAAAAGAAATTTTATGACACTGCACTCCTCCACTTTTTTGCCTTACTCTAGATCCTCCGCGGCCTGAAATATTTGCGTTGTTTAAGAACAGCAGTCAGAGGAGGGGGGTCTATAACGTAGGCTAAATAAATGGAGTAGAATAAGGTTACTGAAAGTTGAAAAGAAAAACGTGTGAATGACCTAATCAGCACTTCAGTTTTAAAAGAAAGTTCATGACACCGTACTCCTCCACTTTTTTTTGCCTTACCCTATATACGCCGCTGGCAGTGTTTTCATAAAAGTATCGCAGTGTTTTCATAAATTCCTGCACACACTGGTATTATATTATAATATTATATTATATTATATTATATTATATTATATTATATTATATTATATTATATTATATCTTCTCTATGTATTCCTATGAATGTTATTTCTAGAGATAAAAAGAGCTAATATTGTCAGTTGCATTCAATTGGTTGAAAGCATCTTGAATAATGCGTAAAATGATAAAATTTATAAATGCACTCCTCCTGAGTGCTGTGTTGTTTATGCTGTTTACATCTCGTCTTTTTGTTTACAATATCGAAAAAAGAAATAACTGGAATGAGGAATACAGAAAAGAAATTCAGCAGCTTCTTAAAAGGTCGTTCAGAACAACTGCAATACCGAAAACTACACAAAAAAGCCTTCGTGATGTATTTTTACCTTTCAATGACGACAATGTCCATATAAGGAAGTTAAAAGAACTGCGAGAGTTTATTCACACAACACTTGATAAAATACAGAATGAGGGAAATTGTGACGATAAAAAATTGATTCGATGTCACAATTCGGTTCTTAGTGGGTTTGGTTCTACGATACATAGACATGTGATTTGCTTGCATATCGCTTTTGCACTAAACAGAGCTTTTATAATTGACCACGACTATAAAGATTTTGATGGTCTGGCCTCATTTACAATGCTAGAATCTGGAAAGTGTGGGGGTCTAAGAAAGATGTTAAGAAAAGTCAAGGAGGAGGAAAAATGTAATTTTAAAGATTCAAAATGCTATAAAGACAAATATAATTTTGAAATCAACAATGATTATAAACTCCTTGAATTTACAGCAGAAGCGGCGTTTCCCGCTCCGAAGTATATACCCGGCACAGTGCCGAAAAATATCCAGCAAGCTTTGGAAGAAATTGGTGTGAAAAGACCATGGCATTGGTTCACAGCACAGTTATTAGGTTACATGATACTTAGGCCGAAACAAGAGTTTCTAAAGAAAATGACCCGTCTGAAGAGAGAATTGCATTTAGAGAATCCGTTGGTTGGTATGCATATAAGACGAGGCGATAAAATAGGTTTTCGTTATTTCTTTATTTTATTATATTTTTTTATTTCTAGAATCTTTATACAGGATGGTCGTTTCAGTAGATACATATTTATCAATGAAGTAGTTCTTGTTTTCCAAATGAGTCCTAAAAAAGGTTAAATAAATATGAAAGAAAACAAAACAAAAAAGCAAGTAATGTTAATGAAGTTTAGGCTAGAACTCACAAGAACAGCTTAAAGAACCGAGTGTAAAGGTTAAAAATTCGTAAAGGCATGTAATATTTGACAGAGGATTGGTCAGGCTTAGAAGTATAGTGGAATCTATATAAAGGGTACACCCAAGCGTACATCTCTGTAAAGCAGACCATCTCTGTATAACGGACACTATTATTATGCACCAATGGTGTCTGCTTGATAGAGTTTCCAAAATCAGTAGAACGAAAAGTGAAGAAAACACAAAAAGGGAAAACATGTGCGGGTTACGGACTCGCATCTGGAGTTAATAAGGGAGAACTTTGAACTTCATAACAGAAAGAAAGAGAAAAAGGAAACACCCAACTGTGTGGTTTTGAACCTTAAAATTTTATGTTATGTGTTGCTTCTCTATAGGTTCTGAAGCTCATCTCATTGATGAGAAAGATTTCTACAATGCAGCAATGGAGTGGAGTAAGAACAAAACAAAAAAAGACGAGATAACGACATTGTACATCGCTTCTGGTAATATTTTATTGCTTTCTGAGTGGTAGATCAAAGGACTTTTCTTATGTCGGGTAACTTCCCTTCTCCTAATGACTCTTTGAACAGAAACTCAAGTAATCTTAATGTATTTTACTTTTGACTACCTTATTGAGCCTTAATGGCGTTAATGGCGTTTATTTTTAAGACTTGGCGTTAAAGGAGCCGAACCGATGTTTGTTAAATATTTGTCTGGTAAAAAGTCTGACCGTGGACTTTTGAAAAAAAATTGTGGTTAAACTTGGGCCGGCCTAAAAAGGGGCAATATGATACTCTAATGTTTTGTACGCCCTTGTGTCATGGAATAATTACTCCAGGTTTTAACCTGGAGATGGAGAAAAAATGGAGAGTCTGCGAGAACTGGAAACTTAATTTTCTTGGTTATTCAGGTGACCGTGGAGTTGTGCGCAAAATTTTGAAAATAGCTGACAAGTCAAAATTTCGGGTGGTTGGATCACCAACATTGACGTCATCCAATATTCTTCGAAAACGTGAAGACAGTAAAAAAGAGACGATGGAGAACATACTGATCGACTTGTATGTACTCCTTCACTGTGATTATGCCATAGTAACATTCAGTTCAAATATTGGGCGTTTATTATGGGAATTGAAGACGTCATTGTTTCCGTACAGTAACGCCCAAAACTTTAAATCAATGGATCATAAGTTATATTACGGATGGTACGACTATAACGCACGTGAGGTTTATTATTTGGCAAAAACCGATGTAACAGAGATTGTGACCGTCGACAAATTAGAGCTTACAAAAATTGACAAGGGAAAACTATATCATGCTGGCGGAAGGAGATCAATAAAACTAAAAAATGGTACTAGGATCGAAGTTGTCAAGGTGAGACCACGTCACGGAACACCAGGTTGGAAAGGATACGCTAGGTTAGAAGTTTTCGAACTGTGGCCTGGTCAACCACATTACATTAACGACGTACGTTTGTAAGCTTTATAGTGGATACACCTCAAAAAATTGTAGTTTTATTTACAAGACGCGATACTTCTTGTTTTTTACAATTTTATATAGGGCATTTTTCTCTCTTAGCGCGTGTGGTTATTTGTTAAAAGCTTTTTAATATTGTCTGAAAGAACGAGGCATAACCTACCCTTACATTCATTGATCCAGAAAAATTTAGCAAGGTTAACACTATAATAGCCTGGTTAGAAATCCATCGGTATATAAACTGCGTGTAGCACACGGATTCATCAATTGAGGATTATCGATTGAGGATTATCGATTGATAATGATCGATTGTTTTTTATAGAGACTTTTACCGAGTTTCTTTCTTAACACCAAATCTTCAAAAGTCTATAAGAAGGAGTGTTTTCTATAGGATCGGTCAGAAAAATTGCCTGCTATTTCAATAAAAAACCCACTCCTCCACAGAGACTCTTTGAAGATTTTGCCTACTGGGTAATTGACATGTTTAACCTGAATAGCCTTTGTTGTTCCTGCAGGTTAGACCGAGGCCGTAATCATTTCTAGAACAGGTTACTTTGCCAGTGAAAACTATTATGAAAAGAATGAGGGCACTAGTCTGACACTAAGAAATGTTGAAAGGTTTACACAGGAAACAAATTTTTGATGATGCACGGAATGGTCTAAAAGGATTATTCTAAAGTTATTTGTATATTGTCGTTGTTTAGTTAAATGATTAGTAAAATATTGAAACTGAGGCGACACATACGTTATAATACGGTGTTTAAATAGAACGTTTTTCGACTAATTTCTTAAAGTGCAATTGTATCCGTACAGTAAGGCACAAAACCTTACATCAATGGATCCTAAGTTATATTATGGATGGTACAACTGTAATGCACGAGAGGTCTATTATTTGGTAAAAACTGATGTAACGGACATTGTGACCGTCAACAACTTAGAGTATATATGATTGAGTCCTTTTAAGCTGATGGGACACGCATTTTATTTTTGTAGGATAGGTGTACAGATTCAGATCAGCAGTCTTTTCGGGAGATTGTCGGTATTCTTCGTTAAAATGTTACGTGGAGAAAAGTTGACAGTATGATCTAAACGAAATCTCTTCATGGAAGTGCGAGTGTTTTATGTTCTCTGAAAGATAGGGGAAAAGAAGAAGAAGATATACCTTTTTTATGGTATTTAAAGTATTTCAGCACATTGATTTCGGTTCAGCTCTTTTGCGTTTCCAATTAAATTAAGGGATTTATTTCTCAAACTATTTATATTTTCAAACTATTTATATTTATATTTATATTTATATTATATTATTTATATTTATATTATATTCTCAAACTATTTATATTTTCTCAAACTATTCTCAAACTATTTGTCCCTAGGTTTATGAAACTTGCTGAGAATTTGGTCTAGGTTATTCAAATCGCGTATACGCGATGTGTTTGGAATGCAAAGCGCTCGTCGACTGGACAAAAAAATAGCCTCTATAAGTACGAACAACTAAAAACCAGTCTAAAAGAATTAGACGGATTATTTATCCGTACCGGTAGTACTCAATGTTCCTCGATACAGAGCTTAGGGTTCATCAAAGTGACCTTTCACCACGTGTGTATCTAACCGTGTATCTGGTGGAACTTTTGGATATTTCTGGAATTTAGTAAGTTTCTATCGTTTCTACTTATCTATTATTCTTTTTTATGAAACTGTTAATTCAGAAAAAATACGCAGCATTACCTAACCTAATCAACATTACTCAATACACTCCTTCCAGCACTGTATAATTTTGTTATACATATATTTATATTTATAATAAATATTGGGATGTTATACTTAGTTCAACTGTGTTTTACTCTGATCTTCGTTTCTCTGTGTTGAATTTTATTTTATTACTTGTGCATGGTATCGAAAGTAATACAGGTCCAACTTTTTCAAAAGTAGTTCAAGGATCCTTTCATCCAAGGCGCGCCTTGATGAAAATTTGAACATAATGATCGAAAGTCAGATAATTCAAATTTATTTTCTTGGGATACAAAATAGTCTTTTTTCCAATGATACTGATCTGTTTAAAAACCATAAATGTCTCGCACTCAATGAGATTGGCCATTAAGTGAGGCGAGGTGACTCTCACAACTGTTAAAGAATATATTAATGCATACTTGAACCCAAAGAAGCGAAATATTCTTGATCCTGCAAAAGAAAATTTTGAAAACATTCCATGTATTTCAAAAATTTTGAGCAAATGCAAGTATCCGAAACAGATTACTACGATGCACTTAGCATTTCCTGCGACTCAGACTTTCAAATCCATTTAAAACGACCACCAGATTCCTGTTTTGTAAACAATTATTTTAGTGAAGGATTGCAAGCTTGGAAGGCTAACATTGATATTCAACCAGTTTTCAATCATTTCAAGGCCGTAACTTATATGTGTGCTTATTTTTCTAAAGCAGAAGATGAAACCTCACAGGCTATGAAACAAGCTGCAAAAGAGGCTGTTAGTTCTGATAAAAACCATTTTGAGCAAATGAAAGCTATAGCTCGGGCATATACTACAAAATGAGAATGTTCTGTTCAGGAAGCTATTTACTTAATTATGCCAGAGTTATGGCTTAGGAAAACTTTTCCAGGTGTAATATTTGCTAATAACAATCTACCTGAAAAACGTTATAGAATATGTAGAAGCAAAGAGGAAATAGATGAGTTGCCTGAAGACTGCACAGAAATATTTCAGCGAAACATGATTGATCGTTATATAGACAGGCCAAATCAATTCTTTCAAAATGGCAAATTTAGAATTCTGGAACACATTTGTTTTGCCCAATTTTTGTCCCATTACTATCTCACCAAGGAAATGTTTCATGAAACTGAAAATTATTTTCAGCCTGTTGTCCTCAATGATGAATTGATGGAATCAAATCATGCAGATTGTGGCTAAGAAAACCTACAATGCAGAAAGGTTAAAGCGGTTTTGCATTATCATGTGCCAAACAAAAATAAATATCCAGAGGAATATGCCCATCATTTGCTCTTTATGTTTTTTCCCTTCCGCAACGATGATGCATTAAAATTTTGCTAAATGTTTAGTATGAAGGAAATTATCGTACACTTGCTGAATCGAAAAGGACGCTGATTTCTCCCTTCTGTGTCCCTTCAAACGGAAATGCTGCAAGTTCGATTAGACTTATAAAGTAAGACTTGTTAATAAGAATCAAAGGCTATCCGATAGAGATTTGTTGTATCAGGTTATTTCTTCGCCTCCGATTTATAAATAAACACCAGATAGGTATTCTAATCCCTTTTTGGTTCTCTTCTCCGAGCGATTTGTAAATATGCACAGCATTTTCTTGTTGAAAATTGTATTTCCAGATGCGTACTTCCAGATGTTTGGACATAAAGTAGTAGTCCAATAATTTATAAAAGTTTATTGATGGAGCGTTATTTCAAAATATAATGTACATTAAAAATTAAAACCCTAATCAGTTATCAGTCTGGCATATGCATTCCCAATGGAGGACCACATCAGCTAGATCGTGCAGCCGCTCCCAGCAATTACTCAAGTTATATATTTAGCAATTGGACAATTTTTGATGTGACTAACCCTAAAGACACATGCACCAGATCAGCAGTCGAAAAATAAAGCACATTGCACCTTCACTGAATTCCTGTTTAAACACCGTGGTTCCTTTAACAATCTCCAATATTCTTTGTCAATAACTAACCGCCTCCCTCGAAATAATCACCAGATGAAGAATTCCTTGAATTAACTTAATCGAAGTAGGTAAAAACAAAAATTGGAAAAACCTTTTTATCACACATTCATTTACTTATTTCAAATGTCTTGCTGGGGGAGTAGTTGAGGAGAATCTTGTCAAAGTAGAATTCGAAATGAAGGGAACAGAGCAAGCTTTGAGATATAAGGTGTTTGAGTCAATTGTTTTAGCCAAAGGGAAATTGTCTAGATGGATAATATCAATAATTCTTTTTTAAGTGTTTTGTATTCTATATATATGCTGGCATATATTTGTTACAAGTAAACAAATAAATTAAAAGCTTGAATAAAAATCAGTTGAGGTCTCAAATTCTTCCCTAGGATAGAGTTGTTAAGTATACCACTGTGCTGAAAATATTGTCACTGTTTTACTTTATCATGAAAAAAGCAATGTGAAGATTGATGAAAAATGAGAAATGAAGCAGGTCATAACAATATTTAGTTATAAGAACAAATTAAGTGAATACTAATACATGATTTACAGTTCATATTTATTGTCCCCCTCTCAATCGTAGTACTAAATGAAGGGTAGATTCCTTTTGGATGTTGTAGTCGCTCAATGTTCGACCATCTTCGAGTTGCTTCCCAGCGAAAATCAATCTCTGTTGATCTGGAGGAATACCTTCTTTATCTTGGATTTTGGCTTTGACATTTTCAATCGTGTCACTTGGTTCCACTTCCAATGTAATGGTTTTGCCAGTCAAAGTTTTCACGAAAATCTGCATACCTCCTCTCAATCGTAATACCAAATGAAGGGTAGATTCCTTTTGGATGTTGTAGTCGCTCAATGTTCGACCATCTTCGAGTTGCTTCCCAGCGAAAATCAATCTCTGTTGATCTGGAGGAATACCTTCTTTATCTTGGATTTTGGCTTTGACATTTTCAATCGTGTCACTTGGTTCCACTTCTAATGTAATGGTTTTGCCAGTCAAAGTTTTCACGAAAATCTGCATACCTCCTCTCAATCGTAATACCAAATGAAGGGTAGATTCCTTTTGGATGTTGTAGTCGCTCAGTGTTCGACCATCTTCGAGTTGCTTCCCAGCGAAAATCAATCTCTGTTGATCTGGAGGAATACCTTCTTTATCTTGGATTTTGGCTTTGACATTTTCAATCGTGTCACTTGGTTCCACTTCTAATGTAATGGTTTTGCCAGTCAAAGTTTTCACGAAAATCTGCATACCTCCTCTCAATCGTAATACCAAATGAAGGGTAGATTCCTTTTGGATGTTGTAGTCGCTTAATGTTCGACCATCTTCCAGTTGCTTTCCAGCGAAAATCAATCTCTGTTGATCTGGAGGAATACCTTCTTTATCTTGGATTTTGGCTTTGACATTTTCAATCGTGTCACTTGGTTCCACTTCCAATGTAATGGTTTTGCCAGTCAAAGTTTTCACGAAAATCTGCATCTTGAAAATTTATTGCAAAAGTTGTATGAGTTCAACAGCTGTACGTCAAGCTTTTCCTATGTTTTTTTCTCGTATGAGAATTTATAAAAAATCTGCCGTATAAGTAGAATAAATTATTCATCGTTGAAAAAAATGATTGGCTAAGCTAAAACGAAATCGTTTTGATTGGTTGAATTTAGCTCTATTGTTAAAATAATAATAGTCAAGAACATTCCAGATTATTTATCCGGATCTCCTACGCAGAAATCGAATCGGTCTCCCAAGAGACAATCATGGAGTTTCAAATTTTTATCACAGCGATAAAGTGTTTCAAACTAGTTTTAATAATAAACAATCCATTGTTCCCATTTCCTCACTTCATTGTCCATTCATTTAAAAGCATGATAACCATGATTAAAAACGATGACCTCTAGATCACAACGTTTAATGTTTCCTCTCAAACCACAAACCGTGCATAACTACTGTGACCAACCAACAAAAACCATGACTCCCATAACACATCATAGAAATACGAAATTCAGAGGCTGTTGTGTACAGTAGACTATGTGTACACACACAGTGAAGAAGTCACGATTTAGTGGTTCACAAAAACCCCCACAAAGTCCTGGGACACCGAGTTTTGTTGAAAATATCCCAACAACAAAGTACACACTCGTTTTTAGGCGTGATATCCCACTTCACTAAAAATCATGTTGTTCTTTTTGCCGCAATTTTACTTTTTTTGTTAAACATTCTATACTTTGACAGAGTTGATTTAGTATTATAATATTGTGGGTATGCACAAGATTAGGAACATAAAAATGGCCGCTTAATCGAGCCAGTACGCTGTGCCACGATTCCTCCGCGGGAGTCATGGTTTTTGGTTAGGGCTGGGTGCTAGTAAGAAAGGATTCTGTGCTTCACGCTGCATGAGAATAACTCATCTCCCTCCATAGTCCTCCTTTTCGCGATGGTGGAACAAGCTAGGTCAAAGTAGGAAAAAACGAAACAAACACAAACATCAGAGATATCTCCCAGTAAACACAAGATGCAACAACCAGGAAGGGATAAGAAGCGAACGAATATTTCTTTTGTGCGATTTCATTGGTCAATACATTAGTTACAGAGACGAAATTTCATGAATACAAAATAAAAGTCTATTTAAAAAAACGTAAGCACGTTTCACTTTTCCAGTCGACATATTGGATTTTTTTGCACCATTTCTAAATCCACTTTATGACCAATCAAATCTCGTATATTCTTGATTCCGTATTTTATCATCGTAGGCCTGCAAGTAAAGAAACACCAATACGATATAAGATGTAAAATGAGAGATTTAAAAGGTATAAAACGAGAAGAACAAACTTAAGTGAATATTCACCAATAGAGGAAACATCGTTCAAGACATCGCTAATTTGTTGTTTACGTTAGTTGCTTTTGCAAAAGTTTTGCTATTGTCGAACACTCCGTACTTTTTAATAATATAATAGCAGAGCTTGAAAGTATTTAGCGGAAACCCAAAAGATCCTCAAAAAATTGAGGGATCCGCAAAAAACATCAGCTATATGTCTACCTATCACGGATTGGTATCTCAATATTCTGTGGTGAAAACTTTGTTATTTTGGTCTGGAATAACGAGATCATGGTGACGTCCTGCCTCATTCTTTCAAAAAAAAGAAAAGACTTTCAACCAAAAAGTCGTTAGATTGACACTCTCAAAGCTCGTCAGGAGTGTTAGAAGCATTCGTTGGGTAGAGCTCCTTACATTCGGATGGAAACCATGAACACAGAAAAATATAATACCTTTCCAATGATAAACCCCACGCAATGACTGACACATTTTTTGGCAAGCCCATAGGCAATAACATTTCTGGACGGAAAATCCCAGAATTTCCGATTTCTACCCATTTTTTCAATCCTAGAATGGGAAATAAAATTTCATGATCAATATTTTATTTTCAATAGTGAACTTACTGCATTGTTGACTTAATGACGACCCTTACTTATGAGACAAACATCATACAATAAATTTGAATATTCGAGACAATTCATTACCTTCATGATAACTGAAAATTTCCATACTAGGTTCCGTATACGGATTGTAAGCAGGTTTGAAACGTAACTTTTCGATTCCTGTTGAAAAAAATAATAACATTACAACTCACTCAACCTGAACATAATCATTAGAAAATCCCCTGGTCTGGAAGCCTATTATAACAACTTATTGTTCATTTTTTCTTTGATCTTTTCCATAGACCAAATTTTATTATGCACTCACTTTGATCACGTGACAAATTACAACCAATGCACAGTAACTATTTTCTATCATGTGATCAAAGTAAATGCAAAACAAACTACAGTCAGACAGTTCAAGTTAAAAATACCGACAATAGAACTTAACAATAGACTTCCAGACCAGGGAATTTTCTAACGACCATGACCCGAAACAAACCAAGGCTACCAGAGTAGCTAGAGCTCAGTCGAAATTTGTGGAGGAGAGTAAAGTGTCATTTAAAGTAGAAACGTAAAACGTGCAAGTAACCTAATCGACACTTAAGACTGAAAAGAAAAATCATAAACTTTTTCGTTGAAAGTCTCTTGGTTTGTTAAGGGAGGGAAATAAGAACCGGGGGTTCGTTATGACGAGATTTCGTTATATTGGGGGTTCGTAATACCGAAATATCATCGAAGTCTTAACCAAAATTCAGCATTGGTTTGGAGTAAGCAGCAAACTAGGTTCTCCAAAAAAACAGGGTGTCGACAGACTTATATTCCTAAATTCCAGCCTTTTTCTATAATTTGCATTCTTTTTCCAGCTATTTTTGCAATGCAAAGATATAGTTTTCCAGGCCGAACTTGAAAATTCCATAATAATTCCAGCCCAAGAGATTGGAAACTTTGAATCTTTTTTATTTTTTTAGCAATGATACATTGACAAGAGCTGTTACTCACACAGTCAAAAGATTAAAAAACAAAATCAGTGAAATCTCAAATAAGTCCCAAAGGAATTTATGTCTGTTCAATTTTTTTTCCAGCCCATTTTTAAAAAAAGGCCACATTTCCAGCTCTTCCAGTCTGCGTGGACACCTTGAGGAAAACAAAACTGTCCCGCTTCATTGTTGTTTCCATTAGAAATCATTCCTTGAATACTGTCAGTACGAACAACATACAAACTTACCTAATTTCTTAAAAAACTCATGTAACACTCCTATAAGATGACCTAAACTCAAATCTTTGTCTGCTACAACACCTTCTATTTGATGAAATTCTGCCAGATGAGTGGCATCTAGGGATTCGTTTCGAAACACACGATCGATAGAGAAATATTTAACTGGTCGGAAGGGGCGCTAGAACAAAAAAAAAACAATAAATGAATGTTACTTTATTGGCTTTTTTATGCCGGCTCAAATTTAACGCCCGTCCCTTTACGCCCGTCTTTATTGGCGTTATGTTGAGAAGTCCAAGTTCAAATTCTCACAGACGAACATTTAACGCCGGCCCTTTAAACGCCAAGTAGTGAAAATTAACGCCATAAGGTATGATGAAATCATGGAATCATGTTTAGAATCTCAGATATATATCACACCCTCCTCCCTCCTATATCCACTCAATATAATGAGTTACCTGTTGTGCCAACTTGTACAACATTCTAGTGCTAACCGCAGTGGTGTGTGTTCGTAAGATATTTTTTTTGCTTTCTTCCAGTTTCCACTCATACTGGTATCTGTAATAAAAAAAACACACCCTTGGTTTAATACACATATATTTAATATTCATTAAAAAGAGAAGCACCACCTTAGCAGCACCCAAGACTCAAAATCTTACCTTAGAGAGACAGGTAGTCCCCCCTTAAGCTGAAGTATAGGTAGTAGGTGGTTAGGCTCAAAATGGCAAAAAATAAACACCAATGAGCCTGGTCAATTTTTACTGGTGCTTAATAAAAAAGCGTGCACTGGCGAACTTCAATTCCCCACTCAACTATGGAGCTTTTTCAATACATTTCTCCAAGAGACAAAATCTTTATGAGCAAACACAGCATCCATACAGTAAAATTAACATACCCTTGAGACCCAAATCCACCATGCTGGTGAGTGTTTTTTACACATTCTAGATAATCTGCAGGGACTTCTTCCAACTTTGCAAACTGAGGTTCTAGAAAACACAAACTTCCAAATTGAATTCATGGTTGGACAGGCTTACTGCAGTTCATGAGTGATGACAAGTATAATATTGAACATCAATATTTCTTTTGAAGTTTGTAATAAAATATTCTTAGGAAAGGCTGTGCTATTCCAGATTGCCTCACCACATACGTATATTTATATCAACGTACTTGATAAAAAGAAAGTGTCATGAGCATCCCTAGCAGGATGTTGTTGAGGCTGAAATAAGGCGTCGAAATTCCAAAATGAACTTTCGACGAAATTATTAGTAGGCATTTCGTTGAAACTAAAACAAGAAGAAAGAAATAGTTATTACAGAAACAAGAAGTAATTTAGTGATAGAACCAGGAGAAAAGAAAAAGCAATTTCGATTGTTGAATCTGAAATTCAGATCATATCAGGATTTTGAGCTCCTGTTATTCAAAACAGTGTTTTAGTTGAAAAATGTAGGAAGTGTGTAATATGTGGGAATGTTTGAATTTTTAATGCTTTATCACAAATTTCCTTTTATAACAAAGGAAGCTATAACCTATCCAGACAGTCCCTGATTTGGGTACTTTGTCTCAATGTCCTGGATTTACGGATGATTTGGGATGGATCAACAAAATTTTTAATAAAAAGATCAAAATACAGAGTGCCCTTCGTAACTTTCCATCATGTAGGCTCATGTGGTCTCCTAGTGACAACCAACAGAATTTGCAAATTATCCCCTTGGCACTTTCAAAGTGATAAGGTAAGAAACAATATGTTTTCCAGCCACTCTAAGCTATTTGTGAATAAAAATTTTCTTCGGTAAGTTTAGGAGGGAATAATGATATCTATAGAGGTTAATGTAACAAGATGTGATCATCACTAGTTTGCAGTGAAAACCTTGTTATTTCTGTCAGGGTTAAATGAGGTAACGGTTATGCAATGCCTCGTTCTTTCAAACAAAAATGAGAGACTTTCAACTAAAAAGTTAAATGATCGCATCTGGTTGGCTTAACACACTCATATTGAAATGTTTCAGTTTTACCACATCATAAGAGTTTGGAAAGTCAGGCTAAAAAAGCATGACATAAAAAGCATGACTTGAACATGGACGGCAGCAAATGTCCATGTGATCATCTGAAATGTTTACACTCGTTAAAATTCAATTGAAAAAACAACAACAACAAATCAATAAAAGTTTGAACACATCACAACTGAAACGATCGAAGGAAACTTACCCCATTTCCAAAAATATTTTCCTAAATTCTGTTCGAACCTTCATCAAAGGGTGAAGATGGCCACTTGCAGGCGGAATCCCAAGAGTATCGAAATTATATTCTTTAAATTTTTTAGTCTTCCAAGAACCCCTGAAAATAAGAAAACACAAAGTTATTTTAAATCCTTTTCTATTGTATTATTGTAAACTTTAATCTTTAATCTTTCGAATCACAGCAAAGGTAATGGATTGAGAGGAACTTTAAACAATTAAACTGAGACTTACGAAGTAAGCATTTCGGTAGTTAGATCTGCTTCAGGCTTTTCTATATTCAACGTGAAACCTTCTCCTTTTGATACAAGGTAGCTTTTAATAACCCTGTTTGAAAAAAACAAAAACAAAAAAAAAACAAAACATTTTCATACTTATTAAAAGTGATATTGGTATAAATCAATGGAAGCAATGGAAAGGTCTTACAGGTTATATACTTCCTCTAGTTATAAACATGTGTTTTTAGTTTTGTGTTTTTACCATAGAATTAAAGATAATGAACTGTTATAAAGATCACATGACAGAGACATTAATTCCGCATACTCTTTTGATATTAGCTTCCGTCTTTTTAAATCATTGAGTTTTCCATCTTCAACAGTTACACCATTTTGAATATGTTTTAAATTTTCTTTAACAATATCTGTAATACCGTCAACCTGAATAAATGGAAAATAATGACGGACAAAGCTATAAATTCTTGAAAACCGCCAACCATAAATGTTATACAGTAGCTAACCACAGAATGAAATATTAGAAAACATCAACTGAAAAATGATTGACGAAACAAGCAAGAAAAAACCTAAACCTTTTTGAATATTCTGGGACCACCTTCTGCAGACTTATCTATAGTTAACCATCCTTCTGACATTGCCTTACTGAATCCAATTTTTGCATTTTTTCCTAATGGTAAGTTCTAGAAATAAATATAAACAATAAAGAAAAAGGAAAGAAAAATAAATAATAAAGTTAATAAAAACATGGGAAAATAATAATTCCGGGGACACTTTAAAACCAGAGCATCCAATTTCACATTATCAAGCTTTTTAGTCAGGTTAAATAAATTCTGAGAAATAATATGTTTTGATAATTTAAGACCAGGGAACTTCATCAGCCAGTACTAAAAAAATGGTTGACATGAGCAAAATCACATAGCGCTGTATATTGTGCTGCTAAAAATTTGTTGAGTAACGTGATCTTAATTTTTTTAATTTTACACATACATGTTATTTAAAAATGTTTGTGTGATAATTTTCGAACATTATTAGTACTTGTATACTTTACTGCACTAAAGACGGACGTTGTCCGAAAAGCTTATGTACTTTTAAAATAAAATAAATATGGTTTTATTCAAATATTAATCAATTATGGCGTTCTTATTACCTGATTAATCAACATAATCATTATTTCCTTTTACCGGCCGATTTTTTACACTTATCAGAAGATTAAAGTAATCTTGATATTTTCCCAGAGCTCCCAGAAGAAAGAAAAAGGAAAAAAAAGTTGTTGTATACCCCGTTCACAACAACAAAAACACATTTTGATAAATGGTATTATAGGATCTAAATATAGAATTTATTTTCACTATGTTGTTTTATTTAACATGTCTATTATACCCCATTCACACCAAAATTAAAACATGTTTTAATGAAGTTTATTTTAAACCAGTTTTATGTACCACCTGTGAAACCTGTTTAGTGGAAACAAGTTTAATTTAACCTAGTTTTAATTAAACAACCTGTCAAGGTTTAAAACATTAAAAAAAAATGACACAAGAAATAAGGAAAGGAGAAAAAATAAACCATCGCAACATTGCAATGAAACGGAAACAAAAATAAAATTTTTGGTGTATTCAATAATACAATTTAGTATATATACACACACATGTCAAGGCCTGCAACAAATAAACATTAGATTGAAGTTAGATGGAAGAGTACCTGCAAGTCAGACTGTAGCAAGCCAATATCAGATGGAACACTGTTAAATACGACAGCTTCGTAACTACCATTTTCTGCCATTACTAAACCTTCCTTCAGAAGAACCCATTTCTCTGATTGTTGTAAAGATGCTTCAATCACCTAAATTGAGGAAACATATATACAGCAAATTAATTTATACTATATATATATACTGGTTATATGAGGGCTTTAACAGAGAATATTGACTGACGTCAAAGTTAAGTCTGCGCTGGCTACACGAGGATTTATTGAGTCATCGATTAGTTTCATAAACAAAAATTCTTTACAGAGATTAAAAAGTGCAGTAAGTTGTCCGATTATATAAAAGTAGAGGTTTTGAAGAAAAACATTCCCACTATGGACAGGATTGGAAACAATGGGATACTGGAAAGGTAAAGAAAAAGGTTAAAAAGGTTAAAAAAGTTAAAACGGCAATGGCACCAAAGTTATTCAAATGGCCCAAATAATAATTTTAATCAAAACAATGCAGTCTCAATGCAATGTAGAGCTTCTCTTAACCCAGTCCTTGACTATTAATACAAAATATCAACATTTTCTTACATTTCCTAGTGATTGTAATCTCTTGACAGCACCAACAAACAACTGATGATCTCTATCTTGTTCTTTTGATAACTGATAAGTATTGATCGAACCATCTATATCAACTCTTTTCAAGATCAGATCATCGATTTCCTGGCTCATTATGTATGTATTTATATTACTAAAAATATAACACTGTAAACAAAAACAACAGCATGCAGAATAATTGGAAGTGCATGATTTTGAAGAGATGGTGTGAATGACAGAGACAGCCTGCTACTCTGACTGGACAAATCTTCTCTTATAATTGTCAAATATTGTCCCAGCAGTTAAGGCAGAAACAGAACCTTGTGCTAATGAGAGAGTCTCAAATGTGACAGACTTCAAAAGTGGCAGATCCTATGTCTGGATGTTTAACAAATTGAATATTTTGTGAAAAATTCGTAATTTTAACACCACGGAATTTGTGAAAATTTTGAAGGCGTCCATAAAATCATGGAGGGGGTGGAATGGAGGATGACCCTAACAGTAAACAGAAACGAGGAGGGTGGGTGGGCAAAAAACAAAAGTGAAACAGAAGAAATGAACGGACAAAACACTAGGTATACATAGGAGCCTGCTAAAAGTCATAGACAGAAACCACAGTAACTAAGCAACAGAAAAATAAATGAGACAAAGGAGGCAATAATGAAAACAACAACAAACATGGGGTTCAAATGAAATGAGTTAACAAGTTAAGGAGACTATAAAGTCTTTTAGCATGAATTTTTAAAATTCCTCTGACTTTTCTAAATTTCGACTCCATTTACAAAGTGAAAAATGTGCCGATATGATGAAACACAAGTGTTGACATTATGTATCATATTATTATCGTTCCTATATGTGTTTGCTTTACTTCCATTTTGCATTTTAGTTATTCGTGCATTCTGAAATTCATGCACCCATGCTGCAAGTGAAATTTAAATAGAACGAATTTGAGCGTAAGTAACTAGTCTTTAAACATAATTATATACTCAGATTACAGGAAATACATTACAGGTGGGAGGCCTGATATAGTTTATAAAAGATCATTATCCTAATCGTAATAGATTATAAGTTAGCCATGGTATGGTGTAGAAGATAATGTAAACATTTGCAAATCATCCATAAAAGAGCTTTTAATGGATAACCGTTGTTACTACATTATGTTGCTATATTTTTTACTTTAGGTGGGTATCACAAATATGTGTGTTAGAGTTGTTTAAGATTCAAAATAGGGTCAGTCGATGTTGGTCCGTGAAGAAAAACAAAAACAAAGAAAAAGAATCCATAAATCTCCAGCACAAATTGAGTCCAGATCACATTTGACAGATACTCCATAGCTAGGTAGGATACTGTGACTTTGTATCTACAAATTTTCTATCTGGGGGGATTCAACTTTCATAATTTCACAAACAAAAATTAAAAAATAAATCGTATTGGAAAATGGGTAAGTACTTTGTGTATCACTATCCATGAAAAAGACCCGGGCCATCGTTGGTCAAGCTTTCTTAGAGATGTCGGGTCGTTCTTTAAAATAGTGATACACGAAGTCGTTGCCGGAAAATGTCCTGGTTGGACAGACAACAAACACTCTCTTCTCTATAAACACCATATTTATTTGACTGGTGGCCTTGGAGTGGAATACTTGTCTCCTGTGTGTGAGGTCAAGTTTCAAATCCTGGCCGAGTCATGGCCAGTGACTATAACAGTGTGAATCGACCCACTCAGCATAGCACTCAGCTTGAGAGCGGGATTGATGTCTAAGGGGGTTGTCTGGTTGAGCAATTAAAGCATTGCATACTTACTTGCGGCTTCCTCCGCTGTAGCCCAAATACTCTAGTACCTCCTGTGCATGCAGGACCCTCATTGATAACAGTTTTATCAGAACTAAAGAGGCTATCCTGGGTAAACATTAATAATAATAATAATAATGATACCAGCCTTACAAAAGATGGAGATATTGGTAGATGTTTTTCTGTTTTTCTTCTATAAAAAACTCCTTGTTTTTTTTCAACGCTGTGCACTGCGCGCACCCACCAGCATAATAAAAAATTAATTAAGCTAAATCAGTCAGGGGAAACTCCAAATTAGGCTTCAAAATTTGAAAATCCAAATTAAGCTTACACAATGCCTAATTAGCTGTCTCAGGGGAGAGACGAAGAGATCCAAATTAGCGCAACACATCATACTCCTCTAATAAATTAGGCTTCATCAGAATAGGGATCATTTGTACGTTCCATCCATGCCATTGGTTGCAAGTACACTTTGACAACACGCTATAGCCAATCTGGAAGTGAAGCATGCCTCTAGCGTGATTTTTCGATATTCCCACATGGTATAAAAGCTAGTCCACAAAAATTGTTGTTTTCTGCCTAATTTGGCATAATGCAACCTATTTAAGCTTTATTAGCAGCCCAAAATGTATCTGCAACACGAATCCTACTTAGGCATATTTCGTCTTAATTTGGCGTAAGAACGTAAAACGTCAATATCTCTCCTAGTTTTACACCGAGCCAATTTACACATTTTGACGGTTTTATCTTTCCTGCTTTTTACCTTTTTCAACTGCGCAGTGTTCCCCAAATCGAATGTGGCTGGCTCCAAGAAAGAGTGCGCCGCCTGAAGTATTGTGAGATATGTGATGTGATCGAATAAATATTGTTAATCATTATATTATATTTTAAAGTTCTCGAATGTTTGGTCCTGTTTACACACGACGTGACTTAAACACTCTGTTGGCAGAGCCTCACTCTTGTATGTCCGATGATGCAACAAATATAGCATAGGAGACATTATCAGTTAAGGAAGCAAATGGAAAAAACCTAAATGTATCCTTAGATTATTCTATTTTTTGACAAATTAACTAGTAATCTGCATATTTAACACATTTCAATCATTTTTTAAAATTTTTAAAGTATAGTGTTCTTCATTGAAGTTGTTGTAACCACGTGAAAACCATTGCATTTAAATTGAGCTTGGTATTGTGGAGATAATAAGGATTTATGCGTTTCCTTTTACTTTATTAAAGAGAATACTTGAAAATGTTTGTCTCTCCCAAATACATTGCTATCGATATACCAATTTTCGCAGAGCGGACAGTCTTTTTCAGTTGTGCTTCTGTTAAACACTTGTGACTTCTGAAAGTCAAAAAAGTTGATATACTTTTATTTATATCAATCTGTATTGCTACCTTTTGACGTTCTTTTTTTCTTATCGTGCTTCCTGCGAAGGTATGAACTCTATCTTGTCTGTTCTGTTTAAATCAACATCTATATCTATTTACTATTATTTATATAGCTCTAGCTGCTGCTATTTTTTGCTTTTTTTACTTGTGTGCTTTTGCTACTCAAACGATTTGCTATCCTATCTCAACTATGCGCTTTTCTAATATTAAACTCAAGATTTGTATCACTCATCAATTATTTCATACTTTCTTTCATCAGCCTCTTGTCTCCTTAATAGACGGGGGAAATATTGTTTACGTTTTTACTGAAAAACCACCCGATTTGGCAGTCAAAAGTAACAAATTCTATTCTTTTAACTACCAAAAGACGATATTTATCAGTCTTTAGACCTTTTCATGATGTCAAAAAATAAAATTAACTCCATTGTGTCATCAAATAGCTTATTCAAGTTTACACTGCATAGAGTTTTACAGTGTTAGTCCAATGATTTTAGACTTATTTCATTTGCAAATGTTTCAGTTAAGAATGCAAATAAAAACAATTTTAGTCTGATTCCTTCAGAAAAGGTTCTTTTAAAAACATATAAACTCCTTAGCTATATTCAATCATCTATTCTAATGCATAAAACAACGACAGAGAGCCAGAAAATTATTTAAGTGAAAGGTCTATTCTATTCAGTTCTTATCAGGTGAAGAGCTCATATCTGAGATAGGAAACATTCTAGTTTTGTTTAAAAAATTCTCTGTAAGATTTCAACTTTTTGCTACCTGTTTTTTTGTTCATATATTTATAACATGCATGCTTCTTTCTCTCTTAGCTGTTCTTATTTTTCATTTTTTTATGCCAAACATTCTTATTATAAACTGCCCACTTTAGTCAGTTGCCTTGTAAAATCATGTTTATGGTAACTTTAAATACACAATTAAATTCCATGATGCCATTGCATAATGCAAACCAAAGAATCTAAGAAATTTAACACATTGATCTTACAACTTCTTGGAATGAAAAGGGGTCTTATCTTTTAAAAGAATCAGCCTTATGATAGAGTAGAAAAATAACATGAATTAGGAAAAAGTAGCAAAGAAGAAGATTTATTGTAATTGCCTATACACACACTTTTATAAGGATGCCTTTTATAAGAATTTTCTTGAGCTTCAATTTTTCAATTCTTAGCATCAATACATTCTTAAATTATTATTAAGTGATAACTATGAATATCCTTTTAAGCTGAGCTGAACTCGACCCCTCTCCCTAATCACACGCACCAGGCTGGGTAAAACAATGAATATGAAAGATATCTAAAATACTTCATTGAAATTATCCAAGATGGTGGTAACAATAGAACACCATAACGTGATATAGAAACAGAACCAAAAAGTGTGTATTTATCAGCTGTGACAAAACTTGCTGAGGGTCAAGTAATCAAAATGGGTCAATAGTTTATGGACATTTGAGGGCTTATGATAAGCTTCTGGAGGATTCATGGGACGATTTGTAAATCCCTTTCCCCCAGAAAATAGTTCGATTTCTTCTCAAAAATATAGTCAACATCAGCAGAAATGGCCTTTCATCAAAGTTAAGCTAGCTAACCTATTTTAAACAAAGCTGGTTGTCTAAAAAAAAGTAAAAAATAATGAGTATCTTGAGGCTTGACTGAATTTGGAGCTGCTCATAAAGGTGTTTATTAACTGCGCACATAATCTTTAGTCGGTCACGTTACTTCCATAAATTCAAAAAGAAAACAAATCGCGCCATATCTAGGCGAGCGGTGATTAACGGCTGGCCAAGTATACTGCAAATTTGAAAAACTCTACTCCCGTTAAAAGTATGATTGCAATCAGGAGGGAATTGGAATTTGCTTTCGGATACTATCAAAAATGCGAGGTTGCAGTTTCAAATCAATCGGGTATTGAGAAATATGCTACTTAATAGGTAGATTTTGTGAAATAGTCAAAATTCTTTCCGAGTGGGGAAGCAGCTGCGCTCGAACTTTGTTTACATGGATGTATTGACAACACGGTTCAGTTACGTGCTTTCTTTTCTACGGGGCGCTGTCCACTTCACGCTCCGTGGTTTTTATTCTACGAGCAGTTGGTGGCCGCTGCTTAAACACATCTGTTACTTTTCTGTCTGCTTAGCTTCTTGCTTTTCACCATGGCTCCTCTTTCTTTAGGGCCTTGGATACTATGAGCAATTCTTCTCTGTTGACTGGAAGTCAATACTCAGTTGGAAACAAGGTAAGTCATTTCAAGTCAAATCGGTCTCCTCGTTCGTTCCGTATATTTTGTATGGTTACTTGAATTTCTAGTGGGTACACGTGTAAATAATCACTTTCATCTTGTAAGGCAAAATTTACAACATAAATATGCGAAAGATAATTTATTTTCGCTATTACACAAAAAGCGTTTATTTACGAGTTTGTGTTGAAAATAAGAAATATACCCCTCCCCTTTTTTGCATTGAATGAAATACTCTTCTGTTTGTATATCAATGCTTATGACTGGACTGATTTTTTTTATACATATGAATGATATTCTTTGGGAACTGGCTGGAGTTCAAAGGGTTGGGTTTTTTGCTTCATATTTTGTAAAATATATACACATAATGTTTAAACCAAAGTATTGTTTAACAGTTCACTGTTAAGCAGTTTAAAGTGAGGTGATTTTTTATAAATCTCAGTTTGTAGTGTTAGCCTCTCCCATCCTTGTTTTATTCATAAATTTATGGCCTTGTCAAACAAATTTGTTTTGAAAAGAGGATGTAAAATTGGTATCAAGAAGGCAATATTTTGTATGATTGGAGAACATTGTTGTAATCTCATTTTTGAGCAGGGTTTTTTAAGTATTTATGTTTGGCTTTTAAAATATTACTTCTGCATGTGTCAAAATTAACATTGAAATCTCACTGCTGTTGTTTTAATAAGATTTTTTAATTAACTCATTTTCAACTATATAATCTTATTTATTATATAAGTTGTAAACAAAAAAACATACACTCTGCATGAGTGAGTTTTCATAGTTGAGCACTAATGCAAACATTACTACCTGTCCTCAATCTGATCAGTTAATGTTACACTATATATTTTATTTGATGAATTCAAGATGTTTTTTTTAATCTGTGTGATATGTATTTAATCTGAGTTTAATATCGAACATTAATGAAAACCTATGTCGATTTTTTTTAAAGCAACATGTTTCGGTGTTTGATGCAAGATGTAAGAGTATTTTGTTATTTTCTGTTGTGTGTATATCTCCTAATAAGAAAAAAAATTATTTTGTCCTTTTTTTTTCTTTTTTTTTCTCTTTCCATTCTGGTCTAGTGCTTTGTTTTCCTATTCCTCATTTTACGACCATTGTAATAAAAAGGTTCAAATCACTATAAATTGTTTGGATGTGTTATTACAATAAGATCAAAGGCTGAATGTTTAGAAAATCAGCTGCTCTCTGTTATCAGAAATTTCTTTTGTGTGCTATTCATCTTGATATCATTCAATCAACTGGAAGATAGTTCATCTTTGTACATAGGTTGTGCTTACTGATTAATATGAATACATTATCTTAACCCTGATAAGATCTTAAACAATACAAAACATTAAATAAGGAATCCATTCATTGGGTTCCTTAAGCCATCTTGATAGTATGACCACCGAAACCTCGCACTTTAATTTTTGTTCTTCACCATAAAATGTTTAAGGGCTTATTTCATGCAAAAAGCTTACGATCAACTGATCTGTTCTCTGGTGTAGTTAAGTTAAGGTCTTACAGGCGAGGATCATAATATTTTTTTAAATATTTGTTCACTTTAAGAGTATTTGTATTGTTTATAAATAAATAAAATATGACTAGATTGTAGGTCAAAGACAACGAAATGTAGGAAGCATCAGTTCTAAATCAAGGTGGTCAAAACGCTTGTGTTAAAAACATTAAAAACCTTTTAGGGTTGACAGGGCAAATGCACATCTGGAAAATCATGTCTGGTGTCAATTTATTTTGATTAATAAGTATATATAGGTATAATTTGAGAGATATTTGTTCCTTCACAAATATATATATATATATATATATATATTAAAGATAGTGTTATCTGTCATCAATCGGAAAAGATGTGGGTGCTGTAAATTTAATACTTGCAATGTACCAGGTAGTATATCTATTAATGTTCTATTAATGTTTGTTGCTATAAGATGAAGAAAATAGGCTACCATTATGCTGAAGTGTTATTGTGTTGTATACACTTTTATCCGGGAGTAATTCTCTTGGACTACCAGGAATTCTGTAGATAATAAATGACTTAGACATTTGAACAATTTTTTGTGTAAGATTAAACGTTTAAGGTGATGCTAGGGGTTAAGCCAGAAATATAGTGTTACTGATGTTATTTAGTAAATTTGAAAATCAGTGCTTAAGAGGGAAAATTTTGAAAACTCAGATTCTTAGAAAATACATTCAAAATATATTTCCCAAGTAAAACGAATGTATATATATATTTTTTAAATAACCACAAACACAATAAGTAATTGATTTTTCATTTTTTCAGTCTTTATTAATGGTTAATTTTAATGGTGACCAGGTGTCAGTGAAACTATCAAAATTGCTATTATGAAATGTTTTTTGATTTGGTTGTGTTTAATTATTACTTATCAATCTCAAGTGGGCTTGGATTGATTGCAAAATAGACATTTGAATGATCCTGTTGTAGGGAAATTCATATCAAGTTTACATATGGTTAAAAAAACAAACATGTAGAAAGCTTTTGTTGGGCATTAAATATTTTGTCTTTTATCGTCATTGAATATTTGATTTGATTTAAATTCATAAACAAATCATGAAAAGTTGTAAAATGTTAGGTCTACCTAAAACCCTCGATATGTTGACTAAGTAATAAAAATCACTGAGGTTGGATGAAATCTTGTTTATTTCACAGATGTCTTTTTGGTTTTGAGTAATCTTTAAAACAGACATAAAATTTATGGGGTACTATCTTTTTGTTACCACATAGATTCCTATACCTTAAATTAGAGGAAACTGTATTCTTTTATCCCACCCTGACTCCCTTGGAGCCCCTTGTTCATATGGACGAGATCTCTGTAGGAGGGAGAATATTTTTCTCATGAACACAATTTCCTCGGCAAGTGGGAACTTTTACGTTTAATCAGCAAATTACGTCATGCACGTGCAGGTCTAATTGATTTTCATATGAACAGTAGGAAACTTTTTATGTGAAACATTTTTCCTGCTTTACCGAGGTAAAGTATTTTGTTGGTAGGTACAATCCAGTAAACAATTCAGTATTTTAAGTTTTTAAGAGTTTTTAACTATGATCAAATTAGGTCTTCTCATTTCCATAATTTTTAAATGCTTTTAAATTGCAACAGATTAAAGAAGAAGATTAATTACTGATTACATTGAAAAATACTGAACATAAAAACAAACATGTCACCTGTGCTGATTCTTTATGATTACCTTACAACACTTTCTTTTTTTAATGGGGAATTGCAGATAGCTTGTTTGATAAGTAAGAATAAACAGATATCATGTCCTTGGTGCACAAAATTTCGTAGCCTTACAACTATTGACATGTAGATGGATTCAGACAAATGCTGAATTAATTTTGTTCAAAATTTGTCATTTGCATAGAGTGTTTGGGAAATAACATTCTGGATTATTGTCATTTGTATAGAGTGTTTGGGAAATAACATTCATCTGGATTATTGTCATTTGTATAGAGTGTTTGGGAAATAACATTCATCTGGATTATTGTCATTTGTATAGAGTGTTTGGGAAATAACATTCATCTGGATTATTGTGCAAAAGTAGCTAATGAAACTAAAGAGCTAAGAAGTTAAGAAGAACTGCGCTGTGTAATCTCTATCAAGAAAATAATTCAATTAAGCTTCATAAAAAGCCCAATATGAGCCTCAAAATGTTTGTAAAGTCAAAACTGTGTGCACCAAAACTCATTATCATAAACTCATACACATTTGAGTTTATGATTATTGAACAATTAATTCCATCATACATTTCAAATTCTTAACCATTCTGAATAAGCATGTAGTCTATTGCACTATAAAGGGCAGTTAGGCAATGACCACCATGTTTTAAGAGAACATCGGCATACATGTTTTTTTTACCTTTAATAATGCCTTCATGAAATAATAATTTTTTCAAGCATCTTACCTAAACATGATTTTTTCTATTTTTCTTTCTATCTTTTGCAGCGTGAACATCCTGATGATCTCAATGACATTATGGATACAAAAAAGGTAGGATGAACCAACCAGTTTCTATAAATCGTAATGGGGAAGCCAGTCAACCCTGAATGAGGATTGAATTTAATGTTTTTTGTTTCAGGTTAAACACGATTCTCCACCTTCTAAAGTGATTCACATTCGACAAATACCTCAGGATGCCAATGAAGCAGATATAAAAGCACTTGGTGTGCCCTTTGGTAGAGTCACAAATCTTCTTCAGATGCGAACTAAATGTCAAGCTTTTCTTGAACTTCAAGATGTAGATAGTGCAAAAACTATGATAAATTATTACACATACTGCTCTCCCAGTATCCTTAATCAACCAGTAAGTTACCTGCCTTATTAGTGATTGAAATTCTATTGGGTCTGCTGTTTCCTTAAAAGGCGAATCTATTCATGAAGTAAAAAATTCAACCAAAGGTTTTCTGTAGATCCAACAAGAATTGCAAAAAAACATATTGCATATACTTTGCTCAGTGTACTTTTTAACAATATCTAATTCTGTAATACTTTATCCCCCATAGGTCTTTATACAATTTTCACAGCACCAAGAACTTCGTACTAGTCAAAATCAACACAGAGATGACAATCGTAACGGTACAGGGGAAGGTGATCGACAAAATGGTACAGTCTTGAAAGTAATTGTCACTAACATTATATATCCCGTCACTATTGAAGTGTTACAACAGGTAATTACAACATTTCTTAATAATCATTGTCTTTAATGAGTGCCTATTTCCCAATATTTAACTAGTTACCATTCTTTTATAAGTTAACATGTTTAACCAAGCAACATGGCTTCAAATGGGTACATGTGTTGTATTGATTATTCCACTTGGTAGTTTCAATAGGCATGTGTCATAAGTTATGGGTGTTACAATGTTACTACAACAAGTTTTTCATTTCATTGTTGTTTTTCATTGTAGGTTTTTCAAAGGTGCGGGGACATCCAAAAGATAGTGACTTTCATACGTAACGATCAGTTCCATGCACTTATACAATATTCGAATCCTAAAGAGGCAGCTGCTGCAAAAACACTCTTCGACAACCAAAATATCTACAATGGCTGCAACACACTTCATGTTGACTTTTCTAAGATGTCTGAACTTACTGTCAAATACAATAATGATAAAATGAGGTATATAAAACAGATTTTATTACTATAGCAAATATTTGGTGCAAGGCGAATTGTGGTACTTTTGCTTTAACAGAGTCAAGTATTGCAAAGCATTGTCTCTTTTAACCTTATTTTTTACCTGAGCAAACTGAGTTTTGATTTTTACATTGTAGGGACTTTACAAAACCTGACCGTCAAAACTTTGATCAAATGAATGCACAACTTCAAGCCATGCAAGCACAAATGAACCCAGGCATGCTCCCTGTGCCTGGTACATTCCCACAGCTCTTTCCACAAAGTTTGAATTGTAAGTGAGAAAAAAACAGTTCCTTTTCAATTTTAAAAGAATTAATCAAGGTCATTTGTGAGATATCATTTATTTGTATTGACAAATCTCTAAAAGAATTATTTGATAGGCAAATGTTTGTGATTTTAAATCCTCGCAAAAATTTCTCTTCTTAAGGTATCTTTTTGCGAACAATAATATTCAAACTATTTTTTAATAGTACCTGGTGGCTTTCCCAACATGTTGAGTGGCATAAGCCCTGGAGCTAATATGAATTTTAATGCACAAATGATGGGACAAGGTATTGGTAGTCGTCATGGTAGCGTTCTTTTGGTCAGTAACCTGAATGACGAGGTCCGTATCTGTTTTCCAATTATTTCTCTGGTTTATTTTTTACTATTTTGTTATCTTTAAAAACCTTTAAATCTTTAAAATGTTTAGAAAACATGACATTTATAACATGGTTTTTAAAAATCTGTGTTAATTTCATATACCTTAATTTCCTTCAACTTGATTTAATATGAGCAAATATCAAAAATAAAGCGTTAACTTAATATGCCTACTTTTCAATGTTTTTCAAATAACAAATGTTTTACAGAACAAATTCAAAAAGTGTCAAAAACCTTTGCTTAATGTCCATTATAGTGTTACGTTAATACTTATATATTCAAAAAAGTACTTGTTGCGTTAAAAAACTAATATTCTTGTGGTTTTTTGTTTTTTTGCCGTACAAAATTCACCAATGCCTCAAATTTGCATTAATTTCCAACATTTTGAAATCTATTTGTTGTAACTGCGTTAATTTAATTCAAAAACTAAAGGCAAAGTTTGTCAACCGAGTTTATTTCCTTCCCGTTAATTTCCTTTGTGCTTTGTGAGTTCATTTCCTGGAATAAGGTAATCAAAAGGTTTGGAACTGATTCATTATTGAATTCCAAGTCATTTTTATTTTTCTTACTATTTTTCTGTTTCTCATTTTTAGAAGATTAATTGTGATGATCTTTTTATTCTGTTTGGTATGTATTCTTTGAGTTTAGCTTTCCTTTAGACTGACAGGTTCATACATTTTGGACATATTTGAGTTTTTCAAATACAATAGCCTTTTTATTTCTCTATTTCTGCTGAAATTTCTGTTAGCAAGCAGTCACAATCCCATAAGGCTTTCTATGGCTCTTTTTCCTTCTGCATATATGGCTTTTAGGTTTGTAGTTTGACTTGAAATAAGTAATTAAGCTTGTTACTTGTATGTCCCAAATTTCAGTTTAAATGACATTATTTTGTCAAACTACCTCGTTTTGATGCGTTGTGTTGTTTCCCGGTAATTACTTGTTTATATATAAACTGCAAATCGCTGTGCGACGATTTGTGATAATATTCTTCAAATTATCGTATGAAAAACAAGGCTAGGGAGGTTTTGCGAGTACATATTTTCACAAGTTTGTAAATTTTTCACATGTACTTATTTTCGCAAATTCGATGTAAAGTTGTGCTAATTTATACACCTATATATAAGTTAGTCAAAATATCAGTGAATGCATGAAGAAAACATTCGTTGCTGTCACATAATAATGACCATCAAATATGAACAACTCTATTACTCAGTGAAGCACCCATTTTACCTCGTAAATTTAACATTGGTGACAGATGCTGTTCTTGTGTCAGCAGTTCATGAATTTTTTCTGATTTTTCTTCAGGTCATTATGGTGATGTACAACGTGTTAAAATCTTATTCAACAAAAAGGACACTGCACTGATCCAGTTTACTGACGCATCGCAAGCTTCTACTGGTAGTTATTTTTACATCATGTTTGAAAGGATTCAAAAAACTGAAAATTGCTAAACTACTTTCATAAACATGAATATTTGTTGATAATGAAAGTGAAGAGTATATCATGTCATGGACCTGATGATTTACGTTGACCTACATTTTCAGGGAGTCTTCTCATTACATCTCATTGGGCCACACTCTTCCAATATTGTTGAGTTTGATACATTTTAGATAAAATTGCGTTTTTCTCCTAACCCTTCACTTGAATCCTTACCCCTGTACATGATAACCATACATTGAAAGTTTAGTGAAACCTGGGTTAATGACCACCTGTTTATAATGTATTAAGGAATTTGTAACAAGCACAAATGTATGTCTTTCTTCTTCTTTCAAATTAGCACTTCAAAACTTGAATAACGTTACTCTCTATTGTCAAGAAATGCGTGTTTCACGTTCAAAACATGACAATGTTAATATGCCTAAAGCTGAAGACGAGGGAAAAGAATTAACAAAAGACTACGCTAATTCACCATTACATCGATTTAAGGTGAGTAATTTTCTGTAAAATACTAATATTGCAATTGGCTGAAGGTTGCAGAAGGAGTGATTTTTGGTTGTAGGATCAAATGTGAGAGCAGTCTGTGAAGTCATAACCCTGTAAGGTTTGTGTATTAACTTTTAGAAACCTGGCTCGAAGAATTTTCAAAATATTTTTCAACCAATACGCACTCTTCACTTGTCCAACATACCGTAAGTAATTTGTAAATGATCCAAGTAACCAGAAAGTACAGTATACATCTGCTAATTCAAACACAAGGAACCAGAGGTTTTTTTCGAATTGAATAAAAATTTCATCATGGAAGAGAAAATTCAAGAATACTAACTTTTCCTAATTTTTATGCCCGTTTGTGATCATGAATGCACAGATGTGCACATACGTTTGTGTTAGCATACATTTAGCATTCCAATTAGTATACATCTGTGTATTGACATATTTTTTGTTTACTGTTGACATGATAAGAATTTGAAGAGAGATAATCTATGATCGTAAATTCGTATCGGTGATATCTCGTTTGTCAACTTTTTTTTAAAGATATGCATGTGACATTTAATTCTAAAGATATGATCTTCATATCTCTGGGGGAGTGTTTTTTTTTTATTGAAACAACATGTGATATTGCTTGCCATTATAGAAAACACTCCTCCACAGAGACTATTGAAGATTTTGCTCACTGGGTAGTTGAGATCTTATAATTGTTAAACAATTTTCTTAAAAGTTATTTAAATATTTCTTCCACACTACCTCAGTCAAAACATAACGCACATAAGTGATCGTCTGTGGTCATTAAATCTGTGGTCATCAACCTCTGCACAGTAGTATATATATTTGCATATAATTGAAGTCATCTGACTTGAACAGGATTGTTGTATGTGGCCAGCTCATTCAAAATTTGTGGAGGAGAGTTTAGTCATTTAAATTAGAAAAGGAAAACGTGAAAGTAAACCTAATCGACACTTAAGACTGAAAAGAAATATAACATTGGATTCCTCCACTTTTTTTTGACTGACCCTGAATACGTGGTGGCAAGGACTGGTAACTTTGGGTCTGTATTTTTGATAATTTAATTATTTGACAGGGAATCTGTAACAGAAGAAGAAATCCAAGAAATGTTTTTGGATAACGGTACGATTTCAAACTTTCGTTTTTTCCCGAAAGACAGACGTATGGCTTTGATACAAATGAACACCATCGAAGAGTCCATTATATCTTTAATAGTAAGTCTTCACCAAACTATCTGCTCTCCCTGTTTACATCTACATCTTAACAAATCACTAAGAGGTTGTTTTTATGTAAGGCTTTGTTTTTATTACAAGACTGTTTTATGAGAGATTGTACAGGAGAGGCCTGTTAATGTTTTCGACAGGTTTTATGAGAGATTGTACAGGGGAGGCCTGGTAATGTTTTCGACGTTGAAGTTCTGATCTGGAATTGTTTGCTTGAGAAACCTTAACAAGTGATAACCCAGTAGGTACATGGCGTCGTTTCAACGTCCAAAGACTTTCATAAAAGGTTTAAAGACGTTCCTATTACGTTCAAAAGACGTGTGTGTCTGCTGAGTGCAGATGATACAGTAACAACTGTGGCATTTATCGAATTATTTATTTTCTGTTTACTTTTAAGAAATTACACAACAAGAAATTAAATGAATCAAGTCATCTGCGTGTATCATTTGCCAAGAACGAGATGCAGTGAAATGGCTTGACTGTATATAACGAATGTATTTATTTACGCAGTCACCCTTGGCAACCACGCAGTACAGTCCGAAAATCACATCAGTGATAGTCGGGTGTGCATCCGTTGGTTCGAATGCAAATGAGATATATTGACTTGTTTATTCAAGTTTTTACTCGTGGTTGGATACGTCGGAACGTTGTGTGAATTCTACATCATATTAATGAGAATACCATCATTTACGATGGAAAATTAATAAGGTGGTTAGATCGTATGATGGAGACGGTCAAAAATTTTAATTGTACGTAACAGGATGACTTTTAAAAGAGATAATTTTGTAATGACGCGACGATGATGACGCGATGTTATAAGCTATTTTTTATTTATTTCAAAATACGAGTAAGGAATAGGAATTCAGAAATCGATGATATTTTCATAATGCCATTTTAATGTCAAAATTTCTGAAACTTTTGTGTTCTGTCGATAGCTAGTGATAATCATTTCTCTATATTCTCTGACGTGACCTTGTCGGGTGTTTTTCTTGTGTGTATCTCTTGTAAGTTTCTTTCCGTTCCATGTAAGAGAAATCTCGTTATGTGTTATTAAACATTTTTTAGTATTATTTTTAAGATATAAACTTCAAATTTCTCCCTAATCACGACATTAACCGTGTAGGCTTTAAAAATATAACTATTTATATATTATATATATGTAAAGCTTCCCACACACCTTCTCAAAATTTGTTAAAGGCTTGCTTACACTTTACTTACTATGCATTGCACGTGTTGTTCAAGGTTAAATTTCTTCTTTAATGTTTTATTTTTATTTAAACATGTTTCTCTTGTAATCTTTTTGTTTTTGTGTTCTCAATTAATTCTTCCTGAAAATATACGTTGTTTTTCTCTTCATATATTCATAACATGGCTTATCTTAAGGGGATTGCCCCCTAACATGTCGGTAAAATGAGATGTGAGATTTTATATTTGAAAGAAACTACATGGTGTGGAGATGATTTTTATGTTTTGATCTCTATTCACCACAAGCGTTCCAAATAAGCCTACATATAACCGGGTTTCTATACGCGTTGATCGGAGCTCTTTGGCGAAATGGCGTCTGTAGGTGCAGTCCGTTGTACCAAATCGTTAATTTCATGTCAGAAGGCGTGGCCTTGCTTCAAAAACGAAAAACGCGGAAATTCTGTGATTTTTCTTAAACTTAATTTTCTCAAAAGTTGCATTGCTGAGTTGCCGGCATGAAACGCAGAATTTTTAATTATGCCTATTATATCAATTATGGCACTCTAACGTATAGTAATTGCCGTGAAAGTAAATGGCGGACTTGTGAAAATGTATGCTATTCTTTTTTTACCAGTTCGTATATCTTTAAATATCTTTTCAATCAGTTTAAAACAAAACATTTACATTTGTAGAAAAACCTGTAATAATAATATGAGAAGTTTCATCTTTATAATTTTCAACCTTCTTTAAAGCTGATTTTGCAAAGATATTTTGTCGCCTAACATGTTTTAATGTTTATCTATCACATATTTTGGCACTTTGAAAAAGCACACAAAAAATAGAAATGGGGATTTACTTCATCAGTTTTAAATGTACCAATGGTGGATGCCAAATTTACTGAAGGGAATATATCGCCTGTATTTCCACCTATATCCATTTCAGAGATAAAGGTTTCTTACATTTGGCTATTCAAAGTCTGTAATGTTTTAAAAGGAAGCTTTTGTTTATTCTAAGAAAATCTTGCAAAAAACTAACTGCAGAAATCCTTTTGCTTGTAAGAGTCTAGTTTACCATTTCAACGATATGAAAGGGATAAAAAGTGACGGGTTTTTTGTGACAACCTGAAGTCTTTTTTATATTTTAGCTGCATAAAAAGGGTAACAATGAATAAAAACCGTTTACTTAGCTCAAAAGCACATGCCCCCTGCCACAGCTCCTGTGGTTGTACCAGGAACATTTTGTGACTTCATCGCCGGGGAAAAGACAAAGAATATAAAAGAAAAACGGACAGGATCTTTGTTTCATAGATAACTATATTTTTACAAGACAAGAAAATCTTACAAAGTGTGCTGCTTGAATTACCCAAACGTCGCTACACATGCTGCAATGCGGTTCGTTAGGCACATTTTTGGGATCCATAGCATCTAGCTATATGATGTAACAAATGGTCCATTAGTCCAGTCGATGAAGAGTTTGACCTGGAAAAAATTAATAACAAGCTGAAATTTGGTCAGATGACTCAGAATAATGTATAGAACCACCAAAAAAAAGCCCCCATGATTTTGAAATGGGAATACGCCAAAATCCATAATGGCCGCATGCGCAAAAGGAAAAAAAATTATTTTGTCAGATTAAGGTGTTTTTGAGCTCATTTGAAAGATAATTTAATGCTGATTCATTTTCATACAGAAACCATGGTCCGAAAATGAAGTCATTGCACTGTAGAGTCTTTTTTCTATACTGATATATGAAAACGGTCGAAATATCATATACGGTACGATATGCACTTATCATTGCTAGTTTCATTAATTCGATGCGCAAACGCTGAATAGTTGTTTACGTTTCATTCAGTTCAGTTCGATCTAGGAGGATAGGTTCAATGAAGTCTATTTGCACAGTATCGTTGGCATGACCTGTCCATTAAACTACTTTACATACCAGGCTGATTTTAATCTCAAAGTTTTTTACACATTTTGTTATTTGAATTTTGTTTCACTATTCCATGCTCACTGATGCATTTTTGCTTTCTTCAAACTTGTTATTTGTATTTTATAGAACATACTTGTGATAGTTATGTCTTAAGATGTCGCAGTCCAATTCACTACAATGTTGTTTATGTTTGGAAGAACTGTCAGCGTCTTCTCGACCAGTTCAGCAAGTTCTCCTGAAAGGTCTGAACAATATGAAAAAGATCAGTCGTGAACGGAACTTCGAAGAGCTCTTTGATTGTTAAAAGGGCATTGAAATTTCTGGTAGAACTATTGATGTACACAAAGACTGTCGTCGTAAATTTACCGATGCTAGACGTAGCTCATCCATCCTACCTCCAGCTAAAAAATTAAGATCCCAAGCCAGAGAGTTGTTTGACTGGAAAAGATGTTGTTTCTTCTGCGACAGTACAGTCGTCTTCAAACATGAAGAAAAAACAAAAACCAGGCGGGTGATGACATTGCTGATTAAAGAGAGTATTCAGAAGAAAGCTGCCGAAAGAACTAATACTGTTTTAAGCCGCCTGGGGATTGTAATGATTTAGGTACAGAGGAGGCTGTTTATCATGCATGCCAAAATTCATGAAGAAAGGGGAAACGAGTCATGAAAAAGTTGGACGACCAATAAACAATCCAAAAACAAATGCTTTTGACAAGGTGTGTGATCGGCTGGAGAAAGAGAGCAATTGTGAACTGCACACTTTAGACGAGTTGATGAAGAAAATGATCGTTCTTAGTGACTCTGAAACAGTTTACACAACAAAAACGTTGAAAATAAAGTTAAAGGAGCGTTACAGAGAGCCCATCTTCTTCGCGGATCTTCCTGGCAGACAAAATGTCTTGTGTTCTAGAGATATGGCATCTTTTATTTTGCACGAAATGAAAAAAAAAAAAGCCTGAGGAAACTATAGAGTCCATCGTCATTGCAGCCGCAAAATTAATCAAAGCAGGACTCAGGGAAATACACAAGAGCAATCAAGTATATCCAGCACTGAAAGAAATTCGTGATGGCAGGTATCAAGAAGAATGGAAGAAATTCGTGATGGCAGGTATCAAGAAGAATGGAAGAAATTCGTGATGGCAGGTATCAGGAAGAATGGAAGAAATTCGTGATGGCAGGTATCAAGAAGAATGGAAGAAATTCGTGATGGCAGGTATCAGGAAGAATGGAAGAAATTCGTGATGGCAGGTATCAGGAAGAATGGAAGAAATTCGTGATGGCAGGTATCAGGAAGAATGGAAGAAATTCGTGATGGCAGGTATCAGGAAGAATGGAAGAAATTCGTGATGGCAGGTATCAGGAAGAATGGAAGAAATTCGTGATGGCAGGTATCAGGAAGAATGGAAGAAATTCGTGATGGCAGGTATCAGGAAGAATGGAAGAAATTCGTGATGGCAGGTATCAGGAAGAATGGAAGAAATTCGTGATGGCAGGTATCAAGAAGAATGGAAGAAATTCGTGATGGCAGGTATCAAGAAGAATGGAAGAAATTCGTGATGGCAGGTATCAAGAAGAATGGGTCCCTGATAGCCTGCAGCGTCTATTTAGTTGTCTCGTTCTTTCTCAATTAAAACAACGCAACATTGGTCAGTGTATAACCAAAGTTTCACGGCCAAGATCAATTTTATTTCCGGTACAGTTTGGTTTAGGTGTGCAGCTTGAAAAGTCGTTCGGTTCAAAGTGGCTTGTAAACCATCTTCAGAGATTAGGATATTCTATTTCATATGATGAAGTTCTTCGTTACAAATAATCTGCTGTTGAAAACTCATTGGGCGAAATAGTAGATGAGGGAATGTTTTGTCAACATGTATGTGTCAGATAATGTTGATCATAACTTGGTTACTCTCACTGGAAAAGGAATGTTTCATGGCATGGGAGTCATTTCAGTTAGTACATGTGATAATAGTCAACGATTTACCAGTGAGAAGATTGAAAAAAAAAAGACAAAAAGCGTCTCAATTTTCTGCAAATAAAGGTATTCCAATTGTTAACTATGATGATCGAAGTGGGAATGATTTAAATTCATTGAACAGCTTGCTATGGTTCAAACCCGTCCAACTGAATTAGGCTACAATTCAATATGGTAATGTAGTTGGATTTTCCAATCATGGTGTACAAATTGGTCTGGTTTTATGCAGAGGATTACATGCAATATTAACGATGACATTCATAGAAAAGATAGAATTTCCTTTCTTCCTATTTTCGATTTAAATTCTTCGGACGAATACTGCATTTACTCTACTTTTCTTTTTATTTGTGAGGAAGCTACGGAATTGGGGAATTGGGGAATTGGGGTTCCATCAGTTACTTTTGATCAGCCTCTTTGGCTTAAAGCTTCTGGGATAATCAAAGATGCACAGCTTGATATTGTCTGCAGGCTAAATGGCTTTCACACCATGATGAGTTTTTAGGAAGTATAGGTCAATTGATGAAAGGATCTGCTCTGGGGGCTTTGTTTGGTGAGATGTATGCAGAACACACTGTTGTGCATTTAATGTCTAGTAAAGCAGTTCCAAGAGCACTCCGTGCCCATTTCCTTGCTGAAGCAGCTTTGATGTCACTTATCCTTGAAATGATTTTTGAAACAGAAACGATTGATGATGTAGTGTTTAAAATACAATTAAACGAAGTTCTTAATTCAGTCAGTAAACTCCAAGCGGAAACATTTTTGGAATCAGATATGTTTAGAGCTTTTGAGGAAGCACTGTTTAATGTAAAAAGCAATTTGATTAAGATGTTCAGAACTGCAAAGTTATAGTTTTTATACCTTGATTATATTTACATCTTAAAAAGCTTCATACTTGCTTTAAATATGCTCAACCTCTTTTCCGCCTCTGGCCACATAAGTTATACCAAGTCTGCTAGATTTTACGTACAACAAATGCAATACCTCCACATTTCACAACCATGGTTATATCAGCAATTCATTAACGGTTTGCATGTAGTTAAGCGAAGTGGAAGATACTGGTGTAGTTTATGGAGCGATCTGACAATAGAACAGACTCTGATGCAGTCAATCAAGATTCGAGGAGGTCTGACAAGAGGCTGTGATAAGTCGAGGATCGTTCGCCATTAGTGGTTTTTGAGTTTGAGTCACTGTGCAGGGCTGCACGATGATGGACTTGAGTGGGCTAACTGTTAAGGCGAGTAAACAACACACTGATACAAGTGAGCCCATGCAAAAACCAGATTGGCAACAACACAGGAAAGGTTCCTTTCAAATGAGCACAACAAGAGCCAGTTAATTGACCTAGTCTCACATTATTTACGGAGTGATGGTCAAAATGTTACGAATTGTACTGGAGATGATGATACATCAATTATAGAAACGGCAATCTCTCTGGCAACTGATGATGAAAATGCTGCTGTAGTTGTTATTGCAGACGACACAGATGTTGCCGTAATGCTGTTGTATCACTGGAAAGATGGCATGCAGGATATAATATTCTACTCAGAGAGGCTGCATAAAGGATGGAATATCAAATCGGTTCAACCAATTATTGTTACGCTAAAAGAGCATCTTCTTTTCATTCATGCATGGTCCGGCTCAAGATATTTTCAAGATATTTTTCAAGATATTTTCAAGATCATGTATCATGGAAAGGAAGAGGAAACTCTGACCAAACTGAGGTAAGAGTGTGTGTATTAATTTTTTTATATATGATCTAAAATAGTCGTACCTTAACTTATACGACTATCTTCGAGTCATAAAATTTCTTTTTTCTGTTTACCAGTGCAAATCGGAAATCCCAGAAATATCAGAACAACTTGAGTGCTACATCAGTATGAAAAACATAGGTTGCCACGGTGGCCACACATATATTCGTCTATTATTGATAGGTTGACATTGACAGTGGTAAATGTGGTATCTATACACCCTGCATTTTCATTGGTGTTTTTCATTGTTTACAAACAGGCAACTAGTGAGATACTTTCTTGTTTATTTAGGTACCGAAAGTACATGGACATGGTAGCTAAGGGTATTTTGCAACCTGAAAAAATGCCACCAACTGACAGGGCTGCTTTCTTTCATGGCCTAAGAGCGCATCATGAAATCCCAATTTGGAAGTTGCTGAATAATTCAGAATTATTATTGGATCCAATAGACTGGGGCTGGTATAAAAAAGAAAACATCCTGTGTCCAGTGTGACAGATAGAGAGGTGGCCCCCGCTTGCGTTTTGAAAGTCATCAGTTGTAACTGTAAAGAAGGAACAAAACATTGTGGTACAAATCGATGTTCTTGCAGGAAAAATGGTTTGAGTTGTGTATCAACATGTGGAGAATGTCACGGCGAAGAATGTGGAAACAAAGAGGTATTTTTTAGTTTAATTCTTAAAAATAGTTGCCTAGATAACTATCATAAGTGGCAAGGAGGCATTCACATAGTACGCATTGGTGGGAGAGGGAAGGGTAAAACTTTTTCTGGAAATTGCAAACGTCTTATGTTTAAATGGAATTTTTTGTTCCCTGCGTACACAGGGGGGAGGGTAAATTTTCCGATTTTTTTTGTGTACGCACGATGTGAATGATCCTTAATGAAGAGTTGACGGCTTTGAAAATATCATTTTGCGCATTTATCACTCTTAAGGAAAATAGAAATTTTCTTGTGTAAGGTTTGCATTGCTGATGTTTGAATTTCTTGAAGTGTCTAGTTTAGAAACACCCATCCATCCCCACCCCTCTTCACCCACCCCTAAGGCAAACAAATATCAATGATTCCTCCTAATGAAATGCTGCAATTCTTTTTAGGTGATGGTACCAGAGAATGAAGAATTATCCGCCTCCGATATGGATGATGGAAACATTTTCGATATGTTCCAATGAGATATGGTTACATGAAATACGGTTAATATTATAAAATTTAATCTTTGTTGAATTTTTTATCATTTCCCACGCAATAACTCTATAATTGAACATGGTTTCTATATGAAAATGAATCAGCATTAAATTGTATTTCAAACGACCCAAAAACACATTAATCTGACGATATTAAATATTTGCCCTTTTGCTCATGCCGCCATTATGGATTTTGGGGGTATTTCCATATCAGAAACATGGGGGCTTTTTTTAGATATTCTGTACACCACTCTGAGTCATCTGACCAAATTTCAGCTTGTTACAAATTTTTTCCCGGTTTTGGCACTTTTTTCTATTCAGCTACTGGACTATTGGACGGAGGAAAAGTAGCCGGATGAATTTTACCTCAACATTTTTGAGAATAACACTTTTACACTGACAGATAGATATTCTGGTCGGACGGAACTTACGTTTACACGAATTATAGATGTCAGTAGAAAAACGGCTAATTTTTAGTATTCCGGTACAACGGAATATACAAAGGACACTCATTTGTGCGTAAAAAGGTGTCCGCTTTACCTGTGAGAATTTGACTGTAAATCCATCCACACACGAAGTATATGTTTCCGTTAGATGGAGATATATGGAGATGTACGCTTTACAACGATTTCCACTGTATGATAAATATAATTTTTTAGTGTTTTTTACTGCATCAGCAAAGTGTGTTTGTTATTACAATACTTTTAGTACTTTCAAATTCTTTCGATCTAAGCTTTTTTAATCCGTTCAAGATGGTGTTGAAATTCACTTTCACGTTTTCAGAAAATGTTTACGCTACAATAACAGCAACACACGAATCCTTTTGAAATATTTTCACATCTTGGATTAACGGTGTGAAAACTAACTGTTTTAGATGACTCATATGTTTAAATTTAAGTTTCAAATTTCACACGTCGAGCAAGTTGTTTATTATGTGCTTTCTATACATGGATACATTGTTCATTGTTTTTGTTTTGAATTTCATTTTGCTGTAAAGGGAACAAAACTGAGTGTGTATCCACAGATATTTTAACCCTGCCGTCCAACCATATTGTGAAATTTCACATCGATTATCAGGCAATGTGTTCACTTGCCAACAACTGAAAAACGAAAACAAAATAACTAAAACAAAAAGTGGAAAACAGCTTAAAATATCATTCTGGTATGTCACTTACAAGGTTCGAAAAATTCAACAGCTATTTCACATTTTGTACTTTTGAGCCTTTTTTCGATCGAAACAGAATCTAAATCTAAATCAGAATATTTTATATTTGTAGATTGATAAAGAAAATTCTTGTAAACTTTATATTCGGCCATACGTTCCGTTCCAATGTTTGATGGTATGCCCTACTATAAAATTGATAAAAATTGAATTTTTTGTATCGCTAGCGTTTCTTCTATTTATACTTAAGCAAAAAGCGTTATTTGGCAAGATTTGAACCAAATCTTGGAACAGCAATTGCCATTGAAATTTGTACTCAGAACAATTCAATACTGACTTTATGGGCCATTTTCAAATTGTTTTTCGTCTGTATGTGTGTAAACTATTTTCATCTGGTAAAAACCCATTATCTCCCTAACATCTTAATTATGCGTTATCTTATTCATGAGCGATTCCCAAAACTTTAACAATAGGAACAATATGAGTGATTGGTCTAACAAGATGCGATCATAACACTTTTTTTGGTTGAAAGTCTCTTTTGGTTTGAAAGAATGTGGTATTACGCAATAATTGTCGTTTTAAAGGTTTTAAGGCGAATCCCTACTAGGCGGAAAAGTAGAAATGGTTTCTACTTTTCATTCAATCTGCATTATCCGCTGCGACTTCCATTGTTTCGAAGGCGAAAAAACTGCCCGCCGCCTCGATATTTTTCGCCTAGTAGAGATTCGGCTTTACAGTACATTAAAGTGATGATCGCATCTTGTTAGACAAACATATCGATATAAGTATACCACGTGAACATCTTCAGAACAGGTCATTATCATTTTGCTTCACAAACATGTCTAAAATGTTTATCTCTGTAATCGACGAAACAGAAAAAGAAAAATGATATAATATATATAAAATATGAGAAAAATGTGAAATCATTTCCGTCTATTAAATTTATATTATTTTGTGATACTTATCTTATCGTTTATTTGTTTGCATAATATATTTTTAACATCCAAAGAAATTGAAATTTTCACCAATTTTCGTGGTTGTCATTTTGTTTCTAGTTTATAATTAGTGGTTTTGCTTTTTGTTTTTTATTCTATTTAGATTCATTTATTCTTTTTGCATCCTTTAATTATTCTATCAAAATACTTGATAAAAATTTTCACAGAATTGAACAATATTGAATTTTTATTTTAATTTATACGGTATTTCCGTCCGGGCGTTTTTTATTGTTGTTCTTGTTGTAACTATGGAATTTCGTGGTGGGTTGTGGGGCTTATAAAATTAAACAGTGGAATCTCTATAAAGCATACACCCTATAAAATGGACACGTATAACGGACACATACATGGATTTACAGTCAAATTCTCATATGTAAAGCCGGACATCTTTATAAAGTGAACACCATTAGTGCGTAAAGAATTATTACAATTTTAACTTTTTTAATAGCGTATTAAAGCCACACTTTTTTTTTTTTTTTTCCAAAAACCGCAAATAAATACGCGAAAAGAAGGGAATACCATTTTAATGTGCTTTTGAAGTGTTCGACAATACCTTTAATTTGATACCTCATTGCTAAATCCGATAAGTTGATCTGTCTATTTCTCCATCATGCATCCTTGATTTAAGAGTTAAGGTTGCAATATTAACTTGGATAAGTTGATTAGGTGGTATATTTCTTGGAAAGTACTTGCCTATCTGTCTGGCTTCTTAATAAATTACAATTTAAGGCAAATATGTGGTGCTGACTGGCAGACACTGGACAACATTGATGAATTTCCTCCTTGAAATGCTTCAAAAATTTCACCTTTTGAAGATATCAATGTATATTCTAACAATATAGAAGAGGTTTTACTAATTGATATGAATTGAGAATGCAAGAATAAAATATCTACGTAGTGTTGTTTTTTCTCACAAAGTTCACCCCTCTCCTATGCCTGCAACTGTTATTCGAGCGCAGAAACGAATAAACTGCAGACCAGACAAGATAACCTAATCACAATGATGAATGCAAGGCGCGAAGCAAAAGAATTGTTTTGTTTTCAGTTCATTGTTGGTTGTGTGCTATAGAATCTCGTTTCTACTACAGCAACCTTCGTGTTTTTTCTACGTAAGAACTATATTTATTTATAACATTAAATTTCCTGAATGTGAAAGTCTAAACATTGTCCACAGAGATTTTTTGAAGATTGGGTTTATAGCCACTGGGTATATAGCTACATACTTTAAGCCATTAAAATGTGCGGCTTAGCCCCTTTATCTGTTTAAACGCCGTGTTTTTGTCTAGTAAGTACATCTGTCCGTTTTAGATATCAAAGTTGACCCTAATAATTCAACTGGGAGTTTTAGTAATAGAGATAATTACTAATTAATACTGTTAAAACATTATTGAAACAATAAATTTCATAAAAACGAGGTTGTATGTACTAACTAGGTCAAAACATGGTGTTTTAAACAGAAACTTGGAAAAGGTGTATAGACCTTTTCATAAATTACATCATTACATCTATCCCCTCGTTTTCGTCCTGAATATTAATGACGCTTGGGTCATTTACAAACACAAACGATACTTCAAGGATTTTCTTTTATTACGCTTATATACGTAATAATTATATACGATAGTAATGTTAGTGGAAATCGTTTTTCAAATCTCTTGAGGTGGCGCTCGGAGATGAGGACAGTTTTGGCGGTTTAGCCTGTGTTAACAACTTTAAGTTTAGTAGACTATAACTTCGCAATAAATCGCTACAGGATACAGAGGCTAGACCGCTCAAATTTAATAAATTTTGGATTGGGGTTTTGCCTTCTGTGGAGTTCGGTTGCATCAGATTATTATTGAAAGTAAAACATTGCGAAACATTGGAAATGCTGTTTCTATTTACATGAATGGTGTGTTCTACCCCTGATTTTGATTTGTAATATTTTGCCCCAATTTGTAATAATTTGGTATGTAGACGACTTTCGCAGATATCGTTTCAGTTAAATTAAATTTGGTACTGGCGACGTCATCATGACGTCAGGGGCCTAACTTAAAACGCCCATATGTTGGACTTATGCCTGTTAACTTGATTTCCAGGTAAGAATACTCGAATGAATATATTCAGTTAGACCAAATTTGGTACCGCTGACGTCATCATGA
The DNA here is from genome assembly GCA_039566895.2 of Turritopsis rubra. Taxonomy (NCBI): domain Eukaryota; kingdom Metazoa; phylum Cnidaria; class Hydrozoa; order Anthoathecata; family Oceaniidae; genus Turritopsis; species Turritopsis rubra. Next base: position 13,529,492 of record CM077618.1, on the reverse strand, counting down.
CGCTACAGCGCCCACAAAGAAACGTTATTGAGCATATTTGCTTTAATGAGATTGAAAGGGAGGTACACCTACTGTGGATTGAGGAAATAGGGTGGGCGAATTTCATGTATTTCTAAAACAATATTTTTGAAGATTTATACGTAATAGACGTATTTATACGTAAATATACAAATTGCTCAAAGAATTATGACTCGGTCTACACTACTGTATAAAAGTTTTTTGTGTATACTTTGTGACGAGGATGGAAAGACTTTAAATTAAATCTGAAAAAAGGAGCACAGCTTCACCACAAAACGAAACGAAGAGCAATGTAGAATTGATTTGATGTAGTGTGTTGATTTTTCATAATATTATATATACATTTCATCATAATTTTTAAAAACTGTCCAGTGGACAGTGGTAGTGTTTTATACAGCATAGGTACTTCAATATAAAATATTGCTATTATTATACGTGCTGTTAAATAAATATAAGATTAATAAAATGAATTAGTATGTATTAAATTTGAGAAACTAAGAATTAAAAAAACATTTATTTACATATATTATAATAATCTAAAATACTTTTTCTAAAACAGTTAAAATCTTCCTTTTCTCTAATTTCTATGGGCAAAGAATTATAAATAGTAGCACCCATAGAAAAAACCCCGACTTGGCAAATTTGAGCTTAGTTTTTAGTACTCCAATTAGAAGTCCATTGTTTCGTGTCCTTTTGTTATGTTATCATTTTTCGAAATAGTTAGTGAAATTTTCACAAGTAATTTCCTCTAGACATTTCCTAACTAGTAGCACTGAATGTTTGTTGATTTCGTTTATCAAGTGTTTCAAGTTTGTTTTTAAGGTTGAAATCTTGACCGTAATATTTGTGTCGTGCCAAAAAGCATAGATTCTGTCTTGTCTTTTTTTGGGTTAATTACAAGTTGGTTTTCTCTAAAATAAGAACGCATTCTTTCTAAATCGTCGTTCAATCCTTTTTCAACGCCATGTTTGTTTTTACCAGCCAGATAGACTACGGTATCATCAGCGAAGTTCAGTACTTGTGAGTTTTGCAAATGTTTTTCAAAATCGTTAAAGTATACCAAAAATAGCAAAGGCCCTAGTATGGACCCTTTAATACTCATTAATTTAGATTTACAGTTTTCAACCACACAAAATTGCTTCCAGTTGAAAAGGTCATCAATCAATCATGTGCGACACCATTAACTCTATATCATTTCAACTTCTCGAGAAATACCGAATGACTCAAGGTGTCAAACGCTTTTGACAGGTCAACGTACAATACACCAACGAGATTTCCAGTATCTACTGCTTTACGTATGTTGTCTGCAAGAAGAATCGTGGCTAGTTCTGTTGATCTTTGTTTTCTATAGCCAAATTGATGTTTTAAGTTGTTTATGTACGCATTTCTCTAGAATTTTGGAAAGTGTAGGAGTATTGAAATGGGTTGAAAGTTGTTACAATCTTCCTTATCTCCTCCTTTGTGGATGGGCGTAACCTTTGCTACTTTACATTCATTTGGTATCATTCCAGATTTTAATGATAGGTTTATCAGGAAAGCTTATGGACCTGATAAGGCTGAAGCACCATCTTTCAGAATTTCAGAGGGGAGGTCGTCCCATCCTGCAGCATTTTTTCGTTTAAGGAATTTAAGTTCTTTTTCGACAAATATACGACTCACACGCTCGAATTTGAATGTTCGCTATGTTGTAGTTGAAGATTGTGGTTTCTCCCATACAAAGTTTCGTAGCAGAAATGCTTTGGCTTTCAGGGTACTTGCTACATTGGTGAAAAAGCTGCAGAACGAATTTGCGTTGTATGTGTTTTTTGTAATATCGTTGCTTGTAGACGAAGATGTAGGTTTCGCCTTCGAGGGAAAGATTTCTTTGATGTGCCGCCAGAATTTCGTTGGATTTCGGCTGTTCTCTGTCAGTAAATCGTTGTAGTATTCTGTTTGGCTTGTTTCATTTTGTTATTGCAAAGAGTTTTCAATCTTTTATAGCTCGACCAATCATCGTTTTCACAGTTGATTTTCCTGACTTTGCGAAGGAGTTTGTCTCTTGAGTTCATTGTTGTCTTGATTTCATGAGACAACCATGGGCAGGATCTCCCTTTTACTCACTTTTGAATTTGTGGAGCGTGTTTGTCTGTGATGGTGGCGCTTATTAAAGAAATGACCACGCAGTGTTTACGTCTTTAGCAGAATACAAAGGTTTCCAATCGTGTCTTTCTAGGTCTTGTAGTAGACCAGTGTGGTTGTATTTTGAGTTATCTCTGCAGGTAATTGATTGACAAATGACGCAATCATGAGCACTCAGACTCAATAGGATAACTCTAGAGCATTTTACATTAGAACTTTTGTTTGTTAAAATGACATCGATAATTGTTTTTGATTCACTTGTAACACGAGGAAGCTCTTTAATAAGTTGGTCGAACCCTTGCGTAATTAACAACTCTTTAAGTTCTTTATGAGATGATTTAGCAAGGTAGTTTGCATTTATGTCTCCCAAGAGTAGTCTCTATAGACGTCTGATTAACTTTTGGCAGCATTTCGTTGAGTTGAATATTGAAATCTTTTCGTAGATAAGACGATGAACCGGGGGGTCTGTAAATACATCAAACAAGGAAGTTTTTTTCCTTTGAATATGTCTATTTCGATCCACCCTGTTCGTATATAGCTCTAAAACTTTATTGTTTTATTGAGCACTTTTTGGCAATCATTAACCATACCAGATAATTTCGATCCATAAACATTCTCATTCATCTCTTTTTAGGTCAGTTCGCCGTTTCCATTTTAGATCGTCAGATATGCATATCTATATATATGTATATAGGTGGTCCTCCTTCACCAGTAGATCGGTTTTTGTGAATAAACTGAAAACCCGGCATTTCATACACCTCCGAATTTTCAGAATTCATGTGTGTTTCCGTGTTATGACAATGTTTGTGGGTGTAAATAAAGTTTCTAAAATATCTTTTTTTCCATATAATCCTCTGATGTTTTGATGAATCAATTTTACTCCTTTCAAATTGGTAATGTTTTAAAGTTGGATCTGTTACAACTTTGTTTTCTATCGACACATTTGAAGAAATTGAATTAATCTTGTGCAACAAGTTCAATTGCAAATGTAAGTTTGTCCATGACTGTAAGTCAATCAATCAGAAAAAGTCACCTAGTGAAAAACTATCATTATTTTGATCAAGAAGTCGTTTTAAGATCTGGTTTACATCAACCTCGTTCCCAGGGCTTCTTGCCTTTTCGATGTACTGGATGGCGGCGAAGAAAGCCCTGGTGCAGGCCGGTCGTTTCTCACTTGTGATTGGTTGTCGGGAATTATATTAAGAAAAATATTACCCGCACCGTCGAGCGAGATTAAAAAAAAATAATTAATGATGGCTGTTGAAATGTAGAAAGAAGTTTCAAAGCCAGAAATGGGAAGAAGATTGAAAATATTTCACTAATTCAGAAGACAAGAGCTGATGGATAAATATTAAATAACATTATAATTGGCTATGACTCAATATTCGTACTGGTGAATTTGTTTTATTGATTTCACTATCAGTTATTTGTGAGAAAAAAATAATAGGGGAGGTAACGAGGCTAGAAAATCGATGACACAGCGCAACAGGTGTAACAGCAGCTTAGTAGCTTCTCAAAATTATGGAAGTAAGTTCATACAATTTTTCAGAGAAAACATTTTCTCCTTCCCTGCCTCCCTGAGATGTCATGAAAAATATATATTACATGATGGTATATTTTTAGGCTCACTCAACACAAAGAAAGTGTATTTGCGGAAGGAAGGAGGAAATCAATCCAAATGTCGACTTTGTGGAGAGCAGAGGAACAACTATTATTTACTTAAGATATTTTCAGTTTCTGGAAAGCAGAAAAGATTGTCTCTGAAAATTTCACGTACATGTGGAATCACCATAGAGGAGGATGACTATCTCCCCAACAATTACAATTTACAACGCAACAACAAATAAAAATAAGGAACATAGTACAACAACCTAAACAAGATGAAAATTGCATAATAAAACAGAATTTTGTAAATATTGAAGATAATGATGAAATTGTAACAAAACCATTGGAATATGTTGAAAAAATTGAGAACTCATTAAAAACAAAACAACCACTTGCTATTGCAACATCACTGTCTACATACGTGGGAGTCAATCTTGCACTGAAAAGGCTGTTATGCAATGAAATTGCATCATCATGTGAAAAACTCTGTAAAAGAAAGGGAAATAAGTCAGTGCTATTGGATAACACTTTCACAGGACTATCTGAGTACAGTGTAGATAAAGTTTATTCAGAACTGAAGGAAAACCATCCATTCATAATTGATATTTTTAATATAGTTTCTGGAAAGGCAGTTGACATTGAAGAAAACCAAGCTGAATTGAAACAGAGATATGCACTGATTTATGCAATTCTAACGAATGCTCGGTGGCATGAGTTTTTACAGAGGATTAATACTGTTTTGGTTATTGACGGTGGTTGCAGTAAGGAGGTATATAATATAATCACGATGTTGATATTTCTCACAGCAGTACCTTTGGGAATAAATTTTTGTAAACAATAATTTTCAAAATTAATGAATTTCTGAATTTCATCATAAAAGGTTCTGCCATGAAATTTTTTAAACTGAATTTAAAAAAATACACATTATGCTTCATATAAATATACAAACACTAAAATCTTAGATTATATAAATTTCTTTTAGTAACAAAACCAATTCAACAAGTTTGATATTTGTTTATCATACAGATCTAGAGAAAATCTCCTACAACTCATTGGTGGTCATTTCCTTGATAAGACTCAAATCATTCCGTGGTACTGGTGACAATTGGGATTTAAGAATACTCAAAGGGCACATGAGAAAAGAAAAACAAAATGAAGATTTACATCTGTTTGTCTCAAACTTGTTGGAAAACCATTTAAAATTCCAGCATTTACCAAATGACCATCCCAAGTGTGATATAAAGCCGCTTTTACACGATCATATTTTATATGACATATACCCTATGATCATATGAATTTGATCGTGTAACATACCTCATATGAGTTAAAATTATATGATCATATGCATATGATCAAATTTTTAAAAAATAGGACGTGTTCTATTTTCTTCATATATATGATCATATGAATCTATTGTATTCTATTTAAATAAAGCGCTTGACCAATCAGAACGCATTTAAAATGTGCAAAAGTGATGTAGAAAAACGTAAACAAAACTTTGCAAAGAGAGAAAGAAAAATTTTAGAACTTTCGTGATGGCAGTTAAACACGTCAAAATTGATACTGAAAAGTTCATCGATGCTTGGGAGAAGGAAGAGTGTTTATGGAACGTTCTTTTAAACGAATATAAAGATAGAAATCTCCGACAGGCAGCAATCCAGAAAATTGCCAGCGCTTTTGAGGTCGGTGGTAAGTATTTCTCTTTGCATGTTTACGAAGAAAATACAATTTTTAACAAAAAAAAGTTTTATTACTATAACGTTTATTTTCGTACATAGGGAATGAGATCAAATCAAAAATCAACAGTCTCAGAACATACTACTCACAAGAGCTTAAAAAGGAAAGTAACAGTAAAAAGAGTGGTGCTGGTAAAGATGAGGTTTTTGAATCCAAATGGCCATACTTTGAACGCTTATCTTTCCTACGTGATACAATTGCCCCACGTAAAACAGTTTCGAATTTGGTAAGTATGCATATGTCAAGTAAAATCTAGCTAGCTCAACTTTATAAACAAAATTAGGCTACAAAGTTATCTTGCCAAGGTACTTTACCAACTGTGTTAAAATACACATTGAACCTTTCCCGGAAATCCCGCGATATTGAACAGTTTTTGTTTCCACTTTGAGGTGAGATTGAATGTAAACAGTCCGTATGGCATCTCCATTCACCCGGTCGCATTTCACCTTCATCCAATAATTCAACATCCAATGTCCCATGCGGTGTATACCTGATGGTACACTTCTCCCTTAGGAAGTTGTGCAAAACACAGGAAGCTAAAACTACTTTTTCAGCTGTATCTGGTGCAATTGACATGGGTGCTAAAAAAACTCGAAAGCGACTAGCCAATATTCCGAAAGCATTCTCGACTACTCTCCTGGCTCGACTGAGACAATAGTTAAAAATGCGTTTCTCCTTCGTTAAATGTCGTTGTGGATACGGCTTCATTATGTAAGGCTTCAAGGGGAAAGCATCATCTGCAACAATAACATACGGCAAGCCTTCGTGTTCCCGCGATTCGTCATTTTTTGGTATATTGAGAGTTTCCTTATCAAGCGCCATTGACAGAGAAGAATTACGAAAAACTCCCCCATCGCTAATTCTACCGTTACAACCAACATCAACATATATGAACTTGTAGTCTGCGTCAACAAGTGCCAAAAGAACAATACTGAAATTACTTTTATAATTGAAATAGAGGGAACCAGAGTTAATTGGGCGTTTAAGGACAATGTGTTTCCCATCCATTGCTCCAAGGCAACATGGAAAATTCCAGCGATCTTCAAATTCTCAGGAAACTCTAATCCACTCCTCTTCTGTGTTAGGCACCTGAAAAATAAAATCTACTTTTAGAACATCGATGACGACCAACAAGACGTTGAATCACAAGATTTCAACTGCATGAGTGACGCAGTGTTGGATTCGAGTGAAGTTTTAGTAGATGAAGAGCCTTCTTGCGCGCAACAACGTTCAACAAAAAAGCCGCTAACCACTCGAACTAAGGTGTCAAAGAACAAAGCCGATGACGTTCTTGAATCTGCACTAGAGGTTATGGAAAATGCTAAAAAAAGAAAAGTCGATGATGCGTTTGATATATTTGGTCGTCATGTTGGTAACGAAATACGATCTTTGAAAACCACATATGCTCAACAATGGGCCAAATTAAAGGTTCAAGAAGTACTTTTTCAAGCTCAATTCGTTACAGATATGTCGCAAAGAAATGTTGCTCAGGGCCGAGGAATGGCAATGAACGTTTTCCAGTCGCCAGATCATTCCCCTTTGGGTTCTCCCGAATTCATTTCTCGCTCATATGAGTTCCATAGTAATTAAACTTCCACTGTGTGTATTTTTATTTATTTTAGAAAAAAAGATGAAATCATATTTTCTTCTTACCTTCAGATATGTGTCTTTTAGATTTCCATAAATAGTCTCGCATACTTCTGGAATAAACTTGCTAAGCGTAGAATGATGTACTCTGAATTGTTACTGCAAGCTTTTGTAAGATTCTCCTGTAGAGAGGAAACGAATGGTAATTGCGAGTTTCACTTTGGCGGGTATAGCATCTCTCATTATTGTATTTTGTTTGGTGATATTTTTCTCCACTAATCCAAGGAGCTCATCGAACGTTTCGGTCGACATTCTTAAATAATTTTGGTAATCGCTTTCTTCTTCCAGCCGCAACTCTGACAGCAACGTTTCGTAAATACCCAGTGCAGTTCTCCGGGCAAGCCATGGCTTCGACCAACACTTTCTTTTTTTTCTTTTTGTTTTTCTTCTTTGGAGAACTGCAATTACTACAGCCGCAGCAGCAAGTTCCTCGTCGCTCATGTTTGTTGAAACAAAATTATTTAATGAAAAAAAGCAAAACATATGACCGTGTAACAGGTGTGAACTATGACAGGTGTTTCATATGATCATATATCATATGTCATATAAAATATGATCGTGTAAAAGCGGCTTTAGGCTATTGGACAAAAGCAAATTTTCGTTAAATATATCTGAATGGAAACATTATCTTACAACACTTATATACAATTATTATATACATATACAGGAGCTATATACTTATTATTGTGTTCATATTATATTATTATTTATATTATTCATTTAAGCCTATAGACTCAAAAACTATTATACATGAAAATTGAGTTTTTTTAAAAACAGCTAATTTAGCTACATTGTTATAGTCTAATATATATTATATATTTACCTTTTTAACCTGCTGAGGCTTGACGTCAAAATATATGTTATCAAAAACTATTATAATGTAATACATACATACCACATTTCCACACAATGTGTTTCATCAATGCAACATGCCACAACATTATCTTCATATATTATGGATTTTAATAATTTTCTTCCATCATCACACAATAACGATTCTGGATTTGAAAACAGAATGTTGATTTCTCCTTCTAAAATTCCATTAGGGAATTTGTAATTCCATATCATCAGTTTCAGAAATATCATTACACTGTTGTTGCTTTCCTTTTTGATGCTGAAACAATAATGGCGTCTCTTTTACTTTTTCACATTGAAATACACCTACTTTCACTTCTCTTTCATTCAAAACTCTCATTTGATCATGAATGATTAAGTTCAGGGGACTCACGACAATAACAATGTTTCTCTTGCACTTCTTTGGAATAAGAAAAGGCAGCAGTTGATAAACCAACGATTTACCAAAACCAGTTGGAAGAACTGCTAAGACATAGTTGCCTTTTAAAGGTTTATTCAAACATTGAACTTGCTTTGGTTTTCAAAAATACAACAACTTTGTATATTGCTTCTATCTAAAGCGTAATCAAGTTGTTTAAATAAATGAATCATTTGCTCCATTTTCGTTTGTTTATTTCATCGATGATAGAACGAATCCAGTTTCACTCGACGTTTTAATGAAAAATTTTAAATTAGTTCTCTACCTCGCTTGCCCGTATGAAAACCACCTTAAAACCATGGGAAGAAAAGACAAATGACGTCAATACTGCATAAATTAAAACCATCCGTATTTCGGTTGGTTTTGACCGGCCTGCACCAGGGCTTTCTTCGCCGCCATCCAGCACATCAAAAAGACAAGAAGCCCTGGGGACGAGGTTGGGTTTACACTGAATGTTGTATCTCTGTTAAAAAAATGTAATAATGTTAGCCTTCGTTTCCGCACAATGTAAAAAAAGTTTACACAACATGTTTACGACATGGAGGTCTGATAGATTTTTTTGGGTGGTTGGGACTGGTTGGTTGGATAGTTTTCTTTGGGTGGATCGGGGTTGATCGGGATGGTTGCAGGGTAAAGTACTACCCATTTTAATTTTCTTGTAAACCAAAGCTTAATGGAACATACAGTTTGACAAAATTTCCGAAAAAGAAGAATTGAAAGTGAAAAAGTGAAGATTAAAATTTTCAACATTTTATATCTAAGATGTCGATATGGTATTTTGCAAAACTACCACATCTTTTCTGATAACAAAAACAAAACTTTAATTTTGATTGATAAGATAGTTTAAAAATATTAATGACAGAGGACATTTTCCCTTTGAAAAAAACGGAGGTGTTGTATATATGAGCATGTCAAAGAGATCAATCATCCTGTAAAGTCGTTGAAATGATCAATGGAGGCGACAGACAAATTAAATTTTTAGCCTTTGTTTACTATTCATTTTGTCTACTCTTTCCACATTCTTCAAGGTATCTTTGGATTTAAAAAAGAACTTCGCATTGTTATAACTTACAGAGATGTTAGAGAGAAGCCAAATCAATTCCACATCCACGGATCAGACCTACGTTTTGTAAAACTAATGACAACCGTCAGCAGATAATCCGTACTTTAATCGGAAGTAAACAGAAACAACTTCCTTGAATTTCCAGATTTTTGGACATTTTCACGAGAATTTTACTGGCGAAACCTTTCAAATCGGCCTTTCGCGAAAGTTAATCCATTCTTTCTGAGACTGCATAATACGCATTTCTTTTATATACGCAAGTTCTTAATAAAAAACCCCTGAAGCCTAGGCTAAGATCAGCATAAATTCATCTTTGTGGATCAACACAAAGGTGTTTATTTTTCAATCAAGCTTTTTTGGATTTCTGATTTTTGAGGTAGTTCTCTTGTCAAGTTTGTCTCTTTGTCACAGTTTCCCTAATTCAAATATCTCTGTAACATCTCCATAGAACTACCACAATGCAATGCTCTAATTACTCGCTTTGCGGTTTGGGGTTTGTTTGATCATATGGATTTAAATGGCAGTGAGGATATTAATTTTGTTCAAAAATTTTTATTGTAACTCAATTGAGACATTTTCTATGCATTTCGTATATTCACGAGGTATTAATACGAAAAACTTCATTATTAGCAATAGACCTTAATACGTCACAACCATCTATGGGGGATTGAACGTGTGTCAATCGGTAATTACATATCTTGGAATCTTCTTTTTTTTTCGTTGATTAATTGCTTCAGTATTAACGTTTGTCGAATATAGAAGCATGTCAAACTTAGATGAAACTACCTTATCATAGAAAATCGCCCATTTCAGTTCTCTATCAGGCAAATTGTTAAGTTTTTTTACAGAAACAGTTTCAGCTGCCTTGCTTCCCTTTGAGAATTCTCTGTATTTGAAGTCAACGGAATCATTGTTTATGTTAGATGAATCCATAAGCTTTACGTCATCACTGTAAATCTTCAACTTACTTGGTGTGCGCTGCACTGATGAAAAGGTTACAGCTTGTTTGCTATCAGCTAAGATGTCAATTACCTTTTTTTGTCTGGAGAATAAAACACCATATGATGATAACCTTCTTCAGTTTCATGATGGCATTGAAATATTCTGTATTGGTCCTTTTAGCTTTTAAACCTGACTCTTACTCTTTCCCTTCCCTATTTTTATTAGCTGCTATGATTTGAGGGAAAGAGAAAGCCAGGTTCAACCCAAATTGACAGTTGGCAACAGTTGAATTTGAAAAAACAATTTCTAATGAGATTCAGTCTATTGTTTCTTAAATATGCGAATTAATTAATGATTTAGAAATAAAGCTTCGTCTATCACAGTTGCCATTTTGTTAACTGAGAATTTATCTCGAGTTCAAACAGTTTTGTTTACATATTTATGTTAGATCAACTATTCTTAAAATTTACTTAAAATAAATTAATTGATGGAATAATTTAGCGTGCATCTTATCTAAATTATTCAAAAAATTAATCAACAAACGTCAATGAAGAAAAATAACTCAAGCTCAATTTTCTCAAACTCCCCAGAACATATTTAACAAACCCATAGTTAATAATATCCACACTTTTTATTTCCGCCATAACAAGAATAAGAATCCCACTTGCAAATACTAGCATCTTTACCACAATATTTGTTGATCCAACACCAACCATACTCGGGACAATATTTCCAGCAGTAATTGTACACCCATGCAGAATTATACGAACAACCTTGCAGTTCTGGAAAGAAGATGTCTTTTCCCAAGTATTCTTTGATGTTCTTTTGATTCATAAACTTTGCTTTGTTCACAACCGATTCTTCTCCGTGATAGTAATCAGTCCAATCTACCAGCAAGAAATTGACAGTTTTTCCGAACGGTTTTCGTTTACCATAGCAAGCATCTTGCGCCTCACCCAACCACTTAGAACAGATCTTAGCCATGTCCCATGTGCACAAGCCATAACTTCCAAACGCTGATAAGTCGACAAAAGTTCTATGTGTACCACACTTCTTTTTCGCATTGTTAGTGATGCCAGAGCAACTTGAAGAAACTGGATTGGTGTCCCATGTAGACGCTATGAAGTTATTGCTTTTAAGAAGCCAATCGTAATGTGTAGAAATGTGTTGATATAGATTGTTGTCCATGAAAACAAAGATTCTTTTGCCATTTTGAATCGCTTGTTCAAGGGTAGGCCATGAACTACCATGGGAATTATAATAATCACTCATTTGAAGGTTGCTACTTCCACTTGGTCCCCATAGTTTCAGCAAGGTAGCCACAACACTCTTTGCAATCTTGTCGCGATAGTCTTTCTGTGCATCTCGATTGAAGTGGAGTATGATCACTTCATTGGGATTCTGTTTCATCCAGTTATCAATTTGTGTTAGTCCCTTTTCAATAGAACCTGAGTATGCACAATTTGTACCAGAACTTCCTGGACAGTGACAGTTCAATGCTTCACTATCGCCATAACATGTATCGATGTCGAAATATCGTATACCAAATTTCAATTGATCATAGAAGTTTTTACCGTGATTTCGATAAAAGCAGGACCCGGCTTGAGTTCCACCCCAGTATTTCATTATTCCGTCAAATCCAGCACCGGCATTGTGACTTCCAGGGTAAGTAACTTGGTCAATATGTAGTTTGCAAAGATCTGCAAGCCCATTGCATTTGCTTGCCTGGGCAGCAATATTCCGAAAGATGCTTAAAGCCATCGTCAGTTTTAAAATAAATGTAGTGTGCATTTTGAATTTTGCTTGCAATTATCGCTAGAATATTATATTGATCGCAAATCTCGAGAAAAAATAATTTGGAATGCATTGAAAGATAAAATATTTAGAATATAAATAAATATTGTATACACTTGGCTGCTTATGTCTGTAAATAAATCTCTTGCTGTGCATTTGTGCCGTAAACCTGAAATTAAGTGTCCATTTTAATATTTACCTTGTCAAGGTATTAGATCTGTGACCCAGTCCCTATGCAGTACTGTCCATCTTAATGATCTTAAAAAATTGGAAACTTGTAGCAGAAAATTTCGGATTTCACTGTATCAGGAAATTAACATCGATAAAGGCAAAATTAAACAATCAGACCAGACCGTATTGAATTAATAGCCATAAAATTGACACCAACACAAAATTACCATGGCAATAAACGCGTACAAGAGGCAAAACTTTACGATTCCTCAGTTTCCTGTATTCTTATGTATTATCGTTATCAATTTTATGCATAATCGAGAGAAATTCAGATGTTTACGAGAAAATCTTACTCGGTATAATACTCGGTATAATACTCGGTATAATACTCGGTATAATACTCGATAAATATACGAGGATATATTGGGGACAAATTTATCGAAAACCTGTTTAGTTTGGCTGCATATGTCTGTAAGTAAAACGGCCTGCTTCAGTTTTTTTTCAGAATTAATTTTTAACAATGGGAGAAGCTCATCAGGGTTATTATTGACTCTATTGTTTCAATGATGGAATGGATGATGGATGAATGGATGAATGGATGATGGAACATTCAACGGGAATAAGAAAGTAGCCTCCGTGTAACGTGTCTCATGTAACCCTTTCCATACCGTTTTGTTCTCAGAAAATACTGCTGGAAATTCTTTTTCGTTTTCAAAGGTTTTGAGCCTCTAGATAGACCACTCTTGCAGTTCATTCGTCGTGGAATTTGGATTTTCAAGTTACTCTTCTTAAAGAAGTAATGAAATATAATAAAAATCATAAAAAAAGAACAACTGCAGATTGAGACTTGATTCTGACAGTTTCCGCGCAATGACGTCTTTTGCCGGTCGAATTGTTGTGTTTTCAAGTAATCTTCCCATTAAGTTATACTTTCAAGAAAATATCCCACTTATTGTGATATTCGGAGAACTATAACAAACTCTCCACTTTTCTGCATCATGTTTTTATGCCTGAAAACTAAAATAAACTAGAGAAGAAAAAAAATGAAAGAACAGCTATTGTGGCTAGAAAAAAGAAATAAACAAAGATGATTGTATGTTTCCATGAGGCCTGGCTTTGGTAGCCATTTCTCGCTTGCGACGTCTGTTGTGATCTTATACGCATATGCGTTTTTAGTTTCACAAATTTAGAAAAACCTTCGTGACGTCAGTGTTACGGATTTTAATGAATGTTGAAAGACTGAGTGCGAACGAACACCATGAACCAAGGCTAGGTTACCGTATCCTTTAACAAAATGGACGAGATAGAAACACGTAATTTCTCTCATAAAAAACCTTTTGTCCAATTTCGATCAAACAAAAACATTCGAATGTTATTACTTCGAAATTTTCAAAATCGTTGAGCGGAAGTTCCACTTAAGGAATGTTCTTAAGCTTGAATTATTCAATTATTCAAGCTACAGGCTAAACATTGAAGGCCAGTTTACAGTTTGCGCGAATCGATCAAATTGATTGTTCAATTGTTGGAACGAGAGTTTACCGTTCACGCAATACGATTGTCGCGCGAATAAACAAAATTTGCAAACATTTTGTTTATAGACCTTCCCCGAGTTTCTGCTTAACCATCGTGTTTCGACATAGTTAGTACATCCAACCTCGTTTTCAATTTCGCAATTACTTTTAATCATTCTACTGGGAGTTAAATTAAACGAAAAGAAGTAAATTACTAAGTAATTAAGTAAAGAAATTAACGAAACAAAAAAATTCACAAAAACGAGGCTGGATGTACTGTCTAGGTCAAAACACGACCTTTAAACTGGAATTCGGAGAAGGTCTATAAACAAAATGTTTGCAAATTGCAAGTTGAGAATGGTGGTTTCAGTCACAATCCCTACCCTCTGTTTGCCAGAAAACAAGACTTCGCCGTGACTGAGGAAAGAAGTTTTCTGCTTCTTCGACACTGACAACGACCAGAGATTGATGATGAAATTTCTCTATAAAGAACGGTTTTAGTACATGCTCGATATAGAACTATAAGCTTCCTTGTGGCGGAGAATTTTGTTTTGCAAATTTCGAAAGAAAAGAATTCACTTAACTGAATCTCACTTTTCACATCCGTGGTCGCACATGTATTGAACACACTATCGAAGTCTCTCGAAATTAAATTAAACAAGATTCGCAAAGATGCGACTATATATTCCCTCATACTTCTTCAAGCAATTTCCGCGCAGCGATGGTGTGTGGTTAGATGAACAGGCAAAAGGATTTCTGCGACAGTTGCCTGATATAAGCTATTAATTCATGCGCACCATTAAGTCTTTACAGGCAAAAGTATTTCTGCAACATTTGCTGATCAGCTTCTACTTAGCAAAAACACTTCAACACTTTCTTTGAAACAGATTGTCATTTTCCGAATATTCGCTTATGAGAGCGACGCACTTACATTATATATAACCCAAAAAATGGCGAGACAAATTGTTTTTATATTTTTCCATTATGCGGAACAATAACGTCGATGATATCTTCGTTATCTACTTGTCATCTTAAAGATAATGAATTGTTATGAAACTGTTATGAAAAATGAATCGGCAGTTTTCTACAAGGGAATCTCCACGAGAGATACAATCATTGTTGACCTTGATTGTTCGCCATTTTGATATTAACCATTTGCTGGTTCCAGACCATTTCTTTTCGTTCCAATGAGCGATTCCAACCGCTGACATCAGCACACAGCAACCCTCAGTTCTACATATAACAATTCATTATCTTTAATTCCTTTACCTCAGTAGAAGGGTAGTAGTTTCAATAACATCTTTGTGTTCATTAATGTTAAAACAAGAGCAGTATGGCACAAAACGGTAGCAGCATTCCAAAACAATAACATGCAATATACAAACCAAATAGATTTAACCTTATTCGTCTGAAATTCCGCCTAAAACTCGGCTATCTCTGTTATCTCCTAGGCCTAAGTTACACTGATACAAATATACTTATACAAAAATATACAAATGTAAATAAGACTTAACTAAGAAACATCAGAAACTATTTGCTACAAACAAAAGAAATGTACGTAATGCGTGAACTGTAACCATGGATACGTATTTTATATCAAAATTTGATGTTTTATAGAAATTATGTAAGAGCCAAAAGAAAAAAAAACAAACTTCTTCGAAAAAAAATCAAAGCGAAAAATCCATCACAAATACTGAGTTTTAAACTTTGATTCAAAACAAACAAAGTATACAAAATGTTCACATAACAAACAAGAAAAAAATATAAAACGGTTTTAAAAAGTTAAAGTAAGAACCACTTCGATGAATCATATTATTAACTGTATGAGAGCTTCGAAGCAAGAGACATTACCAACCACAAAATCATTATAGTTCAAGTTATGCCTCAAATTGGATGCATTCGAAGTTCTCCTTGTATTTTATAGGAATAAAGTTTATTTTTTCCTGAATAAGTGGTAAAATACCAAAAATACTTATATAATGAATATTTTGATAGTTTTACAATTACTAGCCTGCGTACGTTCATTACAATTTATATATTTTCGCTAAGGGAATTTTGCAGACTCTAAAGCGCAGACTAAACTGCCATTTCGGCCGGAAGAGGAGTAGTAGTAGTCCAAGGGCGTTTTAATACGGTATTTGCTTTCGCTGCTATCGTAATAAAAGAGGCGTATATCTGATGAAGGTGACGGTAAGGTGTTTATTTTATCAAAACAATGCGGTAATCACTATTTAATACTAAAAGGTATTTGGCTGAGATGGCTGGCTCATCAGAGTGATGTCAAAAGGAGGGAAGATGCTTTACGATAATATCTTTAATTAACAAAACAAACACATCAAAATTGGCAAATAAAAAATCATCATATTTTTGCAACTTATGCTATATATTCTGTATAAAATAAAGAAAAATGTTCATGGACCTGCTCTAAACTATATAAAGAAATCGAAATTCAAGGACCAGAAAATGAATGAAGTGTTGAAAACATAAAATCCTAAACATTGCAGGCAGAATCTACAATGTATCATACCAGCTAACTGAAAACATAAATAAAACATATCTGATATATGAACATCTATCTTCCAAGAATATATAAGTGATAGAGACTGTAAACTAAAGATCTTGTTTATAAAGAATGTCAAAAACAAAATAAAACCTTCCATGAAGAATGTAAGAGTAAATTAATTGCAATAAGAATATAAACTAGGTGGCTTGACAGTCATTTTCCATACATGTTCCTTAAGTTTCAAACAACACCAACACAGTTGTACCTATCATCAACAATTAAACGTGTTTTCGAATCTTCAAGAAATGCAATGGCAATAGCATCACGATCCATGGGTATTTCCTGTTTTACTTTCTGAAAATACAATTCAACTTGAGAACCATGAATTGTGATGGTCTTTACTATGCCCTCAACGTTAGCATCTATCTTGACATCGAGTCTTTGCTGCAATCGATGAGACATTGAATTTGAATTACATTTTTCACACTCAAACAATATTGTGTTGGGAGAAATATTCTTTCGAAACGAATTACACCGTTGGCAAAAATATTTCCGGTATAACTTATGTACGTTATGAGCAGGCAGACACACTACAAAGGAGCGTAATTCCCTTGGGAGAACTTTTGTTGGCTCAACGTCATCTTTGGAGGAAGATATGATTGTACCTGAATTTGTCGTTAAAGATAGAACACCTTGACATCTTTTCAAAACAGCATTTTTAACCAAGTATGTTCCACTAGCCAAAACATCTTCAATTTTCTTCCCCCATAATGCTAACACAACACTCCCTGTATCACCTTTGATACTTCCTTCCTTTTTGTTTATTGGTTGAGATAGGTATGATAAATTAACTGGGACAACTGGGCGATTTTCTATGTTTATGTAAACGTTTAATGAGAAGGTAGTTTCATCTAAGTTCGACATGCTTCTATATTCGACAAACGTTAATATTGAAGCAATTAATCAACGAAAAAAAATGAAAAACATTTAAAAAGGATGCTTACAGTAAGTACTTTTCACCCAATAGTTTAAATTTGAAATATCGCTTAATAATTGGGGGTAAATTCAAGATGAGTCCGAAACCTCTTTAAACAAATCCAAACACGAAAAACACGAACGAAATGAAGTTGTTGATATTCACGCGTGCTGTTATCGCCATGTCTTGTTTACTACTGGAACGGAAAGATTGGTCATGGAACTTCAAATCATGACTTTTAAATCCCTGTTTTGAAAGCAGATTTCCATATACGGGAGGTTTTCCCTTCCCCGGTGCGATATTTTGTTTTCGACATGCTTAATAACCAGCTGATTATCAGAATTTGTTTGCATCGTGATGTAATAGTTATGAAAATGTTAAAAGGGTAATTAGCGGTAAAGAAAAGAAATATCACCTCTAGTGTTTCCTTTGGGGTTATTACGGCACGTGTTTTTTTTGATATCTCATTTGTTATTCCACTGTTCCGTGTTTTATCTCTAAATTGTTTTGAAAATTGTTTTGTCGAATAAAGAATATATGGTTGAGCACAGACGTATCCTCCGGTTCCTTTTCTCCTCTGTTTATCTATCTTCAAAGAAAAGAAATGTCTTTATCTTTTTATTACTAATGTTATTTGGATATCGTATTTCATATCTTACATTCTTTTGGACGTAAATTAGGTTTCCTTTTTCATTTATTGGATTATAAAGTTGTTTTGTCGAACTTAGATGAAACTACCTTACCATTAAACGGTTACATAAACATAGAAAATTTCAGTTCTCTATCAGGCAAATTGTTAAGTTCTTTTACAGAAACAGTTTCAGCTGCCTTGCTTCCCTTTGAGAATTCTCTGTATTTGAAGTCAACGGAATCATTGTTTATGTTAGATGAATCCATAAGCTTTACGTCATCACTGTAAATCTTCAACTTACTTGGTGTGCGCTGCACTGATGAAAAGGTTACAGCTTGTTTGCTATCAGCTAAGATGTCAATTGCCTTTTTTTGTCTGGAGAATAAAACACCATATGATGATAACCTTCTTCAGTTTGCATGATGGCATTGAAATATTCTGTATTGGTCCTTTTAGCTTTTTTGAGAGGGGAAACCTGTTGTATGTAACCAGTAACAGAAGCTGAATAAAAAAACAACAACGACTCCAATTTCTCAAATATCTCCATCAGCAAAATACATTAATGCTTCAGGATTCCATACCTTTAACTTCATCGGGTTTTGCCAGCTTTTCAGTATCAGCTTCACTGTTGGAGGAAAAATCTAAACATCTCACGCTATTACTAGCCTAGTATCACGCTATCACTAGCCTAGTGTTAGGTGAATCAATTTCCAATGCGAATTGTCGATCAAGTTTCGATCCCAAAACCGCGGCTATAAAAGTGAACGGAGGAGGAGAAGGAGAAGGAAAACGCCGGTTTTAACATATATTTCGCCCTATGGGGAAATATATAATTAAACAGTCTTTTTTAAGAGGAAATTTCTCATAAAATTTTTGTTTCCCCATCGAATTGGTGAATTCTGATCAATGCGTGAAAATAAATCCTTTAACAATTTTGGAATCCAAAATCAGGCTAGAGCGGCATATAAAATTCGCAGGTAGACTGATATTCGAAATTTCGTGACAATTTAAATTTGCAGTATATTAGGATTGAGAAATGTGAACTCGTGTGAGTTTGCAGTAGACCCTTTCAGAAATCAGGTTAGAGCGGCTAAAGCCTCTCATTTCCAATGTATTTAATTATTACGTAGTTAAGGGGGAACACCCCCTTTAATGTCCAAAAATGAGAGGTGACATTTAATGTTTGAAAAATACAAAAGGTGTGTAGATATTTTTCCACATGATATTTTTGTCTTGCTAACTTTCTGTTTACCACAAGCGTTCTAAAATCAAATACCTTATTCTAGGAAATTAACGCGCTATGAAATTAACGCGGTTATTAAAAAATGCGCGTTAATTTCATATATCTTAATTTCCTTCAACGTTGATTTAATATGGGCAAATATCAAAAGGCGTTAATTTTATATGCGTACTTTTGCAATGTTTTTCAAATAAAAAACGTTTTATAGAAAAAAATCAAAATGTGTCAAAAACGTTCACCTCATGTCCAGATTGTTTTATGTTAATCTTCTTATACTAATACTAAATCTTCCGTTTTTCTTACCTAACTTTTAAAGAAAGAATGTTAGGTAAAATTTCTCGGGAAGTTCGTCAATGGATGTATGTTTTTCTGTATTAGTATAGGGAGAATCTCCCAATAGGGGAATCTCTAGCTCCATCTTACGGGGTTTTATTACTACATGGAGTGTTGTGCCTAAAGGAAGACATCATAAAGCCACCCGGAGGAGAACGCAATGCAATGTTTTTTTGCGTTCGAAAGTTCATCAAATTTTCTCAGCGTTCATTTCTTAATGAGAATGAAGACGCTGTGTGTATAATTTTTTGTTTTTGTTTTAATTTATTTATTCAACGCTTTAAGTTCAGTAATAAAGAATAACAACATTGATAAGTATCAGTAACTATTCTATCCGACGAGATAGTCGATGTAGAACTGTTATTATGTGTTATCAGTTTATCATTTTCTACCGATGTCTATTTTTTAATGTGTTTGAACGTATCTTTTTCGTATTGAAGGTATTTTCTTATATATCAGACGTTTTATCGTGGTTAGGTAGGAGTATCCATTGGTTAGGTAGGACTACTATGTATTGTCTCTTTTCTAAATCTTTTAGTTCAACTGTACAACTTTAGAAATATCTAAATAGCCCAAATAATAGCACTGAAAAATAGGGATAATAGCATTCTTTGAATGATCGATCCAAAATATTTGTGTTAAATATGATATAATTCCTACATGGAGAAACACAACAATTTTTGTATATACACAGACTTATCATGGCAGTATTGCGTGTAAAAATCAATTTATGGAAAACTGTAAAATGTTTTTACACAGTATGCTTTTTTCTTACCTAACTTTGAAAGAAAGAACTTTCGGAAAATTTTCTCGGGAAGTTCGTCAATGGATATTTCTTTATGTTTTTTCCGTATTAGTATAAGGCACTCCGGTTTCGTGCTTATAATTGTTTTATGGTATGAAATACGTTAGTGAAGACATGATATAGCATCTCAGGCGGAGACTTCGAATTACAATCGAACGTAGCAGCTATTGACAACGAATGATAAATAGTCGTTTGAAGAAAAAGGAAGCGTTTGTTTACATTTTTTAAGACAAAGTAATAATAAGAAACATGCATAAAAAAACAAGTTTTTATTACGAAGAATAGTTTTTACACATTTACGACTTATGTTGCGTAATGTTGAAGGTTGAAGACGTATCAAACGGCATTTTATCCTATCTCGGTTTGTTTTTTTAGATTTCCAAAGAAAAAAAAGAAAATTTAGTAAAAACTGTGTTGAGCATGGTATTTTTTAGTACAATGTTAGAAAGAAGAAAGTCAAGAAGGAATAAAAGATTAGAGATTTGATTAATCTGTTGATTTCGGCCGTAAGTAAAATTAGTTAATACCGATGGCGTTTTTCTAATTGGAGATCTCTCTGTTCCTGGAATTTATAAAGAAAGAACTTTGAAGAAACTTCAGCTTTGAAGAAAGAAACATTATTTGGAGGTATGATTCATTTTAGGATTTAGTTAATACCTTATATCGTATATATGTAAATCTGTATACACTCCAAAAGTTAATTTTGCGTGGGTAGTTTAGTGTGTGAGTGAGATATTTCACAATTTGTGAATAATTTTTCTGAGATTTAGCATTGATAATTATGAATATGTTTACCATAAAGACTGAAAGAATTTTTGGTTGACAATAAAGTTAGAAAGTGGAAAGAATTGAGAATTGGTTAGGATTCAGAAGTCGAAAAAATACAGCCTTTTTTTTAAATTTTCTTATTTTCTTAATTTTTTTTGTAGCAAGTTGTTTGAGGGACTTGGAACTATGACGTCATTATCATGACGTTAAAATATATTGCCGACTACATGTCGGTCACAATTGAATTTGTGTGCAATTTTTCGCTGGGCTTAATATATATGACATTAAACGCATAATTATTGCGTTAACTGTTGCCGTTTGGGGCCCATATTGGCTTTGAGTTATGGCTCAAATTGATTTCTTCAGTAAAACTTTACATTAAATATGATCCGACGTAAACATGTAATAACATTTTTAACAAACAAACTTCTTCCGTGTTCTGTGAATTCTATTTTTGGCGACAAAGAAAGGAGAAATCAATAGTTTTACCTCAATACACGGCGTTATCAATGCTTAGTATGGCGGGTAAAAAATTCATGAATCGATGAAAGATTTTAGGGCGGCGTTTTGTACTGCGTTTTTGTATTTCATAGAGTTATTATCAAATGGTTAGTATAGCGTGTAAAAACAACTTATTGGGAAAGATGTAAAACATTTTTACACGGTATACTAGTACTTATATCTTAAAAAACTATTTGTTGCGTTAAGTTTGTGTTTTTTCTGTTTATTTGCCTAACAAAGTTAATTTCCTTCGCGCTAATTTCATAGTGCGTTAATTTCCTGGAATAAGGTAAGCATAAATATACTCGATTCTATACACTTCGATCGGCGTAAGGGCGTCTTTGGGTGAAATACGTTGCACCGAATCGGATTTTTTGTTTCAGCTGTTAAAATAACTTTTCTTAAAAGTTGGATTTCTGAATTCCTGGAACAAATATGTAGTTCCTCCTTAACCATGATATATTTTTGAGCTGGCGAACATGGAAAATATTCAAAGATGTTGCTCCTGCAGGAAATATCGGTGACAACGACCTTTAGTGCAACGTACATCTACATATTTTTTGAAAATATATGAATGTTGCGTAGACAAGACGTACTCCTTATATGAACTGTTTTTAAAATACTGCAACTTTTTACGAAGTTAAAGAGTGTCTTGGTGCAGTCATTGGTAAATCGAGATAATGAAAATAAATATGGCTCGAATTTTTAAATTCTAAAGGCCGTAATGATCGTAATTATGTGATTTATGATACAGATTTGTATTCATTGGTTGATATTTTAGCAGAGCATCATATTTAATTCGCTTTATTCTACAGTGTGTCCACAAAAAAGCGGGTCTCTAACTTTTAGGAAGCATATCTTTTGTTCTTTTCGCTTATTTTTTGCGGTTTTTACACCAAATGAAAGATAATTTTTTGCTCTTTCTAATCCTATGTCCCTTTTTTACTTAAAAATATTTAATAGGTATCTGTAACAGATTTTAGCATGAGAACATACAATTAAATAGATAATGATCAATTAACGCTTGCTTGAATTGGAATTAATGACTCGAGTAATATGAAAAGTCATAAAAAATAAGTGATTGTTGTAAAGTTGTATTTACACTGAAAACACATACCGTATTTCCTCTAATAAACGCCGCGTTGTTTATTACAAATTGCAGAGTTTGGATGCGGCGTTTGATAGAGGGCGGCGTTTTCAGAGGGCGGCGTTTATTACAAAATGAAAAATCAAATGAAAACAGACTTTAAACAACAATGTTTTCTCTTCCTAAAAAACTGTCTAAGCTAATAGCATTTTACATTGAAATTGACGGTAATCACGTGCACGCAATCGTAAATGGTAAAAAAGAAGTACGAGAAAAACAATATTCGTTTTTATCTTTAGTTGTGGAAGAATTTGTTGATAGAAAACAAGTCCAACTCGTGTAAACTATTTTTTGTTGCTTGTTTAGTCTGTTTTCTAATAAACGCCGCTTTTCAAGATGCGGCGTTTATTAGAAGGCGGCGTTTATTAGAGGGCGGCGTTTATTACAAATGCTTGGCTATAAGTGCGGCGTTTAATAGAGGGAGGCGTTTATCAGAGGGCGGCGTTTATTAGAGGAAATACGGTACTTTTTTACAAACGTGAAAGACTTCGTTGCTGGAGATCTTTGACAAAGATAAGAAGAATAAAGGATAACCTCTGAATAAAAACTAAATATTCAATTACATTCAACGTGTCCGCCGTTTCTTTGAATACAAAGGTTTACCCTGTTTCCCATTTCAGTAAACGAACGTCTTATCATTGGTTGGTTCTGTCTCGAAAAATTCACTTCCTCCACTATTCTTCTTCTCAATTTAGTCGGATTGAAAAAATGAAAGCCAATATTTCTCCATTGCCACAAAGGCCAACCCAAACATGAAGCTTTTCGCGCGAATTACTCTTCTCAAATTTAAAATTTGGAGTAGGCTGACCTTTTGGCGCGTAGCAGCGGACGTTTTGTGTGCTGACCGTACCACACATATGGAAAACAGCTTCATCACCGATCACAATATTTAAAACAAAACGAATATTATGTGCTTGCTGCTGAAACCACTGACAAAATCGTAATCTTCTTCTAAGATCACCATTTTTAAGCTCCTGTACGATGTGGATTTTGTACGGGTGCCATTTTAAATCTTTATTGATAATATTGTTGAAAGAACTTTTGGACAGTCCAGTCGGGTTGTTCCTGCACGAAACGCCTTGTGGTTGTTGTATCATCAGCTGCCTGACTTGCTGGATATTTTGTTTTGTTCTATCAGCTTTCCTTCTGCCACTTCTTTCTTTGTTTAGGTTATAACTTGCTCCCTCATTGTCATACTTCTTGACATTTCTCTGAATTGTACTTCTTGAAGGTGGATTTCTGCCAGGAAAACGCTGTCTAAAAGCTCCAATAACTTTTGGCTTCATGAAATTTTCTCACGATGAACGCTCTTTGTTGCACTGTTAGCTGCATGATTAAATAAACTTACAAGTTTTCCTGCCTATAAAGAATTTTGACAAGGCGTTGGGAATATGAAATTATTAAAACATAAAAAAAATTTGAAGCTCACTTTACACAATGAATAAAAAATTGGTGATCTTTACAGAATTTCGTGCTAAACGTAGCACAGTAGCATCCTGAGCAGTAATTGCAACGAAACAAAAGGTTAATGGCTCATTAAAAGTCCGGTTTATTGATCATTAAGGAGTTAATGACCGTATCGAATGAAAAAGTTCTTCGTATTTTCTTAAACAAAAAATACCACAAATGAAAAATTATATTTTTAGAATCCTTGAAATATTTTCTTTCTAACGGTATAAAAATTGCATTGATTTGATAAAGATTTAAAAAGTTATATGCTTTTAAAAGTAGGGGCCCGTTTTTTTGTGGACACACTGTATAACAACACATTTGATTACAAAGATATTTATGGATATAAAGGAACAGTGTTTTAATACTTTCTGAGGAATCGTATCCATGTGTTCGTAAAAGAAATAGATAATAATCACAGATAAATTTGTCACGCGTTCAAACGACGATAATTTTTGGAAAAGCAATGGTGATTCCTTAAGGATTCGTGTTGAAAATTGTCTGCAAGAAATGCGAAAGCAAATTATTTTAATATTTTTGGCAACAACATGTGATCATAATATTCTTCTTCAAGTGTCACTTTTAGGGGGAAAAGAACACTCACTCACAGGATTTTATTTTCTATGACTTAAATAGAAAAATGTTTTCGAACGTTTGATCACATTGTTTTTTCCAATGCCATTAAATGCACAGACGGAGATCAACTGCCATCCAACCCGTTACTTGGTGGCGTTACTTGGTGGCGTTCGTAAGGTTAGTACATTGAAGAGAGGTGTTCGCCCAACAGAGCCCTGGTTTTTCGGATTAATCCGTCGTCAGCCATGTGACGGTATTATAATATTTATCCACCTATTTTATTCATTACCAATATTTCATTTGACAAAAGGAGCCGATTAGTTTCAGAATTTGTCGAATGATTTAAGTATACGCTAACAGTCACGTCAAGTCAAATGATTTTTTTAAATAAAGAATAAACGAATTATTCTTCTGCTGCTTTTCTTCGCGCGCTATAAACTCGACGAGCAAAAAGTACTTTTCTACTTTTTCTCTATCAACAGATGTTTTTTCTTCTCGTTTAAATTACCCTAAGCACGGTCGTCGATAAGGTACAATTGCATAACTGAATTCCAAGGTCTGCATTGACGTAATGAACTAATAATAGCTAAATAGAAAAGGAAGTAGCGTTCATAAAATATGAAGCTAGTACACAAACTCTTCCCATTCTACAATTCCATGCAACCAAAAACTAAACTAAACCGCTAGTAGGAGATAGAAATGGGTAATGTGATTTCATGAGAGCTGAATAAATGGAACTCTCGAGCAATAGCAGTGATGTTATGATAATGACAACAACTGGAATAATAATAACGTAATAGACATATTGCGAAGGAATCAAAAATCCTTTTATATCAAAGAATGGCTGAGATCCAATCATTATCTTTAAAAAAATAACTAAAATAAAATAAAATAAATAAAAACGCTTTCATCCAGATTGGTATAATACAACCAGTATAATTCGGGATATGTTTTCCGTTCACAAACAGAATCTCCCGTTTTTAATCAGGGGAAATTTATTTAGAACAGTTTGACATCATTCAAAGGATCCCGAATATGGAATACGTGGGTAAATTTCATAGGGAGTAAGAAATTTCCAAATATATATTTTCCTCAAAACTGCGAAAAGGATATAGGAGTTCAGTCTGCACTTTACAGGGAGAAAAGTGAGCAGACAAAATTTAACAAATGAAAAACGAAACCTCATTGAAAAGGAAGCAATCAAAAATGCTTGAAATATGATTTCATGCTGAAGAACTTATTTGGAAACAGTATTTTACATTTTTTTTTTGCTGATGTATATTGATGAAACTGATCTCCTCGCAAATTCGAATTTCTCTTTAAATACAATATATTCGCTTAGTCAACAAGTTTGACCGTGTTTATATGCATTTTGTTGTTGTTGTTGTTGTTGTTGTTGTTGTTGTTGTTGTTGTTGTTGTTGATTTCCCTGTGGAGTAGTTGAAAGCAATTTTGATATCGAAAACGAGGTTGTCGAAAACTTGTTGACTAGGCCATATTTCAGGGTGTAAAATGAAATTCAGGAAAGCTGTATTTTTAACCAATCAAAATCAAGAAAAACAAAAAGTCCGGAAGAAAATGTGAAATGCAATATCAATTCGGAAAACACTTTACAAGGGAATCTCCATTCTTTCTGAATAAAAGTATTCATTAGAAGTTTCCACATTTTTATAAGAGTTCCGTAAATTGTTGTATGTCTGACTTATTGAAGTTTCCATGTATGTATTCGCCTGACTTTAAAAGCACTCATAAAAAATCATTCTGATATACATTCTGTAAATTCAGTCAAATGACTTAGTTGAAAGGTTAAGAAGAAATCAAAGATAAATTATGAAGAACAGAAAATCATTACAGGCCGGAATCAATATAAACATCATTACTAGCCGGAAAATATGTTAGTTACAACATAAAAACGAAAGTATTTTTAGTGAACAATCTATCATCAACTAATCTCGTCTTTCATCGATATCGTGGTAAAAAAACACGAATTCAAAAGTTTTAAACGCTAAACTTTCTGTTCGTGTTTTCTTCATTTTTTCATAAATTTCATCTTCAAGGATAACTCTGCAATCAAGTAAAATGGAATTCATTGATTCATTTTTTCGCATATAAGTGGAGATTTGCATTTGGCACCTTCTAATGCAACCAAATTTCTTGTTTATCGATTTCGAATGAAAGTTAACTTAACATAAAGGACACCGGGTGGGCGGGTAACATTCTTAACGTCAGAATGGCGCGAAACGTGCGCATATCGATGTGTGGTGCCTAGTCTACCTCTTAAAGACAAAACACAACCACCATCGCATTAATTCTAAGATTAAAACATAGAAACCGAAGAGACGTACATTGTGTTTGCCCTGCCACTTTCAAATGAACTTCTCGTGCATCTTTTTCAGTAATAATTCTTCTTGATATAAGGGCTTAAAGATAAATCCTATGGGCATCTGTATACAAAACCATTTCCAAGCCAAGTGTCATGGCGAGAATCCAATTTTTCTCCTGCGTCTTTAATTTTTGAACTCGTTACGATTGAAAATGGAAATGATGATGCACTTTTAAAATTTGAAAGATTTTCTCAGCATTATTATGTATTCATACAAAATATAGCATGACGGCAATGGAAAACGACTATGTTATGGTCTTGAAAATCTATACAGGCCAACAAGGTTTGACACGAAGGTTCCACCCGAATGTCTGAAGCAATGTTTTGGGAGTGTTCAACGCGAAGACACGACAGTTCGACTCGAAGGCTTGCCTCTCCTGCCAGAAGGGTAGAAAGTTTAACACGATGCTACGATGATTCGGTATGAAGACACGACTGTTTGATTTTGACACCGAATTAACTTCATAAGTACGAATCTTTGTATCCTGGATCACAGTCCGCGTTTTTAATTTTGACGCCATCTTTTTCTAAGAAATTACTCCATCGCGGAAGTTAAAATATTTTTGTTATTTTTACCGATTGATACAAGAAGTATTTTGGAAAAGAAGAACTTACAAAATGTAAAGTAACTAAAATGGCTAGCACCACCAATGGACAGAATAGATTTTCTCCTCAACCGCATATAACAGCAGCTCGATCACCTTTGAGCCCCACTTCGAATGTCAGACTTCACAAAAAGGAACAACGAAAAGTGCCATGATCATTTGTTCAGTTTGCTCTCACTCAGTAAAGTAAATCTCACTCACATTATATATTTAGTTGCAGAGAGCTGCAATGAAATATTTTAATATCTAGCCTTTTTTGCCATTTAAAAGTTCTGATTTCTAGCAGTCCAGGTCATTAAGAACACAAGGGCACAGAATAAATATATTATGTTGTGTTTGTGTAGTACCGTCCATGTGCCTAATTCCGAACGCAAAAAAATACAGTCTGTAAATTACAAACCACATGAATAACAATGCATACTGTGTTGTCAATAAAACTAAATCTAATGGATTTTTATTACTTTGCGTTCAGAATTGGGAAGGCTGTTCGAAATTAGGTACATGGACAATATATATCAGGCGTACTGGGTGGAGTTTACTGTCAAGATGTTGACATTCTATATTTTCATTAATCATTGCTAATTTTGTACGTTAAGCAATTTGATGAGCTAATGTTAGCTACCTAAAAAAATTCTAAAAAAAAAGTACAGAATCAAGCTGAAAACTGAAACTGTGTTCTTAAGTGAGTCACCTCTTAAGAACGAAATAAGAACAAATTAAGCTGAAAAAGGCTTGAAAAATAAGAACAGACAGCCTCAAGGTCAGATCTTACTGGTTCTTATAAAATAAAACACGCATGTAGCTCAGTTACTGTTCATTTCAAAAATAAAAACAGAATACCAATTAGAACGTACAAAAAGTGCTCAATAATAGAATGTTTGAGTGATTATGATAATGATACAGTAACCAATGTGATATAATGAGCACACAAGTTTCAAACGTTAACATTATAAACTTTGAAAACAAAGCAATTAAATACATAAAAAGTATGAAACAACAATATAGAAAAGTAAGAACACAGTTTCTATTTTTCACTGAACGACACACATCCAGTAATTTGATTATCATTGCCAGTATTGAAATGCTTAATTACACCAACAAGCCCGTTTATCAATTTATCTTCAATATCAAGGTTCTTAGTTACCATTACTCGTGCACCTATTTCAATTTAAGCAAATATGGCAGTCCACCTGTTTCACTTAATTTGGCATTCTTAATCCATGAGAGATCAGTGTTGGAAAATTCCGACTTAGTTGGATACTCATCAATAGCCTGAATGCTAAAGACTGGTGTTTCCAATACTCATTTACTGGAGTAATTTCTGCATAAATATGAATAGCATCGTGAGGGTAATGTTCAGAATTTTCACTGATAAATCTTGATTTTAAAAGCTGATTGTTTTTCTCATCCAACCAACCCACACGCTCTTGATCAATAAATTCATCATTCCCTTTTTGGCGCATTATTTCAGTAAGCTCTGCGATTAAGAAATTTCTCCATAATTCTAGACCTAATAAACCTTGAATACATGTGGTATCATGCATATAAATAGGTTTTCCTTGAACAGGCGGTAGTTGGTATAAATCTCCACACAAAATAACTGGTTTACCACAAACGGTTTATCACAAATAAATATTTCTCGCAATCGGATATCAATTTCTTAAAAAAGTCTATAGATTTCATCTACTATTATAAGTTCAACACAAGATAGTTTCAAAGTAGAGTGGCTTAGATTTATCATTCAGAGGAAATAGTTTTCCTCTAGTTGGTATGGCCAAACCTGAAAGAATTGTCGCACCACTTATATTAATTGCTGCAATACTAGTAGGTGCCACTACCAAAACTGTTTGTTTATCAGGCTCACCACTTCTGTATAATAATAGCTTAGTTACACAATGGTGTATAGTAATTAAGAGATGAGACTTCCCTACACCCCTTCCACCAGTTATGAATAAGAAAAATGGTTGTAATTGACCTGGGGTTTTACAATTAAGATTCTTTACAAAATCAATCATCCACTGCAAAACAAAATTAAAGATGTTTCTTTGCTGGTCATTTAAAGATCGAATTCTTGCATTAATTTCATTATTCAAGGGTAAATGAAACAACCGAAGGTTCAGCAGGAGCACCACTATTACCAGTTCCAGTTTGTTCATCATTAACAATTTCTTCACAATTAATTTCAGCATTTTCTTGCTGACTAGCAGCATCAAAAGGGAAATTTAATTGTTCATGACAGAACTGTTCATAAGCTTCTTCTATAATGTCACAATAAGGTTCCATTAACTGCCTGTTGTCATTGATAATATCAATTACTCCAGGTTCGGCTAATTTCTCTATATATGATCTATTAACTTCTGATAATAACTCATCTTTATTTCTGAAGGGGTAAAACAAAAAAAGCCAGTGATGGGCATAATGTTCAGGCTGCTTGTTTCTATTGGGTTGATAGTAACGTAATACTAAAGGAACTTTTCTACACTTAAGTTTATCTGGGGAATTCATTAAAGGAACAACATCTGGATAATTTGCTGCTGGATGATTTTGTTCTAATAAATTATCTGGTAGTTCATCTGGTTGAATATCATTTTTTTTCTGATTTAACACATGTATAATATCTTAAAAATTCACTATAGCAGAATTTTTCCAGAACAGCATACTTTCCATTGGCAAAGCTTACATTTGGTCTATCACAGTACCTGTCCAGCATGTTTCTTTTGAAAATGGCAGTTGAATTTTCAGGTAATTCATTTAACTCCTTTTCAGATAGACATATTCTAAACCGCTTATCAGGAATATTACTGTTGACACCTGGAAAAATTTTTCTGAGCCACAATTCTGGAAGAACATGATAAACTGCCTCTTGAACAGACACTTCTCTCTTAGTTATATATGCTTTTGCAATGGATTTCAATTTTGCATAAGCATCATTGTCATTTTTATATGCTTCCCTGGCAGCCTGAGTCATTGCTTTAGAACACTCGTCTCCAGTTTTGACAAATATGCACACATATAAGTTATAGCCTTATAATGATTGTACACAGGCTGTATATCAATATTTGCCTCCCATGCAGAAAGACCAATGGGAAAGTAATTGTTCACAAAACAGGAGTTAAGTGTTCGTTTAAGATGAATTTGAAAATCCTCATCTTCAGATATAGAAAGTGCTCTGTAATAGTCATCTTTCTTTATATTTAACACAAGCAAAATTTCATTTATAGAAGGAGGTTCTACATAATTTTCACTTAGGTAATCATGCATATTTTGTTTCCTAGGGTCAAGATTTTCATTGATGTAACTCTTTACCCTTTTCAATCCATCATTTTTGAATTCCATATTTATTTTCCTTTCTTCAGAATCCATTTCCTTTGCTGAAGGTTCAGCAATAATTGTGTGTTCGGTGAAAAATTTGCCAAATTTAAAACGGCACAGAGTATTTTTATATTTTCGACATGTTTGTGAATGCCTATGTAACTGGAAAGGTTTTACAAGTAAATGTAGCTCTGAATTGTTAGATGGAAGTTGTGCACTTATTTTTGAATCAAGATGTTGTGTATAAACTCCTTTGCTTTCTTTTGTCAAAGCATGAGTGCCTTTAGTCCAAAGAAATGCATGCACATGGGGACTGCCTCGGCTTGAAACTCCACTCTAATTGCATAGTATTCAGTTTTACCAAGTGGACCATCAATCAAGATATTTTTAAAGAAACTTTCAACTCTATATTGAAAGTGTCTAGCAAGAAGGACAGGATTGCTATTTAGTACTTTACATCTCTCATGATATGTCATCAATGCAATCTCTTCCTGTGATAGATTTTTACCTTGTAGCTTAGAAATGATGGATATAAGTTCATTTCATCTCAAATCAGCACATGAAAGTGTAATGAAAAATGTTGGTGCCCCTAATTGTTTCACCATAGCTAATACTTCTTGAAGGAATCTTTTCCAGTGGGCAGGAAAACCTTTTATAGAACTCATGAAGCTAAACGCTTGGTCGTTAGCAATGAATTGTTTAACTGTTTCTTTGAAATTTGGAGTTAAAATTCCAGCAGTCAAATTGTCATTTGAAATCTTTTTCATTTCAATGTTAATTTGATTCTGTAGACTCAACTGCTGACATACAGAATTTACAAAGAATAGGTAATCAGAATCACCTGCATATTTTTGAGAGTAGTTTAATAAACGTTGGTTTAAATATTTAGATGGACTCAATTGTACATCTCTGTTTACATTATAACCAAACTTTCCAGTAGGAAATAAATAAGGTTGCACAAGTTCTTCACAAAATTCATCATTTAAAATACCTATTGGGTTAGCACCTTCCCCTGGCGCTAGTTTTATTATTTCATTATCGTTGTCATGCTCTGTAGGAATATTTGACATTCAAAATGTCTCATCTGCAGAACTCCGATATAAGTTCAAAGGGTCCTTAATTTCTAATTCATTTTCATTACCTGTTTCATTGAAAGATACATTGTTCCTTTCAATTATTATGGAAAATGGCTCATCTAAATTATTTTCCATAAATTGAATGATTTCTGTAGAATTTTCATTCTCTTCATTGATTATATTTCTCAGTGGTTATCAGTATTTACTACAACATTTTCGTAAAGGTGATTGTGCTCTTTTAAATAATGTAAGACTCTTAAAATAAAATTAGACCGGACAGGTTCAAAATACATATGACTGCGATACTCAAATTTCCGCTTAAGTTTAACGATTACAAGACCGTTGCTATCCGCATGGCTGGGTAAAGTAAGTAAGTAAGTAAAGTAAGTAAAGTATTTATTTGTCTATAACTCGACGGGAGGCCACACTCATAGAGTTAATCTAAACAAAGGAGGTGGTCCCCTATAAATTGTTACAAAGATAGAAAAAATTTATCTTAATTGACAAAAAAACAAAAAAACAAAAAAAAAAACAAATATAAATATAAATATAAAAACATCAAATAAAAATAAAAATATAAATAAAAAGAAAGAAAAGAAAAAGAAAAGAAAAATGTAAGAAAAAGGTTAATTTAATCAACATAGGATGAGAAAAAGAATAAATTTGCGAGATACTTTAAGCGACTTAATGCTAAAGTTGAGATGTCATCAACAGCAAGGTAATTTTGTAATAAGTTCCAAGATAATACAGCTTGGTAACAAAGTGAGTTGTTGCCAAAGGAGACAGTTGTCACCTTTGGTAGTTTAAGTAATCCAGGTTTAGCGCGACTTAGATGACCACGATTATGCTGATTTAATCGCTGCAAATTAAATGTAGTGGAGAGAGCAGAGGGTAATTGGTTGTTAAAGAACTTAAATACAAAAAGTATGTTTAAGAATTTAACGAAATCGAAAAATGACAAGATTTTATATCGAAGAAAAAGAGGTGAAGAAGGAGCACGAAAATCAGAAAAAGACATGATTCGCAAAGATTGTTTTTGAAGAGTAAGAATACGATTACTGTGAATATTATTACGTTGACCCCAGATTTGAGCACCATACGAAAGATGAGAATGAAATAAAGAAAAGTAAAGAGATAAGAGGATTTTTTTAGACAGAAAATGACGAAGTTTACTCAGAGCACCGTTAGCGCGGTTGAGTTTACTACAAACAAAGTTTATATGATATTTCCAACTGAGCTCATCGTCGATATAAACACCAAGGTATTTTACAAATTTACTTGGAATCAACCTTTGACCATTAATTTTAATTTTAATTTCATAGTCACTAACCTTTCGTTTAGGCTTGAAAATTAAAAGTTCTGTTTTGCTGCGGTTTAAAGCAATCTTGTTGGCATTCAGCCAGTTTGTGAGTAATTTCAAATCAATGTTGATTTTTTTGGTCATTGACTTCAAAGAATGGTCACTTTGAAATAACATGGTGTCATCAGCGAAAAGATTAACATCAGAATAAGAAATAGCAGATGCAAGGTCATTAACATAAAGGAGGAAAAGAAGAGGTCCAAGTACAGATCCTTGTGGAACACCGTGAAGAATACGTCTGAGTTTAGATTTAAAGCCGGATACTGAGACAGATTGTGAGCGATTGGACAGAAATGAGCGAAACCAATCAAGAGGAATTCCTCGAATACCATAAAAATCAAGTTTAGAAAGCAAAATATCATGATCAACGGTATCAAAGGCTTTTTGGAGATCTATAAAAACAGCACAGCTAAACTTACCACTATCGACCGCCATGTAAATTTTTTCCACACAATGACAAAGGGCAGATACAGTCGAATGTTTCGAGCGGAAACCGAACTGAGAAGGATAGATAATCTTTGAGTTCTCAAGAAATTTGATAAGACGTTTATGCATTAGTTTTTGAAAAATCTTATCGATATTAGACAAAAGAGATATTGGTCTAAAATTTCCAACCTCTAATGGCGAGCCTTTGTTTTTATAGACAGGAATAACAAGAGCCTCCTTGAGCTTAGTAGGAAAGACCCCAGTAGAAAAAGAAAGGTTTATGATATCAGAAAGAATAACAGAGAGATGGTCTTTCACTGCTGAAATGACAGGAAGAGGTAAACTATGAGGACCAGAAGCTTTGTGTTTGTCCAGGGAAAGAAGAATTTCAGAAACCTCAAGTGGAGAAGTAGGGGAAGTAAAGAAAGAGTTAGCGTTTCGGTTTTTGAGCCAATTGGAGAAATGGTGTCGGGTGAAAGGAGTTTTCGAGCGAATATTGTCAGCAATGGAGGAGAAGAAATCATTAAAAGCTTCAGAGATCTTTGCAGGATCCGAAGTAATCGAATTATTGAGTATTAGAGAGATAGAAGAATCTGACTTAATAGATTTAGACGAGATTATTTCACGAACGCCTTTCCAAATTTTCCGGAGATTAGTAGAGTTGGATAGAAAATAGCGAGAATAGTGAAGTTTTTTACTGAGACGAAGCAAAGAAACAATGCGATTACGATAAAACTTATACCTAGAACGTAGAAAAGATTTGATATCAGGAGAAGAAGCAGTAAGGTAGTCACGAAAAAGATTGTCCCTAACTTTCATCGATACAAGAAGACCTTTGGTTATCCAAGGTTTTTTAAAAAGATTCGATTCACGACGAGTGATTTTTACCAAAGGAACATGGTCGTTGAATAAAGATGTAGTATTGTTTAAAAAAGAATCGAAAGAAGAATTTACATCACCTTCCTCGATTTTTAAAATTTCGTTCCAATTTAAACGTTCAAATTGGGTTTTAAATTGTTCGTGATTGAATTTTGACCAATCACGACGAAATCCCAAAGGTTGATTAGGCTTAGCCTCTGGCTTGATGTCAAAAAAAAGAAATTGAGGAAGATGATCTGAGATAGACACGGTAAGATTACCAGAGACAAGAGTAGAATCAGTAGGAGGGATTAAGATGTTATCGATAAGAGTGGTAGAAGTCTCCGTGATTCGAGTTGGGAGAGTAATCGACGGAAGCATTTGATAGGCACCGAGGAGATCTAGAAAAGTAGAATGCGAGTTTGCAGAGTCACAAGTCAAAAGATCAATGTTAAAATCACCCAGTAAAATTAAAGATTTGTTTTCCTTGTCAACGGACTTTAATAGAGATGAGAGGTACTGGTTATTAAAAAGATCTACATCCATAGATGGATGTTTATAGATACAGCCAACCACGAGATTTTTTTTGTTTTTGAAAACTACTTCAGCAAACACAGCTTCAAGATGTCCATTATCCGAACAAAAAGATTTGGAAAGATCTTCTCGTGCTTCACTGGTGAAGTACCGAGATATATACAGAGCAGTCCCCCCATGAGATGTAACAGCAGGTGTATGAAAAAATTTGTAGTTTTCTTCGAGCAAAATGTTTGAAGGAGGATATGATTGAATTTTAGTTTCACTGATGCCAATGATATCAAAAGAATGATCAAGACGCGAAAAAAGAGACGTAAGTTCACAAAAATGCTTTTCGAGAGAAGCGATATTCAAATGGAAAAGAGATAAAGATTTAGATTTAGAAGGAATAGATAAAAAGTCTTCAGGGCTATAATATTTACAATTAATTTTAACAACATCGTCAATAAAATCAATGCCATCGTCATCGTCAAAATCAAAATTAGAAAATTTGTCCGCGATAGAATTAAGATATTTAAAATAAGATTTCAAATAACCCAAATCATTACCAAAACTATTTTTTTCGTTATTTTCACCAAAAGGTAGAACTTCGTTTCTGCATATTTTACAGAGCCAAACGTTGGATGCAGATTTTAAGTCAGTACCAGTGCCACACTTAGCAATGTGACTTACCACTCTTTACCTTTTTCTCACATATAAAGCAAATTCCATTTTCTCTACTCATTCGCTTGTGAATACGCTACAGAGCCAAAACCACATAATTAGAAATTAAATAAATTTTGATAAAGAAAACACGAGTTCTTTTAAAAACTAATTTAGGATGACCATAGATCATCATCAGGGAATAAATCGATCAGGTCATTGATGTGACGGATTTTAATTGGATCGTCATTTTCATTAATAAGTACACTGATAGTTCCATTGAAGCACCAAAACTTTGAGATGACATTTTTCCGCTTGAGAGCCTTAGCTTTGCCCCAAAGGAATTTATTGTAATTACAGAGACTGTTGTTGATGAATATTTGCTCACGTAAACCAGCTTTTTCAAAAACATCGCGATTTTTGAATCGTTTGCTTGATTTAATGAGTGACTCTGATATCTTGCGGTTAACGAACCTGACAATGACTTTCTTTGGACCGCGGTGATTTCGGCTCTTTTTAAGTCGATGACACGCTTGAATATCATCAGGCTTGATCTGGACACCAACAGCAGCTGCTATATCAACCACACAGTTTTCAAGGTCAGTTTTTTCTTCAGGTATGCCGGAGATCTCTATGTTATTACGACGGGTATATTGCTGTATGTCAATAACGTTTCTCTCGACACCAACAAACTCTTCACGCGTGACTACGTTGGAAAGAGACTTTTTGATTTCCTCGACATCAGCTTGTAAAGATTTTATAGTGTTTTCTTTCTCTGCAAGGTTTAGCTTTAGTTCGTCAATTTGAGCGTGAAGCGAGCGATTTTCATTCTGCACTTGAATAAAGATGTCTTCTTTGACGTGATCTAATTTTGTAAAGAGTTCTGACCTGTAGAGTTTTATTTGGTAATATAGTATTTCTAATGTGACTAATTCAGGAAGGTCATATTCTACTTCCAGGGTGGCTTTTGAATCATGAAACACATCATCAGCATGATCACTGTTATCTGGTGGAGCACTACTGTGTTGAGAACAAGCATCATCTGGAGGAGGTTCAACAATGTTCGGTTGAATATCAGAAGTAACAGCATCTGGAATATCTGTAGAATGTTTATGATCAGGATCTTGAGATATATTTGTTGTGCTTCTTGTTGTAACAACCATTTTTAATACGTAGATATATTGATGTACGTAGAATAATTTTCACAAGAGAAAAAGTTAAAACTGGCTCAATGTTAGAGAAAGTTGACGCCTAGTTTTGGCGCGCTTTCAAAACACGTCTGTACTCAACAGCGTACTAGAGCGAAGTGAAATATTAACAAACTTTGTTTCATTGACAGGGACATTACACAATGCCCCTTTTACTTTTGGAAACTGGCCCTCTTGCATTATTGCAACCTTTTTAAAAATAATTCGTTTTGCGATTAATACTTTTTCAAGTCGCCGCATGCTTTTAAATTCATTAGGTAACTCAAAAATCTGAAACTTGTTATGAACAGATTGACAAGGAATATTGCATTTTCTGAACTTTGTATGACAAGTCATACAAATATGATAGAAACCATCATATGAAGATAGAATGTTGCAATATCTTTCTGCAGAAATATTAGGATAATTTCCAGCATTAAACTTTCAAATCGAGCGATGATATAAGCATCTATTGCAACAGACACATATATGAAATGGTCCCTCTTTTTCAACAGAAATCTTCTTGTCACCTACAACGACACATGATCTTCACCTCAGCGATTTTATTATGGATCTCCGCTATTATCTCCATTATATTATATTATCGCTAATCTCCATAATCAAACATTTTAAAGTTTAACTTTGTTCTGTTTATTTTTTTGTTTATTTTTTTATTTTTCTGTTTAATGAATACTACCCAGTGGGCAAAATCTTCAAACGTCTCTGTAGAAGAGTCCTTTTATTGAAACAACAGGCGATATTGCTTGCCATTCCTATAGAAAACACTCCTCCTCATAGACTTTGAATTGATTTTCTTTACGTTTTTGTTTTTGTTTCATTTTTTTCCTCTTTATTGTTGTTGTATTATGTCTTCTGTATTTTCATATTTTTTGCTTAGTTTTCATAATTATTCCGACGAACAAAATTCGCAAACGATGTAGTAAGGTTATGTTGTAAATCATTTGGAACTGAAATATCTATAATTTGTAATTGAAAGTATGTTGATTCTCTTGACTGATATTCTAAATAGAGAACCTGAATATAGGATTCTAATTCACATAAATTTGAAAACTTTAACAGACACGAGTTTCCATTGAGAACTGATAAACCTCTCTCATCTCTGCTGTATGAGTCAAACAAATAACAACTGTCATCAAACTGTGATTGAAATATCGCAACAGTAAATCCATCAATAAATAGTAGACATGGGTTCTGATGAGGTAAATTGGAATTAAATTGCATACGTAAGAATGGAAAATCCACTACTAATGTAGTGTGAAGTTCTAGAAAGTTAACGCTTGTAGTGAACCTATTAATTTCAATATTTCTTGGTAATTCATCTACTGAAAAGTAATTTTTGGGTATTCAGAGATTTATAAATTAAATCACCCTCAATCAAAATTCTATCTAAGTCATTTTTTGTCCAGTTACAGACATTTGGAATATTTGACCAAAAATTGGCCAAAAGACTTATGCATGCACATTGGTGACTTGCTGTATCACCAAACGTTTTAATGTTGCCTTGATGAAAGCTACCAAGAAATGAGTTAATGACATTGTATATTGGCATTTTTGTACCTTTTATATAACTGGGATATATGCTCCAAATATTAGTATTGCGTGTCCTGGACAAACTGTATTATACTCTCTTCTATTTGATGAAAGTGTATGTACTGGAAAATGTATAACGCTTAATATTGGTATAATTGTACTACTGGAAGCTGTACACTCTGGATAAAAGGTGAAACGTACTGGAAATTGTACGCTTTTTCAATATTGGTATTAGTGTACTCATTAAACAGTACACTCTCGTAAAGTGGAACGTTACTGGAAGATGTATGCTTCAAATATTACTAATAGCACAAAGAAATAAACACTCCAAACAAATAAAAAAAACACTTTACTTTCAAACCATGTGCGCTTTCAACAAGTATAAGTACTGGTGCTTTACATACAGTTCGTCTACCAATTTCTATCCAGGTAAGTTCGTGGTGTAAAGCTTGTTTAATTTGTTTGGGTCAGTGAGGGTAAGGTTCAGCTAGTTAGAAATCGGTAGATGTATACACTCTTAGACTGTGATCACTAGACTCGGATTTTGCTGACGACACAACAAAATATTTTTATACGAGCATTTTGATACTCAGCCGACTGAGTAATAATGCATTTATTTGTGAAGAGGCTGTTCTACATATATATTTCACATGAACTCCAAAATATAGTCAAAAATGTCATCTATTGTTAAACCTAAAAGTTTTACAGAGCGTTCCGATTTAATAACCTTCTTACAAGTTTTGTTATCACTCTTATCTTTGTTCAAAATTATTGCTTGACATTTGTTTGTTGTCAGTAAACCACGAAAGAACGATTTTTGAATCAGTTTCTAAAGTTTCCATCAAATTCTGTATTGTATTGTATTGTATTGTATTGTATTGTATTGTATTGTATTGTATTGTATTGTATTGTATTGTATTGTATTGTATTGTATTGTATTGTATTGTATTGTATTGTATTGTATTGTATTGTATTGTATTGTATTGTATTGTATTGTATTGTATTGTATTGTATTGTATTCGAAGAAGCCGATATAGTGTTGCCGTCCGTTAAATTTACTATTTACAATAAAATAAAAAAAGCCATTGATCAAAATATAGATCCTTGAGGGACTTCTGAAAAAATAATTGCGAACAAGCTATAAAATGTGTTTACACCTTGTGAATTGTTCTCGGTTAGTCAGATATGATAATAAATATTCTAAAGAGGCAACATGGAAACCATACGCATGTAATTTAGCAATAATCAAATCATGTAGGACATGTGCAAATTTTAGGAGGTAGAGAGGAGTCGTAGAGGGAACATACAACAGCCACACAGATGGAGAAGTAATAAATATATTTTTATTATAATCATTTCGAATTTTACATAACGTCGAAACATACCTTATCGCCCTTTCTCTTACGCCCGTCTTTATTGGCGTTACTTTTAAAAAGTTCATGGTCAAACCTTCACAGACAAACATCATGAAAATAAACGCCATAAGGGCCGGGCGTAAAAACGACCAATAGGGTAGGAAAAAACCTCTAAATTGTTCAATAACCATTATGATACATATAATACATAACAACACTTTACTCTGATATATCTTTATCTACAAACCTCAATGAAAAGTTATTCCAAAGCATCATTGAATAAAGCAGAAAAATTCGGAAATATATTACAACGCAAAGTAAACATTAAGGGCCTATTTAAACTACATCTGTTGCTTGAGTCTCCAATTGTACTTTCTGTCGACTGTCAACGCCATTAAATTCTAAACATTTCCTCTCAGTCTCCATATCGCATCCTTTAGTTTTCTTACAGTACGTGCAAAAGAATAAAATGATGACCACCGACATCGCGACAATTAAAATTGAACCTGAATAATAAAAGCCAATCAAGTCGGACGTGACGTAGTTATTGTCGTTCTTCCATATGGAATATTCCATATTTCCATTGACGGCGGGATTTATGTGCATCGTATTTTAAGCTTGATCAAAAAAACTACTGATCAACAAAATTTTTTCCTTTCGTTTCAATTTCTTCTTTGTGTCTTTTTGTAATACCTTTTTTTCTTCTTTGTTTTTATACGTTGTTTTAATTTCGATAATTTAGTCGTGTTAACTCCCCTGAAATCCAATTGAACGCTGATACAAAGACTTTCCACGAGCAAAACACGCAGGAGGTTAAGTGTAAAATAATTACATCGAGTCTATAAATTATTTACATTTAACAGAAACGAGAAATATATAATATATATATATATATATATATATATATAAAGGGTACGTCAAAAATAAGCTGAAAAGAACTCGTTCTTCAAATCCT
Source organism: Turritopsis rubra (assembly GCA_039566895.2). Lineage (NCBI taxonomy): Eukaryota > Metazoa > Cnidaria > Hydrozoa > Anthoathecata > Oceaniidae > Turritopsis > Turritopsis rubra. Next base: position 13,488,440 of record CM077618.1, on the reverse strand, counting down.
GCTTATAATAAAAGCTTAGTCATTTTTAGTCGAAAACATCTCTTTTTATTGCATCTTACTACTGTTTTGTTGGTAATCAGATTAAAAGCTAGAGCAGTTTTGGTGAATTTTAATTCATGTTGTAAAGTGTATCAAAAGGTTGGTATTAGAGTTTTAACCATCTTTAGACTGACGTCATGACAACAAATTTTTTATCGGTAACTTTGTGGTGGATCTGTAGTCCAAAGGTCGTATAATATCTGGAGTACCTTCTTGGGCCTTTTTACAGCCGCCCAAATTTAACACCGGTCTTTTTTACGCCAGTCTTTATTTGTGTAACTCTTGAAAAATCGGCAGTCAAACTTTCACAGACAAATATCTAACGCCGTCCCTTTTTACGCCCTTTTAACGCCAAGACATGAAAATTAACACCATTAAAGAGGGAAAAAAATATTTTACGATTCGAATCTGATATGTGTTGTAGTTGATGCAAGCCAGTTAAAACTTTCCAAAAGAAAACATTTTTGGAGAAATCTCAATTTTTCCTTATTTCTTCGAGTACTTTTTTGTAGTATTACAATTTTGGTAATTTATTCTGTATTCTAATACACGCCACATTTTAGGATGAGCAATCAAAAACAAGAGCCAGACTTAATTTCACTTAAAATTGAAATACTATACACACCAGTCGTTTTGTAACACCGCTGTTTAAGAAAATTTACCCAACCTCAGCGAGCACAACAAAAATTTCATCAAAGGCGGCAAAAAGTTGGGAAGCCAAATTTAACCATCATCTTCCAAAGCCTATGTTACACTGACAACACAATTTTATTTAAAAAAGATTTTCAAGTGTGAATAAGGTTTAATTTAACGAAACGTGTAAATAACAAACGAGAAAGGTAATAATCGGGTTAAAAAGAGTTAAGTTGAAAACTGATAAAATTTCTTACTATTTGTTGATGGGCACGCAGCAATACTAACAGCAGAATCATATGGCTAAATTTCAAATGTTCAAGTGAGATTTCCAGTTAGAAGTAACTGAAATCCTCCTTTTTATGTATTTCATATGAATGTTTTGGTTTTGACGTAAAGCCATTAAAAATTCCAAGGTTGGGTTCGTTCATTACAATTTATATAGTTTCGTGAAGGAAGTTTCGCATATGTCAGCGGTAGCACCCGTGAGTTCCCTTTGGATCACGTGGGTAATAACGTCGGCCCAGACCTCCACGTGCATTAGAGATATACAAACGCTGGTTTAGGACGTATGATATTTTTATGAAAAATTGGACAAACCTTACTATAGTCTACTCTTTTAGTTCAATTGATCGTGGACAAGGGGAGCGACACATACTCTAGAGCGCAGGCTAATTGCAACTTTGGGCGTAGGAGTAGGAGTCAGTGGATGTTTTAATACGGTATTCGCTTTTTACCGTAAAAAGTTGTTGCTATCGCCTGATAATGTTATTTAGCACGTTTGGACTACTACCCCAGCCGGCACAGACGTCTTTTTTATGTCTTAATTAAGTCTGGGGAATGACGCATTTTCGAAGACGCTTTTAAGACGTCTATAAGACGACTTGAATAAGCTAGACGTCTAAAGGATATCTTAGAAATGACCGGATAAACTTGGTTTTACACGAGATGTCTTTTAGACGTCTTAATAAAGATCTACCTAAGACGTGTTATTCAAGACGCATTTTAGACGGCTTTTAGACGGCTTTTCCCGCGCTTTTTAATTTTTAAATTTACAGAGACGGGGGACTAACTTTAAGTTTTATTCGTATCTCAAACATTGTTATTCATTAAGATATACAATTAACAAATAGAACTAACTTTTATAAGTTTTATAATATATATAAGATAAAATCACATATGCAACCTTTTTTGAAAATGCTTGTTTTTCAAACGTAAAATAATTCCTTTGTAACCCTCTGGTGTGTCGGCTCTAAATGTTTTTGGTGAAAAACTGATTTTCACCTGAAAGCCTTCGACAAGTTCGTACTTATGCTATATCTAGTAAGTAAATCTTTTGTTTTTTTTGCATAGTAAGCAGAGTTTCCTTCGAAGTTTTGTTGTGGTTTATAAACAAAAAGACAGACAAGAGGAGAGGCAGGAAAGATGAGAGAAACAAAACAATACAACGCATCAAAAGGAGGCAGGGTAAGATAGTTTGACATAATATTATCGTTTAAACTGAAATTTCGGGAAAGGTGTATTGAAAATCTTTTTACATAGATTGTTTTCTACTGAATTGATGGGCGCCATGAACATGAAGGGCAATAATGGGAAGTTTGCTTTTAGTAGCACTATATTATATCAACTTATTCAAGGTAAATAGCAGCTATCACTAATCATTTCTCCAATTATTAATTTCGCCCAGAGGTTCTGAAAGATACATGTTTACTTTGTTTTTAGAGAAAATTTAAAGATTCGGACGAGCAGAGCATTAAAGCGATTATCGCCACGAAACTCAAAAATGCGCCTGACCCAAAAGATGGTGTTGGACGTAAATAATTAAAATACATTAATATACATAAAATATAACATATATAACAACATCAAATGTTCTTAAGGAGTCGGAAAAACAAACTACTACTACTTGTCTTGATGATTCTTCACATTCTGCAGTATCAGAATCTTCTTTTTAAAATCGAAATAGTTTTGCTGCCTCTATAAATTTTTATGTAGACTATAATCAAATCTGTATTCTTTATACATATTTATACACATCGTACACTATTAGTTGGTGAATACTTCGGACCATCTTACTGCAATCAGTGCACGAAACCTGTATGCGCACTATCGTGTGAGATGGCAGCACGAAGAGCGGACGTGTTTTGTTCGACTTTTTGGTTTTGCTTGATTTTGTTTTTATTTGCCGTTAAAAATCGTTGTTTTTGCCAACCCGATGGAATAAGCATTACTTTATTGCAAGAAGATGCTTGTAGTGAAAAAAAATTCATTTGTTCATCGTTGTTTGCTACAAAATCTCACAAGAGATATGTTATTGTTATTGCTATTGCTTATGAGTGGAGACGTAGTTTTATATCTGAACAATTTAAAAAAAATCATTATTCGAATTTCAGGTCAAAGTTAGTTAGTTAGTTATATAACATTATGATATTTTATTAAGTTGTAGATATGTATTTAAAACTGATTTCATCGATTTTCAATTAGAATATATTTCTTGTATGGGAAAAATGACAAGACTTATGTAAAAGACGTCTAAAAGAGGCTTTTTTCGTCTAAAATACGTCTACTTGTAGGCGTCTTAAAGACGTCTAAATATAGTCTTACTAGTGTAGCGTGTAAAAACATTTTACAGCTTTTCTTCATAAATTGTTTTTACACGCAATACTGTCATGATAAGTCTGTGTATCTACAAAAATTGTTGTGTTTCTCCATATTGGAATTATATCATATTTAACACAAATATTTTGGATCGATCATTCAAAGAATGCTATTATCCCTATTTTTCAGTGCTAATATTTGGGCTATTTAGAGATTTCTAAAGTTGTACAGTTGAACTAAAAGATTTAGAAAAGAGACAATACATAGTAGTCCTACCTAACCAATGGATACTCCTACCTAACCACGATAAAACGTCTGATATATAAGAAAATACCTTCAAATTTCCCTATTAACTAAAGCTAACAAAAACAATACCTTCTCAGACGTTTTCATCTTTCAATTCTTTATTCTGCTATGAATTGTGGAAATGTCAAAACCCAAAACTCCATTTGTGCATCATGATACAAAAACCATGTAAATATGAATGTAATCACTCTCTTCTTGCATTACAATCATTTATACTATTCAATTTTATAATCTAAAAAAGGTATCATTCAAATACTATCAAAACAATATGATAATGATCTTGCTACCTTCGTTTACCTTAATAATAACAATCCACATACTACAATGAAATACCAAATAAACTGCTAGCTACACATTTCGGTATAGTAGTCAAAACTAACTGATACGAAAAAGCTACGTTCAAACACATCAAAAAAATAGACATCGGTAGAAAATGATAAACTGATAACACATAACAGGTTTACATCGACTATCTCGTCGGATAGAATAGTTACTGATACTTATCATTGTGGTTATTCTTTATTACTGAACTTAAAGCGTTGAATAAAAAAATTAAAACAAAAATAAAAAATTATACACACAGCGTCTTCATTCTCATTAAGAAATGAACGTTGAGAAAATTTGATGAACTTTCGAACGCAAAAAACATTGCATTGCGTTCTCTTCCCGTCGGCATTATGATGTCTTCCTTAAGGCACGACACTCCACGAAATAATAAAACCCCGTGAGATGGTGCTAGAGATTCCCCTAATGGGAGTTCCCCTATACTAATACGGAAAAAATAAACGATCATTGACGAACTTCCCGATAAAATTTTCCTAAAGTCCTTTTATTTTAAAGTTAGGTAAGAAAAAAGCAAGATTTAGTATTAGTATAAAAAGACTAGTATCCCGGGTAAAAACATTTTACCGGTTCACTTTCCCCATGAGTTACCACCATCCCGTGCTCTTCCTCTTTCAATATATAGTATATGACGAAAAATAAAATCACACAATCCAAAAGAATAGGTACCACTAAGTTGTAGAGCTCGAAAAGCTGATCAAGAAAATGTATGGGATCGCCTGTGTACGACGTGCCGTTACTGAGATATCGTCGATCAAAAATTGTGATGACGTCACACCCGTTCCCGAAAAGTTCTCGACCCAAATTTTCCGACACCCCATCGCCAATATCGCACGCCCAAAGTGACGTCAGTTAATCCCATTGGTTTTCGAGAAATTTGACCCTAAAAATCGCGTTCCATTTAGGGTGCAATGCAATGTGCCCACTGACGTCGCGCTACTCCTATAATACTAATATCGCCTATATCTCGACAACTCAGTTACGCACGACCTAAAATGTCACTATATCACAGTCCATACAAACATTTCGTTCCCAGTCCTTTTATTCACACTGACCGAACTAAATTTGTTATGCACAGTCGCTATTAGTATATAGACTAGTATCCCGGGTAAAAACATTTTACCGGTTCACTTTTCCCATGAGTTACTGACCCTAACCCCCGTGCTTACCCTCTCTCTTACAATATGGCGGTGACGAAAAATGAAATCATAGAAAGGGGAAGAATAAGTATCACTAAGTTGTAGAGATCGAAAACCTGATCAAGAAAATGTATGGGATCGCCTATGTACGACTAATCGTTACGGAGATATCGATGATCAAAGATCCTAATGACGTCACACCTGTCCCCAAAAAGTTTTAGACCCCAATTTTTCGACACCCCACCCCCAATATCGCGCACCCAAGGTGACGTCAGTTATTCTCATTGGTTCTCGAGATATTTTCCCTTAAATATCGCGTTCTATTTAGGGTGCAATGCAATGTGCTCACTGACGTCGCGCTACTCCTATAATACTAATATCTATATACTAATACGAAATCTTGCTTTTTTCTTACCTAACTTTGAAAGAAAGAACTTTCGGAAAATTTTCTCGGGAAGTTCGTCAATGGATATTTGTTTATGTTTTTTCCGTATTAGTATAAGGCACTCCGGTTTTGTGCTTATAATTGTTTTATGATATGAAATTCGTTAGGGAAGACATGATATAGCATCAGGCGGAGGCGGAGACTTCGAATTACAATCGAACGTAGCAGCTATTGACAACGAATGATAAATAGTCGTTTGAAGAAAAAAGAAGCGTTTGTTTACATTTTTTAAGACAAAGTAATAATAACAAACATGCATAAAAAAAACAAGTTTTTATTACGAAGAATAGTTTTTACACATTTACGACTTATGTTGTGTAATGTTGAAGGTTGAAGACGTATCAAACGGCATTTTATCCTATCTCGGTTTGTTTTTTTAGATTTCCAAAGAAAAAAAAGAAAATTTAGTAAAAACTGTGTTGAGCATGGTATTTTTTAGTACAATGTTAGAAAGAAGAAAGTCAAGAAGGAATAAAAGATTAGAGATTTGATTAATCTGTTGGTTTCGGCCGTGAGTAAAATTAGTTAATACCGATGGCGTTTTTCTAATTGGAGATCTCTCTGTTCCTGGAATTTATAAAGAAAGAACTTTGAAGAAACTTCAGCTTTGAAGAAAGAAACATTATTTGGAGGTATGATTCTTTTTAGGATTTAGTTAATACCTTATATCGTATGTATGTAAATCTGTATACACTCCAAAAGTTAATTTTGCGTGGGTAGTTTAGTGTGTGAGTGAGATATTTCACAATTTGTGAATAATTTTTCTGAGATTCAGCATTGATAATTATGAATATGTTTACCACAAAGACTGAAAGAATTTTTGATTGACAATAAAGTTAGAAAGTGGAAAGAATTAAGAATTAGTTAGGATTCAGGAGTCGAAAAAATACAGCCTTTTATTTAAATTTTCTTATTTTCTTAATTTTTTTTGTAGCAAGTTGTTTGAGGGACTTGGAATTATGACGTCATTATCATGACGTTAAAATATATTGCCGACTACATGTCGGTCACAATTGAATTTGTGTGCAATTTTTCGCTGGGCTTAATATATATGACATTAAACGCATAATTATTGCGTTAACTGTTGCCGTTTGGGGCCCATATTGGCTTTGAGTTATGGCTCAAATTGATTTCTTCAGTAAAACTTTACATTAAATATGATTCGACGTAAACATGTAATAACATTTTTAACAAACAAACTTCTTCCGTGTTCTGTGAATTCTATTTTTGGCGACAAAGAAAGGAGAAATCAATAGTTTTACCTCAATACACGGCGTTATCAATGCTTAATATGGCGGGTAAAAAATTCACGAATCGATGAAAGATTTTAGGGCGGCGTTTTGGACTGCGTTTTTGTATTCATAGAGTTATTATCAAATGGTTAGTATAGCGTGTAAAAACATCTTATTGGGAAAGATGTAAAAAATTTTTACACGGTATACTAGTCGCCTATATCTCGACAACTCAGTTACGCACGATATAAAATTTAATCATAACATTTTCCATACGAACATTTCGTTCCCAGTCCTTTTATTCACACTGACCAAACTAAAAAGTGGATGCACAGTCGCTATTAGTATATAGACTAGTATCCCGGGTAAAAACATTTTACCGGTTCACTTTTCCCCCGAGTTACTGACCCCCGTGCTTACCCTCTCTCTTACAATATGGCGGTGACGAAAAATAAAATCACACAATTCAAAAGAATAGGTATCACTAAGTTGTAGAGCTCGAAAACCTGATCAAAAAAATGTATGGGATTGCCTGTGTACGATGTACCGTTATGGAGATATCGTCGATCAAAGATTCTGATGACGTCACACCCGTCCCCAAAAAGTTTAAGACCCAAATTTTTCGACACCCCATCGCCAATATCGCGCATCCAAGGCGACGTCAGTTATTCTCATTGGTTCTCGAGATATTTTCCCTTAAATATCGCGTTCTATTTAGGGTGCAATGCAATGTGCCCACTGACGTCGCGCTACTCCTATAATACTAATATCGCCTATATCTCGACAACTCAGTTACGCACGATCTAAAATTTAATCATAACATTTTCCATACGAACATTTCGTTCCCAGTCCTTTTATTCACACTGACCGAACTAAATTTGTTATGCACAACTCGCTATTAGTATATAGACTAGTATCCCGGCTAAAAACATTTTACGGTTCCACACCCAAGAATCATGATAAGAAATATAAAAATGCAACCTAAATATGTTTCGGTTACATTTTCCAACGATTGAGTGAAACCGTAAAATTGTCTTTGCACGGGATACCTGAATCAAATGTGAATCATAAAAGAATTACATCTGCTCAGGCTACAACCGAAGGGTCTTTCCACCATGAATTCATTAAATGATTTATCCCAATCGCTTGTACCATGATGTTAAACCATGATTGGCACATTCATTCTCCTTGGTCATATATTCCGTTTTATTAAATTTTCTAAATCCAAAATGAAAGAAATCGTATAGAACAGAAGCAAATACATGATCATCAGAAACAGAAAAATATCTTTGAGAATGTAAAATAGCACTACGTAAATAAATATCACATGCCCTGTCATTTCCACTATAGAACCAAGATAAGCACCATAGCTTAAGTTCAGCCTGGGGATTCCTAAACGACATACGTAAAGCCAGCAAACAAAAACACAAACAGCGATAAATTGAAAGAAATATGATAAGATATAGATACAGCAAAATGGAATGATCTTAATGGTCTCCCTCCCACGCTAACAAAAGAAAAAACAAACAACAAATCAGCAGCATATTCTTTAAGGAATAATAGCAATAAAATCATTGCTCGAAGGACAAAAGAAAATCTGAAAAAGCTTGGGATGTAAAAAAACATAAAAAGACCGTAAGATGGAGTTGGACCATTATTAATACGCAAATGAAAATACTGAAAAAACGCTTCTCGCAGCAGCGTGGTTTTACGCGCTCCTCGTGAGAAAATGACCGTGAAATTTTTCTAAATGTATCACTCTCTAAAATAAAAGTGGTATGCACACTCGCTATTAGTAAAGAAGATTTGTCCGGTTAAAAGACGTCTAATGAAGATGTCTAAGAGACGTCTATGTGAAGATGTCTTTTAACCGGACAAATCAGACTATATTTAGACGTGTTTTTGCCGGCTGAGTACGGAATGTAACTGATGATCACTTTTCACTATCATTTATTATGTATTATGTATTTATTATTTATCATTTATTATGTAGGACTACCACAACGCATCGATATCACTGATGATCACTTCTTGGTTAACCTGATAAAACATCGGAAAGTCATGTATTTAAGGTAACTGTTACGCACTGTTTCAACATGAGGTATTACGCACTGTTCCATCACTATATTAAGATTTGTGTCAGCAAGAGCTAATTGCTAAGTTGGAAAGCTAAATATAAAAAGCCTAAAGAAGCAGGAGAAAGAATAAGGGATGAAACGGAATTACATTTCACCGAGTGAATCACTTGTGTTTTATACCTTCGAAAATTAGAATTAAAAAATTTACGAGTTCAAAATGCTGTTCAATAATGAAACAACTAACGAAAACTTATCTTAAAACGAACATACCTTTGTATTATGAAAAACTCGTAAATATCAGGGTCCAGTGATTATAAAAATACTCCGTTATTGTTTTGAACAGTACCTACGTGTATTAAATCAATATACGAATGACTATGATCAATTTCATGAGCAAAACAAATGTTTAATATGTTCGAAAAAATAAAAAATAAAATTCGCAAATGTATCGAAAAATTGTTGAAAACATTGAAAACATTTTTGAACAGTGTTTACATTACATTTTTCGTTATTTATTTTCTTCACTACAATGTGAATGACCAAACAAGACAAGAAAATTAATACAAAAAATACTCCTATAAACAGTAAACTTATGATCTAACTTTATGAAGAACCTGGAAGTAATAAAACAACAGCAAAGGCGTTCAAATACAATGAACAAGTTCTTAGGAATAACAGAGTACGAAGAAGTTCTAGTAAAACTGGCTTTCTTAAGTTACGTAATAGTGCTCGATAAGTTTGTCAAAAACGGCACCAAAATCAGGTCAAATATATCAATATATCGGAGGTTGAGTAATCGAAGCAAAACGTGCCGGGAGCCATCAGACCATTTCAAAAAAATGCTCCTTGTATAGGAATTTCTATGACGTAATCTATATTTGATCTTGCCAAATGAGATTCAGCTGCAAAGCATCTCGCTTACGCTCGCTGTTTTTGCTTACGCAAAAATTAACATATGTGTCATTTACTTAACAACTCATGTTAAAAGTTATTATTTCAGCAGAAAATAAATGAAACAGTAAGAAATTTCATCAGTTCTCAACTCTACTCTTTGAAACCTCTTATTACCTTTCTCGTTTTTTTTATTTACACGTTTCATTTCATTGCATTTGTACTTGTAAAGATCTAGTTCATTTCAGATGGATTTTTCGTTTATAAAATCATTATTTTTTTCGAAGAAGACGTGTTTTTCTCCTTAGAAGTTTTCGATTTAAAAAATATTTTTTTGTTTTATTAAACAATAAGTGTCTGGTGTTTTTTAATTAAAACTTGTTCACACTTAATATTTTAAGAATAAAATTCTGTTGTCCGTTTAATTTTGGAATATGATGGTTTTATTTTGCTTTAAAACGTTTTCCCGCCTTTGATGAAATTTTTGTTGTGCTCGCTGACGTTTGGTAAATTTTCTAAAACAGTTTCTGTGTTACAGAATGACTGGTGTGCATAGTATATTTCAATTTTAAGTGACGTCAAGTACGTCTGGCGTACTGTTTTGCACCATCTAGCTCTAGTTTCCTATTGAGTAACCTTTGTTGTGACCAAACTGAGTTGTTATTGTGATAAATTGCTTAGCCTTAAGGTTGAAAATCGTTAACCGCAAACCAGAAACCGCTGATTTTAAAATGGGAACAACAGTTATAAAGGATATCAGATTCGGAATAGAATTCTCGTTTGGCCCAAATTTTCTTTCTAAAATGTACTTCTTGCCGCCACAGGAGAAACGCTGTGAAATTTAGAAAATACACGCAGAATGTTATCTGAACTGTTTTAGGTATAGGGTCCTTCGTAATGTATACTACTTTTCTGGTATGTCCAACCGCGCTGACCTTCAGGCCCCAGGTCCTCTTGTTTAATCTTTTTGAAAGAAATTTTTAATTGAAATGTCTTCTTTTTCATTTTCAGATTCTGTGTAATGTCTTCATATCCTGTAAAATGTTAGTATTATAGCTTGTTCAGCAACTGAATTTGCGACTCATTCAAAATCGTTATTTTTAGACTAGTGAAGTTAAGACACAACAGACTTGATTATAAGTCCATTTAAATGAATCATGAAGCAAAATGCATTACAGTCGAATTTGATGGGTTCATCGATTAGCCAAGGAAACATTATGCAATTGGTGATTTGAATGTATATTTTGTGTTTCTTATAGTGTAAAATAAATAAATTGTTTTGTTAAATAACATTTCTTGTTTTGCAAATTATTGCTGTTGTTGTTGTTATTATTACAATTTTAAGTTTGCCAAGGAGGAATTTTTCCTGGATATTTCGATAAGTAATGGCAATAACTGGCGTCATTAGAGGTCCAAACTGGCCTAGAAGCATTTAGCAAAATTTCTGGGACTTTGGGAACGGCAAAGTCACATCATCATGACGTCAGTAAAATTTCGTCCATCGTAAACATGCGATTCCACAAATATATTTGATCAGCTTTTCTCGACCATAGTATCACTTCTAGTATAATCCACTGGTGATTCATTCAGTGATACAGCTCCGTTTCAGCCTCATTATTTCTCCTGCTTCTCTAGGCTTTCAATATTTTTCTTCGTATACAAAAAAATTGAAAACAAACTTTTTTTCTCATTTTTGTGTGACATTCGGATTTGTTATTAAAAATAGAAAAAATGCAATGCAATGATTTCCCTTAACTGATTCACTTATTATTTGTCCAAGCCTGTAATAGATCTCATGTAATAGAAGTTTTTCACATTTTCTCCGTATATTTTGCGAAGGGTTGTAGGTAACTTACTTAAACTCAAATTCGCGCTTATCTAAATTTCGCGTACAACATGTCTTAGAGAATTTCAAAGATGAAATGATGAATTGCACGGCTAAAGAAACATCACATTATTCTACTTTTTCATCCTACTATTAATAATCACTATATTAATGTTGGCGTAAGCAAGAGCTATTTGCAAAGTTGACAAGCCATACGAAGCAAAGTAATCGCAAGCTCGTCCTATACTTTCGGACCTTGGGCTTTGTATTTGTACAGATGCACAAATAGTCAGTATCCCGTTAATAATACTCATATAATAGCATTTTTCTTCAAGCTTATCATCAGTTCATCATCAAAAATCAACAAAATAAGGTAAACGGACAGGTTGGATTGTCGAACTGAAATATTTTAAACCTAAATTTTATAACTTTAAAAAAATAGAAAATAGTGCACAACATAATAGGAGACGTTTTAAAGAACAATATTTTGATCACGTGTTTCCTGTTGTGTTTTAAAGTGTTGCTACTGTAGTAACTATGGTCACCAGACACTGCCATTTCGTGAAAAAGGTCAAAATGTTAACATTAAAAGACGGTTCTTGGATAATATACATCGTTAAAGAAATATTTGTGATTAAGAAATATAAGAACCATGATATATGAGAGTACCTGTAAATCATAAAGATGTTGGTTAAAGCGATGTTTATGAAATTGAGGCAAATTTAAGTGAAGCTCTTCTGCTTCCTTTTCTTTCTTTTTTCTCTTTTCAATTCCTGATATATGATATACTATAGCACTATGGGAGTTTTATCTGATGACTTCGTGTCTTAGTGTCAAATTTTCCCGCCAATTAGGACCGCCGTGTTGTTTCTTTGAAAGGAAAGTTTCGGCATTCACTAAGATTTGTAGTATTATTAAAAACTCTTAATATTTTTTTATTTATCAGAATTTAAAAGGACAAACAAAAAGTGTTTGTTTAATCAACAGAAATAAATAAAGATGCAAAATCGTAAACTTTAAAAATGATTAATAAAGTAAAGTCTGAATAGATAATAAGTTTATGAAATTTTTCCAGAAATTTTTCAGAACCAAACCAGACGCCTCCTTCCAAGATTTTTTCAAGGGATTGCAGGTAAGAACTACTTGTTACTAGACTTTTTATGTTGCCCCTTTGGATGAATACATAAACTAGTTGTGAGGTGGGAGTAATTGTTGGATACACAATAAAAACAATTTGTGCATGTCATTCAATATTCATACAGCAACAACAGCAACAAAAACAAAAACTAAAATTACAACAAATAACCACAAATACACTGTGCAAATGGTTCCAAAATTCCGCTGCGTATTGAAAGATTTTGTAATCAACAACAACACATTGAAAAAGCATAGGTTGGAAATTATTTAGTGAATCGTTACTTCTAAATATGGAAAATAGTTTCATTTTAAGAAATATTTCGTGCATTCATTTAATAAGATGTATTATCATGTCGACTTGATCCTTCCGCTTTGACTAATGATTTATGACGTCATTAACCTTCTGTTTTTGTGAAACATTTTACATATAAATTGAGGAATGTCTTGTTGTTGTTTATTGTTGTTTACATCCCATTGCTGATTGATGAAAGCATAAATAGAAGAAGTCGATCCCATGACGGCCTGTTTTCACATAAGCCTTAAAAATAAATGACTCGAGGAAATAGATAAGGGATAATATCTTATTATCAACAAAAATTAGAGGAAACATGATGAGGAAATAAGGGCGGTAAAAATAAAAAAAGAAGGAAATATGCGTGGTCTGAAAACAACGTATATATAAAAAGAGTGACGAAATTAACACGATTTCATTGGTTTAAAGTTACGTATAGAATTTGAATAACTTTCACGCCAGCAGCAGGTGGTAATACGCCCTCGTTGTATTTAACAGAACATAACATGTAAGAACGCATACATTTCGGAGTAGTCATTACTCTATGGATTGAAGATAGGTGTCGATGTGTTCTTACGAAACCAAAATATTTAAAAGTCTCGTGTATTTTTTTTATATCTGCGACTGGGTTAGACTTGAAACAAAAACATCACAATTTCTCTCCCAGTCCTATTTTGTTTATCTGTAAATGTTTGACAATGGCAATAATGGATGTGTTGGAACTCAGGGTTGCACTGTACATTGTGAAGGTGGAGTTTGGATAATATGTTATAGTAAATTATTTATCAGCTTTTAACGAAGTTATAAATACATAAATTTTGTAATTTAAACGTTTTTCAAGACTTTTACAACGACAGGTTGAGCTTCGTGTGTATCGCAGGCTATATCTGTCAAGACTGGATCCGTAGACTAGAAGTGATTACATAATGTTCTACTTTATATATAATTTGTGATACTTTGTATTATTTCATTGTTTTTATTATTATTTTCATAGTGTGCGTAATAAAGGCGGATAAAATCTAGAGAACCACTTCCAATTTTAAGTACTGTTTACATTACATAAAATTCCTGCACTGAAAAAAAAACTTTACCATTTCTTTTTGTCTGTATAAAGGATTATTTTCGCTTGAACTAACATGATGAAAACTTTTTGTAATCCAAATCTTGTTTTGGATATTTCAAATATTCAAACATCTATTATTTACCTATGGTATCAAATGGATGATTTCTTAACACTCAACAGTTTATTACATAGTTACACTTTGAGGTTGTAAACAAAGAAAAACAAAAAAAATAAAAAAATATTATGTTCAGCTTACAAGAAAAAGTTCTCTTATTTATTTATTTATTTATTCTTATTTATGCACTGAAACTGTTACATGTTTATCTTCTCTTATTTATGCACAGAAACTGTTACATGTTTATCTTCTCTTAGAAATAAGGACAAAAGTTGAAGTCCTATTTGGAAGAATGGCAATTATGAAAAAATCTTTCACTTTGATTGTTTGTATACTTGGTTTGTTATCACATAGTGTAAACGGAGACTTAGGTAATTTTTGGTTTACTGATATTCTTCCTGATCTTATACATAAGAGTTGAGAATCACATCCAAAGATATTTATTATTCTCTTTGCATTATAGTGGATAACTTGATTGAAAAACTTCTTCAAGATCCACATTCCAAAGAACTCATTGAAGAAACAAAAGTCAAACTCGATCAACAAACACATGAAAATGATGGACCGCCTACATCACGATTTTCTGTTGGTTGGGGTTATCGAGGCGGCGATTCAAAGGAAATCTCTACAGAAAACTCTGATACGGCTAGGGCAGATGACATGGAAAAAGTATCTTTACCACCATCTTCCCAAACTGGAAGTGTCAGAGGAGGTGATTCCAAAAATGAGGTCTCTCCTTCCCTTGATGATTTGTTAGGCCAATTAAGATCCACCATTCAGGATACCCTTGATCAAGAAAGTCCAAACAATAAAAAAGAAGCTTCAGAAGAAAGTCACCCTCTATCGTCACATAAATATGGCGTTCCACCGATTGACAGTAAAAGAAATGTAAGAAAACAGAATGCACAACCATTGGGATTTCCGTGGCGTGATAGCAAACCACAAAATAACTGGATACCTTGGACCAAACGAACATCATCATCTGACAGTTTGATTAAAAAGAAACTTTTGTACAACCGAATTATGAACGACATTAACGAGTTGTTTGCTATGATACCCAATGATGCAACAAATAACCAAGGTAAGGCCAAACATTTAAAATTCCTGTATTTTTAGATGAAAAATTTCCCATTTTCTGTTGTAAACTGCCCCGATAATTCGATCCCTTCGAAGTAAAAAAAATAAGTTAATGTAAAATGAACGCTTTGGAGATAAGTAGAGAAAAAGAGAGAGATTTTTAGGGAGGGGACAAAAATTTCGCTCATAATATCTAACATAGTCATTAGGCTTTCATGGTCTGGAAACCTTTTATAACATGTTCATTTTTTCTTTGAAGTTTTCAATAGGCAGATTTTAACATGCACTCACTTTGATCACGGACATATTACAACCAATGAACAGTAAGTATTTCCTATCATGTGATCAAAGTGAATGCAAACCAAACTACAGTTAGATAGTTTAAGTTAAGATATCGACAATTGAAGGTTCCAACCAATCCACAGTAGTTATTTACCATCATGTGATCAAAATGTGTGCAAAATAAACTACAGTTAGATAGTTCAAGTTAAGAATATCGACAATAGAAGGTTCCAACCAATCCACAGTAGTTATTTACCATCATGTGATCAAAATGTGTGCAAAATAAACTACAGTTAGGTAGTTCAAGTTAAGAATACCTGCAATAGAACTTCACAATAGACTTCCAGACCAGGGATTTCTTTTCGTTTTGCAATTCAAGAAGTAGTTTACAAATTACATAAGGATGATATAATAAGCAATGATTTGCATGCACAATTTTTGACGTCTCGTGATACTATAGCAATATCTTTCTCGGCTATTTGACACAGCACTTGTCTACCAACCCTTGGGCTCGCTTATTTCTTCCTAATATTTTCATTGTCTCTATCATTCAGATGATGAAATATCTTCGGACTTATCCACATTGGTCAAAACTACTTGAAGTATCGAGTCCTTCGTAGTGGAGAAACACGTGCGCATGGAATATATTTTGGAGCAAAAAATGTTCCAAAACTGTTTATTGATTTTAATTTATAAATAATATAAATGATGAGAGTTATGGTCGTTACAGGATGACGCAAGAGCTTTATATAAGAGCATAAAGACATAGCTATTGAATCCTATAATTAGATTGATGCGATTTCTCCAATATCAAGCCATGTCCTCCAATTTCTTTGTAATTACTTTAATTTCACGTACTGTTAGAATTTGTTTAACGATGTTATGGTACATTTTCTGGTATTTAACCACTGTTAATAGTTTTTATAATTTTGATTTAGATTTTTTTTTTATACGAGAGGCTTGTATTAAACATAATTCATATTTATATTTCAACATCGTTCTGAGCAACCTCTTCGCCATTCTTCTATTTGTTTATTTATTTTATTTGTTTATTTATTGTCATTCTTTTGTTGTTGTTGTTTTGTTTTTTGTTGTTGTTGCTGTTTTGTAAGATTTTAGAGTTCAACTTAACTCCATCTAACAACTGCTGTTCGTCATTCTTTGAAGTGTTCAAGTTAGTTTAGATATTAAGGAAAGAGATAGTCTTACAGTAATCTGAGTAAAAACAAGCTTTAGTCCAAAGTAGTGTTTCTGTTACATGATAGTACAGTGGAATCTCGATAATCTGAAGGAAAGAAAATATCAATCGATAGATTTTTCAGAGAATTTGTTAAGGGAGGGGAAAAAGAACCAGGAGGATTATAAGGAGATTTTACAGTAGTTTGAGATCCCTTTAGGCCAATTTCCATTGAAACTTTCTGCACGGACACTTAATTATGCATGCGAATTATGAATTCTTATTAGGTGATTCGGACATGAGCGGAATATTTAGGCTCGTGAAAGTTGACCATTTTCAACTTTTTTCGTCTGCTGACGTTATTCACCATCACAATTGAGAATTACATTTTCCGCGCGGACAGAACTTTTGAATGGAAATATATAACGGTCCAATACCATTGTTATACTAAAAGAAGAAAAAAACACATTATGTTTTTCAGTGGAAATCAACATGTTGGTCTTAATTTCGAAGTATTTTTGCTGCAAATCGAAAATCAATCAATGAGGGTAAATAAGTCTAATCGCAACTTTGAGTAGCCATACATATCGGTATTGACAATTTACCATTTCATTGCAACTGCTGGATTAGTTACTATATGTAATACATTTGATAGAAAAATGAGATGCTGCATTAGTCTGGGAGTTGGAAATAAGTGCTAATGGGATACTGGCTGTTTGCGCATACAAAGCCCTCGGTCCGAAAGTACAGGTCAAGCGAGCATTTCCTCTGTCAGTATCCCGTTTATTACCTGGTAAAATATTTTAAGCTACCATTTTGTAACCTATGACGCAAACCAGTCAGTACGGCTCTGTACCGATGCCTTCGAGAGACGCGTCTAAACCAATCAGATCCCACAACATTCAAAGACTTTTATTTCTGTGGTTGATATATTTTGTAAAAGAATCATTCTCTTCACACGTTGCCTTCCTCTTTGCTGTCTTCGTTTCTTGATGTCCATATAAGACGTAATTAATTGTCAATACGCATCACAAAATAATTTGGAAACGTCAATCTGTGCTGAGTCATGCTGAGTTTTGAAAGATTTTGTAAATTTTGAAAATTATTTAGTGGATCGTTACTTCTAAATATGGAAAATAATTTCATTTTAAGAAATATTTTGTACATTCATCTGATTATATGCTTCTCTACTTAATCCTTCCGCTTTGTCTAATGATTTGTGACGTCATGTATGCATCTGTTTTTGTGACATATTTTACATATACATTGAGGAATGTCTTGTTGTTTTTTACATTAAATCGTTGTTTGTATGTTGTAAATAAATATCAAATACCAAATAAGTACCCAATTGGTCCCGAAATAGGGTATTAACATAACCCTTGAAATGAAAGACTCTGAGAAAAAGGTAGTCTAGATAAATTAGATGTTTTAACAATGAAAGTTTTTTCCACCGGCATCTGTTTTTCTTGATAACCGGACAGTAACTCGAGAAAGCATCCCCAACAAACAGTAGGGCTACGAAAAGTTCCCATCCTGGACAGTACACGTTGGGGGAGACAGTAGCCCAACTAGATATTAGCCCCACTTTCCCTTCGGGCATTGCATTAACGAATGCAAGCTACGTATGTCTATTAGTTTCTTGCTGACTTTTTTCATCTTTTTTTCTTCTACCAAAGACCCTACACACTCAGATCTTAGTTGCTATAAAATTCAATGTTAACGTTGAAACTTTCCTACAAAAGAAACCGTGAAAACAACTGATGAAAGAGAAAAAATGCACTTTTACGTTACCCATATTCAACCTCTGCCTCAGGGCTTTTTGCGCCGTCCAGTATATCGAAAAAGCAAGAAAAACTAGGGACGAGGTTAGTCCAGATGGTCTGAATCTCTCGAGAAAAAACAGTTCAACTTTAATGAACCATTTACAATGAAAAGTGGATATCGTGCTTACACAATATCCCATAATGCCTATCGTGCCTACACAATATCCCTAATGCGATTAAATTAATCTTTTAACCCCACTTTTGTCCAACCTCCAACATTTCAATCATTTATCATAAAGTCAAACACCAGGAGAAAAGAATGTTTGATGTGATTTCGAACTTTGCTACTACCACTCCTGGTAGTGGGTGTATTCAATAGTGGGTGGGTGGGAAGGAAATCTAATCGACCAACATTGAAAATCACATCGAAGTTATTAATGAATAAGTTGTGAATTCGTGTCCAGGACTAATTTTCTAACTTTTTAAAAAATAATTGGCGGGTTATATTGGGGAGTTAAATCATTTCAGTGAGAAAAAAAAGAACTTTTTATTACACTCAGCATTTTCTCGGTTGACGGTAGTTGATTCAGTAATTACCGTGTTTCAACGTGACCGCTAAATTAGAAAATAAAACGTTCTATAGATTTTAAATACTTTTCTTTTGAACTGCAATCAGTTAGAGAGAAAATCTTGTATGTTCATTCTAAAAACATAATCCTGTTAAATATTCATTTCATCATAATAATTGTGACCAAACTCGCCAACTTCATTTCCAGCGATTAATGCAACCCTTGGCACGAGGTTGTAAACACACCACTACTTGCCACGGATTCTAAAAATTGCTGTGAGAAAAAATATTCTTATTTTTGAATTAACGTTTCAGTTTGTTCCTTAATTTACTATAGATTAATTAATTGAAGCTCTCTTAAACTGCACGACATGATTGGGAAATAGAATTCTGATAGAGAGAGACAGAAAGCATATTTTCTTTATTTTTTTCACAATAAAGTAATTTAAAAAGTATTGGATAAGCCAATCGGAAATGGCATAGAATCAGTCGTACAATACCATCCAATCATCCAATTAGTTCCTAGGTTTTTTTAACCATATATATTAGTGCAAGTGACATTATTTGTAAGCAGAGGATCGGGTGAGGAGTTGTGTGTTGACGGAAATAAATTTTATAAAAAAAAAAAGAATTTCTGAATAATGCTTCTTTTTTATGTTCGTTTTTTTACAAATATAATATGAATGCTTTTAAATGTTAATCAACATCGCAGGAGGAGAATGTCAATGTCAAAGAGGATCATAGGATGATCGAGTTAAGAAGAAAAAAATTATGGGTAAAAGGAACATAGATGTAAGCGAAATTGTCTAGATATTACTTGGATGTTTAAATCTTATATTTGTCATTTTTATTTGTCTTTATTTACTTGATTGATATATATATATATATATATAACTACCTATATTTATATATATGTATTTTATTCTCTATACTAGTTTTCATTCCTAATTATACTTTGTATTTTGTATTCCTTACTTTTGTTGTTCCGGAGGTAACTATGTTTGTTTTTCGAATTATTCATTTGTGCAATAAATATTTCTTATCATGTATTATCTACTATTTATATGCAGTTATAATTTATTTATTAATTTATGGTACAAGAACAGGAATTGACACCGATGGGAAAACATCTTTCATTGGTAGAAAAAAAGGTTGCGATACTTTTTCCGGTGATAGGTCATCATTCCCTTTTCACATCATCGTCTCACCACAGCGTGTATGATCCAACAACTCGCTTCCGTTGACCCCCAACAAAACATAAATTTAAAAAAAAAACCTTTAAGGAATAAAACTGATTTTTTTATATTGTTTACATTAACGAAAAGGAAATAGTATACATTTTAATCAACAATGTCAGCTACTTAAACAGAAGTGATTAACTCTATTGTTCAAATGACCTTCCTGTTGCCAGATCGTTTACAAAAATATAAGCATTTATTACGTAAAAGAAGGAAAGAATTTTACAAATTAGCAAACAAAACCATTGTGTGAAGCAAAAAAATTGCTGACGCTGGCATTATTGTTTATGATTTCCGTATGAACTGCTTTCGTTTTTTTCTACTCACTGCCAAAAATTCTTGAAAATCTTTTCCAGTTGCGTGTAACCTTTTTACAGGACCGACATTTATACGGGTGAAGAAACGGGTGAACTGGCACAGGTCACCCATGTATTTACCGAAAGAAGTCACTATAGGAATGTATTCAAAATTCTCTATATATAATAGACTGATCCTATCAATCTGTATCCATGGTGACAAGCTAAACTCTTTACTGTCCAAGCTTTTTTTGAGAAATATTCAAAATTCTTCGACATTTCTCACTAAACTTTGAACGGTCGCCCAAAGGTGCGCCGATCACCTTTTGACGTAAAATTAGTCAATTTATTCATTTAAGAAGTATTTTTACCTTTTTAAAATTTTGAATCCTTGCTTACAGAAATGCTTGTGACGTCATTTGTACAACAAGTAAAATTCTGTAGTAAATACATAGCTACTGTTGCCAGCAAAGGGTTTTTACGTCAGATTTGGATGTAGTTATAAGTGGAAATGTATATTCATTCAATCAATCAATCAATCAATCACCTATTCCTGTGAAACATTGGTAAACTTTTATCACACAAATGTACTTTCCAATCTCCGCGGAACGGATCGAATGGGAATTGAACCCATAACCTCTTGCTTGCCGGTTGAAACATTTGTTTATTTATTTATTTGTTTCTTTTCATTTTTCAAATCTCCGGAAAGAGAACTCGAAATACGAAGAATTCTTTTGTTCTATCTATTTTATGTTTTTGGGTTCCCAGTGGGCAAAAACTTCACAAATTCTCTGTGAGGGAGTGTTTTTTTATTGAAACAGCAGGCAATATTGCTTGCCACTGGGTTGTCTCTTGCTTTGCGTAAAACAATAGGTTTTTGAGTGAGGCATATTAAATGTTGCGTCTTACTTCAGATGTGTCAATCAGGTTTTAAAAATCTTTCAATTTGTCTCGACAGTTTTTGGCAAGATTGTAAATATATATGGATAACCGAAAAAGCAGAGGAGCAGTTCTTTAGATTTGCTTTTCATGTCAGCCTACTAACAGAGTGTAGTTCCTTACACTAAAGGAAACGGAAAACAGTGATCTGAAATGTTTAGTTTGGTCTTCCTGAGCAGATGTCAATCTGGAGAAGGTTTGCGTGTATAAGAAGAAACAAGAACATTAAGAGAAGTTATTTCTATATCATCGTTATGCAAGTGTCACAGTTCCTGACACCATTTTGAACTGATCAGCTATTTTGAAGGTGGTAAGAAATACAAAAGTGATATGAAACAAAACTTGAATTTCTTTTTTGATGTGGTAATACATTAACGAAACACATCTTTAAGACTATTTACTTGATTCGATGGGAAGTTGAAAGATATTTTTTTTTTAAAAATAAGCGTTTATATAAAGACAGTTTCAAAAGCGTAGTGGTAAGCGATTTTTTGGTTACATAATAATATTAATATTTTATATGATTTCAAGACGGTTTTAAGTTTATGTCAAATGATGAAGATGATGTATTAAACATTTCACAGTCTGGTTGGAATGTATTTCGGTCATGTTGATGGCAGGCTAAAAAGACGACAACTAATACTTTCCAACACTGATGTCAAGTTTGCGAAATCGTTTGTTGTCGTATATGTCTACTGTACTTGGTCGAGAAAACAGACAGCTTCAATGCTTTTTGTCACGACCGATAACAGATTCGAGGCTGTGTTCGGAAGAAAGGTTGAAAAAGATTCAGTTGCTATGACACGTGACTGACATCAGAAATTAATGAAAAAAGTTTTAAGTAAATTAATTAACATTTCATAATGATGAGGCAATCTAATAGACCGATATAGACCGCCAAACGTAAAGAACAATCTATTCAAAATACCGCGAAATCTCGATAGTACGAGCCATACATTACGAAATCTCGTTATGACAAATTCGATTACTCTTTTCCCCTCCCTTCATTAATTCTCTTAGAATATCTCCTTTTATCGAACCCACTGATGTCTATAATGAATTGATATCTACCTCCTTATATGGTTCGTTAATCAAGATGCTAGTGTATGGAAAACCTATGTTGATGCAACCTCGGACCCAGGGTCCCTTGCATTTTCGATATTCGGACAGAGGATGTTCCACTGACAATCTCTCCTCCTCACTCACTCTAAATTTACAGTGAAAAGTCTTATGAAAATGTTTGAAACAATGAGGTTTAACCTGACTGTAACCTAAGTAACTCAAACGATATTTATAAAGTTTGTACCATAAACATTAAGGTGAGTGAGGTGAGGAAAATTGATGATAACACACCGTTTGCACGCTCTCTTGCGTCATCTGGAACGAAGAATTCCAATTCCAATGATAAGACATTAAGAATTCGAAAACCGGAAGACATCTCTGTGAGACGTTGAAATGTTCCATATAATTCTTGTCGCCTTGGCAACTGTTGACGTCATAACAGAGAATACATGATGCTACGAATGGAATCTATACAACGCCAACACACACGCCGGCAGGTGGTAAGTGAGTGGGTATGCGCCCTCGCTCTCAGTAGTATTATAAGAAGAAGAATTGATGTAAGCTCGGGTATCGTATCGTATCGTATCGTATCGAAGATCTTTTTTTCTCTCTCTCTTGGAGATAGGGTCGATATAATTACATGTTGTTTTTTGCAAAGGAAAATATGTTGTTTTTTTAATTTTATATACAGGACCCTATTAGATAACAGAGCTATTTTGTAACTGGTTAGGCCATCCTGTGTAAATATTAACTAATAAATAAATAAATAAATAAATAAATAGATAAATAAATATAACTTGCTTTAAAGTATTTTTTATCGGCCGTTTTTGTATTTTAATATAAGTCACATGAGGTTTTTAGTTCTCTATCATTTTATTTGACTTGAAACGAATACTTCACAACTTCTCTTCCAGTCCCATTTTATTTAACTGTAAATGACTGATAACGTTAAAATGTGGATGTATTGGAAATGAGGTTTGCACCCCACGGTTTGAAGGCGGAGTTTTATATTTATACATAAATTATTTATCAGGTTTTAATGTTGTTATAAATTTAGACCAACAAATTAATCGAATTTTGTGATTGTAAAATTTGACTTGTATAATGAAGTTATGCTTCGCGTGTGTATCGCAGGCTATATCTGTTAGTGTATGTATGTATGTATGTATGTATGTATGTATGTATGTATGTATGTATGTATGTATGTATGTATGTATGTATGTATGTATGTATGTATGTATGTATGTTTATGGTGCAAAAGTTTGGCTGGGTTAGTGAGGTTACACTCAGATTATGCCTCGTCCTTTTAAACATTTTTTTTTTTTCACTGTAAAGTTTTAGTGAGGAGAAATTGTCAGTAAAAGATACACTAAGTATCTGTTTCGTTTGTTTTACTATTTGGATATATTGACGTGTGTAAAAGGAGCTTTAAAAACGTCATTTCCATTTTAAGTCCTGTTTACATTGTAGACAACTTTTCCACCTGTAAATATTTGAATTTTGAAGGATGGGTACTCAACGCAACATCTTGTTATTTATTGATATATTCCTTTTGTGTATTTGTTTATTTGTTTATTTGGGATTTGTTTATCCGTTTGTGGGATTTGTAACAAAACATTTATCGATTTCAAAAGTCAATAAAATGCTTATCTTTTAGACAATAAAGACCTAAAAAAATTAGGAAAAATTTCGAAGAGTTGCAACCATGACAAAGCTATTCGTTTTGATTGTATGTGTAGTTGGTTTAGTGTCGGACAGTGTAAATGGAGATTTAGGTAATTCTGCTTTTGTTACCACTATTGTTTCTGGTATACACGAGAGTTGAGAGTCACATCTAACGCCATTCAACATTCTATTTGCATTATAGTGGATAACTTGATTGAAAAACTTCTTCAAGATCCACATTCCAGAGAAATCATTGAAGAAACAAAAGTCAAACTCGATCAACAAACATCACCAAAGGATGCAGTTAGTACTGCAACATCAGCTGGTACGAGCAAAGATTCTGTACCACCATCCCTAACCAGAGGTAGCATCAGAGGGGGAGATGCCTTAAAACCGCCTGGAGGAAAATTTGGAAGCATCAGAGGGGGAGATGCCCTAAAACCGCCTGGAGGAAAATTTGGAAGCATCAGAGGAGGAGATGCCTTAAAGCCACCTGGAGGAAAGTTTGGTAGCATCAGAGGAGGAGATTCCAAAAGTGCGGATTCTCCTTCACTAGATGATTTGTTAGTCCAATTGAAATCTTCCATACAAGATACCCTTGATCAAGAAAAATCATCAAAAGAAAATCACCCTCCACCACTGACTGAAAACATACCTCCACCTTCAAGAAAAGAACTTGTTCCACCAAGAAATGACGCGATAGAAAAAGTAAATGCACCACCATTGGGATTCCCTTGGGCTGATAGTCAACCACAAAATAACTGGATACCGTGGAAACGAACATCATCATCTGCCAGTTTAGTTGAAAAGAAACTTTTGTACAAACGAATTATAAACAACATTAACGAGTTGTTTGCTATGACAACCAATGATGCTACAAATAATGAAGAATACAAAGGTAAAGCACATTATTTATTTGTTATTCAAACAACAAAGATTTTAAATATTTCCAGATGAGAAATTGCTTTGTTTTGGTGTAAACTGTCTGGATGTTTCCATCCTTTTTGAAAAAAAATTGTAATCGCTTACTTTCTAAAGTTCATTTATATTTTGATGCAAAGGCGGAATTTTCCTAAAATAAATAACATTACTTTTCATTTACTGAGCTGTATAGATCTAGCATCTGTACAGCTCGTGATCAGAATATTTGATAGACAAGAAAGCTTATAAGGAACACATTTTCACTGGTGATTTGTACCGTTATCTATATTTTATCAACAAAAGGCACATGATGTCATTCGAACTTTATATATACAACGACGAAACGTTATGTGCCTCTGGAACACATTGAATTTTATTTTTGATTTAAATAAACCGTTTTTCTGATTACCATCTTAAACTACTTCCCATAATAAACAAAATATTGACTTGAGAAACAATTTGCTTAATATTCATTATGTTGAAATGTTTTTTCTTAGAACATTTACAAAACATGTCTTAGGTTTAAGATAGTAAAGCGCCTCAGTACGCCTTTCCTCATAACGACTCAGTACGTCTTACCTCACAACGCTTTACGCCTTACGCCTCTCTTCATATGAGTGATCTTCAGCCACACTGATTTATGATTCTCAAGAATAATAGTTGGCAGTGTCCATTATTACATTGAAAAAATGTGTCTCGAGGCTTAAAGATCGTTGTGTTTTAAGCGTTAATATCTGCTGTGGCTGGGACAGATTTAGTCAACCGAATCCTTATCTGACACTCGCGGCAACACTTACTGGAAACAGGTTGCAGCTTATTTAAGGGATTTTGAGATGAGAACTCAGTAGCCTAAATCTGTCACGGTAAAAATCATCAGTGAAAACCAAACTTTAAGTTCATTACTGCCTTTTTAGATAAAATCATATAATATATAATATATTTTATTTGTCTCTATTATCCAGGTGATAAACTATCTTCGGACTTATCCACCTTGGTCAAAACAACTTGAAGTATCGAGTCCTTCGTACTGGAGAAACACGTGCGCAGAGAATATATTTTGAACTAAAAATTTTCCAACAACTGTTTATTAACTTTATTTTTTATAAATAATATAAATTATTTAATTTCTCATAATTTTGAAGCACAATTGTTTGTAAACTGCAATTAGCCGAACGTTAAGAAAAGGACTGGGTACCAGGTGGATGTGTTTTCATTACTGGAGGTGAGATCCCAATATACATAGCGGTTAAAGGATGATCAAAGCAATGGTTAGATTTCCTCATGTCTTTCGATTCCCTACGAATTACTTTAACTTCACGCACTGCTACAATTTGTTGAGCAATGTTATGATACATCTTCTGGTATGTTCAACCACTGTTATAAGGTTTTTAAACTCATGTTTTAGAATTGTTTTACCCAGCAAGATTGTATGAAATTTATGTCAAGAGGGTCTTTGGTAAACAAGATGCAATCATGAAACTTTTTGGTTGAAAGAACGAGGATTTACCCCAGAATGTTCTCGTTAACCCAAACATAAATAACAAGCTTTTCACTGCAAACTAATGATGATCGAGATGATCTCATCTTGTTACATGAACCTATAGCAACATCGTTCTGAGCAACCCTCTATATTGGTTTATTTGTTTATTTATTGTCATTTTATATATTTTTTTGTTGTTTTGTAAGATTTTTCCTTTCAAACAGGAGTTCAATTTCACTCCATCTAACAACTGCTGTTCGTCTTTATTTTCAAAAAAACACGATAGGATTGCCCTAATCTAAATCGATCAAGGTTTATTCGTATGTTGATACTCCAAAATAACGCCGAAGAATGGATTTTTGTTTTGAGGGGTGGATGGAAAAGGCTAAGTGAATATCCGAAGGGTGCCCCATGAATGGTACCAAGGAGGAGAAAATTTGAAGATTGGAGTGCAATACCATGCCAAGTCACTCATCTGAAATTTAATCATAATGACCAAGCTATTCGGGTCCTAGCAAGATGGCTGCCACCAAACTTTTTTGTGATTTTCCAACGAAAGGTAATTCAATATGAATCGTCCAAATGCAGGTTTAAAGATTTTATAACATGAATTTAAAAGCACAGCATACTTTGTCCTTCTTTTGCCTGTTAGTGGAGGTAAACTACATTTCTTTACAGAAACTATTTTTTTATGGTATTTAGCTCTGTCAACCCCATGGTTTAAATTCATGTATTGCTTTTTAATATATTTTCTATAATTATTCCATCCATCCGTGGTGGTTGGCTATTTTGCCCGCCGTTTTTGTTTTTACAATACGAGTGTTGTTGGCAATTTGCGGGTCGTTGTTCATCAAAACAATTCGTTCGGCCCTCCTCGATAAAGGAGATCAAGGCAAACCTTTAAACTTTCAAATTTTCAAACGTGTGAACTCTGAGGACGCGAAAGGCTTTCCTTGGTGAGTTGTCATCTTCTTGACATCTCCTTCTAAAGCCGGTTTTCCACTAGAGGGAATATTCAGTGCGAAGCGAATATCGTTTTCTCCACGTGATCACTAATTGAGGCTTTTGATTGGTTTTCAGAATATTCCGCTGCTGAAAAGTAAAAATTGATCCTACTTTTCTGCGGACGCTTTTGGCGGAATTTAAAAAAAATAAAAGCCGCTAGCTTGCAAGCAGAATGTAAACGGACACATACTTCTTATACGGATGGACATTCAAATGCCCATAGGTTAAGTCTACACCTTCTTCATGCACCAATGGTGTCCGCTTTATAGAGATTTCACTGTATATCGAATACACTTCATTCCTCAAACTAGTGCAGTTTTCTTGTTCAAACGAAGAGATTTTTAGTCAAAAAGGAAGTAGTAGTAACCCCAGGATTAAGTCACGAAAGTTACTCATCTAAATTTTTCTTTCTTCTTCATAAATTGTAAAGTTAGGTGTCTATCCTGTACAATCTAAAGGCACAGATGTTTTCCCTCGGGTGATATATCATGTATATTCATAAAAATTTCTTTAATTGCTTATCAATATGAGTTTTGAGTGCGTCCAGAATAACGTGCAATACAATTCCCCATGGACGCACCTAGTGCTAATGGATTATGAAGATCTAGATCCAAATTATGGTACAAGCTGGTAAAAAATAATGGAAGATGAGTAGCCTACAATTTTCTTTTTGAGTTTTCTAAGGTTTTGGAGTTGTTATCTGAAATTTTAGTCTTCTATATTTTTCCAAAAACAGTAGGTTTATGATTTCTTGAGGCAGCATGCAGTGGCGGATATAGACTTTTGCAAAAAAAAAAATGGTAATTTTCTTTTAAAACTTAACTGTTGATTAGGTTATTTGCACATTTTTCTTTTATACTCTTAATGACCTTACTCTCCTCCATAAATTACGACTAGGTTCTAGATCCCCCTCTGGGATGTTACAATCAACAGGTGTATCAACAAAAACAAAAACTAAAATTATGTCATGTAATCGAAACTTCGTATCAATCACATTCCTCAGAACACACAATGGAACAAATAAAGGAAGCGCAGTGCAGCTGCGTAAGATAACATATAATATAAAATACCAATATGTTTAAATTAATTAGCGCTTTGACATCCACAGAAACGTTCCCGATCGCAAATAAGAATATGAAGTACGTATTTCTTGTGCTCCTTGGGTTAACTATGGTTTTAACTCATCCAAATCCGGTTGAGAATGATGCTACCGAAGACAAAAGAAGCCTTCAACCGGTATGTTCGGATTGTGTGTTCGCTTGTGTAAATCTTATTTTCATAAAGCGACAAATTCTGATTTATAAAATCTTTTCAGAAAAAATGCAAAAGTTTAAAAATAAATTTGTACATCAAAATAACGGTGACATCAAAATAGAACTTAACTGAGAAGCCCCAGGACCTCATTGAGTCACAAATTATCTGTTAAAATGAGGGAATTTTATGAATATTGAAAACGAAGCTCTGTTGAAAAAATTCCCTTCCTGATTAGAACTTCTTTTCTTTTAGTGTTTTCTAAAATTGAGAAGCTGTGCTGAAGCGTTACACCTGGTCACTGTGAGTGGGACCTGTGAGAAAGAATTTCGTGAGTGTTTGGATAGAACACTAGGTAAAAAATAATCGAAAAGGTTTCTGTCGTTATGTATAATAAATGATGGATTATCTATCTTATATGTTCATTTTAATTTGTCTTGTCAATTTCCCCCGATCCTTAACTTCATAACAATGAAACGCCCATCCCGGACAACAATGAAACGCCCATCCCGGACAACAATGAAACGCCTATCCTGGACAGCAATGAAACGCCCATCCTGGACAACAATAAAACGCCCATCCTTCCCAATTTGGTTTTCTCTCAGTCATTTAGACTATAATAATGAACTCTTTAAAACAAGGTTCTGATACATGTGTTAAAATGTCGATGCCGGAAAAAATGAAAACCTTAAATAATAAGTTGCCCCCAATCTTGAAACTGTCAATAGTCAAGTTGTCAATAACTATTGATGTAACTCCGAAAGGGGTAGAATTGTTTGTACACTAAAGTTAAAATCATGAAACTCTCTAATTCAAAAACTCTGAGAACTCGCCATTTTTCCTTAGCGAGTAGAAGAAGTGTGTTTAATATATCAAATATCCTTCATTCATATATTCATCAAACGAACGCAGTTTCCTTGGTCAAACGAGCAGAGTTTTGGTCTTTCCTTGGTCAAACGACCAGCAGTAAAAAAAAGAAGAAAGTGACGCGTAATTTTGTTAAACCTTATATGTCTAACTTTTTCACGTTATAAGTTTTCTTAAAAGAAGTTATCCTATTTTTACGGGATAAGCAAATG
The DNA here is from genome assembly GCA_039566895.2 of Turritopsis rubra. Taxonomy (NCBI): domain Eukaryota; kingdom Metazoa; phylum Cnidaria; class Hydrozoa; order Anthoathecata; family Oceaniidae; genus Turritopsis; species Turritopsis rubra. Next base: position 13,458,502 of record CM077618.1, on the reverse strand, counting down.
CATGTCTATGTCATCTTTCCTAGAGGTAGATAAGTTCCCGGGAATGCGAAACGGATTTTTTACCGAAGTTTAGTAAGAAAGTAAACGTCAATAAATTTTATCCTACAGTTTCCTTTTTGAGTAAGGTTTTGGATCAATAAGGTTTTTACCTAAAATTTTTACTTTCTTTATTTCAACTCAAGTATCAGGTAAAAAGGGTGTAGCTGGCTGAAAAGCGTTGCGGAAAAATGCTTTTGAATATAAATTTCGATGGTAGTTCATTTCAAAAGTAAAATCAACTGTTTGGAACATGAAATTATTTTCTGATGATATGAAAGTTGTTGTTTCCTTAATTTTTCCGCCAAAAGCAAAACAATAGATCTTTTCATATCACAACATCTCATCTTTATAAATACTCCGCACTTAAACGTAACAAAAGTTTAGAATGTAAAAACCTTTTACAGGGTCATTTTCCTTGCCAACAATGAAATGTCTAATTTTCAATGTTTAATCAAATACGTATCCCTTACCAGTCCCAAATGATAAGCACAGGTAAGTAATAAATAAAGAAGTCTGGAAAGGAAATGGTCAAAATAAATAAACACCAAGATGAAGATGGCGCAGATGCCTGAAATATTTTTTTATCCTTCGGTTTTCTCTCTCATACACAAAATGAATGATGGTGAACATTCATCTTCCTCGTCTTTTTCCCCAGAATGCTTGTTCCTTTGAAAATGTTTTCTTTTCATTCGATTACTTTTTGCTCTGCCGATCTTGCCATGTTGATCCAAACATTTCTTCAAGTCATGGAAGCACTGAAAAACAAAAAAGAAAACATACCATGGAGAGTTAGGAGGAATTGAAGCTACGTTTGAATATAGACAACATGACAACAATTCTTATGACACATCCTGTATAAACCGACACAAAAGAATATTTGCAACGAACATATTAGAAATTAAAATTGTGGACCAAGTACCATGGTTTTTAGTAACTTTTTTTTTACCTTTTACCTGTTGCCATGCAGTTATAGCAAATATAATTTCTTCTAAGAAGGCAACTGTACTGAATATAATATTTTCCTGAATTTTTAAAAGACTCAATATTTTACCAAATCATCCTTCCCCGGAGTCGTTGTATTCGTAACTGTATCACTAAGTACAGCTCTCTACTAAGTACAGGTCTCTATTTATTTCAATTCCCAGTAGAGTAGTTAAAAGCAATATTGATATTGAAAACGAGGCGGAACATGGTAATTTACGCCATAATACGGTGTGTAAACAGAAATTTTCAGAACGGTCTATTGCTTATAAACTTTCACTTTGAATTTGTTTGCATGATACAACAAAGAAATGACGAAAACATTAAGTTGCAAACATTTGACCTCCGGTCACTGATTTTTGGTTCCCTTCAGGGTTCTTTATCCAGTCAACTTTATCCAGTCAACTCCCGCGATCTCGAACTCTCAAGGGACCAAGTAAAACGTTTGAGATAGCGGGAGGTTTTCTAAGGCAAGGAAAAGCTAAAGGGATCAAAGATTTTTGTTCGAGGATGTTCACGATATCGCATGTTCGAGACAGCGAGAGTTGACTCTATTGAGGCTCTGCTGTAATGGAAAGTGAAAAATGGAGAAAAAAAGGTAAGAGGATCTCATTCGTGATCAATGAAAAATGAATTCACATAAATTTGAATGGAGTTTCTTTACTAACAAGTTTCTTCCTTTTGAATACCTCCTGTAAACCTTTTGAGTTCTAACACTATACCGCTTATAACGTGCCTATTTGTGGTGCAATGGTGCAGTGGTGCGATCACTAAGGCCCGTGTTCGAGACTAAGTCATGTCGTTTCTCGATACTTCACTCAGATGTGCCTTCGGAGAAGTTAGAGCAAGGCTATACGTATCACTTCCCAGTTGCGAGGGCGAAAGAACCAACCGATATGGATCGAAAGATAGGATTTCAAAACTCCGGGTTACTAACATCTATTTTGTAAAAAATAAAAATAATAATAATAAAAATTTCATCTCTCACCTCCTGCAAGACATCACTTTCACCACCTTTCTTCCCAGGTCTCTTCAACGGTATCGTGAGCACAACAGAAAGGACGGACAGAAAAATCAGTAAATACAGATATCGCTGCATTTTGTTTGCCGACTGTTTCCTTATAAACATGCACCACTTACTTTGATCATGGAAATCTTATCGAAATACTATATCTTGATCATGAAAATCTATCGAAATACTTCTAAATAAATGCTTTAGAACCGGCAGGTGGAACGGCGCCTTTTGATACAATTACCTTAACAACAGACATTTTTCACTTAGTAACAAATATACATTTTAATCCGCCACTAACCGTTCAGAACAAAATAAATTGTATATTGAGACAGAGCACAAATGAAACCCTTCTGCCGTTCATTTGAAAAATTAGTGTTTCGCTATTTTCATTAAAATTCTATTCTTCAAAATCTTATATGACTTTTACTTTCCTGTAGGTTTGCCTAACAAGATGCGATCATAACTAGTTTGCGGTCAAAACTTTGTTATTTCTGTCTGGGTAAACGAGAACATTTTACTTGAACTTTAATCCAACAAGTTTTATAATCTCAACAGAGCATGCGCAAAGTCTGGTAAAGCTAAGTCTGCTAGGACGATTCCGCCTAATGGAAAACGGCCTTTAGGTGGACAATTTTCTGAAAAGTTGGTACAACTCAGCGGCGGATCTAAGGTTAGTCAAAGAAAATGGAGGAGTACAGAGTCATGAATGTTCTGTAAAAACATAAGTGTTGATTAGGTTATTTGCACGTTCATCTTTTATACGTTAATGACCGTGCTCTCCTCCATAAATTTCGCCTAGGTTCTAGATCCGCCTCTAATCAATCTACTTTTGCAAATAATCTACTTTTTTAAGAAACAAAGATATTTTACCGTTCGCTAAGAATTAGCTATATGTAAAAAACTGCAAGGACTGTATTAATACTAGTAATTGCATGTTTTCGAGTACAATTTTTTTTAATTTTTATAAATATTCATTAATAAGAATTTTTTAATTAGAATAACAAGAAATGATTCGCATAGCAACAAACTGCGTGTAGTAGATGGACACGATGATGGTGACTGTTTAGACTACAGCAATATAACGGCAAAGCTTATGTCTAATAAATTATTTCTTGTGTCATTTTTCAGGATACAAAAAAATCGGAAAAAAAACGATTGATTTATTTTTTACTGGGCTAATACTTTTCATTTCTATAGAGTCTTAAAGTCACAAACAAATAACAAGAGAACACAGCAGATGGACTCTTCTTAATATAATCTTCACTCAACATCATACTTGTCGAATTCTTACAGAAGTTTTTACACTTAGTAAAATAATGAAAAATGAAAACTTATTATATTGAGCTTTTATAATTATCAAAATATACAAAAATTTACAATTTATGAAAGGAGAAGTTTTACTGAAAGGCTGTGATCGACTGCCTGGATTGACCGGCTAAATGTTTAGGAATTTCACTAAGAAAGTTTTATCCAGATAAAATAGTATACAGTATAACCCCGTTAAGTCGGACTCTCAGGGGACCGAAATAATCGGTCTGACTTATCGGGAGTCCGACCTATCCGAACTTCGTCTTAAGTCAGACTCTACTTATTCCAAATCCAAGGGGGACAAGGTTTTATTCCGACTTAAAGAAAAGTCTGACTTAAACCGTGTCCGACTTAACGGGGTTATACTGTAGTTCCAATATAAGTGCTATGAAAATCACAACTATTATGCAACTATCATTCACTACACAATTGTTATAAGTAACCCAGTTTTTTGGAATTGGATCATAATTAAATTTGTTTAGCAACCACAAGGGCTCAAATTCATCTCCTTAAGGTTTTCGTATTGCAAACTCCCTTACCCTCCTTTCTCATAAAATAATATTAATGATTTAGATGAAAGGTAGGTTTTTCATCGCAATAATAAACCAACTCATGGGTTAACCTTAACTGACAGGTTGTGGGTCATGCAGGCTACACAGGTCGTTCAAGAGGCCATGCGGGTCATGAAGGAGGTCGTGCAGGTCATAGTGGAGGCCATGCAGGCTGCTTTTGCAGATTCCCCAGTTTCTTAATTACAAAAAATTGTTATCACGCATGTGATAGAATACTTCAACAAGGAAAATTAGATATTTGATATCAAAACAGTATACGTCATAATGGAATTCATCTATTTATTTCAATAAACTTAGTAACTCGCACAACTTCCATTACGACCCACATGGCCTCCTTTGTGACTAGCACAGCCTCCTCGGTTACCCGCAGGACCACCTTTGCGACCCACACAGCATCCTTGGTTATCATTTTTTGGCGGACATTTTTCACGGATATTTGTCGTATGAGACCAAATCAAATATTTCGCGGGAATATTCGTGGGTTAGCAAATGGCATATTTCACAGAAATTTATTTTCTTGTATCAAAAAAAACACGCAATAATGAAACTGAAGCACAATATATTTTGCACCTTTGATGATTTTTTACCATGATACAAATGATACAAGACATTACATAAAGGACACTTAAATTATTATATGACTTTCATGTTTCAACATGGAATATCCAATCATTGCCTATCAACATCATGCTGGTGCATTTATTATTACTCTCTCGAAAAAGGGGTCTCTATTATGACATGAAAATAAAATATATATCTAATCTTAGTGCTGTCGATGGGAGTAGCAGCATGCAAATCTGAAGAAAAATTAGAGATAAGCTTATTCTATGTAATCCTACCTTACTCAAACCCTTTACCATTATTAGTGGCATTGGTGGAGGGGGGAATGAAAGAACAATAAATCAGTCAGTAGCGTCGTTTGATACCCATACTTGACGAACATGGGTAACTCATCACGTAATCTTCGAAGAAGAGAAACTAACCCAAGGGCATAAAAGGACATTGCTAGATTATCTCCCTGAGTAGTTTCTTCTTCCGAAAGTATGTCGTTTGCTTTGAAAACTGTCAATCTGCCAGGATCTATGTAGTAGTTGATCAATATTGTGCTGTAAGATGGTCAAATTATTTGCATGTTGTGGAGTGCTACTCGAAGATTGTAACAGTAAAATGCGTTATTTGCATCGACTAAAATGACACCATCAGTTGTGTCGCAATTAAAAATTTCTCTCATTGAATGTATTGGCGCTTCGGCAAAATTCTTTAAAGCTGTGGCAGTTTGGAGTGATGAAGCAGCCTCTTGGATATCATCGTTCAGTTCCCAAGTTTCCCAAATACTTCGCTAACATCGGTCTTACTACCGGGTTCTTATTCAAAGTTATCGATAGATGCTTCGATAGATTTTGGTTCGACAATTTTTGTTGCCAACTTTTTGCAAGTTGGGCTATTTGTTCCCGAAGGTCCTTGACTTCCTTCTTGAACTTTCTACTAATAATAATATGGCGAAATTGATCAGACTGAAGTTGTGATTGACCACCTGATTCTTTGGTTAGTCTTGTAGCAGTGGCCAGAGGTGGATCTAGAACCCATGCGAAATTTATGGAGGAGAGTAAGGTCATTAAGAGTATAAAAGAAAAATCAGCTCTTAAGATTTAACAGAAAATTCATGACACTGCACTCCTCCACTTTTTTTTCCTAACACTCGATCCGCCGCTGGTTGCTATCATTGTCACATCGATTGCGTCGTAGCAACTATTACTTACCTTATTGAAAGGTCTCCGGAATAAGGAATTTTTAATGAAATTTTATATATTCTGGAAAGCCCCCGTTTTTGTTTTTTTGATGATCATGCACTTCTTTTTAGATTAGAAAAGTATAAATATAAAATATAAATATAAAATATAAATATAAAATATAAATATATAATATAAATATAAACGTGGATGAAGAGAAATGTGCTAATAATGATGGTTTTAACATTTTCATGATAGAATTGGGAAAACATCTACTGAAAATCATATAACAAAAATATGATAGGGCACATGTTTGCTGTTTTTTTCTTCAGAAAATATCGCATTGTGTAGTTGTTATTTAAAAGAAGGGAAACAAAATTTGTTAGTCAGTACAATAGATTTAAGTTCGGATTGTTTCCAGAAAACTAGTCTGCATAATGTATTTTTAGTTCTATAGAGTACAATTAACAATCAATTGGTACTCTTCAGATCCCGTCTAAGCCAATCAGATTCGGGTAATTTTGTGCAGTTGATGGTTACACAGGGAAAAATTCTTTTTGCTCTCGAATTTGAGAATGGCCTATGCAAAACTGTGCAGGTAAACTTAATCAAAATAAGAGTCTGTTCACACTTGGAATAAGTTCAACAACTTTTTTTTATTTCTTCCTAAAAATAATAAAATACAGAATAGATTTCCAACTCATATCACCATCGCAACTCATCTTTAGCGCATTTGAATTTTGGATTTTTTGGATTTTCTTTTATCTAGATAACCAGAAAACAATCGTTAAGGCCGTTTTCCACGTACTGGACTTTGGCATAAGGTAATACGCGAGTTCTTGCTTACCTTTTGCGAGGTTGTTTAGATCTTTGATGATTTGTTTGTAAATTGCATTTAATCCTGCTGCTGAAGACTTGGATTTTTTACGTTTGATCCAGGGAAAACCAACTGGATGGTGTCTAGATCCCTTTCTCGCATGCGCAGATCTCTGTAGAATATCGATTTGATTTGATGAAAGAGGTAAATTTTTACTCAGTGGTGGAACAGTTTTTTCTTTCTTTCTCATTGTTTGAATTTTGAAGATTGCTTGGTCAAGTTTCTCTTGTACTAGCGAATCACTGAATGCAGAAGATACAGTCTGTTCATGATTTTCCCAACCTTCTCTAGGAATTATTGTTCCATCTTTAATTCCAGATGATGACAGGGTGACTTTGATTGGTTTTCCAGTCTCTGTCTGACGTTCTCCCCATCCAACCCATGATTGCATTTTAGGTGGCAAAGCTCTTCCTTGCTTTTGTTCATCCTGTGTTACTTCTGTCGTTACTTCTCTTGGATGGGAGATTTGAAGCAGATTTCCAATTAAGTCGTTTACTACAAAACAAAGTGAAGCTTAAGAGACCGTGTTTATATCATTTTCAGATTAACTAACTTCCAGGTAAAAACTCTTAAAAGTGTTTAAAGGAAACGAGGTATAGCCAGCCCCTAACCCTCGCTGACCCAAACAAATTTTACGAGGTTCACACCAGGAAGTGCGGGTGGTCTGCAAATGATGTATTAACTGTATGTTAACAAAACAGACGGCTTCGAGTTCGGCAAACGTAAAATACGGAAGATGGTGTCTTCCATTATGTAGTGATGTTAGGGGCCATGGACTCTTGCTATAAACTAGTGCCAGTGTTCTGAAGAAGACGGTCGTAGAAGAAGGAAGGCCTTAGTAAATAGCCAGGGCCCGCGACACAGGAGGGACCTTGTCCTCCATTTTTTTGCTAAGTAAATTGAAAATGCTACGATTTTCATAATTTATGTTTTACAGTAGAACTCCGGGAGTTAACCGTATTTTCGGTTTTCGGTTGAGCGCAGTTTTGCTATATCTAAACCAAAACGCTTAATGACTTGAAATTTTGCATAGTTAGCCAACTTTACGATGGAATCTATTCGGCAAATAAAAAAGAAATGAACAGGTCAGCTTTGCCCCTTTCAACTTTGTTATTAAAGACAGTGATAATTTTTCGTTTCTAGAAAAAAAACAATATCCATGGATGTTTAGTATCGAACATCTGAACGGCAACATCTGAAATGAATTTTAGGGCAATTTTTACATGAGCGATAAATAGAAATGTCATCTAGCATACAAAAACGTAAAAAATTACTTAAGACTCCATTTGCACTACATGATAGTAAATGCAAGATGCACAGCGACAACAATGCGTTTGCTTTCATCTTCTTCTTTTTTTTTTAGTTATTCATCTTCTTCTGTTCATCGAGATTTAGGTTTAATGAAAAACATTCATTTCAGAAATATGATTTAAATATTACTTTATTATATAAAGCGTGAAGTGAAAACCTGGAAACGAGGCGTCCCATTATAAAAACAAATATCTGAATTGCTTTCTGAAATAATTCTCACTTGATACTTGAAAAATCGTTCTTAGATCCTGAAGATATAATTAAAAGGAAAACCGGTATGATTTCTCAATAGATTTTACCCACGTTCTTCAATCAAAATAAAATTTTCTTAAATATCTTCGTGTGAAGATTGCGGCCAGCAAACTGGTTCACGTTAAACTAGATTTAAAACATTAATTTCGGAAACAACAGAACTCAACTCCGTTTAATATTAGTTTGTTCATACCGTTTTGTTTTTTGGTTGGAAATATAGCTTGATTTTTAATGAATATTTCATGTTTCAGGGTTTGGATTGGTTTGGTCATTATCTCAAAAAAATACACCCATACACGCTTTTCTTTTTATAAGAATATACTTTATAAGAATATTGAAGATGAATTTAAAGAAAATGAATATTGAAGATGAAATGGGACAAAAAGTTAAGAATATCCTCAGAATATGCTCATCTTGAACTTTTGCTTACCAAGGTTAAGAATACACTTTATAAGAATATTCATCCTAATGGAATAACCAAAAAGCAAAAACACATATTTTCACTTTTTCATGATTCTATGAAAAACATCATTCACGTCATAAAAACATTCGAATTTAAGAGGCCTGGTAATGGTTTTGTGATATCAACCCTAGGAACATTTACACCAGTTTGCCTTTGATAATATATTCTATCAGAATTACTAGGATGAGATTTTACCTGAGGGTTGCCACTGTGCTAAGAATATGCTAAGAATATATTATGATGGTATTTGGCCAAAAGTTAAGAATATCTATGTTGAAACGAAAAAACACCATTCTTATAAAAAGAAAAGCGTGTATTTCTTGTGTGCTATAGCTTTAGTTCAGCCCTCGATTTTGGAAATTGAAAAAGTGTTATATGACCATTTTACTGAATTTTGTTTTGGTGCGATTTATAACAGAATTTTTCAAAGTATGGTCGACTCCCGCTGTCTTGAAAATTCAGTTCTTAAAACCATCCGAAATTACGATTTTGATTTTCTTTTCTTTTCGAATGTTTTTGAGTAATGGAATGTTTTTATTGTGTGATCAGTCACTTTAGGAAAGCAGCTAGAGAGGATGTCAAAAAGAAAATTGATCGTCAAGACTTTGCTAGATAAACGCAATGTCATAGAAGATATTAATAAAGATATTTCATAGCCCCCTGTTATCTTCAACATTATCACTAACTTGAGATCTTTAATTTTTTGAACAACATCTAGTACGAGCAAAAACATAGCACATAATGATTCCTTTCTTTTAGTGGAAATAAGATTCGTAATTGATACCTATCGGGGAAACAAGTATGGTTGTTTTTTTGTAGCCAAATTTAGCTCCATAAATTGCATCAAGGTTCAGCTATTTTATTTATTCAAGTCCAACAAATTATTTATGCAGGTGCAACAAATTTTATCCTTAAGATTTAATATTTATATTCAAAACGTATTCAATTCAGGTTTGAAAAAGAGGTTTTAGAACTAGTCTCGTCTGTATTTTGTAACATTTTACAGATACCTTTTACCGCGTTTCCAATTAAAATGGTAGATCAGGTAGATAAACAATATCTTCGGCAAGCACAGATATACTTAATCATGACTGGCATGATATATGTGCTGATATTTAAAAATTACTTAATGCGAATTTACAGTGTTCAAATGCCAGCATGTTGGAAATTGAATACCATCGTCTGGAAGATACAATACAATAACTGATCAGCAGTATACATGCAACCTCGTTCGAAATCACTTGGCTGCAGACATGTTTTTTGAATGAAGTAATAGCCAAAAGTGATGGAAATGTTAATATGTTATCTCTATTGATCCGTCTATCAAATATTGAATAAAATTATCACTAATCATTTGCTTACACTGTGTCACTAACAATAGGGCTGAAACGGCAGTTTCTATTTCTGAACGGATTCGAAAGGTTCAGAACGCCACCCGAGTGCATACTTATAAATGGAGAGAAAATGTTTTAATATGGGGAGCGTATTGAAAGATTAATATGGGGGCGTATTGAAAGATTAATATGGGGAGCGTATTGAAAGATTAATATGGGAGCGTATTGAAAGGTTAATATGGGGGCGTATTGAAAGATTAATATGGGGAGCGTATTGAAAGATTAATATGGGGGCGTATTGAAAGATTAATATGGGGGCGTATTGAAAGATTAATATGGGGGCGTATTGAAAGATTAATATGGGGGCGTATTGAAAGTTTAATATGGGAGCGTATTGAAAGATTAATATGGGAGCGTATTGAAAGATTAATATGGGGGCGTATTGAAAGATTAATATGGGGGCGTATTGAAAGATTAATATGGGAGCGTATTGAAAGATTAATATGGGGGCGTATTGAAAGATTATTGCGGGATGTATTTCGCTGTGTCTGCTGCAATTTTTTATTATTTGTTTCAAAGTATGGAAAATAATGGTGTTCTAGATAGGTCAAATCATAAACATCTTTGCATTTCGTCTTTGTACCAAGAATTAATTCATTACTCATTTTAAAGCTAAAATGTTGACATTGTTTAGAAATTTAAATCAGCTACGAAAATAAATTGCAAACAGTATGTCCATCTATTGCTGCAGAAAGGGAGAAGAGATATACCTAATTCTATAGATAGAACATATTTTTATAACATAAAACTTCAATCATAACAACATGTCATAGACAGTTAGGTTTGTAGTAGATGTAGTAGTGTTTATCTAAACAAGAAATTAAAGATCAAAGTGTTCAAAAAGTCGCCAGTTTCCGCGCTGACAAACTTCCCCATGGTGTTTCAACAGGAACATTTTGCAGACCAGAAGTTTATTGGAACATTTTGCAGACCAGATGTCTAGACCAAGACAAGAGTCCTGAATGTGAAAATGTTTGCTGAATGAAAAATATTTGCTAAATAAGAATGTCTTGAAAATGTTGACAATGGCAGAAGAAAGCGAAGAAGCCCTGAGAGGAACAAGGTTAGAAGGTTTAGTAAATATATAATGTGCACAATGTTCCAAGACATTCAGCTTACCTTAACTCCAATACTTGGTCGAGTCTATTAGCTCAAAACACTCGGCCACAAGCCTTATCATCGCCTCAAAACACTCGGCCACCCACGGTCGATATATCGAAAAGACTAGATACTGTGTGTTGGAGGTTGTATTATAAGGTAGTTTTCAGGAGGACTTCTTCTCACAAACAAGGACACTATAGCTTATTACATAAGAGGATATATTATGTTGGAACGTTTAATTATATACCCTTCCCTCCAGTTTTTTAGGCCCATGGGTTTAAATACGGGTCCATTTCAGCATTTGGGAAAATATCATTTGCAGGTGTAACATTTTGTTCTTTAAATTTCAGTCAAGTGTACAGGGGTTCCATCTTGAATAAACGAATGTTCTTTTTTCTGTGGAGTGATGCAGGCCTGTTGCACTTATACAGTCCAGAAACTTCAAGTCCATTTTCCTTAGAATTTTGTCTTTTACCACATTGAGGAATTTTTTTTAGACGATTTAGGGCTTAAATCCGGGTTTCAAAAATGCTTCGACATAAAAATCCACTTTAAACAGGGAAATGGGTACAAACAGAAAAAGACAATATAAAATGTCGAATATAATATATATCCTAAAAAAAATATATTGAGTGGAAAACAACAATGGAAACGGACAAGCAGATATAATGAAAAAAATATTTCTTCACTATGTATAAGAACGCACAGTTAACTAATGAAACGGAATTATAATTAAAATAATTCGGGGCGGTTGACCACGTAGGCGACGGTTTAGAAGAGGAAAAGCGAGGCCACTATTTTATGTGGTCAATAAATACATTTTCCACGACATCTCATTAGCTTGATAAAATTCCTTCACAATGATATTCTACGGTCTAAAAGTTATACATCTAATTCATGAAAAACTATAAAAACTATATGCAGGTATAGAAAATTGGCCAGATCTTCAAAATCAAGAAGGAAATTTCTCCTTTTACGCAACAAACAGGAAGACCGGCTCCCAATCTGTCGTCCTGTCATCACAGAAACTACAACACCAATATTAAGCTCTATCTAACAATTGGAAAGCACTCGTTGAAACTCTCTTAATTAAAGGTAAGTTTGGAGAGATCTCTCGTGAAGATAAAGTGCTTTCATTTCTGAAAGTTTGGCGCACTGTAAGAAATAACGGCTGACCTTCCCGCTTCAAAAAGAATATTTTCTCTTATCAAACTTTTCTTGGTGTAAATAAAGCTTTAACAGTTTCTTTCTTTCGAAAGCCAGGAAGTTTTATTTTTCAATGTAGACTTAATTTGTAGTTCTACAACAGTCAGCCATGTAAACATCTGCTGATTCAAAATCTAGTACGTATCCATAGCAACAAGATGTAATTCAATAAAGCATGTCAAAACGAGTAAAATGTCAAACCCAATGTTCAAAATTTTTTCCGTTTCCATTTTCTTTTTCAAGATCTTCTGCAACTTTAGTCAAAGATTCCAATAATTCGTCGATATCTTGTGGGGGCTCGTCACTTTCGTTTTCCTTTCCGCCGTCCGTCATTTCCGTCTGCCTTTAAGAGAAGAAGGAAGTGTCGTTGAAGGAAATGTTAAACTCAAAAGGGACGAACGCACCAGTAAGAAGGATAACAAAAATGTATACGATAAATGCAAAATGTCTCTTACTCATTTTCTTTGGGCTCATAGTTGGCAGGTGGGGGAGGAACGGGCGGCGCTTCCACTGTGTCGGCGTTACCTTCAAACGACGTTAAATCGTTTGTTAACTCCAACAACTCTCGTAATTGTTGCGACAGATCATTCTCCATTTGTTTGGAAGCAATTAGACGAGGCGATAGCGGAGTTGTACGAGAATTGTCGGTATCAAAACTTAAAAGACTATCTTGATAAGTGAAAATATTGGCAGCTAGAACTTTAGAAGGAAAATCAGTATCGATCGACCGACTTTTCATTTTGACGGGTAACGATGCTTTACGAGACATTAACTTTCCAACATCATTCTTTTTGGAGAGTATGGGCGAATTGGGAAACAGGCTATTCGGCGTGACGTCATCAGGCTTGTTTTCGGAAAAATATACCTTCCTTCTCAATTCCACATTTTCCTCGTACAGTTTGTCGACTTTTTTCTCTAGCGTTCGCCTTGTTTTCGATCCTTCAACAGCTTTCTGCATGGCTAAGTCGTTGGCTTTCGCTAACGCCTGCTGGAGATCGTATAAAAGAGCTTCGGATTCTTGAAACTTACGAGAGTACTCACAATTTTCCGACTCGAGTTCGGTTATTTTCGTTTGTGCGCTACGAAGATTTCCAGTCAATGCTGTTGCCATGGTATTAGATTGAAGCTTGGAAATATTCGGATTACTAGCAGTTCTCGTCACATCACCGACTTTCGCCGTAATTTTCAATTGCTGGTTATCGTGTTTTAAAGTCTCGTTTTGAAGTTGCAATTCGTTTTTACGAGCTTTTAAACTTCGTATTATTGTCGCTGTGTTCTCGTCCGTGCGATTTATTCGCTGAAGAAGACTCTTATTCTCAAGGTTAGAAGCATTAAGAGAATTTTGTAAACTCTCAATTTGATTCTCGAGTGTCTCGTTATCAGTTCGCAAACGTTTTATCATCAGATCTTGTGTTGAGTTTGAGATCAGTTTGTGCTTTTGAATTTGAACATGAAGTTTCGTGTTCTCTTCACGCAGAGAATCGATCGTCTTTTTATAGTGTATTTTCTCTTTATCGTATTTATCGAAGTCGAAACGAAGAAGATCATATTTCATTTTGATGGCATCTCGCTCTTGCTCCACTCTGTTCTGTTTTGTAGCCAATTCAGCTTGAGCTTCCTCTTTATGACTTTTCAAAATGTATTGGTAATCTTTCTCCACTTTCTCGTGTTCCGCTTTCAATATTTGCATATCCTGACGTAACGAACCCAACCGGTTCTGCAAACTCTTATTTTCATTCCGCAAATTATCAAGTTCAGTCCGCGCCTGATTGTGTTTTATGTCATTGTTCATTTTTTTAGTTGCTTCTGATTTCTCTTTTTGTTCTTTACTCTCCCTTGAAACTTTATCGAAATTTTGTCCGCATTCCTTCAATGTTGAATCGAGTAACTTTATTTGTTCGGTTAAATTTTTCGATTCCTTCACATTGACGTCATAATTCTCACTTAATAATTTATGTTGATTACACAACGTGTCGTATTTTTTGCATAAATTATCATATTTAACGAGAAGAGCCGAATATTTTTCGCGTTCGCTTGTCCTTTGATCGACTTTATCCTCGCTTTCTTTTTCGGTTTTTAAAGTTCGATATCGTTGCAACAATGTTTCGTTACTGTCTTTAACTCGTTTCAACTCGGAAGACAATTTATCAGCCTCGGACACATTCTTTTCCAATTGTTCACACTTGCGCAGTAAGTGCTCATTTTCTTTTTTTGCAGTTTCAAGTTCACGTTGACAATTTACCAAGTCCGTTCGATCAACGTGCGTTTTCTCCTCGTTTTGTTCCAATAACGTTTTTTTAAGTTTTTCGCATGTTTCCCGCCATTTCTTCTCACTCTCCTCCCTCTTGCGTAATAACTTCTCCGTTGCATCCTTCGCGATGACAATATCTGATAGCTCACTTTCCAGAGATTTAACCCGGTTATTCAAGTTATTCTCAACGTCACATTTCTGCGATTTCAATCTGAGAATCTGTTGATCGAGTTTTTCTTTCTCAGTTTTCAAATCGAAAATATCTCGTTTGAAGCGCTCTCTCTCATTTTTCACTTCGTATATGTCATCTAAATGTTTCTCATTATCGCGCGCCATTACTTCAGTTTTCTTATTCAACTTTACGTTTTCTTCAAGTAAGTGGTCACACTTCACTTCATGTTGTTCAATCACATCTTTCAGTTCAACTATTGTGTTTTCCAAAGAATTCACTTTAGTGCGTAAGTTTTCCATCTCTATTTGGTCATCATTTGAAAGCACAGCATTGTTATTTAGTTTTTCTAATTCCGCTTCAATATTTTGTTTTGATTGTTGCAAGGCCTCGTTCTCATTTTCCTTAATTGTAAGCTCTTCTTCATATTCAGAAATGGCTTCGTGTATTCGCGCTTCCATTATCTTCTCGTTATCATTAATAATATTCTGCAATTCTTCCATCCGGCTTTTGAACTTTTCGTTCTCACCAGTCAGTAAAGCAACTTTGTTGGAATGAGTTCTGTTACTCTCACGCATATGATCCAGCTGACGCTGTAACGTACGTTTCTCCAGATTCAATTTGGATATGCCTAAATTCTTTTCATTTCGATCCTTAAAAAAACAAACAAATAAAAGATAAGATTTTCAAACGAGCTATAAAATAACATAGGTGAAACCAAATCAGGGATGGAAAGATTAGTAGCACAATAAAATTTCATGAAACGAATATGAGTGTGTGTGTGATAAGTGATTAAAAGATATCATCAACCGTACAGTTAGTGTCTCGTTTTCAGACTCAATTCGTGGTGTAAGCGTTGTAAAATTTGTTTGAGTCAGCGAGGGTTAGGGTCCAAAAGGATAACAAGAGGAAACTTGCAAAATTATAAATAGCAAATGGAGAGAACATGTGACGATGTGAAGTTGACGCCATGATGACGCCATAATGACGAAGAAGCACGTGGGTACCTGCAGCAGTTTGTTATATTCTTTGGTTTTTTCAATGGAATCTTTCCTCACTTGGTCTTTCTCGTTCTCTTCGGCGTCTATCTCACCTTTCAAAGTCTCCACAAATTGAAGCAGAGTTTTATGTTCAGCTTGAAGGTTTTCATGACTCTGGATAAATAAAAAAAAAACCCGACATGAATCACCACAAGTAAACACAAACAGGTTGGAATATAAGAAGCTTGTTGTTAAACCAGTTGTCACTTTAACTGAACAGTGTGTCCTCTTCTCAGCATTCACTAGTAATTCAGACAATCGAAATGACAGCTTCTGAACTGTTGAGGGTCACGCATACAACATGCTACAGCATTTAAAAACCACATTTTTGCAACGGAAGCTGCATTTCTGCTTCAACCGCTCAACTAGACAACCCCATTAAACATCAATCTTGCTTTCAAGCTAAGTGTATCGATTCACACTGTTATAGTCGCTAGCATGACTCAAACAGGATTGGAACCCTGACCTCTTGCTCCAGAGAGCAAGTAACATACCAGTTTGGTACGGTAACTGGTTACAAATCTTATCATTGATAGTAAAAAATATCAAGGAAGAAGGTAGGCATACACCCACGCCAAGTGATATAAAACAAGAGATATTACTTACTCGCTTTAAATCCTGGTATTCTTCCAAACTATCTAGCTTCTTCTCCAACGAACTGACATCTAATTTGTCTCGATCCTCCAAGCTTTCTCTCGATGTCACAGAACTGCTGCGACTCCTTTTTTTAATCACTTCGTCGACATCTTCCGATCGCAAATTTAATAAACTTGAGATCAGCGTCTGCCTGTCCTCATATAAATTGTTTATCTCGTCGACCAACTGTGTGTTTTTGCGTTCTAACTCTCCAACTCGATTATGTAACGTCTTGTTCAACTCTTCAGCCTGTGTTGCTTGGATCTCGTTACGATTCGACAAGACAGCTTTTAAATATTCATTCTCTTTCTGCAGCTCCTCTCGATCTGTTGTCATCTCCTCATTTTGATCTTCAATCACTTTCTACAAAAGCAAGACCAGATCGAATTATTCATACATGCAAAGACCAGTGGCGGATCCAGAGGTATGTCAAAATGTGCGGAGGAGAATGTTAAGACAGATTAAGCTTATAACTTTTGAATTCCTGAGATTGTGTCTAGTAAAAATATAATTGTCTGGTTTAATTTTAAAGATGCGGCCATTAAACTCATTGGTTGAAATTCTCTTATTTTCGTTGGTGTAAATTAGTAGTTGTAAACTATAATGACCAAACTAATATTAAATAAATAAATAAATAAATAAATAAATAAATAAATAAATAAATAAATAAATAAATAAATAAATAAATAAATAAATCGTTTGAAAGAGCGAGGAATTATGCTACCAATGTTCTTGATATCAACCCAGACAGAAATAATGATCGCATCTTGTTAGACAAACCTATAGCTACACTCTCTCACTTACACCCTCCCACTAAAATTTCCATATGTGGAGATATTGATTCCATAAATAGGTAATAATATTTTTTCCAGACTGCCTGCACTTCATGTTAGATTAAAAACAAATGTTTACCTGTCTTTGCATGTATTCCTGTAAATCTTGAAATGCGATATCAAGTTCATCTAACAGCTCATTTCTTTCTGTTTCCACTTTTTGATACACATCCGACAATTGTTGAGTGACGTCATGTTTCTCTTCAAGTTCTGCTAGACATTTCTCAAGCTCACCTTAAAACAAAATAGTCACAAACATGTCAACTTGCAAAGTCATCATTAACTCTACGGTTCATTATGTACGAGGAACTAACTAAATGAAAAATTTGTTATGGTAAACTTGCAAATAAAGATGATGAAAGATAGTTCTCTCCAAACTTTTAGAATGCCACAAGGTGCCAGTGGCCACATAATGGATTTAAATGGATTTGGGGTCAAAAAACAACAACATTGGTTTTAGCATAACAATCAGCTTACTTATAATGTTGTCCTTCTTTAAAGATGCAAGATCATAAACTTTTAATCTCGAACAAACCCGTGGCTTGTCTTCACTAGCCTTCATGAGATCATCTTCTGAGAAACTCTTTGATACTGGCTTGACGGTAGCAATTCTTGGTGGTTTTGGACGAGCCGAAACATTCCAGCCACCTGAATAAGATCGACTTCGTTCCACAGAGTTATGCATTATGATCTGCACATACCTTCAACTTCTGACTGATTAGATTTGGTGATAGTTATTAAAATCTGTAAAAGAATTGGTAATGTTGCAATTTAGGGTGAGGAGTGGTTGAAACGTGATGTGGTGTGGTGTACGAAAGATCAAAACGAGATAAACAGAAGTCAAATAACAGATTCAACATATTCAATGTTTTGTCTTGATCATTATTAAGCTCAATGTTGTTCAATTAAGACAGATCATTCGGTTAAATGTGGGTCACATTATGAAGTTAAAAATAACTGCAAAACAACCTCAAATATGTCATCAAGTAAAAAATGTCTCCGATAAATGGATGATGAAAAAAATAAATCATTAAATTGGAAAAGGTGGGAATAAAAGTCAAACACACAAAGTGTAATAATGTAAACAATTAAAATCAAACGAAAAAATACCAAACTACACAAAATAAACATCGTATTATTTGGTAGCATTTTATTTCAAACTGTTCAAAGGGTGACCCTGATTATCAAACCTTCATTATAATAAAGTCTTTTTGTGTAACAAAGTTTTTCACAAGTTCACACCCTTTTGGTATGATATTGCCCCACAGAAATAATAAACATTTAAAATCCAATGTTAAAAGCTTTCTGTTGAAATTCATATGTCACAATAACATAAATAAGACAAAACTTGCCAACCTTTTAACCAAATACGTGTTGGTTTATAACTGATGGTAGATAATAATGTTTTCAAACTAATAACTCTTAACGGTTCATTACATTATCAAAATTGAAAAACAAAAGAATAAAGCAATATCACATAAAGAATGACAGCTCATTAAAAATAATTTTGAGACTGTACACAAAAATATGTTCAAATTGTAATTAAATAACATTACTTTGTTTACAATACAATAGGGCAGGAAACTCATTCAATCAGAGGGGTGAGGGGAGATAGAAATGATACCCACCATCAAATTTTAGTGAAACAATGATAAAACCTACAGACATCAAAGGTCTAACTTGATTTCATTAGGTTGGTTTGAAGTTATTATTTTGACCACGATTGGATTCATAAATTCTTGTGAGAAATATGAGTATTGAATGAATAACAAGGACAAAAAATCAAAAAGTTTTCTTCAGAAAACATGATGACGCTTTGATAACATCACACACATAGTTAAACATGATAAATGATATTGAATTTCATGTATCCCGACACAAAAAAATTGTCAAATTGCATGAAAAATGTCAATTCAATTAAGTCAGAAGCTACAATGGTAAACATGACTGAAGGATAACGATGTAATTAAAAAATAATTATAAAAAAATAACACTATTAATGAATCCAATTTGCTGTAATCAATCTATAATGATCTTTGTTAAAATGAAAAAATGTTTTCACCATTTATAGCCATACAAACAATAGAAAATCATTTATCATCATAACTAAGGCCAGCCCATAGATGCAAGTTCGTCTTAATTGTATGAAGGTTCTTCCAGCTTTGTTTTCATTCCGGCATCAATCTGATAATAAAAACCTTACACTTTTTTTATTAAAAGCTTTAGAATATTGTTCATTGAGGTTTTCAAAGAAACTGGATAACTTTTCCTTTAACATCAGTTTTTGATTAATACCAAGTTTAGAGCAATGCTATACGTATCTCCTGGCCGATAAGATAACTTCCTAGTTCCAAGTCCTCAAACAGAATCTTCAATCACTACAGATGGAAGCTCAATGACCTAAAACTCCCTGTTACTTGTTTACTTTACTTTTATGATAAAAAAATGTTGTTATAACAAACCAGATTCTTTTATCCCCTCACTTAACAAACCCAATTAAAATCTCTCACTATAACAAACTGATGTACACCTCCCTTCAGGGGTCGTTATATCAAGATTCTAGTGTAATGATTTTTATATTATAGCTAATATTTTCAAAACCAAAACCCAGGGCTTTTCAAAATGGAAAGCAGTTCTGTTAGCATTCAGCATGCATCTCAGTGAATTTCATTGAACTTCAATTGAACTAACAAAAACAAGAACAATGATAGAACTTACTCTGCATGAAACATGTCACTATAAGAGGCAAATAATGGTTGTTGTTATTCTTTTTATGGACATGTGACAACATATTGGAAAGAGATCATACAAAACAAAAAATACATTGTGCAAATGTAAACAAATGTATGTGAAAAGAAAATAAAAAAGTAAAAAACGATAACACTAAAATAACCAGGAAGAAATATTTATTTTAAACGAAAATAAAGAAACTTCTATATAAAAAGATTGCGGTGTTTGTTAAATAAACGCAAACAAAGCTGCTTAAAATTCGACACACATCAAAATCATCTTGTAAAGCATGAAAACTACACCTTGATGTTGAGCCAACACTGCTGTAAAGTATAAACAAAACACAAACAGATTACAATGAAAGTTAAGTTATTGAACTAAAAAAACCCCACATACATCGAAATAACAAGAACAAGTATCTTCTCACAAAGCCTATCAGTGGTTATATCTGAATGACAACACACTCCAATCGATAAACATAATAATACATGGTTTATGTTGTGTATGAATGACTTCCTCTGCACTTATCTTGGCTGTCATCACTCAAGGAGAAAATCACACACACAGGACATCAGAAAATCTAATCAGTTTGGAGTCTGTTAATTGAGTTTCGCCACACTGTAAAAACAATAGATAGTTAATAGTTCACAGTAATATACCAGTGATTTATATTATCGATGTCATTTTAATAACCTTTCAAAAGCAGGGGAAACATATTTGTATATTGATGCATCTTAGGATATTAGAGATAATGAGAGATTCCTTTTGCATTATATATTGCAAAACTGCTCGTTATAATAGGCATGTTTGTTTTTAATTCGTGTTCTTTAGGATATAACAAGGGCACATTAATTTGTAGCATGTGATTAATTGTTATTTGTCTCCTAAATCTAATTAAGTGGGGCATGATTACGAAGACACTTCTTTGAAAATGTGTAATTATTTTCTTCCCATGCTACTCCAATGTGAAAACTCTGCCTTGATATTGTAATAGAGTTGTTTTCATAATGTTAGGATGCTAAAAGAAGTAAACAGGAATTGAAAGAATGGCATACATACCCTGCAGCTGAAACAACTTCTTTCAAAAAAAATAAAAAGTGCATATAAATATATAATATAAACTAGTGTTAATATCATCGTTCATCAACATTTGCACAACATTGATCATACATAGCTATAAATAAGCACCAATCAGGTTTTCGTTTACATAAAAAAAGCAAAAACAATTTTCTGATATTCTATAATTTTTTTTATCGAAGAATGCTTTAACATTTAAATTTATTGAACAGTTTGAGAGTGCCGGCAGAAAATATTTTTTGTTTACATGAAAGGAATTAAATATTATTCAGCAATATTATTACCACACCTTATAAACCCATTGTATCATCACAAAACAATAATCTAATCAGAAAGTTTTCACACCTTTTCAAGCTTAAGAAATAGGTTTGAAGTAAACTTCAGAAATAGGTTTGACTTCGACAGTTAGAAATTTCAGTACAGTTGGTACATGTAAAACAGAGATAGGAGAACATTTGCAAGTAGGTATATATAGCTTTATCTAAATGTTTCCGAGAATGCATGCTGACAGTGGTAATGCAAAAACTACAGAGTTAATAGAATAAACAACACTATCAAAACACTCTTAAACCATAATTTGTGCAAAAATAATAATTACTGCAACAACAACTCGTTGAAATAAATGATGGGTGGCGTGTAAAACAAACATTCTCAAATGTTGTGTTGTTGTCATGAAAATAAATGGATACAAACCCAAGAGTTTAGTCAGACAGTATTATAAATACACTAAAGCTAATATCGATGAAAAACTTATAGAAAAAACTAGTACCTAATAAAGTATAAACCAAGTTATTTGAACAAAATCACTTTACCAATAATACCCAATTTGTCGAAATTTCCAAAAATAAAGAACTTAAAAAGAAACAAGTTAATTCTTATACTCTATTTCTTGTTGCACATGATAAACACCAATGAGTAACGTTTACATCATCGCAAACGTAATGATGAGTGTAAGCAATATAACAATAAAAGTTCAAGACAGATTATACACTCTCGATACAGCAGTTTACATTAATCAAGCATTAATCCTTTTTTTATGGATACAAGATCAATTTCATGATATCATCACTCTAGCCTGGTTTCTACGAGTTAGAAATTCTTGGCCTGCATCTCATAAATTTGGGATTGAATTGGATGTACAGGAGAGGTTGGAAATCATTAAAGGGTTTACAAGAAATAGTGTGTCTGTAAATCAATGTTGCTACTACATATCAATGGAGTAGAATATAATATGAACTACTTTTTGGAAGAAGCAGAACTAAAACAAAGGTCAGAAAAGATTAAAGTCATTATATACACATCAATAAAAAGTTTTGCACGAAAACAAAAATGAATGGAGACTTTCTAATTTCAAAAAGGAATTTTATCATTATCTCCGCCTTAACCTCATCAAAATGTAACTTGTATCTCAACTTGATCTGTCTGTTTAATGAAATATGGACCTGATCCATAGACCCATGCATTCTATGCAAATAGTCTTCATCATTAAAAACATTAACTTAGTGTTTAAACATGTGCTAGAGGGAGGTGCTACAGAACAACACTGTGATATCAATATCATTGTGAAACACTCGATGTATAAATTAACATGGAATGAATGTTATCTCTCTGAAATCGCTTTGCTTTAAAGAAACATGGAAACCACACATAAACACAGATAGTAAAGGATTTGTTCACCGACATGACAAATGCTAAAATGCAGCAGGTTTATCAAGAATTAAATGATAACCATGACGACACATGAACAACTTTAATAAAAACTTCACACATTTCATGATGCATAAAATCATTTTCATTTCCATGCCACAACTGTTATTATACATGATACTAAAAGATTTCATCATGTTGAAAAAGTTTCCTCTGTGTATTTAGAAAATAATTTGTCATAGAAAAACCATAAAATAGAAATATGATCTGAAAAGTTTTTTAGATTTCTTCAGTAAATGCGATAATTTTTTTTCCTGTTATAAGCTATAGAAATATAAATCTCTTTGTGCTCCAGATGATGTCTGCATAATTCATGATGACTATAATACCCAGAAAAAAAATAAAGCTTTGAAATAGGTATTCATTTCAAATATCTAATTAGTTCAACATAAGATGAAATCAAATAGAATTAACTTGTGCCAACATATTATCATGTGAATTTCAAAGATGGTAAAAAAACAACACAAACATTATTCTTTGTACAGTTACACAAACTATTCTGAAGTAAAAAAAACCTTTTCTCCTTTTTTCAACACAAAAGAACTAAAAATATAATGTGCAAATCAACAAACCAAAGGTAGAGCAACAGTGTCCATTTCATGTCAGTTAAAATAATTCCACCTTTCCTCGTATTGTAAGATTTTATACTTTCTTTTTAACATCTTGCAGAATCTAAGGCATATAGTTAATAATGCAGTTCTTATAAAAAAACAACTTTAACCATAAAAAGGCATCACACAGCATTCTATACAACCAGAAGTCTATAGAAAATGTATTTTAAATTTTATGAACAGTTTTTCCAACAAAGACCACAAATAGGACCCTGTGATAGCTATTTATAATTGGTTGTTTAAAAAGATTAGACTTTTAATACTCTAAAGACGGTTACACAAAAAGTTAAGGGACAATATTTGTTATTGGATGTATCATGGGTTATTACTTTTGAGATTTTCAGACTGCTTTCAAACTATGATGCTTTATACTATTTATATTAAATGAAGAAAAAATCACTAATTTTTGTGCTGTTTTCATTTTGTAGAACACGAGAGAGCTTAAAAATTGCTGACTTTAAAAGCTTTTATTTCTACAATGTCTGTTGTTCTCTAAAATTGACACAAAAGGACCCCAGACTTTTTCAGGCAAAATTTTTCAGAGTACAATCTTAAAAATGTTATACATATACAACTTACAATTACTTCAAATTATATATTATATTTATATATATTTTTACGTGAATAAAATGTGTGAATATTGATTTTTGTTTAGAAATAAAATGGAAAAAAAGAATGAAAAATCATTTGTGGATATCTAGAAATCAAGGGTTATCTTCTGCTATAAACTAACATCAAGGCTAGCAACAACAGAACTTACATTGGCTTTGTAAAGCTAAGAAAATACCATTATAAAACATAGTCTCCACAATGGAAAATTAAAAAAAAAACTCAATCAAAACTTGCAATACTTTTAAAGAACAAAGTCTAATCAACCGGACTGGACGGTCTAAAACAGACAAGACAGTTCAGTCTAGACCGTAGGCTAATAGTTACACAGCTTATATAGAAAAACTTATTTAAAACTTCCAGAAGGGGAGCTTTAGAATAAAACATTAGAATAAAAAACTGTCAGCAAAAACATACAGATACACAATCATAATACACGATTTCGGAGATAATGCAGCCATTATGGATTCTATTGTGATTACGGTTTACCGCTAGGGCAAGTTGCAATCCGGCTTCGTCTGACAGTATAGGAAAAATTGATTAAAAAGTTCCGTTTTTCTTCCAGAAAGTCCCGACGAAGTGCAGAAAGTTCTTCAAACATTCCAGAATAAAAATAAGTACAAGAAGAAGAAGAAAATCAACAATCAAGACATTTCCGCACGGTAGCCCTTACTTCTCCTATGTAAACATAGCGAAAGAAGCATTAAGTATGTCCTAGTAAAACATAAAAATCCATAATGGTTGCATTATCTCTGAAATCGTGTATAAGGGTTAAGATAGACTTTGATTGGCAACATTCCCAAATTCTAGGCCAAAATGTGAGTTGAGGTAATTGCCTGAATGAACAAGAAAGGAGAATTTATGTTAAAGAAGTTGTCAGTTTTTTAATTAATTTCATACCTAAGGTTCACAACAAACGAGAGAAGAGACAAGAGCAGGCATCCTGGGGAGGGGGTTAAAGCTAAAAACAAGTCAACTGCTGGACACCTAAGGTTAAGAAAAAAAAAAGAAACTGCCGGACACCTTAGATACAGCGATCTTATTAAGGTCTTGCTTCTACAAACATGATGCATGGAGGAAGAGATTTTAAAAGCTAGTATAGCTTTTTTTATACTTGGTGGGTCAAAAGATCATCACTGACATACTTAAAATTTCCGTGTCAAAATCAGCTTCTCACGCTAAGAGACCGACCTCCTCCCCCTCCCTATGTAGCGAACATTACAAGCTGAATTCCTTGTCCTGGGTCACGCTTTGCATCCTACCTCCTCTAGCCTCCCTGTTGTGTTTGGAAAAGTTCGCTGAGCTAAGCATTTTACAAAGTTGATTTTGTCAGTTCTAACTAATACACGATTTCACAGTTTGGGAAACATAATGGCACACTTTACCAGTAATGTAATGTATGAATTGTCGTTTGAAACATTTTGTAGAAAAGTTGTAGCCAACAATATAAAAAGTTTACCGATCTTACTGATTATTTTATAAAAGCTGCGAAGAAAGTTGAAAATTTGGATGCTGGAAAGTATAAAAGTTGCGGTTAAAGACTAGGCTTATGAAACGTTACCCAGATCTTGTGTTTCAACCATCAGATCGAAGACAAAGTCAGAAATTACTTACATGGGGAAGCTCTCAATAATATTTATTCTTCTAATTGTTTTTAATGAAACATTTTTTATCAAATGTGTGTATCAATTCATTTCAGGTTGCGACACTACTAGTTCATTTTTTAGGAAAAGGAAAAGCAGCGGTGTTGAATGTTGTACAAAAATATTATGGCAGAGCTTGGTGATGATGGCCTATTCATCAAGTGTCGATAGGTTACTTGCACGTTTTCCTTTTCTACTATAAATGACTAAACTCTCCTCCACAAATTTTGACTGACCTCTAGCTAACGCCTCTGTTAAAGCAACTTGTGCTGCGATGCAACTATCAAGCTTATTATCTGGAAACATGCCACTTCGCCGCTGTTAAACATGCCAAGTTTTTCACAACATGGTTGGATGTTGGAAGATAGTAAATTGAACATCAAGTGGTTATCAAATGAAATGGCTCCAGATAGTATTTTGAACTTAGTCAGCTGTAGATGTGCGAGTGGATGTGAAACTAGACGTTGTTTATGTCGAAAAGCTGAGCTGGTGTGTTCTGATTTATGCCAATGCTCCAGTTGCCGCAACAACAAATCAGATCACGACGAAGAAAGCGAAAACGAAGATGTCTTCGATGATCCGAACGATTCCGAAGACCATTCCAACTCTGATGATGATCAATCTATTTCCCAGGAAAACTGATTGCATGCTCGTGTTGTAGTTTTTTAAATTTCTCGGAATATTAAGCTGATTTTCAATGTCAACAAAATAAAAAAAGAACGAAGAAGAAAATGAATAGGAAGGAATTGAAAGCACACTTTACTTTCAGAGATTTTTTTCGATTTCAAATATTTTAACGCTTTCAATAAGAATATTCTAAGAATAATTGAGTCTACCTGTTACATTCTTCTAAGGAAAGTCTGCCACTTTTTTATTACTCTTTTCTTTTATCTGGACGAGAAATCAAATGGATGAAGATCAAGAATTTGAAAACCAACAGCTCCCGTTCAAACGCACGGTATCAAAAACAACGTTTCATGCAAATGGTAGTTACCATCCAAGTCTTTTTGTTGTTGCTTTTATGTTCTTTGGATAAAGTATAGATTATAGACCCTTAAACTTCGGGGGATCTGTGACTAATGCATTTGGTTCGAAGACAGTTTTTCCTCCTTTTCGCTGTCGGCGAAGTGTGAGAGGCCAATTTAACCTGTGAACACCAAATACAGGAGACTGTTTGCCTTCCTGTTTAATTCTCTACGAATATTAAAAATAAAATGACCTGTACGAAATATAATTTATTTTACTTGTGGTTTCAAGGTTTAATAACTTTTTATTATTTTCTTTGAACGCGAAAATGACATGGATCATTCTGCATATATTTTTCAGTGCTATCTGGCCTATTTAGAGATTTCTAAAGTTGTACAGATAAACTAAAACTAAAATTTTCAGAGATTTAGAAAAGAGACAATACAACGTAAACTCCCACTTAACCAACGGATACTCCTCCCTACCCACGATTAAACTTCTGATATATAAGAAAATACCTTCAAATTTCCCTATTAACTAAAGCTAACAAAAACAATACCTTCCTAGTCGTTTTTATCTTTCAAATCTTTATTCTGCTATGAATTGTGGAAATGTCAAAACCCAAAACTCCACTTGTGCATCATGATACAAAAACCATGTATATATGTATATAACCAAGATTTTCACATTCTCTTCTTTTATTACATTCATCTACACTATTAAATTTTCTAAACTAAAACAAAAAGATATCAATCAAATACTATCAAAACAAAATAATAATGATCTTGCTACCTTCGTTTCCCTAATAGCAAACCTTAATAATAACAATCCACATACCACAATGAAATACCAAATAAACTGCTAGCAACACATTTCGGCATAGTAGTCAAAACTAACTGATACGAAAAAGCTACATTAAAACGCATTAAAAAATAGACATCGGTAGAAAATGATGAACTGATAACACGAACACATAACAGGTCTACATTGACTATCTCATCGGATAGAATAGTTACTGATACCGATCAATGTTGTTATTTTTTATAACTGAACTTAAAGCGTTGAATAAAAAAATATTAAAAACAAAACCAAAAAATATTACACAGCGTCTTCATTCTCATTAAGAAATGAACGTTGAGAAAATTTGATGAACTTTCGAACGCAAAAAACATTGCATTGCGTTCTCCTCCCGTCGGCATTATGATGTCTTCCTTAAGGCACGACACTCCACGAAATAATAAAACCCCGTGAGATGGTGCTAGAGATTCCCCTAATGGGAGTTCCCCTTTACTAATACGGAAAAAATAAACGATCATTGACGAACTTCCCGATAAAATTTTCCTAAAGTCCTTTTATTTTAAAGTTAGGTAAGAAAAAAGCAAGATTTAGTATTAGTATAACAAGACTAGTATAGCGTGTAAAACATTTTACAGGTTCATTTGCTCCCAATGAGTTACTGCACCCATCACCCGTACTCCACCTCTCATATAAGGCGGTGATGATATGAAGTTGTAGAGCCCGAAAACCTGATAAAAAAAATGTATGGGATCGTCTGTGTACGTTGTACCGTTACGGAGATATCGTTGATCAAAAGTTCTGATGACGTCACATCGCAGAGAATCGTGGTTTTACGCGCTCCAGGTGAGAAAATGACCGTGAATTTTTTTAAAATGTATCACTCTCTAAAATAAAAGTGGTAAGACAAGCATAGCGTGTAAATTTTTTTTACAGGTTCATTTTCTCCATGAGTTACTGTACCCACCACCCGTCTTTTTCGTCTTTTAAAATAAAAGGGGGACGAAAAATAAAATCAAAATATTGCAAAGAATAAGTATCACTAAGTTGTAGAGCTCGAAAAACTGATCAAAAAATGTACGGGATCGTCTGTGTACGATGGATCGTTACGAAGATATCATCGATTGTAGATTCTAATGACGTCACACCCGTCCCCAAAAAGTTTTAGACCCAATATCTTTTTTTTGGTCACTACATCACCAATATCGCGGACCCCAAAAACGACAGTTATCCCCACTGGTTCTCGAGATATTTGGCCCTAAACGTTACGTTCCATTGGGGATGCAATGCAATGTCCCCCGTGCCTAAAAATCCACGTCGCGTCATTTGCTACTACAAATATACTAATACCGAAAAACGCTTATCGCAGCATTGTGGTTTTACGCGCTTCTCATGAGAAAATGACCGTGAAATTTCTGAAAATGTAGCACTCCCTAAAATAAAAGTGGTATACACACACGCGTATTAGTAATAAGACTAACATCCCGGGTAAAAACCTTTTACAGGTTCACTTTCCCCATGAGTTACTGACCCCAATACCAGTGGTTTTCCTCTCAACATAGGGGTGACCGAAAATAAAATCACACAATCCAAAAGGATAAGTGGTACCATCCCATAGAGCTCGCAAAAGCTTATAAAAAAAATGTATGGGATCGCGTGTGTACGTCGAACCGTTACGGAGATCTCGTCGATCAAAAATTCTAATGATGTCACTTCCGTCCCCAAAAAGTTTTAGACCCAATTTTTTTCGTCACCCCATCGCCAAATTATCGCACACCCAAAGTCGCATACCCACGCTTCAACATCACCTAATCATCATAACACAAAATAATGTGGAAATTACGGACGAATCTTTGTGCAAAGGGGCCGTCATTTATTCCAACTCCGAAAAATGTTGATTGGTATCAATTACAGAAAGATTTCGATGAATTTAGTCATAAGCTTAGATGTAGACACATTTTCAAAAATTCGAAATCTACACCTGACGCAAACGACGAGTCTATGCCACAACCACCAACCACAAAATCTAACTGGAGAACACCCAAGACAAACTGCAACAAACTGGAAACTTTTTTATCCAAAGTTGAACGATCTTTATTTCAAGATACTACGAGAAAGAAGCTTCGTGACAATCTAAATGCAGGTGAAAGGAATAGTTTAAACACATGGAGATCAAATCAATTGTTTAATCCTAACATTGAGTTAATCACGAGACAGCAAGATAAAGGCAACCGTTTTGTCATTGTTGACAAAGTACTGACGCTATCAAAGCAAGTGAACAAATTGATCGAAGTTCCTTTGAAAAATTAGATTTCGCGATCTTACAAAAGAGCATGTTGCGAAAGTTGAAAAATGGGCAGACATTTGGTTAAAGAAGATAGAAATATCGAATAAAATTGGCATGATAATCAATAGTTATAAATCCAGATGCTCAACCGGCTAAGAATTCGACTTTGTACAAAACACACAAAATAGAAGTAACCGTTCGTTTGCTTACGTCTAGATGTAATACTGTTATCGAAAACTTAGCAGGTTTTATTGAAGCGTTTTGTGCACCTTTAGCTGAAGCTATTCCTATTGAATCGAAAATACAGATCATCTATTGAACATGTTGCGTATGTTGTGTATGTTGCGTATGTTGCGTATGTTGCGTATGTTGTGTATGTTGTGTATGTTGCGTATGTTGTGTATGTTGCGTATGTTGCGTATGTTGCGTATGTTGCGTATGTTGTGTATGTTGTGTATGTTGTGTATGTTGCGTATGTTGTGTATGTTGCGTATGTTGCGTATGTTGCGTATGTGTGTATGTGTGTATGTTGCGTATGTGTGTAGTTATGTTGTGTATGTTGCGTATGTTGTGTATGTTGCGTATGTTGTGTATGTTGCGTATGTTGCGTATGTTGCGTATGTTGCGTATGTTGTGTATGTTGCGTATGTTGTGTATGTTGCGTATGTTGTGTATGTTGCGTATGTTGTGTATGTTGCGTATGTTGTGTATGTTGCGTATGTTGCGTATGTTGTGTATGTTGCGTATGTTGCGTATGTTGCGTATGTTGTGTATGTTGCGTATGTTGTGTATGTTGCGTATGTTGTGTATGTTGCTGTATGTTGTGTAGTATGTTGCGTATGTTGTGTATGTTGCGATATGTTGTGTATGTTGCGTATGTTGTGTATGTTGCGTATGTTGCGTATGTTGTGTATGTTGCGTATGTTTGTGTATGTTGAGTATGTTGAGTATGGTTGTGTATGTTGTGTATGTTGTCGTATGTTGTGTATGTTGTGTATGTTGCGTATGTTGCGTATGTTGCGTATGTTGTGTATGTTGCGTATGTTGCGTATGTTGCTGTATGTTGCGTATGTTGTGTATGTTGCGTATGTTGTGTATGTTGCGTATGTGTCGTATGTTGTGTTGCGTATGTTGTGTATGTTGCGTATGTTGTGTATGTTGCGTATGTTGCGTATGTTGTGTATGTTGCGTATGTTGCGTATGTTGCGTATGTTGCGTATGTTGTGTATGTTGCGTATGTTGCGTATGTTGCGTATGTTGTGTATGTTGCGTATGTTGTGTATGTTGCGTATGTTGTGTATGTTGCGTATGTTGTGTATGTTGTGTATGTTGCGTATGTTGTGTATGTTGCGTATGTTGTGTATGTTGCGTATGTTGCGTATGTTGTGTATGTTGCGTATGTTGTGTATGTTGTGTATGTTGCGTATGTTGTGTATGTTGCGTATGTTGTGTATGTTGCGTATGTTGTGTATGTTGCGTATGTTGCGTATGTTGCGTATGTTGTGTATGTTGCGTATGTTGCGTATGTTGCGTATGTTGCGTATGTTGTGTATGTTGTGTATGTTGCGTATGTTGTGTATGTTGCGTATGTTGTGTATGTTGCGTATGTTGCGTATGTTGCGTATGTTGCGTATGTTGTGTATGTTGCGTATGTTGTGTATGTTGCGTATGTTGCGTATGTTGTGTATGTTGCGTATGTTGTGTATGTTGCGTATGTTGTGTATGTTGCGTATGTTGCGTATGTTGTGTATGTTGCGTATGTTGCGTATGTTGCGTATGTTGCGTATGTTGCGTATGTTGCGTATGTTGCGTATGTTGTGTATGTTGCGTATGTTGTGTATGTTGTGTATGTTGTGTATGTTGTGTATGTTGCGTATGTTGCGTATGTTGTGTATGTTGCGTATGTTGCGTATGTTGCGTATGTTGTGTATGTTGCGTATGTTGTGTATGTTGCGTATGTTGCGTATGTTGCGTATGTTGCGTATGTTGGGTATGTTGCGTATGTTGCGTATGTTGTGTATGTTGTGTATGTTGTGTATGTTGCGTATGTTGTGTATGTTGCGTATGTTGCGTATGTTGTGTATGTTGCGTATGTTGTGTATGTTGTGTATGTTGTGTATGTTGCGTATGTTGCGTATGTTGCGTATGTTGTGTATGTTGTGTATGTTGCGTATGTTGTGTATGTTGCGTATGTTGCGTATGTTGTGTATGTTGTGTATGTTGTGTATGTTGCGTATGTTGTGTATGTTGCGTATGTTGTGTATGTTGTGTATGTTGCGTATGTTGTGTATGTTGCGTATGTTGTGTATGTTGTGTATGTTGCGTATGTTGCGTATGTTGCGTATGTTGCGTATGTTGTGTATGTTGCATCGCCAAAATATCGCACACCCAAAGTCGTATACCCACGCTTCAACATCACCCAATCATCATAACAAAATAATGTGGAAATTACGGACGAATCTTTGTGCAAAAGGGCCGTCATTTATTCCAACTCCGAAAAATTTTGATTGGTTGACTGTTGTGTATGTTGTGTATGTTGTATATGTTGTGTATGTTGCGTGAATCAAGTTTTTACTGTCTATCAAAAGTGCCCTACTGTTTTCAACGCCATAGGGTGGGGTGTTGATGAAGCTGGGGGAGTGTGGAAAGCATTGGGAGAGGTATATGGAAAGGAAACTATACGAAATAGAACGGTCAGCTGTGAAAAGCACTTCTGTGGTCTGTAGATAACTTCAACAACAAGCTTCAGAAAACCTCGAAGTCAGCAAATCGATTCAAGCAAATGGCTTCCGAGCTGATGACGTCAGATACACTGTCTAAATACGACAAGGCATTAAATGAAATCCTCGCCTTTATAGAGCTAAAACCAACGAAAAGATCATTTTTCCGAGATTTCGTTGATTTTTGGCATCTGCAGCGTCATCACTTTAGTCGTGCATTCAAAAATTCAAAAGACAAATCTGAGCGAGACCTACCATTCATCGTATGTAACAGGCCAAATTAACACTAATCTGACACTAGTCGAAGCAGCATACCGAGACGTCGCAGCTTCTATAAAACTGGAACGATCTCTGCATATGTTTGGTGAAGGATACAAATGCCAGGGTGCTGGTCCAACAACAAAAGAGCAATTTAGTCGGAGTTATAAACAACAAAAGAGCAAAGTAGGTTCATGCGATATGTACAAAAACATTCAATATTCAAAAACATGAGTTCTCATTTATAAGAGTAACTGTAGTGTCGTCTACGATTAACTTGGCATAAACTTCGAAAGTCCTAGAATATTGCGTGATTTGGTTGATGAATACTGCTGTCATAAGCCAAAACGTAAATCACATTTTTCGACTGACGACTCCTCTGATGAAGAACAACCAAACAAATGGCAAAAAAGAAAAGAACGAAGAAGATCCAATGATACGAAAGTATTCAAAGAAACACTGTCAAAGCTTGAGTGACATGGAAGTGCGTGATGGAAAGATTAGCTTTGTACTAACAACAATAAAAGGAAAACGTTATAACGTGCACATTGTTGTTACACCTTCGTGCTCCTGCGAAATCTTCCAAAACCCAAAGAAAATTAAGAATACGTGCAAACATATTTTATTGGGCTGTTATGGAACATTTTAACATCTAAGCATCAGATTCAATCCTTGCACAAGTAGCTTTTACGCAAGCAGAAGTCTCTTTCCTTTTCAACCGAAAAAACAAGCTCAATGCCAAGGTCCAAATCAGGAAAACAATAGTGAAAGTTCGTCTACAAGATTTAACACTGCTCTCACACCAACTGAGCAACAAGCAATTTTTGAGGCGAAGGGACGGGTGCAACAGAAATGGTATGTAGAAAAACTAGTAACCAGAAAGAAGGAAAAATGCTGCAAATACAATGCCAGCCGGAAAACTTTATATTTACGTCAAGGGGTTGTACATTCCTCCGGGGCAGCAATTTGCAAAGGAGCGAGTGTTTTATTTTTGTGCATTCCGGAATTGCATCTCCAAGAAGCCATTCATGAGTAACCTTGCTGTTCCTCCATCATATATAAATGCTTCGAGTTCAAAACTAAACGGAGAGGAAAAGTTATTACTAAAAGGTCAGGGCTTACCTTTGTGACTTTAACTCGTATCTGTAAAATTGTATCAGTAATATCGCGTGTTTTATAAATCCCCCTTAAAATTTTAACTAGGAAAAGGAAAAACTTTTTGCAAGCACGGCATGAAAGTGTACATTCTGAGAAGTTTAGAAAAATGTAGTGATACACCCTAAGTTTCTCTAATTTTTTAATTCTCCTTTCTGAGCTGCTGTGTTTCATTAAGTTACTTTTCAGTTTTGCGTATTTATAGTTCTTCTATGCAAGTACAAGAAAGGCTTTATAACGTTACAACATATATACATACTTATTACTGTTTAATAAAATATGATAGGATTTCGTTAACTTGTTTTCTTTTGTTAAAGTTTCAGACAAGTCTTCTGTTTAAGTCGCGCAGTCGTCATTCCAGTGTTATAACACTATCAGTTCGAAATTACAAACTTGTTGAGATACAAATAGACGATGAATGAGAACACATTTTATTTTTATGGAGTCAGCTTTTGAAATGATTGCGTACGACCTGACCTGACCTGTACGAGAGACTTTCAACCAAAAAGTTTAATGATCGCATTTTGTTAGGTTAACACACTCGTATAAAATATTGGTAATTTGGGAATTATAACGAACAAAGAAAAAAATTGTCTCCAAATTTCTAAGCAGGAAGTAATGTTAAGTAATAATATATAGTATATAATAATAAAAGTAAATATAGTAAATAGTGATTAAAAGTGCAATAAAAGTGTAATTTGCAACGCTCCAGTTTGAGATTTAACGCTTAATACGTAATAGTGTACACATCATTTGGTGAGCTTGAAGCGTTGTCCTTCCATTGTGGTTTAGGTTCCACTGCTAAAATACTCTTTACTTGATTTTTTTCACCTTCAAATCGGTGATGACCAAGACATAGGTCCTCATTTGTAAAAATACTTCGCATAGCCAAGTCAATACAAGTGCAAATTTGAAGTGGAAGCACTACTTTGAAAATTTAGTGCACCTTAGGTCCAAATTTTCCTTTCTTGAACAAACTGTGAAAAATGAATGGAAAATTAATATATATAAACATTTTCAAAAAAATTGAAGCACTGGTCCTTTGAAAATTTAGGCCTTTTTGTGCAAATTGTGAAAAATGAATTGCAAGTTGAAAATCAGCATGGAAAAATGAACGTAAGATCTCCATGTAGATTGTTTGAATATTTGGTCCAAAATTCTCTTTTCATTTCATTTTCATTTCATTTGAATCGCATGGAAAAATGAACGTAACTCGATTTTGTAACTCAGGAATTCCGAACCTCTTTTTGTTTTTGTTACTTCATTTTGATTCAACTGCGTTAATCCTTATTCAGACTTTGAGGTATGATGTGTTTAAAGGCATACCGAACTACTCAGGGTCTATTCTTAATTTCGTGGGTCCCACGAAAATAAAATTAAAGTGAGAGAATATACAAACAGAAATTACTAACCTGTTTTCACCAAAAATTTAGTATTTATGTGTAAATTTCCTTCTAAAACAGTCCAATAACGCTTATATTATACAATAATGACTGTTATGGCTAACCATTGAGCTTAAGAGAAAGTTCTGGTAAAAGTTTACCAGAGTGTTCTTGAGGATTGCTCAAAAAACGATAAATAGAACCAGCAAAGTTCTGTAGAATTGCACAGAACATAACTAGAAATATTAAAGAATACATTTTTATAATCTTCGTTGCACTAAACTGTGTCTGTGCTTCGAATATTGCCACCAAAATTGATCGTGATTCTTCTTTGAATTTCTCTCCATGTTGTTAGTCAGCGACTTTTGCACGCTGAGTAATAAAATGGACGGTTTTTTCTCCCCAAAATAACATGTAATTGTCATACGGCAAAAAAAATCCATTGTTTATGATTAGACTCGGAATTAAATAATTACATCACACGAAGTGTAGCACGTTCTCATTCAGTTTGTCAACACGAGGTTCGTTTTCCACATTTCCACATGTTCAGCGTGGAGAAAAAAGGGTACTGTTTCTTCTGAAAATGATCCAAATTTTGTGTAAGTCGAAGATTTTGGTTGAGTAAATTCTATGTTTTATAAATTCAGTACGTTCTATAGAATACTTCTGGCGTACAGATTTATTGAACTTAAATTAAAAAGATGTTGTTTGGAAGTTTATGTATTATGAAAATAACATTTGAGTTATGTTAAAGATATGCAGCTAAGGGTTAGGGTTAGACCCTATATGGACCTGGCGTCTCTTCTCTCCGTGCGTCCCCTACCCCTCCTGGTGTTGGTATTATCGCTCGCTCAGCGCAGCCTTTTCCTCCAGCCAGTTGCCATTTAATACGAGTTCTTCTCTTTTTTTTAAGAGGAAAATGAGTATTTAGTTATGTGTAGTGAATTTAGTTCTAAAAGTTTCTTCTTAAATGAGTTTCTTTTTTCAAAAACGAACATAAGTATATATACCTAGCGGTATATAAAAATACAGAACATCCCAAAAGAAACTTTATATACGCCTTTGCGATAGAAAAAATTTGGATATTACACATCTAAAGTCATTATAATTTTTTTTTTGTTTTCAATGCAATTTCCTCTTAATATATACAACATGCGATTGAAGGTTTTTAACTTCTAAAGGCACTGTCTCTCCGTGAAAGCTAATCTTACGTTTGACTCGCAAAGTTTCTTTCGGGGTGTAATGTACATGTTCATTTTAATTTTCCAACATTCGAATAAGCATTTGAAATGTTTTGAAATTCGATTTTTATCTTTTGAAGCCGGTTTACATGTACAGTAGAATCCCGTTTAGTAGTAGTACCCCAGATAATTGGACATTTGCTAACTCGGACAGATTTCTAGTCCACCTTGGATTTGACGATCCTAATCAAGCCAAAATACTCCGCTTAAGACGTACCCTGGATAACTCGGACATTCGCGTAGTAGGACCATTTCTCGGTCTCTTTAGTAAATAAAACCTCGTTTAACCCGGACTTTCTGAAAATCGTAGGTCAAATGATTCGAATTTGAAATCGAATTCTTGCAAATTTCATGAAAACCAAACAAATGATTCGAATTCGAATTCTTGCAAATTTTATGAAAATCACACGATTGCCTGAGAGCATTTATTCTCTAATTTCAACATGGCGTCACGCAGTGGAGAAAAACGGAAACTACAATTTTTAAAATTTTTAAAATCAATAAAATCTCGATAAGTTGTACTTTTCAAGAAAGTCAGAAAGTCAGAGCTAATGTATCGAGACTCAGAGTTAACGAGATTCTACTGTATATATATTGTGATACAATTTAATCAATTATTACAGTATTATCCATGTTTGCCAAAAAAATACTTATTTGGAAATTGGCATTACTAAATCGTAGTTTCAAAAGTTCTTTATAAAGTGGTTTCTTATAAAAAAAACCAAAAAAACTCAAGAAAACGTGTAGTCTCAACAACCCCGACATGAGTGCTGAAGCGAAATGAAAATGTAAACAGAACACTATTTCATATATCGCTGCCTATCATGTAAAGCCCAATCTCCACTAGGCTGAAAATGTGGCGGCGGGTGAAGTAGATTGAATGTAAAGTACAAACCATTACTTCTCGCTACAACGATAAAAGTCGCTCGCTGCTACATTTTCCACCTAGCAGAGGTTCACCTTAAAAGCACTCTTCAAAATTTTGGCAGCAGTTATTTATTGATTTTTTTGCAACATTTGAATTTCAGTAAGATCAGATATGGCTTTTTTCATTTTATGACCGACTTTTTGGTTAGTATTGAGTAATCTCAATTCTCCCCTTCTGATTTAATTTGCTGTTATTTCTTAAAAAGCCTTTTAGAAACCTTTCAAAGGTTCTTGAGCTACCATTTATATTATAAAACCATTAAACAGAAATTATGTGCACATTGAATCATTGCTGCTGACTTACGGCCATTTAGGGCGGTTTTATTTTGATTTGAAAACGATAAAGAATTGTTGAAATAGTACAGACCAGCTCACTTTCCACGGTCAACAAATTAAAGAAAGGCGCAATTAATAAAAATCATTATAAGTTCAAAATAAAAAAGATGATCCACGATCAAGATGATAACCACGATCTCAAGATAAGAACTGCGATCTTAAAATGAAACTTCAATCTTAAGATTAAGGTACGATCTTAAGATGATAACCACAATAACTGTGATTTTAAGATCGTAGTATGATCTTTAGAACATAAATTAATTTGGATGGATACCGTATGTTATTGAATAAACGCCCTCATTTGTATAAACGCCCCTTTCGCGTCGTATAGACGCCCTCTTGAAATTAGATATTTTGATAAAGTGGGGCGCCACTACCGACTTGAATAAATGTAATTAATCATCTTAGGATCGCAGGTGTCATGGTTGTCATCTTCGTATCGTACATTTGCAGTAAGTATAAAATTATAGGTGGAATAACTTTCCGCAACGTACGTGATTATGTATGATATCTTTTAGATAGATTTTTATAATGCTACTATGATGTGGAAACTGCATTAAAAAACCCTTTATTTATTAGGTTATATGTTTACAAAGTAATAAAATAAACATCATCAGGACAATGATTTTGTTTGTTTGTTTGTTTGTTTGTTTGTTTGTTTGTTTGTTTGTTTGTTTGTTTGGTATAACCGGGGGGACTATAACCGGGGAGGGGATATAACCGGGATTTTACGATATATCATTATCGTTAAAAGAAGTTTTGGGTCACTGTATAAGCACTTTCAGTAAGTACATAAAATACAAACTACTTGCAGCAATGCAAGAATTTGGAACTGTAATTTGACGTCATTACTACATATAAGACGTCAGATTGATAACAGATGATTGTCTTTTGATCAAAGACTTTTTTTAAGCAACACGTATTAATATCTACTGACATAACTTTATTGCAAAACTGCCGTTGTGTCGACGAGTATAAAGAAAATGTCTTCATTAGTTGAAAAGGATGTAGTATATATGAAGATCTGCCAATCACTGAATCAAACGTCCGAACTTATTCAAGCGAAAAAAAATCAAAAGGAATCGTTTTTGTCGGAGCAATACCACAAGTATCAATATGATTGTTTGTTGCAGCATTGTGATGGTCTTTGCAAGGAATTTCAAAGTGCAATGATGGATGCCAATAAAGAGATCAAAACGATAGAGGAAACGCACAGAACACAGATTGATAAATTGGTTTCTGATATGAACAATCTGAAGAAGGATATTAAGGAAAGGGAAAACGTAATATCTGTACAAGCGAAAGAGATGAAATGTAAAGAGATCCAAGTTACAACAGAAATTATTAAACCAATGCCAGATGACAGGTTGAATGCACCAGTTAAGAAGAAGGAGCTGCCAAATCATTCAGATCGTTTGTTGTCGAGCGCAATGCAAATAGAAAACGAAGAATTAAAACTTCAACTGAAAGTCTCACAAGAGAACCAAGTAAAAATACAAAACCAGTTTAGCGATGAAATGAAGAATAGCCATTTGCGGGAATTGGATTTCAAACAGAGCATCAATAAATTGAAGGAGGAAAATAAAATGCTCGATCAGAAAGTAAGAACCGAAGGTCTTCTTCGAGACGAAATTGAACAGTCGATGAAAGTATTGAATTCACAAATATCGGAAAAGGACAAAAACGTCGTCGAACTTACAGCTCTTCGTGAACAAATGGAAAAAGATCTTGCCTTGGTTAACTATCAGCTACAAGATAAAAGCAATATGACAAAGGTTCTGTATAATCAAGTCAAAGGTGTAGAAAATATAATAACAGAAAGGGATGTTTTGAAAAGTAAATGCGACAAGTTGTTACGTGAACAAGAAGGACTCCAACGCAATCTTCGACTCGTAAAACAACGAAAAAAGATTGTTAAAGAGAAATTGAAGAAGCTGGCTGATGGTGAGGTTGGTGAATGTTCCGATATATTGAAATTAAGTGAAGAAATGGAGTTACTGCGACATGAAAAGGAAGCTCTGCATCAAAAATTGAACGATCAAGATTCCCTTGCAAGAGAAAACGAGACCTTGCGTAAAGAGAAATCGCGTCTATCAAAAACTATTGAAAAATGGAAAAAGAAATTCATGGATCGTGAAGCTGAGTATTTGATGAAACAACAGCAAGAAGAGAAGAAGATGAGGGAAGTCGTTGAACAACTTGATGAAGCAAAGAAAGAAAAGTTAAAACTTCAAGAAGAATTGCTGAATCTGCAATCATCGGAGAAAATATCGAAATCCATGGAAAATGATAAGAATGTAGAAAGTGAGGAAGAACAAGCATCAGTTTGTGATAGTTATGAAAAAGAGGATTTTGAGAGCGATGATGACAACGATACAAACAGTTATAGCAGTGTGGACGACAGCATCGATGAAAGTGTGAGTAATAACATCAGTGAATCAATTGGCGATCATTCCAGCTCCAACACATCACCTGGCGATAGCGTATCAACCAGTAACACTGCTTCATTAGATGACGTCACGGATAACCATGCCGCCTATGAAAGTGAAGAAGAAGGAGAGATGTGTGAAGAATCCATTGCAAGTGATGTTAGCAGTTGCTCGACAAAATCTGGATTATTCTTTGGAGAAAAAATCAATGTGAGTAATCCATTATCTGAAAAAGTTGAAGAAGTTGAACCAAACAAAAATATGACTGAAGAGGAATCGTTGAACAGGGAATGTAAGATAGCAGAAGACATCAGCATCGAGAAAGATGATTCGAATGATGAAAAGTGTGATCAAGGCGAGAAGCTTGATATGAATCTAACAGAAAAGTTGGCAAGCAGAACTGTCTCCGTTCACTCACCAGCCACCGCAAGCTTACCCAAACAAAAACGTGTCAAAAAGCAAAACAGACTGCCTTCAGCATCTGAAATGTTTGGCTCACCAACAAAACAAAATAAGAACATTAATCAACTCAACTCAAAACAAAAACAAAATACACGATTAACTGAAAACTCCATGCCATCACCTTTAACATCAACATCGTTGGCAGGTGCACCATTGTTAGTTACTGATAAACATTCACTTGCAAAAGCAGTGACACAAGAAAACACTTTATCGTCACTTTCAGGCGCTCCTTCGTTACTAACGACATCGCCAGCAAAGAAAGGGAAGAAACGATCAGAGAGGAATAGCATATTAGATAAAAACATTGCAGTAAATTCTTTACTCAGTAGTCTCTGAAGAAAACAATTTACCAGCAATTCTACTTTGTTTCTTCTTTCATATTTCCATCGAAAGACTTGCTGTTGTCACATAGGAGGAATGTGAGCACTGTAGTGATCACGTGAAATTCTAATTAAGCAGGGAGATCAGGGGTGGATACAAAAAAAACAAAAAACAGGCGAGAGTTATAATAAACCCCCTGAATGGAGCAGTGGAAATCAGTATATTATATCGAGAGTCCGTTTAATGGGGAGATTTTAAGAGAGTTTGTTATGGGAGAGAGATAAGAACCGTTTACTCAACTAATTCAAGCTAAAAACTAGAAGCCTTACGGGTTGAACAATTTCCTCCATAGAAGTCATTTGTCTCCCTGAATAAGTTTACGAGTAAAAAGTGTTCCATTTAAGTGCTAAACAACACAGGTATAGACGTTTCATATACATTGAAGACTTATTTGGTTGGCTTTTAAAATACTGACCCAAATTCTAAATCATGAGAACCTAAAACATGGCCTTCATATCAAACGTCTTGAGCCATGTTGATTGTTTTTTTTATTTTGTACTATATGGATGGTGAAAAAGAATTCGTAATTGAAATAATATGCAACTCAATTAAGTATTTCGGGTCTTCAAGTTTCCACTTTGGTTTTCAACCCGAAAATCCGGACTTTCCGAAAAATTAAAAAAACTGTGTGTCCCGGAATACTCATTTTATCAATGTTTATGATAATATTAATATTAATAGAAGCTTTATATAGCCTGGGAGTCTCAATAATGTCTTTTTAAATACGGTCCTAAATGGCCAAATCACGATTTTTGCCTTGACCTAAAAAAGGCCAATATAAAGTATTGTGAAAACATGTCATGGTATCAAATCAATAGTGGTTCAAATCCGATGGCGGATTATTTCAAATATATTTATTGTTTAGCACTAAATCTGTCTCTAATCATGTTAACTGTAACTTAGGAGGATAGCTGGAACCTACATTTACTTATTTTAACTTATTCTGTTCTCGAAAAGAAATGCAAAGTTTTAGGCCACTCGGCCATCTTCGCTTACATTTCAGTGTATTTGAATATTATTATATTATAATATATTATTATTATTATTATTATTATTATTATTATTATTATTATTATTATTATTATTATTATTATTATTATTATTATTATTATTATTATTATTATTATTATTATTATTATTATTATATATTATTTTTACTATTAGAATAGCCAATTGTAAATATTTTGGAACTGAAATATAATCCGTTATTATTATTAGTAGTAGTAATAGTAGTAGTAGTAGTAGTATTTTTAAATATATATAAAAGATAAACAATTCAAAACCTGTTGGAAGACGACCAACTGCTCCATATCAAATGTAAACACTTAAAAAATACAAGAAAATACTTCTTTAGATTTTCTGAAATTTAACGTTATTTTACACATCATCATCGAAACCATGGATATAAAAAAACATTATTGGAAAAAATACGCTTCTCGACATGGACTTCCGCCGTTTAAAAACTGATAACCGATTCGGGCAGAAAAACGGTTGCAACGTAACTCTTAGTCGATAGACAGAAAGCCTAAATAAATAAGATTTCTCCCTTTACGGGGAAATCATAAAAATTCAGCTTAAAGGTAAAAAATATATCGAGGATGAGATTTTAGGTTGAGATATTATGTTTAAGAGACAGTACCATTTTCAATTCCATTATTCCAATTTTTTTTTGATTGACCACCTGTCGATCTTTTGGTTCCGCCAAAAATAACTGTCGTAATGGAATTTTTTTCTCAGCATTTTCCAAAGTCCTAGTAAATTTCTGGAAAAGTCAGAAAATTTCAAAGTTTCAAAGTTCCTGAGATATTAGAGATTCTTCTTTATTAACACTAATATCACTAATATCACTAATATCACTAATATCACTAATATCACTAATATCACTAATATCACTAATATCACTAATAACACTAATATCACTAATATCATTAATATCACTAATATCACTAATATCATTAATATCACTAATATCACTAATATCAT
The DNA here is from genome assembly GCA_039566895.2 of Turritopsis rubra. Taxonomy (NCBI): domain Eukaryota; kingdom Metazoa; phylum Cnidaria; class Hydrozoa; order Anthoathecata; family Oceaniidae; genus Turritopsis; species Turritopsis rubra. The sequence continues at coordinate 13,415,625 of CM077618.1, read as the reverse complement.
TAATATCACTAATATCACTAATATCACTAATATCACTAATATCACTAATATCACTAATAACACTAATAGGGCGAGCGAAGCGTCTTTCTGTGGCTGAGAAGCGTTGTTACAAATCATCTGGTACTAACGAAAGAGTATTTGTAAAGAAAAAACAAAAACAAATATATTAAAAATTTTTACATTTTAAATTTTTTTTAATACATTTGTTTTTGTTTTTTCTTTACATATGAAATAAATATGGCTGCACTTTTTAACAGAAAGAGTATTTGCCTTAAATTATTTTTAAATTTGAGTTTATTCGTGAAATCTTGGAGACCAGAAGTCAATGTATGCTTTTTCTCCTCGAAAGAAGCAATCATTTCTTGCAGCTTCCAAACGAACGCGTGATAACCTTACAGAAGAATTACCACTACGAGTGTTCCTGGTGTTGCAAGAATTCAAAGTGGTTGTTAAAACCATCACAAGCTAAGCTAGACAAGTGTGAATAAACACAATTTTCTTTGTTCAGTCAAAAGTCATAAGAAAACTTGACTATGGTTCAATGGTTCTAAATGATGTAATGTTTCAGATCGTCGTGTTGATTACAATCCGATTAATAAATAAGCTCGACGTTCATCATGCTAGTTGATATAAACTAATCTAAAGAAATCGTAACAGTCAATGAGCAATAAAAATAATATGGTTGAGAAAAATGCCTGGTAGATTCTTAAAGCTGATTTTACAGTTAAGCACGATCTGACTTTCGTAAACAAACATACGCATTCCGAAAGAAGCTTTTTACAGATTTTCTCGAAGTTAGTTTTCATGTTGTTTAGTGTTGGATCATCCATAAAAACACCAAGATATGGTGCTGGAGTTGTGTTCATCGCTGCGTGATGTTTAATGTTAAATTCTTATTTTCAAGTTTGCTCAATTGTTCTCCAGTTCCGAAAAGCATGCGGTCTTGCCTTTCTTTAAATTCATAATAAGCTCGCTATCGTTGATCTACTTAGAAATAGATACCATAGATACCTCTCTCAATAGATACCTTATCGCGCGCGGTTAGAAACGTAGAGAACGGTATCGCCTCTGCATACATCAGGATCTTACCAAGCTCGTCCCCAGGACTTCTTGTCTTTTTGATATACTGGATGGCGGAGAAGACAGATGCAAAATAATATAACGAAGTAAGTGCTTTTTCCTCTCCCCAATCCAAGTCATGATTATCGTCCATACCACACACAACCACTTAAGGCAGTTATGGCGCTCCATTGTTGGACTTTGGACAAAAGTTAAAAATTGCTCCGCTCCGCAAAAATGTGGATTGTTTACTTTTTTACAAAAAGCGAAAGTGAAAACAAGATTTTCTTTTTTCTATTAACATCTATTACCTTTGTAAAAAAATATTTACAATGATTTAATTGAGTGGAAACTGGAACCGAATTGCTACTCAGAGAGGTGGTTTGATTGTCATCATCCATCAACACCCATTCATCATCAGATCATCATGCATGTGTGCCTCTGCTGCTCTGTTGCAGATATCTGGAAAAGACGAAATGGAATATGTGTAACTACACTAGCTAGAGATGTCATTCCAAGTGACAAATGTCTGTGTTCTTTGGTCAACTTGCGTCACGAATTGTTTGACTAATCGTATAGCTGGAGACGTTAAAAAAGAGCCAGACACCTCATTGGACATGTGATAAAAGCAAAAAAAAAATATTTATTTTATTTCATTTCTTCTCCAAAATGCCTTGAAATTCATATCAATTAATTTAGTACATTAATTCATTAATTGAAAGGTTTTGAAAGGATATGATAACAAAATAACAGCAAAATTAAATGAAATAATAAACCCTCAAAAAGCGTCTGATTTTGTATTGAACATGTCCAGCACTAATAATATGGGTTTACACTTCAAAATTCCCTTTGATGACCGGCAGTTTCTTTTGTTTTCTTATCCTTGAATGACTGGGAGCTTACTCACTCATTTTTTATTCTAATGACAAAAATGGCTGAATGGTCCACTCTGCTGGCCAGAAAAAGCAGCTAGCTATGCAGACACTTTGCTGAATTGGTTCTGAGGGGTCATAATAACAATTATATTGTAATATATATAAACTAGCTGCCCGGGTTAAATGTTTTTACGCATTCAATTCCCATTAAGTTGCCGAACCCGAAAGAAACTTTCCATGTCCGCATAAAATAGTTAGCTTTCACAAAGGGTCAGTGTTATTTTCATGTACACTCTTATGCAGTTACTTTAAACAACTTTTAACTAATCTAACTTTAACATACCTTCTTTACTACCTTTTTTTCCTTTTTATTGTTTCTTCGTCAACAAACGGAAATGTAAACATTTGACACAATGCAATGGTTTCCCCCTATACTAATACGCATACAGATACTGAAACCGTTGCCACATTTGTCTCTTAAACAAATTTGACGTTTTTTGTTTTTTTCGCTTAGGACTCGCAAGCAGGGCTTTAAATGCTTATAGTATTAATATGAAGATAAGATTTTTTAGGATAGGCATTAGTGTTTTCTTTTAGCAATGGCATGTCTACTTAATTAATAGCTATCTATGGAAGCTTGGTTTTACTGGACTGAAACTCTATCAAACAATAAGGGAATTGTTAATTCTGCCTGTAATATTTTGACTGCCATTTAATGCTCAAACCAGACTTTAAGCAAAATTATGATCATTATTTTTTTACGATACCTAGTTGCTGTTCACATTCGGAACGATTATCTTGCCCTGAAAAGAACATATGAGAAACAGAATGAACCAGAAATAGAAGTTTATGGAACGGATCAATCATTTAGGAGTCAGAATGAACAAATTTCTGCATTACCAATAACCAATCAATATTATCAAAAAGATTTTAAAATTAATTTATTTATTCCTTTGTTAAAAGATTTTCATTTTTCTACTAGTTGTGTAAAGAATTCATAAATATTCCTGTTTGTGATACTTGGTATTATGGATTTTGAGTCTGATTCAGTGGCTGTTAACATTCATGGTACAAAATTTTTGTCCAAGAGTATAAGCAACAGGTATGACTATGCTTTAAAGATTTTTTAACTTTTATTGACATCTTTTCAGACAAATTTTTGGAAGATGGTATAAACATCATATTAATTTCTATGTGTAAAGAATAACAGCAAGTATTGAGTGTAGTCAAAAATGTATTTCGAAATAGGTGGTACATGAGTTTTTTTGGGATAGAATGTGGGTGTGCAAAAGGAGAAGCGTGATAATCCTGAACCTATGTCACATAAGCTGGAGATGTGTAAACCGCTGTAAACCACTTTAACCGGTGGCGCAAACAGGGCTGACTGACGAAATGTCTTAACCTTATATTTCGCCTATTGAATGTTGATTTTATAACTAAATTGTTTTAATTTTTTCTGTTGTGGAAGAATTCTTTGGGATGGAATGAAATTACTTGCAAGCAAAGAAACAAATACGTGTGTTGCAGATTGGTATTTTATCTACCAAGATGAAGAAGGAGACAGCATCCAAGTAAGATGAGATTTCTGTCTAATCCTTATGACTAGTGCCAAAACGTTTTGTGCAATTCATAGTATGTGATGTAATGCATTATCATAGGTGTATACTTGTTATTTAGCGATATACCATAAATCCTCTAATGAGTGTGTTTATTAGAGGGTGGTGTTAAAAAGAGGGAAACGTTTATAAAAAAACTCAGGATTTTCATTTTAAAGTATTATATATTATTTTGTCCATCTGAAATACATGGAACCAATTCTTAAAAAAACAACAGGTTTTTCCAAATGCAAATGAGGAATCGTGATTATTATTTCCAACCAATATAGAATTATTATTACTATTCACAAATTTTTACATCCAGGGTATATACACTTCAGGATAAAGAACTGCTATAAATGTGTGTCCCAAAGGGGCTTTAAAAACCATGCATATTAAAGATATGCAAAATATAATTATGTAACATTTCATTTTACTTTTTTCTCTTAAAACACATCTATATATTCTTTGAATCCTTCTTTTCACACTTTATTCTAGTATTCTATGGAATTCTTATCAAAGAAACCATGGCTGTACACACTGTTAGCTTTTAGTTTCACATTTTAGGGATCATCACAAGAGGAGTGGCACTGTGCACTTGCTGTTGGATACAAAAAAACTATTTTCTCCATTGACTTGTATCCCATGACAACAATTGAGGACAACTTAAATATGCATAAGATGACCATCAATTCAGACAAGTGCTTTGTTTACAAATCTCAGCAACTGGTTGAAGGAAATACAAGGACAGAGAATACTAAATCCATGACTCCGTGTTGTTTTAAAGGGAATAATTGTGGAGTCCAAAATTCCAACTCTTGGTATGCATGTTTTTTTTTGTTTGTTTTTTTATATTTCATTATTACGTTAGCTCCTTTAAAATAAAGTGTAAAAAAGATATTTAAATCCAGAAAATCCAGAAAACAAATGTGTCCATTTTAATTGAAGCAAAATGCAATTTTCAAACTTTCAATAAAGCAAAATGAAATTTGTTATTCTGGTCTGACTATCAATGTTGACTTTCAGTTGAATGATGAATGAGACAAAACCTTATTAACTGATCTCACAACACCTCACAAAGACCAGTATTATAGTTCTTTTCTTTCCTTCTTTCCTCCCTCTCCCTCCCTGACATAATGCAGCAAACATTTGGAACTTTATCCCAATGTTTATTTTATAAGCAATTATTCTATAAGGAACTGAACCCAAACTAGAAACATTTTAAGTAGATCCAGATTAAAAGTCATAGTTTACTGCATCATATAGTTGTGCACAGGGTTTTAGCACAAGTTTAAGTCCACATCATGTAAAGTTTTATCTTAAGAAGATTATTTTGTGACCTCATTAATCTTTGTACAATATTGTATCATACAATAAGTTCATTATATATAATATTTGTTTTTCCCACAATACTCGAACATCTAAGGTACCAGATAAGCATCTTGAGGTTTCACCTTCAAAACTATACTACTCTAGTTCTGAGCAAAATCCTAAGTTGGAAATACATTTTGTATGTCTCTGGTTGGTCAATCCCTCCCAGAGGAATTACACCTCATGTCTTGATGATTTTTCATGATACTTACAAGTTATTCGAGTCCAAGTCACGTATCCGATAACTCTGCGGTATTTCTTAGTAGTGCTCTGTTCGACATATTTCTGGTTGTTTTCGTTTTAGTTACAGCCAATCAATTGAAAATCTTGACCATAATATTGACAATGGATTGGACCAACCGAAAATGTAAGTAACAAAGTTACTGTATATAATGTGCACACATAATCAGCTTCAAAATTTATCAACAATCCATCTTATAAACCTTTTCCTTTATTATTTCTTATTATTTCTTATTATTTCTTATTTTATTTAAAACTTTAAATCGTTGTTTTATGCATCACAAGAGGTTATAATGTTGTGTAGGAAAAATTTACAGTTTTTTTTGATTCTCAAACTTTCAGCGTATTGAATTTATTGAAAATCTATCAATCCATCTTTTCTACTATCTAACATTCTATTGAAAACAGTTAACAGTTAACAGTCTATTGAAAACAAAATTCACAAAGAGAAGTTAACACTGTCTAAAACTCAAATGAAATAAACACAGTGGAGAAGTGCTGGATGCTAGATGCTAAACTATTAGCCTACATTATTTTTGGTGATTATAAACGGATTGTTGCAACAAAACTATTTTGTAGACATTACTCAGTGGGAAAAATCTTCAAAAAGTCTATGAGGAGGAGTATTTTCTATAGGAATGGCAAGCAATCTCCCCTGCTGTTTCAATAAAAAACCACTCCTCCACAGACACTTTGTGAAGATTTTGCCCACTGGGTATGCATCAATTGAGTCAAATATTTAGTAAACTGCCTGTTCAAAATGTTTAAAAAAATAAACATCACTTATCCTTGCATTATACACAACTGCTCTGTGATATTTGATTACCATATTATTATTATTTGTTTAGTGTGAATCCGACACTAAATCAATACAAGTATACTGAAGAAGCATTAAGAGCGGTCACGTTACCATTAGGACCTATTGGTAAAAATCTGTTCTGTTACGTCACTTTTAACTTGTTTATATTTTTTTAAGAATGGAGAATACTGAATGTTAATGGAGCTTTGTTTTAATTCATTTTGCAGAATTCACTTTTGTGATGTGCATGATTTCGCTATTGAATTAAAACAGTTTAAAATAGTTATTAAAAAATGGATTAATGAAGCTTACCGTAAAAATACATTATATACATTTTCACGTTAAAAGTTTTTGTGATGTTTCGCAAGTAGTTTCTGCATTGCATTGTTTTCTTTCTTTAGGTGGGGGAAACATTGCTATTGCAGGTGATGGTGGTATCAGACAATGGCAAATAAACAACAAAGTGTCCCATAATGCACAAGCACCTGATTCCTTCTTTGCTATCAAGTATGATCAAGAGTGTTATTAAAATTTATAATGAATCTAAAATTTCAACACACGTGATGCCAGTATAAAAAACTATTTGGTTCTGTATAAAGTTAAAGTTAAAATATTGATTTTAACAAACAAATAAACAACAAATTTTAATGCTCTTCTTGTAGTTATGTACTTGTAGTTCTTGTAGTTATCTTGTGATGACGATGATTTTGAAAACCTTGATTTTTTCAGAGTTGGAAGTACTGCTGCTATTCTTCAATCAGCAACTTGGTATGATCAAAAAGGATTCAAGCCTGCTCCGATTGTCACTGACCATCGTATGTTCGTTCTATGAGTTTTCTCCAACAAGTTTCTCTCATGTTCTGCGTGTGAGTTAGACCATGGTTCGACTATCTACATTGAAAACACGTGGTTAATAGTTTTTTTCTTCATATAGACCATTTTGAATTCTTGTTTTTGTTTGTATTTGAAATTTCTATGTAAAGGATTTTCTCTAAAATGGTTTGTTTCAGTTCATCATCAACTCTCATTATAATTTTCCATTGACTATTTGTTTTTTCCGTTCCTCATTAATACTTATTTGCAGAATTTTTTGCTGAATTAAAAGCACTCTTTAGTCTTCAACATAAGTCTACGTGGAATCCCTTGGCATTATAATGACCCAACTGCATAAGTTAAGCTGCTCAAACATGACCATGTTTATAATTATTTTGTTTTTGAAAGAAGAAAATAAATACCAGAGCTTACAAAACTTTCAAGACCAGAAATGAGGTGAGATTAGAGGGGAAAATAATAATCTTAATATTTTCAGTTGTTCCGAAAGAGTCAGCATCTCTGCTTTCGAAATGTCCCGGTGTGAAAACCATAGAAATCACTGCTAAGTATCCCGTTGTTGAAGGTATATATGAATGTTTTGGCAGTGTCCTTCCATCTGCTCCTTATATTTCAAAAGGAAAGGTTTCCATGCTGTTTGTATTAAAGCTTGATTGAAGGAATTTAAACATATCTTTTTCAGTTGATTATATTGATCCATTGTTGGAAACTGTCAAAGTTCATTTAGAAGCATGGAGTCCGAAGATACCATTAAATTCTGAAGCTAGTGGAGTTCCTGTTGTGATTTTTGATTGTCATATTACGAACACTTCTGCCGTAGATCAAGAGGTGTGTTTAGTTGATTGTGGATATTTCAACATTATTTTTGATGGATGGAAAAATAAAACAAAAAGTACTTCATTATTAGTCTCCAAAGTATTCGTCACTATTTTTTCCTAAGAGTGGAAGACTAAAAACGAGTTTCCACTTCATGAGTTTGGATGTTTGGGCAAAATTACCATGCTCTACTCTTATTTTATTTTTCATCATGTGATCAACTATTGTGTAACTTGTCTACTCTCTGCAGTTTGGTTGATTAACTCAAGTCTACTGGAGTGACCAAAATTGACCAAAATTGACCAAAATTGTTTGCTTAAAAGTTTTTATCAAAATCAGTATTCTTCATTCCCACCAGGAATGAAAGTAAATAAAAGATTTTGCGAGGAAAAACAATTATTTTTGACTTTGATCAATCTATCTGAGTGGACAGTGCTACCTGCATGACTAAATTTTACGTTTAGTGGAAACTTGTCTTTACTTATACAGAAATTGGGAAAGGAAACAAATTTACCAATCCCATTTGTAAGGAAGAATCTGAAATCACAACAACATTTCAATTTTGACTAATTCCATTGTTGCGTTGTTATTGCATATGTTTTTATGCTTTATTGATGTTATATAGATATCTTTATTGGCTAGCCTTCAGAATCTGGTTGGCTGGAATGCTCACGACCCCATTATTAATGAAGGTACTTTTATTTACAAAATGATCACAAAGAACTTTGCACAAAAACCTGTCCTTTATCCAAGGCATGATGGTTATAAGACAGATTGATGTGATGTTGTACATTTGAAACTATTTCAATTTTGTTCAGTTTTTTTCTTATTTACAGGAAATGGAGCATATACAGTTTAACTGTCCTTTATTTCTTGCTTCTTTTAGTTCAGTCAAATGGATATGGTGGCAATAATAACTGTTTATATACACAAGGGTAAATAAAATCAATCAAATGTTGCTAAGTTTTTTCAGTGGTATGCATAACTGCAAGTTCTAGGCAGTTCATCGTTTTTTGAGAGTTTTTAAGACTGCCAAATAAAAATGTTGTGCTTGGGAAATCTATTTAAGTATTTGGAATTCTGGACAAAAATTTGCAGACTTTTATTTTCCCCTCCCTACGTCCAATGTAACAAAATGGTACAGTTTATCACACAAGAATTTATGCAGAATTCTCCACAACTTTTTGTCCAAGATAGTTTCAAAAAACATCCTGAATTACCTTGTTGGCCCCTTTAACGCTGGCTACCCCATCTTTATTGGCCGTCTTCATTGGTGTTATTTTTGAAAACTCTATGGTCAAACTCTTACAGACAAACTTCTAATTCTCATTCATAAAAATTATTAAGGGCTGGCATAAATAAGGCTATGCGTCTTATAAAAAAGTTGTTTTTGCGTTGTTCTGAAAAAGGAAAAGTGTCTTCAGAGGAAACTTGGTTTTCTTTCGTCTAACGGAAATACACATCTAAATCTATCAGTTTCTAAATCTGTTTATATTAGTAAATACTCAATATCAATTAAATTTAAATTAATAAAACACTGTTAAAACGGTTAAAATCTTGGCTGGAATTTTAGATTTACATTTATAGCTGGAATAATAAAAAATAAACACGGTAGAAAAAGTGTTTTAATGTTATGGGAAAGCTTAGTCATGTTTATTGCGAAGTATTGTCCAGTGGCGGATCTAGTAGAAAATTGACTGGATACTTGAACTCATCAAGAAAAATTAATGTTATATGCATAGTAACAAAGTTAGTGAAAAAAAAAGAGAAAAACATTGTGTTCAGCAGAATGTTATGACTGCAGGAATTTTATTGATGCAATTATTTCAGTCATTTTCACTTCTGGATTTGTTAGAATGTTGTATCAGAGTTGGAGCTAGGGTAGGGGAGTACAGTGTCATAAATCTCTTTACAATCTTCGGTGTTGATTAGGTTACTTGCACGTTTTTTTGTTTTACTCTAAATAACGTATCTCTTCCCAATAAATTTTGCCTAAGCTCTGGATCCTGCCCCTGAATTGTTTGAAATCTCAAAGAACATGAATCATTATAAAAAAGGTCAGGGTTCATATGGACCTGGAAAACCTGAGATGATTTTGAAAGATCATGCCAACTGAGGGAAATTCAGGAAATATTATTTTGAAAGTTTTGTACGAACCCTGAAGAAGAAAAGCTAAGAATTATTATTGCTTCATAATCATCTTCCTTTGCAGAGGTTTTGAAATAGAAATTGTTGGTTTTGAAATACCAAAACAAAAACATTGGTATTAATATTAAATAAATAATGATGTTTGCATGTTTTAATTGTAACCAAACATTTTCTTACAGGAACCTGTTCGGGATAGTGATGTCAAATCCTAATATGCAATCGAATGATGCTTTCAATGGATATCTTTCAATTGCTGGTAAAAAATAAGTACTCCTTCAACAATTAAAAGTATAGTTTCTGATACCACTTAAAATGTATCTTTTTGCAATTGTTGCCTATTTGAGTAGTTGTTGATTAACAGTGATGCATGCTATTAAATGCTTATCCAATGACTTTATGTTCAGCCCTGCAAGAAACAGGAGACAAAATGACAACTATGCTCCAATATAGTTCAGTGGAAACATTATGGAATGTCTTTTCTAAAGAAACATATCTCCATGGTCAAGGCGAACCTGGTGTATCAAAGGTAGAATGATTTCCCATCTTATTGTCAGCCAGTGAAAATGTAAAAGTATGACTTTAAAATCATTGCAAAAATGTTGAGATGTTTGAGAAAACAAGCAAATGAGCAATTGTTGCTAATTGAGGTTTGCTACCGGATCCTCGTATTCTCTGAGAGATCAGTAACATACACTGTCCACTTTAGCAATAATGTATTTATCAACACTTTAGCCTGGTTTCACTTTCAATGGTGCTGTTAATACCACAAGAGTTGTTAAAGCTCACTCATCTACAGTATGTTATCTTTGTGTATATCCATGAGAATATTTCACAACAATTTTTTTACTGGTTTCATTTGATTTGTCTTTTTCTACAAATAATTGTTGTTTTTCTCAATTACGATTATTGTATTTTAGGTGTTCACATATATTCTGTCTTGGTATTTCCCAAACAGGTAACTAATGAATTTTTTTTGCTATGTCATTTGTGTATCTTCCTCAGAGATGGCAACAAAGCTTTTCGCATGGATCATTAATTTTTACAGTAGAATTAGAGTAAATAATTTTATTATTTTATTATTTTATTATTGCACTTTATAGATACAAAGATTGGACAATTGGTGTCAACATTCCTAATACTAACATTTGGGTTGGCAACCACTATGCAAAACAATGGAAAAATATCGAAGATGTAAGAAGTTAGATATTGCTGTTACTATTAAAATGTTTCAACGATTTTAACAAACCTTTTTCACAAGTTATCATTGCTATCAGCTGATAATTTCTTTTGCAGAATCAGTAGTAGAACATAGAAATTTAATGTTCAAACAAGACTGAACAGGAATAAGGAATTTGGAAAGAAAACAAAACGAATTAGGAAAAAATTGTAACTTTGCAAAAACATTTTCCAAACTAGAAGGAAAATTTACTAGGAGAAAATGGGTACAAAATGAACATGTGACATCACTAGTAGCTTCTTTGCTTGCAATTGTGCAGAAGTGTTATAACAGAAAGGAAGTTATCATAACTGTTCATGACTTTGCACTCTTGTGTTGATAAAATTTTATATACTTTCTTCCTTTTTATAATGAAGGTCCTAGCATACATTCAAGGAAACATCGACTCCTTCAGAATATCCACTTACAAATTTCGAGAGTCTATGTTTGAATCTACGCTACCATGGCAACTTGTTGATAGTGCTGCAGGGAGAGTATCTGTGTTGAAGTAAGAGTACTTTTTTTTGTTTATTGCATGAGGACCAGACTGCAAAGAAAATTTGAATTCATCGAAATTTTACGTATACTTCACTTTGATAATAGCTCTCCAACTTGTATGTGGCAGGCTGATGGTAACTTTTATGCTTTTGAAGGTTTGTTTATAATTTTTACAGGGAGTACTGAATTTCTAGTTCTATGGTGTTTAAGAAACCTGATGATAGCCTTAGTGAAGGCCAAAAGCTCGTTATAAAATGATAAATGAACTTGTGGAAAACTTGTGGAAAGCTGTTTTTAGTGAACATTTTGTTATAGATTATATTATGATTATTATGATTCAATCTCGTTATAGGTTGCAGCACTAATAGAGGTATGTTGTATTCTATCTTCTTATACTAATACTAAATCTTGCTTTTTTCTTACCTAACTTTGAAAGAAAGAACTTTAGGAAAATTTTCTCGGGTAGTTCGTCAATGGATGTTTATTGCTTCCGTATTAGTATAGGAGGGAATCTCCCATTAGGGGAATCTCTAGCTCCATCTTACGGGTTTTTATTACTTCATGGAGTGTTGTGCCTAAAGGAAGACATCATAAAGCCACTCAGAGGAGAACGCAATGCAATGTTTTTTTGCGTTCGAAAGTTCATCAAATTTTCTCAACGTTCATTTTTTTATTGAGAATGAAGATGCTGTGTGTATAATTTTTTGTTTTTGTTTTAATTTATTTATTCAACGCTTTAAGTTCAGTAATAAAGAATAACCACATTGATAAGTATCAGTAACTATTCTATCCGACGAGATAGTCGATGTAGACCTGTTATGTGTTATCAGTTTATCATTTTCTACCGATGTCTATTTTTTTTAATGTATTTGAACGTAGCTTTTTCGTATCAGTTAGTTTTGACTACTATACCGAAATGTGTAGCTAGCAGTTTATTTGGTATTTCATTGTAGTATGTGGATTGTTATTATTAAGGTAAACGAAGGTAGCAAGATCATTATCATATTGTTTTGATAGTATTTGAATGATACCTTTTTTAGATTATAAAATTGAATAGTATACATGATCGTAATGCAAGAAGAGAGTGATTACATACATATTTACATGGTTTTTGTATCATGATCCACAAATCGAGTTTTGGGTTTTGACATTTCCACAATTCATAGTAGAATAAAGAATTGAAAGATAAAAACGTCTGAGAAGGTATTGTTTTTGTTAGCTTTAGTTAATAGGGAAATTTGAAGGTATTTTCTTATATATCAGACGTTTTATCGTGGTTAGGTAGGAGTATCCATTGGTTAGATGGTATACGTTGTATTGTCTCTTTTCTAAATCTTTTAGTTCAACTGTAGCCTTTTTGTATAGCCTTTTTGTATATACACAGACTTATCATGGCAGTATTGCGTGTAAAAATCAATTTATGGAAAACTGTAAAATGTTTTTACACGCTACACTAGTATATTATATTTATCTTTATTACTATTTGTTACTGTTATGTCACTGAGGGGAAATTAGTACACCAATTTGACATATTAAATTCCTAGAAGGCATTTAGTTTTGTTAACAAAAGATAAAATTGATTTTAATTTTAATTTAACTGACTGTTTGTTGAGTGTCATAAAAAAGATTTCAGTGGACGATATTTTTGGCAATTTTGTCTGGTTTGAAGCCGAGCCATTTTATTTGGAACAGTTGAATGCATTTCTTTATTTCTAATTGAAAAATCTTTAAAAAGAATCAGAAGAAAGACCCTTTCAATGTGCAAAATGTGATGTTCTAAATTTTTGTTGAAATCCCAGCCTAAATGTTCTTATAAACTAGGTTCTAATAAATAAAAAAACTGTGTAGTCAAAACAGCAAGTCGCTGTTCTCATGTCTTGATTAGGTTGCTGTCCGCTGAATTGTACGCATGTTTGGAATTTTGAAATGGCTCTTGCAAGGTATACTAGTATTTTCGTGACCAATAATAAAATGAAAATATAGGCATTTGAATCATGAAACTTGATTCTTGTTTTTAGCTTATACCCCGATTTGGAACGAACAATGAGGGAAATTGATTTGTTGCACCAAATCACACCACATGGTGTTATACCAAGGTATCAACTTACAATTGCAGCTTCCTATCTTTGCATTTTTCCTTTTTTGGCTTTTGTTTTGCTGTAAAAGTGGGAGATATCTTTGTAAGGTTTTCTTAAACCAAGGTTCATTATACTGACAAAAATGTTCAATGTTTTTATTTTGAAGTCGAACACCATGTCCCTTGGAATTGAAGCGTTTGTGGTCGACGTGGCCTGATTATTCTTGCGATCCGGCATCAACTCTTATTTGTGTGGATGGAGAAATTGGAACAATTCTGAAAACTTACCGAGAGGTCTCAAAAGTTTTTGATCATCATGTTTTTGTGGGTGAAAAGTCTATGTGTTGTAACTGATGCACAATCGAACTTGCATTATAAATTTGACTTTCCTTTATGTTTGGAAGAAAGTTGGAATTTGGTTAAAAAAAGTTCCCATTTCATGTGAATTATTATTCTGAAATGATGGCTGCTTACAAATTTAAACCAAAAACAGTTATGCTAATATTTTCGTCCAAATGAGGATTATGAACATTCCTCAAATGAAACAATAGGCATATATATTGTATTATGTTTTTGAAAATCTTATTAGAGTTGTTTGGATATTCTCTATCACTTTTTTCAGTATAAACATGGTGCAGATCTTGGCTGGTTGAAAAGTCTTTGGAAGCCACTGAAAGCAGTAATGAATCACTGGCTTGATGTTTTAGATACTGAAAAGAATGGTGCGTCTTTCAACATCTGTTTGTTGGTTTGTTTTTAAATCTTTAGGTTCACAACTGTTGTGTGTTGCTTGCAACAATTCTGTGATCTCCAAAGTTATAATTATGCTCTTAAGGTTTGGTATTTGGTCCTCAACCAAACACTTACGATGTTGCTACATATGGTTACATGGTTGCTATAGGAACCCTCTACTTGTGTGGTTTAAGGTTTGAATTTAATGTCAAAATCTTACTGGTAGTGCCAATTTTAGGAATTGTTTTTCTTAATATTTGGGATCTTTAAAAATGGAATACTTTGAAATCTCTATAAAGCTGCTGCCATACATTCTGAAATATATTGTCCACTTAATAGAAGTAACCTTTTTGTAGAAAGATTCTTTGACCAAGAAAACATTCTGTTGACTTGTTGTGCATCTTATAGAAATGGCTGCTTTATAGGGATTCCACTGTAATATTTTGCAGATAATTGTGAGCCCTCATTTTTTTAAAAAACCTTTTAGCCTGGTGATCAGATGCAGTTATCAATTATTAATTGCTGTGCTTTTAGCCGCCAGTGTTTGTTAAATCATACTGCATACCACATAAGTTGTTTTATTCTTCTTATTTTAGAGCCATGGAAGAAATGAGCAAAATTGTGAATGACTTGGTAAATATTGATTCACCTATAGGGGATTTAATTTAGTTGTGACTATAAGTTTGTGGAAAAGCAGTTTTTGTAATTAGTATGAAGTATCTTTTGTTGGCCAATCATTTTCATGATGATTGCTAAAGGTAATATCTTTTGAATTCTGTACTTCGGAAACCATAGCAGGGCAAACGTTTCAAAATTGTTTCATTGTTGTAAGCAATTGTAAATACCAATAATGATTTAATGGCTGTTCAATGGCAATAATAAAAAAATGGTCAAAAGAATTTCGATCGAATTCGTGACATTAAATAGATGAAACATTTTTTTTAGATGCTGTTTCTCACTTACCATTACAAGGCTTATTGTTAAAGCAATTGTAATTTTTACAATAATTTTACTTAAAAATTTAGCATAATGATCAATCGTTGTCACGTTATATTGAGAACCATTAGTACTTAAAAGAACATTAAACATAGCTATTTAAATAATTAACTACTTTCCATGTAAAAATTTCTTCCCTTAAAAGTATTTCCAAGCTCAAGAAAAATCAGTATTATAGACACCCAGTAACGTTGATTGATTCTTTTTTCTTCTTCAAGGATTTTGCAAAGGTTTGCCACAATAGATTTGTACTTGGTACTGTGAACCTGGATAAGGAATGTTTCACAAATGGCAAGTGGTACACTCATGTTGTTGATCCACATCATATGACCAATGTTTTAACAGATGGTATGTGAAATATGTCTGAGTATAAACTTTAATGAAAAAAGACACAAAGATCTTAAGTGCTTGTTCGAATCTTTATGGCACTCTCAGAACCTATTGATTTGATAGCTTAGTCTATCAAACAGAATACTGTAAATAGTTAAAGAGTGTTTACAACAGAGGAGGCTGCAAGGGTTTGGTAATCTTGAAAGAATAAAGTAGATGCTTAGGTGAGTAGAAGTAGGAATTATGGTTGATGGTAATTTAGCAAGGGGTCATGGAAGTCTTGGAGTGAAGTAGTTAGGAAGGACGTCACAATAAGGATAATAGCAAGTAAGAGGGTAGCACCCAGTGGGCAAAATCTTCAAAAAGTCTCTGTGGAGAAGTGTTTTTTATTGAAACCGTAGGCGACATTGCTTGCCATTCCTATAGAAAACACTCCTGCTTATAGATTTTTTGAAGATTTTGCGTACTGGCCATGGAAGTCAGTCATAAGAATCATGGAAAACAAGTAATAAAATTAACTAAAAAGCAGTAAAGTTCTTAATGTTTATATTGAATTCTCCAAAATATTACTTTATCTATTTTTCTGCTAGCTACACTTGTTGGAGCTTTGTATGGTCAATGGTGGGCTCATATCCTTGGACTTGGTTACTTGCTACCAAAAGAACATATTGTGTCACATCTCAAGTACACATATCAAAGAAATTATGTGGAAAGTTTTGACCCTAGTAAGACTCATATAGTTTGGATGATGTTGAAGGTTTTTTTGTTATCACTTAATGAAAAATAGCAGACCCGAAAAATCTGATATTCATTTAATATGAATATCTAAAGCCCAACTCACTCACTCACTCACTCACTCACTCACTCACTCACTCACTCACTCACTCACTCACTCTAAAGCCCAACACACACACACACACACACACACACACACACACACACACACACACACACACACACACACACACACACACACACACACACACACACACACACACACACACACACACACACACACACACACACACACACACACACACACACACACACACACACACACACACACACACACACACACACACACACACACACACACACACACACACACACACACACACACACACACACACACACACACACACACACACACACACACACACACACTCTTCTCACCCATATCACTTGATTATGAATGTTTTGTTAAAGAATAATAATATTTTTTAGGTACGCAGAAGCCACGCGCATTTTGTGATCAACGAGATAGTAATTGGGTCACTGGAAAATGGAATGATGGGGAAGTACCTAAAAGTGCTTTGCTGTATTCTTTTGAGGTATTGAACAGCTAATTCATCTAATGATAGCGAAGAGAAAACTGATAATTCAGTGGTCTTTCATGAATCTTAAGACATTCTCAAAGATGTTTCATTCATTTGAGAGTAGGCAGATATTTTTTTTTGTCTTATTCTTTTTTTCTGATAATCGTTTAGGTGGCATGGTCAGGTGTGATCTATCCTTTTGCTGCTCTTCTTATGATTGAGCAGTTAACAGATGAAAGTCTTGATGGTAAGTTGTATATATGATGATGGTCAAGAGTTTAAGGATAGTTTGAGAATAGCCATTAGAAAATTCCCTGGACTGGAAGTCTATTGTTAAATTCTTATGTTGGTATTTTTAACTTAAACTATCTAACTGTGTTTTTTTTGTGAGCTCATTTTGATCACATGAATACAAATACCGTATTTTCTGGGATGTAACCTGCACATCGTATAACCCGCACTCCAGCCTTTTGAGCAGTCAACAAAGCTAAGTTTGTCAGATAACCTGCACCTTTGTATAACCCGCATTTTGTTAAGGCAAATTTTCAATTTCGAATTTTACATTGATTGATCAAAAAGTAACAAACTTATCAGATAACCTGAACCACACTATAACCCACACCTGAGTACTCATAAGTAACATTACACAATGTAATTTTTTTATACAACAATAAACATATTCGAATACATAAATATTGGGATTGTTCAGCCAATTCTCACAAATTTTCATTCTTTTCACTTCCAGTTCTTGAAAAAACTCGTCAAATGTATGATGGTACAAGACGAAGTCCTTGGAATGAAATAGAATGTGGTGATCATTATGCAAGACCGATGTCAGCCTTCTCTTTGTTTGCCCTTGCCAGTGGACAGGTAAAAACAAAACTTATGATACATACATGTTAATTTATATAAATCCTGTGTTTTGAATCAAATTTTTAAAATGCTGTTTTTCTTATTGAAAGGGGTTTAGAAACAAGATAACATGTTCTGATTAATCTGATCATCTGATAATCTTCAATAAACTCAAATTTAAAGGAAAATCTCGATAACTAATACAGATAAATGACGTAATTTAGGATTCCACATTTTGGCCACAGGTTATTATATGTGGCAAAAAAAATTGGAAACAGGGACAAATGTGACTTCATGACGTCAGTAAAAACTTCATGATCAGCAGTATTTCCATAACGGCTCCTCCTCAACATGTCATTACATATATTTTTTTATCAGTTTTTTGAGCTCTATAATATAGGATACAATAGAACTCAGCTTATCCGAGTCTTTAGGGGAACAAGAAGTTTAATCAGATTACGGGAGTTTTCGAATTACAGGAGATTTCATGTAAGAATTTATGAATGGAAGGACCAGAGACGTTGTTCGATTTTCATGATTTTTCCAGATTACAGATTTTCGAACGACATGAGTTCTACCGTACTATTTTCCGTTTGACATTCTTTGCTATTATAAGTGAACATGTTTTTGAAATACTTTTTTCAGACTTGGTCATATTCAGAGAATGGTTCAATTGTTTTGAAGTTCAATCCTGTTCTAAACAAAGGCAATTTTTCTGGTTTCTTTATACTTGGCTCGTGTTGGGGAACTTATTCTCAACAGAAATATGCAGAGAAAAGCTGGCAAGTAAAGGTAAAAAGTTATTATATGGTAACACACAAGTTTAGCAGTAATCTCATCTAAAATAGAATTTAACAAAAAGAATGGGGTACAACTGCATGGTTACTAGATTTCATGTCCAAGATCAATTCCCATGTTAACAATCTTTAGTTTTTCCTCTAAACCTTTACTTTCAATTGATATGGTTTATAGAAAAGCATTTCCCATTTTAGTTGAAAGTGGAATATGGTACATTACTTCTTTCAAGTTTCTCATATCATATTGATTCAAGTCCGATTTCTGTGAGTGTCAGAGGTGAAACACCACTGTTCTCATTTTTGAAAGTAAGTAGTTTAAAGTTGTTTTCGTAGACTTTGTATTGTTATACAAATGTTATTATATCTTTTTGTCAACTATAAATAAAAAGAATAATAAAAATAAATAATAAATAATAATTACTTGTAAATGTGAAAAACAAGTGTGTCCATGGTTATCTATAGATCAGTTGCATGATGACTTGTATTGTTTCAATTACCTTGTTGATGCATCCACGTCATCTGGAATTGAGACAATCTACCTATTCATTCTGCCTATCTCTTTTAATACACAATGTGATTTTAATGTGATGTATAATAGTAATGTATTATATAATGCGAGTCTCGAAAATACCAATCAAGAAAGTTTGGTGCACATGGTGTCTATAGACGTTATTAACAATTCGTCTATAATGAAGTAGATTGCGTTATGATGTCTTCTATAATGAAGTTAATGGTATCCACTTTTATTTGAATTAGAAATGCAGCAGTTCGATTATTGATTTCCTTCAAACATTGAAAGTGGACATGGGTGATTGCTTAGTTGTGGATTCTGTTGAGGTTGCATAATTAACAAAATTGTTACCAGCACATCAAAACCACCTGTCAAAATTCCGTGAAAAACTTCGGTTGAAGAAACTGCTAATATGTAAGGGTTTGAGACAGTGTTTATCAGTAATCTAGCTTTATTGTGGCCTTTATGTTGATGTTTTCTGTATAAGTGAGAAGTTATCTTCTGCCCACCCTATGTATAAGTATGAGACAATTTCTCCTCAATAGAATTTACAGTGAAAAGCCTCACTAACCGAGACAACAAAAATAAGTTTTGAAACATTAACATAGGCAAGGAGAAATTATCAGTTAAAATATTATGTAGATAATGGATCTTTTAGAGTGAATAAGGACGCATGTTCACTTTCTTATGGTGGGTAGACTTAGTTGACTAAACTAAACGATATTTAAATGTTTTTTTGGGTAGAATTTTTCACTAGCTGATTTTTGAGAAAATAATTATAAATTTGTAATAATTGTAAATATATTTTTGTAAAAATACATCATTCCTATTTTTCTCAAATTTATTACTGACCAACTCATTTTCTTACTTATTCTTGACTTCTTACTTTCATAAGTTTGGTGCGAATAAATGCTTCTATTGTGATGGAGAGTGCAATAACAGAGGAGTTCATGGCAATTTTACACCAACAAATGTCTCCTGTGGAATGTCCTCTCCTGTGGAAAGTCTCATAAACATTTTTGACTAAATAAGGCCTAACCCAAGCTAATTTTGTGAGATATCCAATATGCATTGAGTTTGTATACAAACTTTGTATACCGATTTCTGACCAGCTTACTTCTTGGTTTAAAGCTTCTTAAAATTGTCTGAAAGAAGGAGCCATAACCTTAAATCTCACTAATCCAAACGAATTTTACAAGGTTTACACCACCAACTTTAGGTGGTTAGAAATCGATAGAGGCACTTTTCCCGTTATCTAATTTGTAATGTTATAGTCATTAGAGAATTCCCTGTTCAAAATTCAAAAAGTCTCTGTGGAGGAGTGTTTCTAATTGAAACAACAGGTGACATTTCTTGCCATTTCTATAGAAAACACTCCTCCTCATAGACTTTTTGAAGATTTTGCCCACTGGGATGCTACCATAGTCATTAGAAAGTTCCCTGGCCTGGTCACTTTACTTTATCTTGCAATGATTTTGATCACATGATAGTAAAGAATTACTTTGGATTGTTTCTCATAAGTCACGTGATCAAAATGAGTGCAAGATAAACTGCCGGTGACCAAATTTTCTAATGACTATGATTATCTATTCAGTTACTATGTAACAGTTGTTAAAGTTACCCTAGTTACTTGTTGCTATAGTTACTATATAGTTAGGTTATAAAGAAAACAGTACTGTCATGTTTGTAAGAAGAGCAGCTGTCATTAAAATTAAAGATTTGAATAAAATATCTACTCTGCTCAATTCAGGTATGTTTTTTTATTTGGGTTGTTTTATTGAGTATGCACTGACCAAACGAATGCAATATTCAATGTGACATGGATAAAACACTGTTGGAATATTAATATTGCATTCGCTAAACACCATGTTGCATGATGATTATAATATGGACAAGCAATATTGTTCCAAGGTTATGCAAGGTAATGTTCCAAGGTTATTTTACATGTTCAAAATGCTTACTGTCTGTGTTACAGATAGAGCTTTCCTGAATTTCTGTTAAAATACCGTATTATAGCCTAGTTACCATGCTTCCGCCTCGTTTTCCGTATCACAATTGCTTTTAACTGCACAACGGTGAATTAGAATAATCGAGACCATTACTAAGTCATTAAGTTTAAAATCAGTAAAACAATGAATTGCATCAAAACGAGGACGAACATGTTGTTTAAACAAAAATACGGTATTTCAACAGAAATGCGTGAAAGGTCTATTGAATACAAAATTAAAAGTATTGTTGCATTCAATGTTGTAAAAGTATGTCAAACAATCATGTGGTGTATTGAATGCTGCAATCGTTATTGCAATCAATATTGAATTGTTTTATGGATAGAACTTGTATCAAGCTCACATTTCATTTTAAGACTGTCTGAAACAACGTGCACCATGTTATCAAAAAACAAACAAACATCTTTTTACGAAAGTTTTGTTTAACGACAAAATCGTTGTTGTTTGTTCAGGAGAAATAAGAAAGAGTGAAATTTACCGAAAATTTAGCAAATGTTCCGAAAGCAATGTCGTGATACTTTCGTTTTAACTTCTAAAAGAAAATAAGATTTCAAGGTTCCGAAAGTAATCTGGCTGCTTATTCTTTGCCACTGTTACTTCTATTCGCTATCTGTTCGATGTTTCTCCCAGAGCTATAAATTCATCTTTTAAACACAAGTCAAAAATACGATGGCTCTGAAGGCTCACTCTTCCACATTTTTTTTTATTGCAAAGTGTTCTCCTCCATAAAGGTTTGTGGCAAAGTGTTCTCTTCCGCAATTTTTTTGTGGCACAGTGTTCTATTCCATGATATTTTTGTTGCAAAGCGTTCTCTTCTGTAATTTTTGGGAGCTTTCAGGGCCATTGTATATCACGGAAGAAAACTGTTTGCCATAAACAATTCAGAAGAGAACTGTGAGCCTCCAGGGCCATTGTGTATGTCCCTGGAGGCTCTTTGTGAAAAATTATGCAGACTGGATGAAGTTATCAAGACAAATATTTCTCTCGCTCACCATGAAGAAGAAGTGTTTGAAGTCAAATTTTTTGGCACAAACATATCATGGAAGAGAACACTTTGCCACAAAAAAATTGCGAAAGAGAACACTTTGCCATAAAAAAATATGGAAGAGAATAGTGAGCCTTTAGGGCCATCGTACAAAACAGAGAAGGGAGAGAACGGGATTTATTTACAGTTAGTAACCCAGAAATGTTTTGACATTCATGAAGAAAATTATCAAATATACTCTACAGTAATCCTGCCTCTGTTTTCCTTCTTATGTGCAGTGAAGTATTGATATAACGAATCTCGATAATAACAATAATAACAATAATAACGATAATAACGAAAAATCGCTATAAAGAACCCGGTTGTCTTTCCCCTAATGAACTCTTGATTTAACGAACTCATTTCACCTTCGTTTTTTTAGTTTGGTTATATTAACATTCTGTACTGTATTTACTATAAAGGAATTCATTTCTACTCAACTGCGTTTTATTTCTATTTTCAGTGCGAATGGCTTCCGATCTTTCCGCATACAAATATGACACGTTAAATGTTACAAGTCCAGCAGATCATGTTTTGAACGTGGAATTAAACAGACCAGAGAAGAGAAACGCTATGAATCCACAATTCTTCGAGTAATCACCCCCTAAGTCCAACTTTACTTAAGTTAATTCTTTGCCTAAACGAAGAGTCTAGAAGGGGGAGTAGTAGTCTCAATTTATTATGGGAAATGAACCTTTCATAGCCAATTCTGTTGCTGTTGTGGAGGGTTGTAGGTAATTGGTCTGGAACGAAACTTTAATCAAGGTGATTCATGATTCATATTTTTAGAGATATTCGAAACTGTTTCAAGCAGATTGCAGTCGATACACATGCAAGAGCAGTCATCCTTTCTGGTGCTGGAAAACATTTTACATCAGGTAATAATGTAGCCATGTCATAATATAACTCTTTTAAAACAACATTCATCATTTGGCCGTCTGATCCCTCCTTTTGATGACTATAGAATAATTTCTTCTTTACTTACTTCTTTGCTTAGGTCTACATAGTCCTCCGTTTTCTCTTAGGTCTAGATTGTCCTCTGTTTTCTCTTAGGTCTAGATTGTCCTCTGTTTTCTCTTAGGTCTACATAGTCCTCCGTTTTCTCTTAGGTCTAGATTGTCCTCTGTTTTCTCTTAGGTCTAGATTGTCCTCTGTTTTCTCTTAGGTCTACATAGTCCTCCGTTTTCTCTTAGGTCTAGATTGTCCTCTGTTTTCTCTTAGGTCTACATAGTCCTCCGTTTTCTCTTAGGTCTAGATTGTCCTCTGTTTTCTCTTAGGTCTAGATTGTCCTCTGTTTTCTCTTAGGTCTACATAGTCCTCCGTTTTCTCTTAGGTCTAGATTGTCCTCTGTTTTCTCTTAGGTCTACATAGTCCTCCGTTTTCTCTTAGGTCTAGATTGTCCTCTGTTTTCTCTTAGGTCTAGATTGTCCTCTGTTTTCTCTTAGGTCTACATAGTCCTCCGTTTTCTCTTAGGTCTAGATTGTCCTCTGTTTTCTCTTAGGTCTACATAGTCCTCCGTTTTCTCTTAGGTCTAGATTGTCCTCTGTTTTCTCTTAGGTCTACATAGTCCTCCGTTTTCTCTTAGGTCTAGATTGTCCTCTGTGTTCTCTTAGGTCTACATAGTCCTCCGTTTTCTCTTAGGTCTAGATTGTCCTCTGTTTTCTCTTAGGTCTAGATTGTCCTCTGTTTTCTCTTAGGTCTAGATTGTCCTCTGTTTTCTCTTAGGTCTAGATTGTCCTCTGTTTTCGCTTAGGTCTAGATTGTCCTCTGTTTTCTCTTAGGTATAGATAGTCCTCTGTTTTCTCTTAGGTCTAGATAGTCCTCTGTTTTCGCTTAGGTCTAGATTGTCCTCTGTGTTCTGTTAGGTCTAGATTGTCCTCTGTTTTCTCTTAGGTCTAGATAGTCCTCTGTTTTCTCTTAGGTCTAGATTGTCCTCTGTTTTCTCTTATGTCTAGATTGTCCTCTGTTTTCTCTTAGGTCTAGATTGTCCTCTGTTTTCTCTTAGGTCTAGATTGTCCTCTGTGTTCTCTTAGGTCTAGATTGTCCTCTGTTTTCGCTTAGGTCTAGATTGTCCTCTGTGTTCTGTTAGGTCTAGATAGTCCTCTGTTTTCTCTTAGGTCTAGATTGTCCTCTGTGTTCTCTTAGGTCTAGATTGTCCTCTGTTTTCGCTTAGGTCTAGATAGTCCTCTGTGTTCTCTTAGGTCTAGATTGTCCTCTGTTTTCGCTTAGGTCTAGATTGTGCCCTGTGTTCTGTTAGGTCTAGATAGTCCTCTGTTTTCTCTTAGGTCTAGATTGTCCTCTGTGTTCTGTTAGGTCTAGATTGTCCTCTGTTTTCTCTTAGGTCTAGATTGTCCTCTGTTTTCGCTTAGGTCTAGATTGTCCTCTGTTTTTGCTTAGGTCTAGATTGTCCTCTGTGTTCTGTTAGGTCTAGATAGTCCTCTGTTTTCTCTTAGGTCTAGATAGTCCTCTGTTTTCTCTTAGGTCTAGATTGTCCTCTGTTTTCTCTTAGGTCTAGATTGTCCTCTGTTTTCTCTTAGGTCTAGATTGTCCTCTGTTTTCTCTTAGGTCTAGATTGTCCTCTGTTTTCGCTTAGGTCTAGATTGTCCTCTGTTTTTGCTTAGGTCTAGATTGTCCTCTGTGTTCTGTTAGGTCTAGATAGTCCTCTGTT
Source organism: Turritopsis rubra (assembly GCA_039566895.2). NCBI lineage: Eukaryota > Metazoa > Cnidaria > Hydrozoa > Anthoathecata > Oceaniidae > Turritopsis > Turritopsis rubra. The sequence goes on along the minus strand of CM077618.1, from coordinate 13,390,868 downwards.
TTCTCTTAGGTCTAGATTGTCCTCTGTGTTCTCTTAGGTCTAGATTGTCCTCTGTTTTCGCTTAGGTCTAGATAGTCCTCTGTGTTCTCTTAGGTCTAGATTGTCCTCTGTTTTCGCTTAGGTCTAGATTGTGCCCTGTGTTCTGTTAGGTCTAGATAGTCCTCTGTTTTCTCTTAGGTCTAGATTGTCCTCTGTGTTCTGTTAGGTCTAGATTGTCCTCTGTTTTCTCTTAGGTCTAGATTGTCCTCTGTTTTCGCTTAGGTCTAGATTGTCCTCTGTTTTTGCTTAGGTCTAGATTGTCCTCTGTGTTCTGTTAGGTCTAGATAGTCCTCTGTGTTCTGTTAGGTCTAGATAGTCCTCTGTTTTCTCTTAGGTCTAGATTGTCCTCTGTGTTCTGTTAGGTCTAGATTGTCCTCTGTTTTCTCTTAGGTCTAGATTGTCCTCTGTTTTCGCTTAGGTCTAGATAGTCCTCTGTTTTCTCTTAGGTCTAGACATAATGAGTTACATGCCGAACCTCATGCCAAAACCTGATGAAGACGTTGGTAGGCGAGCGTTCCAACTTCGACAAATGGTTGGAGAAATGCAAGAATCATTCACTGTGATTGAAAAATGCCCGCAACCAGTTATCGCAGCGATACATTCCGCATGTGTTGGAGGTGGTGTTGATATGACGTGTGCGTGCGATATACGGTTATGTACCAGTGACACGTGGTACGAGATTAAGGTTGGACAAATCTACTCTCGTGGTACTCGAATTGACGTTTCCTTAGTTTGTGTTTGAACGCCGTACTCGAGCTTAATTCTCTTCCTGGTCTCGTTTTGTAAATATGCATTACTATCGTACAGCTCACCAAAGTTTGTTGTGTAAACCTTGTAAAATTTGTTTGGGTCAGTAGGCCTCGTTTTTTATATTAATATTGCCTTTAAGTATGAAGACCATTACAAAGTAGTAAAATTCTAAAAGTAATTCAACAATGAATTGGAGAAAACACGAGGCGGAACATGTTGATAACAAATTGTTTCGCGCTGCATCTTTGTAGGTTTCCATGTTTGAGATACATTTCAGAATTATGTGTTTGGTTTTTGAAATATTTTCTTCGATTGTTAGGAGGTGGATTTGGCGTTAGCTGCAGATATCGGCACATTACAAAGGCTTCCGAAAATTATCGGGAATCATAGGTAATATTATATACCTTATGCGCCATTTTTACGCCGGCCTCTTTTACGTCTGTCATTATTGGCGTAATTTTTGAAAAGTCCACGCTCAAACTTAAGCAACACCACGAAAATTAACGCCATTAATTAACGCCATTAATTAACGCCATTAATGGCCTTCGTAAAAAGCGCCGAAAAGGAATAATTGTTTCAAGGTGTTTTATAGAAAATACTAGAGGAAAAATGTAGATAATATCAACTACATGATCATCATCATCTTTTAGATTACTTTCGGACTGAGTGTTATCTAACTAACTTCCGACTAAGTAAAAAAATTAAATATTCACCGTTACACCGACAGTGAGTGAGCACTTATTTGAAGAAAAAAATTGTTGCAACTGTTTATTTAAACTCAAAACCAAGTTTATTGAAACCAACTTTTTTTGTTCTGTTTTATTTTAGCTTAATACGAGAACTAGCCTACACAGCACGAAAAATGTTTGCAGATGAAGCGTTATCAGTAGGCTATGTTAGGTAAGCCCTCATAAATCTTGATAGTTCTCATCAGAAGATTCATCAGACACTCCATAATTCGAACTCTCGAAAAATAGTTTGAAATACTGAAGTTCATTTACACAGAACTCGTAGATGAAGGGACCTTCAAAATAATTCGAAATAGGGGAAGTCGAATGTTGTTAATTTTTTCGCCCTGGTCCTGCTTTCCTCAAGTTTCATTGGTTTGAAGCAAAGAAAAAAACTTGCAACTAATGATTTTTATTTAGTCGGGTCTATCAAAACAAAGATGAGATGATGAGTCGCGCAATCGAACTGGCATCCACTATTGCTGCTAAAAGTCCGGTTGCCATAGCAACCACTAAATTGCAATTAAATTATGCACGTGATCATACAGTAGACGAAGGCCTGGATTACATTGTAGGTGGATTTACACTAATTCAAATCTTGATATATGTGGTGATATAACTTAGCTGCGTTAACACTATTGGATTTATCTTGTATTTATTGGATTTTATAAATTTATCTTATAAGAATCGCTGTTACACTATCAAAATAAATCTGCAGATTTTTAGGATTGTAATTCTTTTTCCTCAAATAAGCTCTTTCACAAATAAGTTCCCATGGTAACATTGATATGATGGAGTGATTAAACTAAGTGATTATCAATTATATATATATATATATATATCGGTCCATTTGAAATTGAAGTGTTACTTGCTTATCTGTCATTTGCCATTCGATCTTAACTTCATCTCACCCATTGGAAGGTTTTATGTGAACAAGACATATTGTGTGTTTTTACAATAAGAATGTACGGTACGCCACCTTAGGCAGACTTAAGATTTTATGTTAGGAGAATTTTTGATAGATCTGGATTAAATAATCCCCCACAAGTTGTACATGTTAAACGTTAAAGATTTGTCGTAGAGTGGTTTAAAGATTAATCGTACTATTAAAAAAATCTTGCGATTTTTCTGTTTCCACTTATCAATTTGTCTTTTAAGGCAAATCTCATAACATTAATCGAATAGTGTAAACGCAGCTTTAGACATATGGGAGAAAACTGTTGTCTTTACTCTTCTATGCATTAATTATTTTTAGCTTTCGTGGAATATGGGTTTACTTCAAAGTAAAGATTTGCTGATTGCTGGACAAGCTACTATGCAGAAACAAACACCAAAATTTGACGACATGAAATCGAAACTTTGATCTCTCGAAAATTTATATTAGATTATAATATTTAGTATTTGACCCACTCGTTAGGTAGAATGCAATGTACGTCTTGTCAATTAAATCCAATAAAATCTGTTTCAGAATTCTTGTATTATCGGATTTTTAGATATTTTCATACTTTCGAAAATATGGTGATGCTAAGTAATTTGTATCATTCACTAAAATTTTGATAATTAATACTTCAAAGATAATATCCTGATGGAAAATTAAGTTCATCTGAACTCTCTCGTCTATTATACAGTTTGGCAGGCAAGATATTATCACAGCTAGTTTGCTGTGAAAACAGACGGTTAGGGTCTTGTTGGGATATCAAATTATCACGTCCTGTTAGATAAACCTGCTTCCTATAATTGTTGCTGCAGGAAAGTGTTTCTGGTTTTGATCAAGTAATTTTTTTCCTCTGAATGAAATGAAATTATCATTTCTTAAAGGGACCCTAACATCTAAAATGAAAATTTGCTTTTTGTTTATAAACCAGGAAAAAACAAGTTTGCCAACTGACTTTTTTGACAGAAATGAATCAATCGGTGCAACACTGCAAAAACGTTCGCAGATAACAGCCGCCAATGACAGCCTTTCGCTTCGCTCCTTCACTCCAAAGTTCAGTTATAGCGTCCAGTCCCCACGCACCGTGTGACGTATGAGTGGAGTAAATGAATATAGAGGGACTGTACTCACCCAGTGGAGATCCACTTGTTTTGACCTTTTTTAGGCTCATTGAACACTTTTGTCTATTCCAACCACAAGTATAAGAGAGGTAAAATAACAAAAAAGTGTAATGAAATTCAAATCCATTTCCACAAACGAAACAACATTTTATTCAAATTTCCTAAAAATCGACTTTTCCGGTCATTTCCCAGAAGCAAAATCATGCGTACTAAACCAAAACATTAATAAACATAGGTGTAAAAATCAACCCTCGAGAAAGTTCTAACTTTCTTTTGCGCTCAAAATGATTAGTTTAGACAATTATAGACATTTCTGACATATTGCAGCCATATTTTCCAACTTGAACTGTGCGATCCTTGAATGGGTATGCAGAAATAGCCCTCGATATATTTTCGATCGGCCCATATATCCAGCCTGTTCGCACATATTTGTTGAATGGAAATCCGGCTTAAAGGTCGTTTTAAGATCGCATGTCTCGATGATGTTTATATAGCTTTATGACTGTTGCCTTCGTTCCGATTTCGATAAACATTCCGTAAAATAGCATCTAAAATTTTCTGAAACTGTTTGAAATTACGACCTTAACCTCATTAACCTAAACAATATATATAAGATACTATACCAGAATCATAGGGTGAGGGAGGCAAACAATAAGATATCAAGAGAAAATAGCTATTAAAATATTTTTGATGGAGATGTGTATTCTATAATATCAAATGAACACAAAAGCTATGTAGCTATTGAAAACGACTTGAACGCCTTTCTGTTTCTATATATTAACCTTTTCAACCAATTCAAACGATTTTAACTTTTCTAAAATAAACTATTGACGTTTAACGCAAGGTTTCTATTCTGTCGTACAGTTGAATGTTTGTCGTATCGTCAGCCGTTTCGTCAGTTTCAAGTAACGCACGCATTTGAATCATTTGTGAGAAATCGACGTATTCATAATGATTGATCGGATAAATAAGTGACTTTGCATCTGCATTTCCGTTATTCAAACTCTCGTCATCCTGTCGAGGCGTTTTGACGACATCGGAACATTTTCGTTTGATGTAGAAACCAAACCCCACTAACAAGAAACCAGTTGTTGTTATGGTAACGCTGATATTATCTGGTCATTGTTTAATGATTTTTTTACAGTTGCATCCGGTATGCAATCCGTTTTTCCGGTTTTATTATAAGTTTTTTCGACTAATGTTTTTGTACCTTTCTTGAAAGTTGCTTTGATCGAGATCAGGTATTTTGTACAGGGTTTTAGATTTTCGAATTTGACCTTACATGATTTCTTTTGACACTTGTTATCCCAATCAACTTCCATTTTATTTATCTCGTGACCATTCTCCAATAGAAATGATTGATGACGATACAAGAACTTCACGTCATCAAACTTTTCTTCGTTCTTAAATTCCACTACCAGGCTGTCCGAAGACTTACTGAAAATGTCGATTTGTTTCAAGTTATGATCTCCAGAGTTCACGCAGTCGTATAAATTGTCATATGGAATGTACATATCATCCACCCATACCACGTGACCACTATTTGTAATGGCGCGTAAGCTGTATTTCTCCCTTATTGTTCTATACTGCACATTCCATAGTTTGCAGAATATAATCGTCTTTGCTAATGACAATTTATTATTGCAGTTGGTACTGTTTACAAAGTTACTCTCGTTTAAAAGACTTCTCTGAAGGATGACAGTTTTTGGATCATATGTTCTGTTCAAAAGGACTTCCAAGTGAAAATCTCGAACTCCTTTATTTGAACATGTTGGTTTGCTGTATTCAGCTGTTTTCGATCCAACAAAACACAGGAGACTGCTGAAAAATTATGACGTCAGAATTACGTCAATTGTCTTTATCGTCAGAAATGTCATTGCTGTGTTTTTATTTTTGAAACATCCGTCACATGCGACCGTCAAATGATTTGTGGTCATTTACGAGACCAATCAAATCTAAGTGAGAGTTAAAACATAGGGAAGTGAGGCGCTAATGACTGGTCACATGAACACATGAAATTTATGTGTAGAAATTAGAAGGTGCTGTTATGAAGAAAATAGGCTGATCCCAGTTTTAGGAAATCCTTTAAAATACTACATTTTAGGACCAATAAATTGAGAATTAAAAAGAAATTATTCAACAAGGAATTTAAACAAAAGAAGTAATTTCAAGAAACAAAACACACTACTGCTATGAGAAGGAGAGAGTATGAAAAAGAACTTACCAGGTTTGAGAACAGTGAGAAACGTTAGATTATATGCGAATCATCATCCACAAAAACTTTTCAGGAGTAAATTGGAATTTTAAACGATCTGCTAATAAATAGTAATAACTTTTATGGAAAGGAATTTCACCAACATTAATTCAATAACTTCAAATTGTTATGCTTAATTAAATGGACACTCGTTAATAGCAGTGTTTTAACACTGAGGGGTTTTATTTTATTTATTTATTTTTAGTTTATTATTTATCCTGTGTGAATAATCATGAAAGAAATACAATGGTGGGCGGAAAATGATCATTTGAAAAGACGAAGAGTCATTCGTATACAAAAAGGAATACAGAACACCGTGCTTTTGGTTATATCCTCCATGACATAATCATTAGAAAATTCCTGGAAACCTTTTAAAAAAACTTTTTGTTTTAAATTTTTTTCCTTGAACATTTTTTTAGCACTCATTTTAATCACATGACAAAATTATTTGATATCACGTGATCAAAGTGAATGCAAAACAAACTATACAGTTAAGAGAATTTAAGTTAAAATACAGAAAATAAGAACTTCTGAATCACTTTCGAGACCAAGGAGTTTTATAATGATGAGATGAACGAGTACATGCAATTTAAATATTGAAAACAAGGTTCAACTTTTGAAACTCAGCCAAAATGATTGATAGGAACAAGGCTCTTTATTGCCAATTCTTGAGTATTGCATTCTAAAATAAATTGTAAATTACATCATAGCTGGTTTCGCCTCTAGTTTAGAGAGTCTCATTTAGAGGGGGGTTACAAGCTTTTTTTCACAAAATTTTGGCTGAGGTTCAATGTTGCTTAAGTGTCTTTCTTTCATTCACAGGCTGAGTTGTTGCTTGTTGCGTGTTTGTCTATATTCGTGTACACCAGCGTGGGTATTGGAACTTTTATTACACGTTTCTCATCAGCAAGCCAAAAATATATGCCACATTTTGCTTTTTTTTATTTGGGCGTTAGGTTTCGTTCTCGGTTAACTTGTTTTTTCCTTGCAAGTTTAGCCTGAAGTTCGGAATTCTCGAGGAGCGAAAACGAGTTACAAAACCGAGTTACGCATTAGTACGTCACAAACCGAGTTAGTAACTCTGAAATTTTAACTTCCTTTAATATTTCGAGTAAGTAATTCAGAAATTTTAATTTCCTTAGTTTTTTCGAGTTAGTAACTCGGAACGTTTTTGTTCAGTCAATTTTTTCGAGTTAGTAACTCGAAAATAACGTTGAAAAAACAACAACTTGAATTCAAGTATCAAAATATATTTTGGAAACGAAATGATGAATATGTATTTCAATAAAAATTGGCAGCGTGACTATTTTGATATTTCAGAATACCGTAGTAATATCTAAAATTAGTATTTTGCAACATGTTGCTCAAATTAGTTCCAAAATTTGACAGGTAATTGTAACTAAAAACTGATTTTGAAACATCAGTACACACCTTCTAAATATATGTTTACAGCAAGCCCATAACTTTTAAAATAGCGAAGTACATGTTCTTATACCGGTTTTTCTTGTGAAAAAAAGGTGTGAAGATTGAAAAACTTGAAAATTAAAGCTAAATTAATTACTGCGTTTCCTCTGTATGGGAGATTGATTCGACGATCACTAAAAAGAATCCACCAAAACAGGCATCAGGAGACTAAAAAGACTTTTCATATTTAGTGACAGACCCACTTTTCAAAAACAAAACCTTTTAATATTACATATTGAGCTCTTCTTCAAAACAGAATGTTTATATATATACTGTTCATTCATTCGAAAAAATTGTCTTTTCAACATATATCTTACGTTTTAAAACGAGCATTAGCCATATTCCGTGAACATCGAGTGTATTTACATCTGATAGGATACACTGGGCTGAAATTGTCTACACATGCACGATTACATCGTTTGTGACAATTCGGTGACGGCGTTGCTTCAGCTTCACTTGTGGACAACGTCAACAATATCAAAAGGAACGCGATTTTCCAATAACAATTCGTGTATTCCTCTTCAATTCGACAAAATCGTTGTGTGTTTTATTTAAGTGACTTTGAGGTCGTTTCCAATTTATAACCCCCGGCAAATAATCTGAAGTAATTTATGTGGTTTTTCTCATCATGGACAATTAACAAGAAGGGACTTGCAATTTGCCCATAGTAACTGTTCTTTATTTAGAAAGTGTTAAGCTTGTTTCGGTTCCCATGTATCTAATGTAGCATTTCATATGGAGATGTATAGAAGAGTGTATTGGTGCCATTAGAATAAGTTAGCTTTTCAGCGCGCATGATTCTTCATGCATGTACATAAACATATGGCGGGGGTAATCTTGATCTTATTGAGATCGTCAACCAATTTGTAAGCACTAATCACATGGCAAGACGAAAATATTTGGCAGGTTTCAATCAACGTGAAATATTAAAGAAGAGAGTTTTTGGTGTCTACTACTGGCACGTAAACTTTTTCATCTGTGATAATAATGTGATAATAAATGGTCGTTGTTGTTTTTGTTGTTGTTGTTGTTGTTGTTGTTGTTGTTGTTGTTGTTGTTGTTTAAAAAACAAATATTTTTCTTATGTATTTGTAAATATTTCATCACTTTACGATAACCTGGAACGACACATACTTTTAAGAATAAAATATTAAAACCTTGGTTCTCTACTCTATTTCCCTAGACTTTTATATTCCGTGTACTTTAAAGGGGCTACGACACGGATCACGTGATAATTATGAATTATGGTGCCGCACCAAAATTCGATTTGAGGCTAGAAGAAATGAACACAGAGATAAGAGAATAAAAATAACTATATAAACAGCAGAATTTTTATTTTTCATAACAAATTAGCTTTATTGAAATAATAATACAAATTGTTACTCATTTAACATAAAAATCAACAATCCACACGCCACATAATGTACATGTTGTACAAAAAGTTCAAATATTTTCAAACGTCTTGAAAAATCTTTATCTTTCGTTTTTTTGTGCTCTAAAAACACCATCCTTCATCTTTTGTATAACTTCTGTACTTTCATTTCGTCTTGCTTGCTAAAAACAAAATTAAATAAGGCCTTGGAGCTACGAAAACTTCGAAATTCATCAGTACGACCATCAAACCAAGCCACTTCTTTTTCTTAACGATCATTGAGCAACGGTACAATTTGCAGACCAGATTAAGAATTAACAGCCACGCATTTGGCCAGCTATAACTTGGATTATCAGAGCTAGTATTATTTGTTTTGCTTCATATTACTTTCTTTAATAATGTAACTTTTACCAACTTACTTGTTCGTTTCGCTAGCTTGCAAGCAAGTTTAATTTGGTTCCTCCGGCTGGTCTGCAGTTTCAACAAAACAAAAACACAGAAATCACGTGATTCATGTCGTAGCCCCTTTAAGCTGTGTGCTGAGTACTGATTAAGCAGTCAAAGTGATAATTGGTTAAAATATTAAAATATTCACCACGAAGTTGCTGTTAAGGCCGTTTGAGTGCCTATAATTAAAAATTCGTCGCCCAACCATGGTGGCAAACTTAGGCAAAACGACACATTATATTATTTTGTCATATTCTGCCCCCACACCATACTACACTACCCATCCCTGAAATATTGACCCTGGTACGGCCTGGTAATTCATTGGTGACACGGGGAGTTCATTAAAGCTTACATGGTAAACATGTTTGATCATGTAATGGAAAAAGAAAAGAGAAATCTTTAATATTAATTTTTATTAAGAATATAAAATAAATAAAAATAAAATAAAAGAATAATTATAAAAGATTAATTACATAGAAGAAGAAAGTTCCTCTTCAATGTATACGTTAATGTCTTTCAGCTGCCGAATAACACTTGCAATTTTGATCTTGGGTTTACTAAAACAGCATTTGCAGCTACTTCCCTCCATGGCTTCGATGAAGTCCTCCTCTTTTTCTTTTAGACTACCTCTCAATACCGTCTGCCGTTTCTTTAGCTCCAATATTTCTCCCTCTTGTCGTTTCTTCAACTCGTCAATCAAGTTGTCTCCTTTTCTTTTGATCTCCTCAAAGGTGTTCTGATGAATACCCACCATTTTTTTGATAATCTTTTCCTGATCAGCGGACGTCCACATAATTTCTTCTTCGAAATTTTCCTTCATGCAAAACGTGTCTGCTTTTAATTCTTCCACATCTTCTTGTAATTCTCTCACAACGGACTGAAGGTACAGCTTTTCTATCTCCAATTCGTTGATTTGATCACAGGATACGATTGCGTTTTGCTCGATTATTTCTTCCATCTCTTTTCTTTCTGGCTCCACTTGCAACCATTTAATTTCCAATGATTGGTTACGTTGTTTTGTTTGTGTTAATGAATCAGTCAACTCAAGCATTTGATCTTTCGAAGCTTTTTCTGAAACCTCTTTAGCCAAATATATCTGTGCAGATTTTAAGGCATGGTCAACAAGAACTTTTGCCGTTTCGTTTTCTTCACTTTTGACCAGTTCTTGACGACTGATTTCAACTTCTTTCAATGCTCCATCCATCTCTTCGATTTTGATAGATTTCTGAAGTAATTTTTCATTGTTTTCTGCAATCAAGTGATCCTTCTGATGGCATTCTTCATCAATGCAAGCCATTCGTTTTGTCAGCTCATCTATTTCTCTAGCCAACATTTCATTTACATCCTGCCGATTCTGAATAACAACTTCCATCTCTGAAATTTCGAGACCATTTTCTTTTGTAAAATCATCAATTCTTTGCTGAAGAAGTCGCAGTTTTTCGTCTGTTCTGCATATTCTTATATCTTGCTCTTCGACTGTCTTCAGTAAATTCGCATGCTCGTCCTGAAGAAAGCTGATTTTGTCTTCCATGCCAACCTTGATTTAAATAAGGGGAAACAATAGACTTCTCACGCAGTTCAATCTCGCTCTCAAGCTGAGTGCTAAGCTGAGTAGATCGATTCACACTGTTATAGTCATGACTTGGCCAGGATTTGAACCCTGACCTATTAGTGCATGGTAATGGTGCTTAAACAGAAATTCATTTAAGTTTTGCCAAAGTGTTATAATAATGAAATGGATAAAAATAACCTCAAAGATCAATTTACATACTTCAGCACATCCAGTCAATACATGACCGCTCAATGTGGGCTCTTCTGGCGGAGTCGCCACATCTGATTGTGTCATGGTAGATAGATGGTTACGCCGCCAAACTCGCCATCTATTCGCCTGGTTTTTCTTTCTCTTAACTCTCCACATATTAAAAAGTCTCCATTAAAAAAATATCAATTAATTTGTATAATGTTATGACCGTGTTTGATCCGGTCTATTACATTAAATGACGTCAAATAAACTTGCGCTTCTTAATCACTACATTGCAACCTAGTACCCAAAGCCCGTACTGATCGCTTTCCTATGTTATTCTTATATAATATAATATAATAATATATATAATTATATATATATATATATATATATATATAATATTATATAATAACACTAGTGTTATTCTTATTAACTTTACTTCTATTTGCTTCACGGGGAACCGTGACCTCAGTAAAATCTTTGAACGACGAGCACGGTTCACCGTAAACATAAACATTTTTCGAATAAATTTTCGAGCTCTATAACATGCTACCATTTTTCCGTTCGCTATGTTATGATTTTATTTCTCGTTCCCATTCGGAAGGGGTGTTGGGTGGGACATGGCAGAACTGTAACTTAAAGAGAAATGCTATACCAGCTGTAATAACTATTTTGTTATGGCCAAATAATGATGTTAAAGAAGAAAAGAAACATTAACATATACGACAGCTAACTTAAATTTGAGGTTGAAAAATTAAAATTATGTTTTAACATCACAGTGCTTGAAAAATTCACCATTTTTTATCCATTTGTAATAACTGGTTACCGAGCCAAGCTAATTCGCCTATTTCCCGTAATAACTCCTTCCATGGAATCTTTATATAATGTATTTCACAATGGTGTGCGAACGCTTCCTTTTTTAAAAAATAGTGTCAAATAATTAAGACCAAACAAACGAACATACATGTGCAGCATGATGGAGTACAAAGCTACACTGCTCATTTGTTCCTGTGATATCTCCTCTAGACATACTCACGCCATCATAACGAAGATTTTTTCACCCAAGTAGACCGATTAAATCTTAAAACTCAAAGCAAGGTCATGATTACTTGCTTTACCCGGTGGACTCGAAAACAACATGGAAACACGGTAGCGAGGGCAGATTTTTTTCGCTGGCAGAACGATTATAAAATTCAGTAATGAATGTATAAAAACGAGGTAGGACATGGTTCACTTAACCCTAATGCAGTGTTTAGCAGAAATGTGTGAAAGGTCTCCGGCTTGTTACACATGACAGGACTAAATCCTGAATGGTAAAAAAAGAATCTTTTTCAATGAAAAGGACATATATAAGTATCGTTTCCGCTATACAAGAAGCAGCTTTTCCAAACCTTTAGCGCAAGAACTTACATCCAACAACCTTGATTTTTCTTGTCTTGTGGTTCATTATATATTGGTAAATTTCATCGACCAAACAGAGCTTTGAGTGTAGGTGAATTCCATTTAAGTCCATTTGAGTTTTGACTCTCAGAAGAAACTCTTTTCCTCTTTTCCTCTCAGTGATATTTTTCTTACTACGCAAAAAGTCGTTCTGCATCTTTTCCAGCATTTACACAAAGAAATAAAAAGTTTTCCGAGTTTAACTATGGCCAAATGTGATATCTTAATGAAGAGTATTAATGTTAGGTTTCACTGATCTCAGTAAATCTTTGCAACTGATAGGATGGGCGATGACAAACGTTGTTTCTGAGACACTAAAGAGAAATGACGAAATTTTGATACGTTTTGGAATCCATGTGTTCGAAAAAGAAAAGCATTCATTAACTGAAGATCCAAAGCTGACAAAGAAACGAACGACACCAGTCAGGTATGACCAAGGAAAGTAGTTTCAACATGCGACACCCTAGAATATGTTTCGGGAACACTATGTTCATGTTTTAGATATTGTTATCGAGAACATAGGAAAGGCATTAGGCGGATTTTAGTGTATCAAGACATGGAAGGGGTAAGATGTAATCCCATAACAAAAGAACGACTTCCTTTATATAATGATGACTTTTACTTCCCTTCCTTGAGTACTCGGTTGCAACTTCTATCTAACTTATTGAACAACATATAGATCCAAAGTTGTACACTATTGATTAATTCCGTAAATCGTAGAGTAAAGAAAATGGCACTTTCATCATGTATGAGACCACGATATATTAGGGAGGTAATATAGTACACTTTGTTATAGAGATAATACTATAACGATACTGTGCTGCATTCTTTATGAGGATTGAATATGATAGCAATATTTAAGAACGGCTAATATATCGTGGTTTCATACGAGATGATATTCCAAGAAAAAATGGTATATGATTGGTGAAATAACCCAATTGGTGAAATTGTTGCACCCAACAAAAATGTCGGAACGTGTCAAGATCTACCTACGATATGACACAAGAAATCACTTGAACATTTATTCCAAAACGAAAGAGAACATGAAAACATTCCTTTGAATATCAACACCAAAAACAAAATAGAGTAGCAACTTTTTGGGCTTTTAAAATGATCATTATTAATCACTGCTGTGAAAATGTAAACAAGAAAGCAAAATCATCACGTGACCTTTCCATCTATGATAAACTACAAGCACCGGTAAATCATCTTTAATGAAAGAATAGAAGATTTGGCAAGGGTGAGTGAATGTGGGCTAGGTCAGAAACACACGATGAGAAAACTCTTTTATAATTTGAATAGAATTTATTTCATAAAATTAAATATTTCAGATCAGTTTTTACCATTCGTCATCAAATTCCATTTCACCTTCGACTATAGTTTCATTTTTTAGTTCAGCTAGAATGAAAAGAATTAGTTAGTGGTCGTCATAACAGGCTACTTCTGTGTTGAAAACATTATCATTGTCCTACAGCAATGAGTAGTTTCTTTCGGAATGTGCAGTAAAACCAACACCTTCATGCTCATCGCTAAATCAAAGCAAGGCTTGGGCAAAATCTTCCAGAAGCCTATGAGGAAGAGTGTTTTCTATAGGAATGGGAAACAATATCGCCTGCTGTTTCAATAAAAAAACACTCCTCCACAGAGATTATTTGAAGATTTCGCCCACTGCCACTGAAATGAAAGCTGGCCGTCTATTCTGAACTTGAACTATCTAACTGTAGTTTGGTTTGCATTCACTTTGATCACATGATAGAAAATAATTACTGTTCATTGGTTGTAATATGTCATGTGATCAAAGTGAGTACATGTTAAAATCTGCATATTGAAAAGTTCAAAGAAAAAATGAACATGTTAAAAAAGGTTTCCATGGAAACCAGAGAATTTTCTAATGTCTATATAGTGACATTAAATATTGACGTTTAAACCAAAACTCAGAGGTGTTTTTCAGGTTTAGTAACGTCGGTACAGTTATTCACCGCCTGAAGGCAGGTTAACATTGAACTCACACTGAAATCTTGTATGCAGGAGTTATTTAAACCAGCTTACGTATAGGATGAATGGCCTAACTGACGAAATAATCATATTCTCCCTAAAAACGCCCACATGAACGACGAGGGCGCAGTCATTTTACGGTAGCTAATGGAAAGTCTCGAATTTCAGAATTTAATTGAACTATTCACAGGAAATTAGTTTAAAGATTTCAATGAAGCATGTCAAAGAAGCGTGGATTTATAAGGATGGGCGCTTAGTCAAATAAATAAAGGTATGTATGTATTTCTACTTACATTTTTCTTGAACCGTTTGATTACAGCTGACTTGACAATTTGTAAGTGAACTGTCTTGTCGTACTGATGAATGATCGCATATGATACTACTCTGTAACACACATCTAAATACAGATGATATCATTAAAAACAACAAAACGCCTGTCAGCAACTGTCGGCTATTTTGAAATATTTTTCGTGTCTGTTACTTCAAAAACTGAAAAGACACAAGGACACAAGGAATAGCATACCCATCGTCAATTGTTACGCGATTCATGAGAACACAATTGGCGATTCGAACGTTGGAACCGATATGACAATGACGCCCAATGCTGGTCTTTTTAATAGTGACGTTGCTACCGATAGAGGTGGATTCACCAACTAAGCAATCTTTACCAATCTATAACAAAAACAGATAACATCTGCCCATGAAATAAGATTTGTGAAATTCAAGGGTCCAAGTCAAATAAATGCTATAATAAATAATATATCTCTATAAAGCGGGCATATTACCGTATAAACAGACAAATACTTCATGTACGGATGGATGGACTTACAGTCAAATTTTCGTAGGTAGAGTCTCAAGAAAGTGGACATCTCTATGAAGCAGACACCTTTTCTATGGACTAATGGTGTCCAGTTTATAGAGATTCCACTGTACAACCTCTCAGTAGCGGACACAAACTTATATCAAACTCTTTTTGCAGATAAGTTTCACTGAGGGTTTATAAGGAAGTCCACTTCAAGAAAAAGTGGAATTAAAGCTTTTAGTAATTCAATTACGAAACAGAGGTTACCAGTACCAATGAATTGATGAAAGATATGCATTCACCTGACACCTTTCGTTTTGCGTGACAGTTGGATGAACAGCGCTGACATCAACATTCCTTCTAAATTTTTCGTTCAATTTTGTTATCTATAATTAACAAAATAATAACAAAATAAAAACAAACAAAAACCGATCGAAGAACAAAAAAAACTGAAGAAGAAAGTAACCAGTAAAAGAGAACTAGAAGGAATGAAACAAACAAATATTTGTGACCATAGCCATTAGAAAATTTCCCGATTCCAGTTCAATTGAGCGTGATGGGATGACTTGTTACAACGAATTATTATTTACAATTTACTATTTATTTACTTATTATTTGCGATGGGATCAAAATGAGTCCAAACGAAACTACCTTTAAAGGAAAAAAAATTGATGAAAAGAAAATTTAGAGGATTTGGATTTCTGCTAAAATTTCTTTCCTACAAGTGTATGTCCAGACCAGTTAATTTCCCAATGACTATTTTTTGGCTTGTCTAACATTGACACTGAAGGGCAAAAAGACGGACCTGTCTATTAATGTATGTATAGGCCGGCAAAGTGTTGACACGTAAACAAAATTCATCTGTCGTGTATGCATGGCATTTTATTTGGTCTTTCAAACAACGACCTTGATAGCCCGACCATTCCTGAGCTTTTAACATGGCGTCGTCAATTTTCACGAAAGCGTGTATATCTAAATAATTCACGAAATAATAATGGACATCGATTACAGAATTAAATGATCACCTATAAAGCTTCTGTTCCAAGTTTTCATCCTTCACCATTCAACAATATATCTCCCAATAATCTCAATAAGTGGATAGACGTTTCTGACAAAAGTGGAAGACTATATTTCTTTTATAAAATCATGAATGTCATTTCTACAGCATACCTTGATAAGTATTTGCCTTCTCAGATCAAAAACTTATATGAAACTAGATCCAGGCCACCAGTGTGACCAATGTTAGTGCGGCCTGAACATTTTCGAAATTCCTTCTTTTCCTTCTGTTTATCGGAGTGGAACCATTCAACAATATATCTCCTAACAATCTCAATAAGTTAATGTTCAACACGTAGTGGGACAGGGGTAGGGGATGGATATTTGTGTGATATTTTATTTTGATCTTCGGTATTATTTGTATTGTGTACAACAGTAAAATTGAAAATTAAAACTTAAATATGGCTAAGGTTTGGATGAGATTGTCAACGTCAGTTTACTATGATATCTTTGGTAGACATTTGTGTTACCAAAATCTTTTAGAAGCTTTCATTTGTAAACGAAACATTTTATTCTTTGGTGGCCGTTTAACAAGCACATCAAGAACATGTGATATCATAAAAACCAAAGTCAGTAAATGAT
This sequence comes from Turritopsis rubra, assembly GCA_039566895.2. NCBI lineage: Eukaryota > Metazoa > Cnidaria > Hydrozoa > Anthoathecata > Oceaniidae > Turritopsis > Turritopsis rubra. The sequence goes on along the minus strand of CM077618.1, from coordinate 13,374,140 downwards.
TAACAAAGAATAGGATAGAATGGAAGTCAGTCAAGAATCCATGCAAGCATGGAAAAATAGGGGTTAGACTGAGTGTGGCAAGGATGAATGATGACGGTGAAATTCATACCAAACTTTTTTGAGAAAATAAGTCAAAAAATTAAACTGGTGAGTTCTCATCAAATGTAGAGGAGAGACAACAAGAAAAATGAAGTGGTTAAATGGTACCTGTGGCTGTTCCTTCATCTTCATTACTGTCATTCAAATCAGAATTGCCTTTTTTAATTTTAATAGGTTTAGAAAACTGTTTTTGTACCACATGTGGAATGAAATCTGACTTGATACTCTCCGGTTTTCTAAAGAAATAAATCGTCTAGCAAGTCAATGGAAGAATAGAGGGATAATGGAATATCTTAACACCTTGGAGGCATGTAACTATATTGAATCAAGCCAATTACAGAAACATAATCCTTGTAAAAAGCAAAAGATGTTGATATCAGGCTTATTTCATGCAAAGAAGAATTGGTGCAGTTCTAAAACATGAAAAGTTAAAAACAAATAAATCCTTCCATACCAGTGCTGGGATATAATGAAGCATGGTCCCCACTGGGTGTTAATTAGCGTTTATTTGTTGTCTCAAGGGTATTGAACGTTTTCACTGCAAAACTTAAACGTTACAAAGGCAAATGTTTGTCACCCATGTTTATAATAAATCCCTCAAAACTTGCTAAAGTAAGTCATATAATATAACCATTTTTGGGGGCGTCAAACTCTGAGGAAATTTGTCTCGCAACTATTTCTTTCACAAAGTATTTGTATGGATACCCCATTGCACGTTAAGAAATAATTTGATTTGAGTCTGAAGCTTCAAAGAATAAATTTGTTGAATCGAGTGTGTTATTCATTTGCTTCATTTACATTTATCATAAAAACCCATCATACATTATGAACAAACAGCATTACATAGTAAAAAAATACGAGAGTAACTTATTAGCTGTCAGCTACGCAAAAAGCTATCCCGTTCAGCTCTCAATATTCAATCTTGCCAACTACAAATTTTTTCATGAAACGCAGATACATTGTATTCTTCCAAGCACAAGTTATCTGGGATCAAGGAAAGAAATGTTATCCTTGCGTTGGGATACATTAGATTTTCAGTGCTTTTCATTATATGATATCTTATTTGCTTTTTTGTAATGTAAAAACATCAAATGATCAAATTTCCTGATATGAACTTCAAGCAGCGGATCACAAGATTTATGGTGTGGATAGCTTAAATTCATGTGGCAGCAAACATGTTAACAAGACTAAAAGAAGTTTCTCAAACTACTCACGTATAACGTACAAGATATTCAAGAAGCCATTTCTTCATGACGTACAAATGACAATCTACAAGATCAGTGTTGATTTTCATTTTTGGATATCTGAAGTTAAAAAAAAATATAATATTTCATTTCACTAATAATGATAAAATAGCAGGGCCTTAACTAAAAAAAGAATTCTATCTTACTGCCATATTTAATTATAAAATTCAAAATCTATCTTTTATCTGCTTCTTGTCATCCCATTTTGCTGCTAATTCTCAAGATGAAGTTATTATATTTCCTAAAACATTCCTCCGCAATTAAAATTGTATTGTTGTATTATTTTATTTATTTCTGTTAACAGTTTACTACTTTCCTATTCTCGATTAATAACAACAAAATAAGGATAACAAGTTTCTGCATTTTTTAGGTCATATAAAACAACGCAGTATATAATTTAATACCTTTTTAACATTGCTTTTTTGATGGTTATAGAGTCATGATCAATATCACCTTCGTTTATAAATAATAACAATCTGTTTTCTTGAGGGTCCACTGATGTAAAATCTCGACTGCCTGAAAGACAATTTTTTTAGCCTTGAATCGTATCTACTGGAAATGATCGACTTAGTGCGCCCTCCTGCCGTAATAATGTCCCTGTTGCCACCAGTGCTAAATTAAATGACTTTTCTGAAGCAACAGGAGTGGTTATTCAAATTCAGTGGATAAAAAACAGTTTTTAATCTCAAAATTAGTGCTTTCTTCATGAACGTAGGTTTTTCTTTGTAAATCATTTTATTTTGTTCCATAGAAGAAATCTTTCTTTTGTTTAGTAAGTGCTTCTCTTGATTAAGCATACCCTATGGGAGTTTATTTTCAAAATAAAATTACAAACAAGGTCATACTTAGGATGGTCCAATTCATTACAGTTTTAATTGTCATTGGCCGATTTTGATTAAGATTTTGATTTCATTTTATAAAATACCAATGACTGTCAACAAATTGATTTTTTGAATACTGCTGTTTGAGGAAATGATATGTATTCAAAAGATAACAGGCCTCAACAACAATAATAAAATAAATAAATAAAAAATAACAAACCTGAATCTCTTTGTTTTGATTTGTTTGGCTGTGTTGTCTCTATTTGTAGGTCAACTTGATGAGTCAACATAATGGTCATGCTTGCATCGTATGTACGATGAATATCAATGAGCCGATGTAAAGGAGCATCAGTGAACAAGTCACAGCTTACTATCAGTACATCTTTCTATAAACCGAAAACATAACAGTCATACAACAAACTGTAAAACTGTAAATGTATGAACTTTTGTCCTTTTGTTTGGAAATTAGCCCAGATAAATCTTCATACCTTTATTTTGTCATTAATCAGTCTCAATGAATCTGCCGTTCCAAAGTCATCATGATCATCAGGAATTTTCACCATGTCGAAAGTGAGATGAGCGCCACAGTATGTTTGCAGCGCATGGCTAATTTTCTCATGGTCATATCCACGCACGATAACAATGAATTCTATAAAATGGAAACATTTACACATTAACACCTTATTGTTATAATGCAATATCAGTTTCTGTTTATAAATTCTTTATCACAAGTTTCATTGAAAACTAAAAGTTGTTTTTAGCATTCCTTTACACATTTCTCCACAAGACCGAAGCTCGTTTGCAGCTATTGAAAAGTGCTTGCTGGTGCCATTTCTGATATTTCCATCGTAATAAAAATTAGGAATGTGCTAAATTTCTGCAATGTAAAGAAAAAGTATTGTTACCCATATACTGAAATCTCAAACCAGAATATAGACTCAGAATAAACCACCGATTCAAATATGAGAAAGTTTAGAATGAACTCAATTTAACTTAATTTTGAAAATACTGTAGTCCTAAGTGCCACCTTTATAATTTCATAGCAACAGTTTTGAATAACATTATAAACAAAAGAATTGAAGTCTTTACGAAAGCATTCATAATAGATTTTAGTTTAGGGATCAAAAGTACAATCAATGAAGTTGTCATTTCAAACCAACCTTGGAAGCCACATTTTTCTAGATTGTTGATCACATACCATATCATTGGAATATTTCCAACAGGTAGTAAACACTTGGGTATTTCCTCAGTTAATGGAAACATTTTTGAACCTTCCCCAGCAGCAAATATAACTGGTTGATATTCAGGAGACATGTTTTTTTTCATACACTTAAAAATACATGACTTCTTTATAGAAAAGGATTTCAAGAGGCGTATTTAGAGAATGTCGGAATTAGTGAAGCAGAATGCAATTTATTAATCACAAAAGAAAAATATTCAAATTAACCCATTGATGATGGCAGCTGAATATATAAATACAAAAATTACGTTAATGTGCTCCTTCACATTTTCCGACATACTTCTAGATACGCCATGGATTCCACTACAGCTCGCGTTGTTGGGCTGAATAAAATGTTGCAACATTTTCCATCTAGTGGAGATTTGACTTAATTTGGTTTGGAGGGCAACATAATGAATAAGGTTTTCACTGAAAAACGGGCGAATTGACAGTCAAAAGTAACAAATTCTACCCTTATGACTGTCACAGAATGGTCACTTTGGGCTGCTTTTCAGTCATAATGTAAACATTATTTATATACATGTCTTATCAGTCTAAAAACAAAAATGCATGTTTTGTAAGACCTTTCACTTTCACATTTCTCGAGAAAAAAAACTGTTTGGTGTATAAAAACTATCTTTCATTTATAAAATTAAAAAAAGACAACAAGTTTAAAATTAATTAAAATTATTAAGTTTTTAACACCTATCTATATATATTCTTATGAAATACTGTTTTTAAGATCTTTGTACATAGCACTGAAGATGGTATATTATACTGAAAAGCTTTTGCTCATTTTAAACTTGTTGCCTTTTTTGAATTTTATAATTAAATATGGCAGTAAGATTAAATAAATATGTTTCATTTGCTTTTTATTTTATGATCTTTCTAAAACTTTCTAAAAACCTTTTTTTATTTCATTAAAACTAGCCTATCTATGTTAAATACAATAACAAAACAACATTAGTAATAAAAATATAAAAACATTTCTTTCCTTAGAAGATAACGTAAACGGAGGAGAAAAGGAGCGGGAGGACACGTCGTCCACCCTTAAAGCTACTCGTAACGTTTTCATAACTATTACATCCATGATGTAAACAAACTCTGGTAATCAGCTGGTTATTAAGCATGATGAGAACATATTATTGCACCAGGAAACGGAAAAGCCCCCTATATGGAAATCTGCTTTCAAAACGGGGATTTAAAAGTCCGTTCCAGTGTATATAATAAGCAAGATGTTGTGGGGATAACAGCACACATGAATATCAACAACTTCATTTCACTTCATTTTTTGGTGGTTGGATTTGTTTAAAAAGGTTTCAGACTCATCTTGAATCTACCCCCAATATTAAAAGCGATATTTCAAATTTAAACTATTGGGGGTCAACAGTCTTCTTACTTGTAAGCTTAAATGTTTTTGATTTTTTTTCATTGATTAATCCTTTCAAAATTTAATTTATTACGTAATAGTAAACAAGTCAACTGTTGAATACTTACGATTGAGAAAACAAAAGAAACTGGGGATGTAAAGCGCGAAAAACCCCAACAAAAACACACGCACCACAACAAACACACCACACTATAATGAAATGATATTATATACGGTTTAATTTCACGTGGACGTCGGGGGTGCATGGGTGGATTCTGCATGTTCACCGTTAAACTATAAGTAGGAAGCCAGGGACACACATACTGGTGCACTGAATAATGACGACAGCTAGAGTAGAACATTCCTTTACAACACGTTCGTAAGGTGCAATTGCTACATGAACTGATGGTCATAAGCAGCACCCAAGCAAAGCCAATATTTTTCAGGTAAGTTTCTATGTGAGATATCTCTTATGCTTAGAGTTTTGTTCGGTCCGAACAAAACAGAGTTGCTACGGCAGTAATAATTTTGATCATGATTTTTTGTCAAAAGAAGGAAATACTGATAGTTTACCGAAGGTTTAAGGAAAAACGAAATTTCCGCCGAATACTGAGGCGCTCACTGTTGCTTAAGTTAAGTTGTTCTCCATTACAGACTGGTTTGTTGCTTGGTGTTGCTTCTTCTGTCTTTTTTTGTGTGTGTTTTAACTAAGAAGGTTAGCAGCTAGCTATATCTACCTTACGTGAGAAGACCAAATTTGCCTGTTTGTCTATCGTGGTAGGACATTGTGGGTTTCTTTGTAAAGTCTTAAATAGTATTTAAACGAATGCCCATTTTCTGTGGATGGAGTTTTGATACAGCCTTTTTCTCTCGCTGTTTTGTACCATAAATCCAGCATGCACAGGAGGAACTTCTTAGTTAGAAAAAGATTATGTTACACTTTGCTTTGCGGACGTTGAAAGTTGCATGAACTGGACAGAAGAAAACTGGTCAAGGTTTATTTTGTTATGCCCAATCGACCAACCAACTCACTTTAATGACCAAAGGGATGACGTACGCTAACACAATATATTTTTTAGGGTGGCCTAAAAATGGGGGAGGATATAGGATATGTTTAAAGCTTTTAATTAACCTGATAAAAACAATAGATAGCCATCTGTAATATAACTGTTTATTTTCTTATATTTTGAAACAATCATAAGAATATCAAAGAAAACACAAGAATAACAAAAGAATTGATGAAAAATTCAAATTTGGAAGGAATTTTCTTTAATTCCGGGTTATGGAAGTAGGTCTACTTGTATAACATGCCAGCTAGATGATCATATGGCTCAATCTTCTGTTAATATCTTGATAGTTGGAGCGGAAGGGTCAGGAAAATCACTTCTAGTGAAGAGACTTATATATCTGTCATCACAAGGAATGGATGCTACGTTTGAAGATATCCCCCCAACAATATCTACTGTTGGTACGAACATTAACACATTGCCATTCAACGGAAGAGAATACATGTTCCGAGAAGTTGGTGGTGCAATGGCTCCCATATGGAAAAACTATTACAAAGACATAGATGCTGTTATTTACATGATTGATCGATCCAATCAATTCCAAGTGTCTGCATCTGTTATTCTTTTGCTTGAACTTTTATCAGACGATATAATCCAAAATAAGAAAGTTTTGATATTATTCAATAAGAAAGATTTTCCAAGTCATTTTTCATTTGATATACTGAAGAAAATATACCGTCTTCCTGAAATTCTTCAAAGTAATACAAGAAAAATTTCTATCTTGGAAAGTAGTTGTATTGATAAACAAGGTTTTAATGGTATTATAAGTTGGATGGAAGATGTAGCATGATCATTGCAACAGATATTTTGTTGTTTGGGTATGCCAAAGAGGTGTAAAATTTGTTTGTCTTCTTAACAGAGCGTTATTTATTAAAAATGTTCTTTGTTTTGGAGGAGTATTTATGATTATTTAAGAAATTTAATGCATTGCCTAAGAGTTATTTTTAACTTCATGGAATAAATGGAATGAATTACAACGTTTTTATATTTTTGTCACTGAATTTCTCGCCAAAGAATTTCGAAAAATCTTCTAATTCATAGGTCCTGTCATAATTTCCTATCAAACTCGAACCATCATGCAAACTCCCATCGTTCGAAAACTCATTTAAATTGAACTGTTTGTTTGCTCACTTGAGTTATTTTTGGGTCATGTAATTCAAATTTACTTTGGTTGATACTGGACGTTCGATTTTGCTTAAAAGGAAATGTTTTTTTATGAAAAATTAGCTAAAAAAGGAGTTGTGGTCAGCAGAGGGTTAGCAACTCCTTATAGATTCATGTGGAAATTTTTTCCGAAACTGCAAGGTCGTGTTAACATAAAAACTTATTTTTGTTTTGTTTTGTTTACATTTTTAACAACATTTAATCTAGACATTTAATCTAGACTGAGGTGTCAAGTTCTATAAAAATCGCCAATTACTAATACTCTGCGTCAATCATAGACGATTTTCTTCAATAGATGTCGTGAATGTGGTTTAGTAATCCACGAGTTGCGAGTTGCCTGTTAAAGTTACCCGCAGCTATAATAGAATGATGAGTTACGAGTTACTTTTTTGCTTCACGAGTTGCTATTTACGAGTTGGTATCACAAATCCACAATGTTTCGCGATTTGGCATCATTTATGATCGCAACAAATTTCGAATTATACTGTTCATTCACAAAATTAATACTGCAAATTATTTTTTTTAATTTTTGAAGTGCAGCCTGAACATCCAGAAGGTTTGTTATGATATCCTTCGAGACGGAAACCATTCTTGAGAGAGCATTAAATTTGTCAAGGTTCTTTATAGGTGTTGCAAAATGTCTTGTCCCTTAAATGTTTGATTGTTATTTTTAGTGGAAAGGTTACTCTTGCATATCAAAACATATCTTCCCATGCAGCGATGGTGTAGTGGATAGTACCTTCGAGTGTAACCGTTGAGGCACAGAGGCCCGTATTCGAGTCCCAGCCAAGTATCTCGATCTTCCACTCCCCGATGCGCATTAAAAGCAGCGTATCAGTCCATTTGGAACCATTGATGACTGCACATTGGTCTTCATGGAAGTAAGACTAATGCTGTACGTATATCTAGCGGTAAGTCAACTTACCAGTTGCCAGTCGGCGGGCGGAAGAACCATCGGATGGAAGCCCAAGGACTCAACACTCCGGGTTACTTATGAAAATTTAAAATAATTTTTGATACGGTGCTTGTACTTTGTAACTGACGGTAAGAAAGTATATTCATGTGACGATTTTGGGATCCTTTATGTGTATTTTTTCACAACAGCAATTATAAAAAATATTCTAAAGCCGGATCTCCACTAGACGATTTTGGTCACGATTTGCTCGACATTTTGAGCACTACTCTTCACTAGACCTTTTTAGGCGCACTTTGGAAATCAAAATAAAACTAATCAAAACAAGATAGAAATCGTACTGACTAAACAACGGAACCACCTAGACAATCTGAACCGAGCTGAGACGAACTGAGACGAACTGAAACCACCAAGAGATGAGCTGAGACGACCTGAGACCATCTGTAAAAATCAACGCACCATATTTCCTCAACCACGTCGGCCGATTTGGGGGCTTTTGGAGTACATGGGAATCCTCTCTCTTATCGCCTTTTCTCCACTCACGAATTTATTCGTGCAAACAGATTTTTCAACATCAAATTTGCTGTGTTTATGTAATGGCTTTTAATTCGCATGCGTCGATGTATTTGGCAAGTGGAAAATGGGCTTAACAAAAATCTGCGGGAAGTTATAGTCGCAGTCGAAAAAATCATGTTTTGCAGGCATTAATTGGAGCGAATGGCTGTCTGTTTCAATTTTCGTGTACTTTTAGAGGATTAACTTGCCTTTCAAGTATCAATGTATTGCGAATGAATCGTGTGATGAAGATCTTGTCACGTGGCCAAATTTTCGTCTTAAAACGACAAACTGAAACGGCATGGCTGGATCAAAGTTGACTTGTGTAAAGTAGTTTGATTCTGAGTTTATAAAAACACAATTCAATCAACAAATTACGTGACAAAAAGGTCTTTAAAATGTTGTTTTTTTACATTCGGTATTATACATCTCGAATAACATAGTTTTTTTTTAAGTTTTTTTAAATAAATATCTTCTTTGCTAGGACGATTCCCACCGACACTCGAAACATCCGGCAGCCGAAAGGACGGGGTTGATTTTTTTCCTCCGTGGTGGATTCAACTTGTCTCAGCTCGTCTCAGCTCATCTCTTGGTGGTTTCAGTTCGTGTCAGATTGTCTCAGATCGTCTCAGTCTCAGTGGATTAAAGCCCAATTTTGGGCCAAATTTAATGAATTTGTCCCACCATTTCCTCAGTGAACTAAATTTCTCCATTGCAGTTGGGTCGTCAGCAAAAGCTACCATTGCATTGCATTATCGTTTTCGACAATAACCATGATTTCAAGGAGTGGCGTAATGAGGGTCTCCTTGAGTGGTACCCTCTTTCAATTTTAGTTCTTTACCCCCTATAAAGAAAAGTCTTGATGGATATCAATAGCAGTTTTTTACAAATGTTGAGATAACAGGACACAGTATTTTGATATTATGCTTTACGATTTATATTGTTGAGAGCGTTGGCTGCATCTATCAGAATAGCAGCTTCTGCTGTTCAGAAGCATCTTCCATTGAGTGAATTACAGGTTTGCAACCTGTTTTATAGCCACCGTCCTGTTTTATAGCTACCAATTTCAACTTGTATTTTTGAGCATGATTCCATTACATCATTGCGTGACACAACCATAACAATCTTACCAGAGATTCTGCGTAGTACTTATCCAAATCGACACTGCGCGAAAAATGATGTTTTCCGATTCAGATTACTTCATGAAAACGTCGACCCCTTCTGAATTTTTTCATGACAATTAACTTTTGCAAATAATCCTTTATGCGATATTTCGTGAGAATAAACTTTCACAATTGGCAGTGACAGGATTTCTTTCCTATGTTTGTTCTGCCAAAGTTTCTTCAATTAAAGTGTACATTATCATAACACCTTGAAAAAATAGACATTATTAATAATTAATACTCTTTGTCTGATTTTCTTCTTTAATTTCCTCAAATTTCTCACCCCCTTTTATTTTTTCTGATCGGCAAAGTGTCTGATAATATCTACGACAAAATTCTGAACAAATAAATGTGCATTTTATTATATCTTATTATTAAAAGGGCTGACCCGATCTTATCAAATTGGCTAACCTTGCAAAATTGCAAGTCACAAAGCTTTTTGGTTCATTCGTTATTTGAGAAAAAAGTTAATATCTTGTATTACTTACTTCTCATAATATTTCCATTATATTTTAGGTCAATGCCTGGATTCCTGTCTTTCAATATCAGTGAAATGTTATTTGTCACAACGAGCTATGAGCAGAGTCAATTTGCTATAAAGACGCAAAGTGTTATTGACATGTTTAAAAGAAAATGGAAAGAAAATTTCACAGGAAATTAATCAAGTGGCATAAATTGAGAAAAAATATGTAATAATACAGAGAGCTCCAAAGGTAATTTTTCATGTGTTACGAACCCCTAACAAAGCATTCACGAAAATTAAGGATATTAATCCAATTGTCAGCGAGACAAATTTTACTGGATGTGTGCTTTTCACTATGTTTATATTCCTAGCTTCAAATGGTGACAAACTACTACAAGAAATATTCCACCAAAATTAGAGAACAAAGAACAAATTCAAATTCAAGTTGAAAAGATAATAACGAAAAACAAAAATAACCAGATCAGGTTTAGAGCAGAAGCTGTGCTATGCATACCCAGAAAGCCGTATATATAAATCATGTTATACCAAGCACTGCCACGTAATAAAATATTTCACTATACAACCACTTACTAAATGAAAAGAATCATATACCATTTTAAAAGCTTTTTCAGTGGTAAACAACACATTGACTTCTTCCAAGAGTTTTCAGTTTCAGGAACTTTTTTAACATATCAAGCAGTTAGCACTTAAATGTAATGAAAGTTCTATATTTACTGTTCTGTAAGATGTGAGAATAATTCCAAATCAAAAGCCGTTTTCAAATCAAAGCATTACAAAGTTTGAACGTAACTTGCGCGCCATATTTACAGAGGCTTTAATTATCAGCCAATCAGTCTTCGCAAAATGCGATACAGTTACATAACTTTAAAGATACGCTACTTCCTAGTTACTAAAACTCGCGTAGGTTTGAACAGTAAGAAGATGAAAGAAAAGGAAAATGAACACGGACGATCGTAAAGGATTCCTTGCATACGCAGAAATTCAATAATTTGTTAATAAAGTGGGGAAAACTGGGGAGAAAATGTGCAGTTGCTGATAACCAAGTTTATGAGAACATCTTAAATCAGTCGTTAAAATCGACGCCATTATTGAGACGTCTCAACTAACGTCGAAAATAAGTTGACAGAAACAACATCATTTTGAAACTGAGTTAAGAAACATTGATGGAAAAACGGAAGTTACGATAAAAATGCTCACATTTGGATATAACTTATAAGAAGAAAGTGTTTTCTGGTTATACTCATATTAATACGTGGGGACGTCGAACAATACCCTGGACCAACAGATGTTAGCTGGTTTTGCAAGCAAAAAGGTATCAAGTTTGTCCATCAAAATATATGTGGGCTCCTAAATAATTTACCACATCTAGAAACATTTGTATCGCACAGTAAAATTGATGTTATAAGGTTATCCGAAACTCATATTGTTGATAGCAACGCTTCCGATAACGAGGATATATATGCCATTGTCCACAGGCGTAGTTAGAGGTCAGTCAAAATTTGTGGAGGAGAGTTTAGTCATTTAAAATAGAAAATGTGCAAGTAACCTAATCAACACTTAAGACTGGAAAGAAAGATGATAACGTTGGACTCCTCCACATGTTTATAAAATCAAATCGAAAAACAGGACTAGGAGGCGGAGTCGGCCTATATTTAAAAAATGGAATTAATTATCAACGACGAGAAGACCTTCGGAACATCGGAACCGTGTATTTTCCCTCTCTCGTATAGCGACCATGACGTGATAGGTTGTACTTGGAAAACAATTAACTGAAGTACGAACCGATTACAATCGAGTGCAGAAATTATGCGAACTATGATCACGAAGTTATTTGTCATGACGTTAAGAACATAGACTGGACTACAGTATACGAGGCAACAGACCTGAATTCCGCTGTTAATCATTTGAATTCGAAACTGAAAGAATGTTTTGACCATCATGCACCAATCAGAAAAACATTTAAAAGGAAGACTTTGTAAATGGATGAACGCAGATCTAAAGAATAACCGGGACATGAACAACCGGGACCGACAGTTAAGAAAGGCTCGTAAAACGAAGAAGGACTTTGACTGGAGTGAATATAAAAGACTTAGAAATCTCTGCAATTCCAACATCTAAAAAGCTAAATCAAGCTACAATAAAAATTTGGTAAAGAAACACCATTCGAATCCTTGTAAGTTCTGGGATGCTACCAAATAAACCGAGAAGTGTTGGCGTTAAGTCACATAAGAAAGAAGATATCAAGTCGAAAGTCAACACATTCAGAGCATATTACAAGACAGCTATCAAAAAAATCAAGGAATGTGTTTTACCTTTTGTTAATTTCACCTGAAAAATATGCACCGCCATTACCACAGCGTACGTGCATGACATTTGTGCTAGATTACATTTCTAAAGTATTTATAGAAAAGGGACTACTATCATTGAAAAACAGAAAGCTACAGGGATTGATAATTTACCACCGGCACTTTTGAAGCACTGTGCTAAATACATATCAGGACCACTCTGCTTTATCATAAATCTCTCGATCCAAACCTCAACAGTTCCGACAATATGGAAAAGTGCAAGAGTGACATCTATATTTAAATCTGGATATTCTTCACTGCCAACTAATTTTCGACCAATATCTATACTCCCTGTACTGTCAAAAATACCTGAGAAGGCGGTCCACAGGAATCTTACGGACTTCGTGGTAAATAAAAAGCTTCTGACGAATAGTCAGTATGGTTTCCACCGAAATCGCTCTACCAAAATGGCTACGACTTTGTGACAAAAGTATACATATAATATCGATGCCGGCTAATTAATTGGTGCAACTTATCTAGATCTAACAAAGGCTTTTGATACCATACATAACGTACTATTTAACAAACTTAGCTCGTACGGGATAAAGGAAAGGAATTGCTTTGATTCACCGATTATCTGTTCAATCAATCACAAGTAATTGAAATAAATGGAATAAAACCTACATGTGAGCAAATTTTCTGTGGCGTGCCTCAGGGATCTATACTGGGATCCCTTCTGTTCATAATCTTTTACAATGATTTGATAGATCATGTTCGTCATTTTGAGGTGATAAAATACGCTGATGATACTATACTTTTCTTTGCTGACAAAGTGTTAATTAATCGAAAAATGTCTTAATGAAGATATGGAACGTATTGGTACATATTGTTTGAAGAACGAGCTGATCTTAAAGACAAAGAAAGGAAAAACAGCAGTGATGCTATTTGGCACATCAAAACGACTTAATACATCTGGGAGAGAAATAGTAATAACCTATAATAGTGTTCCAAACCACTTTGTCACAGGAATAATATTTTCACGGTTTGCGCTGGCAGGCAACATGTGAAACAAATTGACCTTGATAATAGAATTTGTAACATCAAACATTTGATAGCTAATCATCGAGACATATCAAAACAGTCAACGTCACAATTGTTCTCATCCAGCACTGTATTATCTTTTTATGATACGGTGGAAACAAATAGATTTTTGTCTATGAAATAGTCTGACCTTTGAGAACTCTTCAAAACTTAAATATCCATCTTTATCTTCATCTGCTTCGAGCATGCTCCTGTCAGCAATTGCTGTAAGCTGCTCACTAGACTTGTTGGACCCAACCATCAGAGAGAGAATCTGCAGAGAGAAAAACGATTAGAAAATAGGAAGCTGTTTTTATATCTTATCAGAGGCGGATCTAGAACCTACAACCCTCTACAAAATATATTGGAAAAACTCCAAAAATTGGTTGTGAAAGGGAAATTTCCCCTATAAGTTCAGGGGACAGGTCCCCCCTACCCCTACCCCCTACCCTGAATTCAATGTTGAGGGTGTAGAAACTTAGCAGAATGTTTTTAGACTGAAGAAAAACAGTTCGGGACCTAGCAGCACTTCAAACAACATTGTGTTTGGGGGAAGAGGAGTTTTCCCAAATATTTTGTGGAGGCTTGTAGGTAAAATTTATTAAGGAGAGTAGGGTCACTAAGAACATAAAAGAAAAACTTGGAAATAACCTAATCAATGTTGTTTTAACAGAAAATTCATGACACTGTACTCTTCCACTTTTTTGCCTAACCCTACATCTGTCGCTGTATATGAATAGTAGCAAGAAGTAATTAGTAAAGTGAAACAAGGAAGAAGTTGGAAACAATATAGAGTTTAATAAGATAAGCAGGGAACACCTTCCCTTCACGAAGAGATTCATAAAAACACATGGTTATCACCTGTACTATGTTCTTCTTTGAGATCATCTCAGTATTATCCATATCATACGTTTTAAAAGCATCTACATCATCGAAAAGGAGATTATTATTATTCGGACATTATTTTGACCAAAAAGAGAAAGAAATAAGAAATTATAACTTGCGTTATTATGGGTTAGTGGAAAAAAAATTGATCGAAAATAAAAACCACACCAGCTTGCACAGCACCAAAAAGTGTATAATAAATTCACGAGACCTAAATTTTCATGAATGTGAGGTCATCAGGTCATATGAAAAAAATATTCAAATTCTGGGAAACAACTTAATATGGCCATTTGTAATTTTGAATTCTAATTGTTGTGAGAGGAAAATATAAAAAAATCATACAATTCAAAGATCATCATTATTCCATGACTAAATTTCAAATTGAATTAATGGAATTAAATGCTTATGTTTTGGAGTAAAAACAAAAATATATATTCATGAAGGGCACTCTGAAGGGCAGTAAGGGGCAGTTAAGATGATCTACTTCTTAATCATAGAGGTCAACATGGGAGCCAGTGACTCCTATAACAGGTATATAAATGATCCTTCGCAACTTATTCAGTGTTCTAACTAGGATTTCAAGGATGCGTAGCGTCTAAGTTCTTATCAAAGATGTTAAGGGGAATAGCTTAAAATTAATTCAAAAGTTGCCACAAAAAAATAAAACATTCATTTTAATAAAGTCTTCTCTTAACCTATAGTACAACAAAATAAAGACAAAAACTCAATAAATTCTTTATTTATCCTTTAAAAGAAGAAAATATTTCAATGATCATGCTAAAGTAATTTTACTTACCTCTTAGTTTGTGTTCCCTCGTATTTAATGGGCATGGTTTGTCTGAATCTATGGTTTTTCTGAAAAGAGCTAAAACTCTAACAAATTCTTTAAAGTTGACAGTAGCAACATCTGCTGACCTAAAAGGAACAATTTATTTCACAAAGATTATCCACAAAGATTATCTGTTCTTCTAAGCATGTTGAGCTTTTTATAATAACATGGTATGAAGAAACCAGACACTAAAGCTTAGTTATCACTTACACAAAAAAAGAATCAATAATCCTTTCTGCTAATGGGTTGAATGCAAGTTCAGGAATATGTAGCAAATCATCACGGCTAACGAAAAACGATGAGAAATGACATAAGATCATAGTAGATTGTACAGTTAAATGAATATAAATATAAAAATATATAATTTGCGTACACTTTTGCATGATGCTGAATGTGACAAAATTAAAAATTTGAGAAGGAAATATATAAATATATAATAAATACATAAAAACACTTGCTGAAGATATTTCTTTTTGCAATTTAAAAACCTCTTATTTAAATGTTAGCAAAACTTTCTCGTTCATAGATAGTGAACAAGAATACTCTTTGAAACTAAAAAAAAGATCACTAAAAACATTTTTTTAAGAATTCATCAAGTAGCATAAATGACGACAAAAATACAGCTTTCCTCATATGCAAATAACGGCAATCGTGGCAACATTTTGAGTTGAAAATCAGTATTATTTGTAAATATACATTTTTTAGACATTTTAAAAAGTTGGAAGATGTCTTAACCTTATGAATTTTAGCAAAAGATTAATATACCATTTTTTTGTATAAATCTTTATAATATTAAAAAGATGTAAAGAAAATGTAAATCCAACCTCAAGTGTGCTTGGTGCTCTTTGTCAAGGTTGGTAAAACGACTGTATAACCTCTTTATTTGGCTAGATGAAACTAAAATAGAAGATATTTCACATTTGAATGTTATTTTTCAAATTCTACAAATTTAGTGAACTTGAGATGCTAAGCATGTCAGAAATGTACAGCCAAAAAACAATCATTGGCAGCACAGGACTAAAGAGGTTGTACCCGATGCAAGATCAGTATTTCATCATGGAATTTCGAATTTGACGTGGCTTAATGAATTCGCGGTGCCCTTTTGAATTCGCCTTGTTGTTTTGTTTACATCAGTAATTTCTATATTATCATTATAATTTAAGCGAACAGACTTTTTAGGACTGCACTTTTTGACAATATTAATGTAATGTTCATTTATCTTATTTTTAACCATATTTTTACCATATTTTTACATTAAGCATTGCTCTAACTTGCTCAAAGACCAATGAACAGTCAGTGTGCAGTTAGTCGATGGCTCCAAATGGGCTGATACGCTGCTTTCAAAGCGAATTGGAGTAAAGTATCTAGATACCGACTTGACTAGGACTCGAACATGGGTCTCAGCGGTCGCACTCGAAGGTACTATCCACTACACCATCGCTGCACATTAAGTTTTGTTTCTGAAAGGACAAAGTAGTCTGGCGAGATTTAAGAAAGCTCTTCCGTGAGATTTTCAGGATTTTGATTTATTAAGTTTTGAGCCTTTTTTAATGAGTGCAAATAATTTGCAACACTTATTGAATGTCGAACAGCCATACATTTATAAACCTGGCTGACAATGGTTAGTTCATAGCAAAAACAATAATTTAAAAGAACTAAAAAATTTTAGCTAAAATATACTTACCATAATTCTAAAAATATGTATGCCATCTTGTGATTGGAAGAAGTAACGCCCTAACACTGGCGCTTGCTTCTTAAAATCACCCATAATGTGGTGATTTTATAATCCGCTCGCTAGGCAGTCTTAACTCGATAATCTTGTTTCTATCAAACGATTGTAATGTTTTTTATTATGATAGTGTCTGAAATTTTCAAGACAAATGTAAAGGAAGCACGAGTATATTTTCAGAGAATGGTATTTTTGGCATATTTTTATCAGGTGATTCTTTTGTATTAACCACCTGTAACCCTTTATATCCTCTTTTCACATTTTTCGTCCCTTCTGGAAGTTAAACATGAACATTATCCTTAAAATGTGAATAAAACCATATCGTTTAACTTCCTTCATTAAACTACAGAAAACTTGCCAATTACCAAATCAAAACAAATTCTCTATGTAGATTTATGAGAAACAGCCAAATTAATATCTTTTAAAGAGATAAAGCGGCTATCCCAATTTTAGCTGTTTATCTATTTTTGATATACATTAAAATGTTTGTGGTTTTATTTTTTATTACTTTCCATTATCTTTATCTTGAAACTCGCTTCAACTCGCTTCAACTCGCAAGATTAGTAGCGGCCCTCTAAAATATCTCATTTTTAGAAGCAAGCACATTCCCCAACTACCAGGGCTTTCTTTCTCTTTACGTAAATGTACGATATGAATGTAAGAGGACCCTGGGATCGAGGTTGATCGAGGATCTTGGTCTATTTTTCGGAGGATGTCAAACTTTTTCAACATTTTAACTCTTGACATTCTTAGGATTTATTTGATGACTTGCTTAGCTCGTCGGATAATAAATTATTCATACCAACCTGACTATTTGGCTTGTTTCCATTAATGTGGGATTACTATAGCAATTTAGATTTTGGAGATTGCTACGGAAAACATTTCATTTTAGAACGACAATTGTTTACTTGACGATTAAAATTTCTCATATTAATAGACCTTCCCCGAAGTTCTGTTTATACAATGTTCCCAATATCTTTCTGATCTCAAAAGCAACGTTTTAAAGCATATTTCGAAAAACAATGTGGCTTTTTTAATGGAATGTTCAGAAGTTGAGAGTAGGTCTTTGTTTAAATTTGGGTCATTTGACACAGCTGTAACTATTATATAATATTGTACACATTGTTTATTCGACCATGTGTGATTAAACATCCAACATCATAGAATGGGACAATGGAATTAAACTTTAAGCAGCAAACACGTCTCAAATGTGGCCTATATGTTGCTTTTTGTATTTGTATTCTTTATTTATAGTCAATAATGTACAATGTGGAGACAAAATGAATATATATATACATAAACGCTTAAAATACCAACTCTCCAGTGTAGTCATGAAATGAGACCATAAAAGAGGATGGATAGTCTATTAAGACTAACTAGCTGCCCAGGTAAAACATTTTTACCGATTCATTTCTCAGTACGTTACCACCCGGGCATTATATAGAAAAATAACTTGTATCATGGAGACTAACCTTAATAATAAAACAAGAACAAAAATTGAAGTACTAAAGAATTAAATGCAAATGTCTGATGGTATATGAAAATCGCAAACAGAGACATTTAGAAAATAAGCCCAACTCTTAGCTAGTTCGGCGCCACATACACAATTTATTTGGTTCAAGTTTGTACTTCTGACGAAAAACTATTACCATTTCGTGTACCATTTCAGTATAAATATGCCAAAAAAATGGTCCAATAAGGTCCAAAAAAATAAATAATGGAAATAAAGTGTAAATAAGTTTATTATAGAAAAATATAAGAAAATATAAGAAAATATAGTTAATGTAAATAAATGAAGGTAATCTTCGAAACAGTGATATTGTTATCGCTTCCAAAGGAACTTGTAGTAGATTATGATTTTCTTCTTCATGTAGGTATTATCGTGATCGATAGGATATGCTAGAATCTATTAAACTTTCTTATTTAAAGTTACCATATAAATCAAACGAATCCAGATATTCTTGCAATGCACGAAAGAGAAATTCGTATTGATCCTAAAACATTATATAAAACAAATAGGTATGAATAAGTATATTATATATAACAAATAAGTATAAGAATTTAAACGACGTCCATAGATATAGAAGATGGATGCAAATGTAAAAGAAATTTCGACTAGATTTGGGATAGACAAACGCGTGAGAAACGGACCGTGAAAAATCGGCAACCTCACACGCAAAATATTTTACCAAACTAAATTTGTTATGCACAGTCGCTATTAGTATATAGACTAGTGTAGCGTGTAAAAACATTTTACAGTTTTGCTCCATAAAATGATTTTACATGCTATATACCGCCATGATTAGTTATTATTTGAATTGGAAACATAAAAGTGTTGAGGGCGTTACCACACGGGCGGAGAGAACTGCAGCATTACAGAATGACCGACAGACAGACGACAGACTGTTTATATACAAAAATGTTGTGTTTGATCGATCATACAAAGAATACAATTTCCCCTATTTTTTAGTGCTATTTTACCTACTTAGAGATTTCAGAAGTTGAACAGTTAAACAAAAAGCTAGGTAAAACATTTTTTACCACCTGGCTACTAAAGAATATTTAGAAGAGAGATTAAGAAAAGAGATCGTGGACAATGTATTCCCCTACCTAAACACAATTAAACTTATGAGGTATAAAATAATACCTTCAAATTTCCCTCTTTAACTAAAGCAAACAAAAACACACATACCTTCTGACATTTCTATCTTTCAAACTGATTTTTATTCTGCTATGAATTGTGGAAATGTTCAGAACTCAAAACTCCATTTGTGCATCATGATATAAAAACCATGTAAATATGTATATAACCATCATTTTCACTCTCTTCTTGAATAACATTCATCTCTACTATTCAATTTTATAATAATCTAAAACAAAAAGATATTAATCAAATCACAACAATATAATAATGATCTTGCTACCTTCGTTTCCCTAATAGCGAACCTTAATAATAACAAACCACATACTACAATGAAATACCAAATAAACCGCTAGCTACACAATTCGGTATAGTAGTCAAAACTAACTGATACGAAGAAGCTACGTTCAAACACATTAAAAAAATAAATAGAAATCGGTAGAAAATGATAAACTAATAACACGAACACATAACAGGTCTACATCGACTATCTCGTCGGATAGAATAGTTACTGATACTTATCAATGTAGTTATTCTTTATTACTGAACTTAAAGCGTTGGATATAATTTTTTTTTAAAAACCAAAACCAAAAATTTACACACAGCGTCTTCATTTCTCATTTAAAGAACAGAATCATTACCATAGCAGATTCAACAGCTGCGTAAAGAGTTTGACATACAAAGGACTTACATGATAACGAATGAATACTTTTACGTTAATTTTGTATTTCATATATCAAAGATGTAATAAGAAAGTCTTCAAAATCATAAACTACGAGACGGATACAGACGAAAATTGGGTATATGAAGGAACGGAGAACTCTTGTTTATAAAGGAATGAAATTATGAAAGAAGCTTAGTTTTTTATTTGCATAAAAGAGAGAAATGTGTGTGGTCGATGGTGGAAAGGGGGATTTATTAAAGATTTATTGATCCATATCAAATCTTGGAGGGGGCGTTTATTCGAAAAAATAAGTTGTAAATTCAAACGATTATTGAGGGCAACATTTGTCAGATCCTTAGACGCCCATCGTCCTCTTTTATTTGAAATTTCTGTATCCGGTTCACCTCACAAATAGATATATACACATTGTCGTTAGCTAAGTAAATAACTATATACACAGTGGAACCTCTATATGAAGCAGCCACCATTCGTTCCGAAAAATAGTGTCAATTTTATTGAAGTGGTCCTTCCGTTCTTTGACTTGCTGACTGTCTCATAAAAGTGTCCACTTGTGGAAGTGTGGTAATCTAACAAGATGTGATTATTTAACATTTTGGTTGAAAGTCTCTCTTTTTTGATTGAAAGAACGAGGCGTAACATATCCATTACCTCGTTTAACCCAGACAGAAAAAAACGAGGTTTTTGCCGCAAAATATTGATAATCGCATCTTTTTACATTAATCTATATATGTTGTGCTTCCTTTATAGAGGTTCTACTGTATCAGAAATTGAAGTACCCAAAAATAAAGAATTAAATACAAATGTCTGATGGTATATGAAAATCGCAAACAGAGACATTTAGAAAATAAGCCCAACTCTTAGCTAGTTCGGCGCCACATACACAATTTATTTGGTTCAAGTTTGTACTTCTGACGAAAAACTATTACCATTTCGTTTACCATTTCAGTATAAATAGGCCAAAAAAAATGGTCCAATAAGGTCCAAAAAAATAAATAATGGAAATAAAGTGTAAATAAGTTTATTATAGAAAAATATAAGAAAATATAAGAAAATATAGTTAATGTAAATAAATGAAGGTAATCTTCGAAACAGTGATATTGTTATCGCTTCCAAAGGAACTTGTAATAGATTATGATTTTCTTCTTCATGTAGGTATTATCGTGATCGATAGGGTATGCTAGAATCTATTAAACTTTCTTATTTAAAGTTACCATATAAATCAAACGAATCCAGATATTCTTGCAATGCACGAAAGAGAAATTCGTATTGCTCCTAAAACATTATATAAAACAAATAGGTATGAATAAGTATGAATAAGTATGAATAAGTATGAAAATAGGTATGAAAAAGTATGAATAAGTATATTATATATAACAAATAAGTATAAGAATTTAAACGACGTCCATAGATATAGAAGATGGATGCAAAAGTATGAATAAATATGAATAAGTATGAAAATAGGTATGAAAAAGTATGAATAAGTATATTATATATAACAAATAAGTATAAGAATTTAAACGACGTCCATAGATATAGAAGATGGATGCAAATGTAATAATAATAATAAACTTGATATAGAAGTTACTTGATATGAAGTTATTATCGAAAGAGCTTAATGTTTTTTTGTTTGCTTTCATCTTCAAAAAGTCTCTGTGGAGGAGTGTTTTTTATTGAAACAGCAGGTGATGTTGCTTGTCATTCCTATAGAAAACACTCCTCCTCATCGACTTTTTGAAGATTTTGCCCACTTCTATATCACTAATATAAAGGGTTGATGGCTTCCACTGACATACAGTCTCGAATTCTCATGGGACCGAGTAAGATGTTCGAGACAGCAAGGGTTCGGCTTATCTAAGGCAATGAAACCCTCAAGAGAGCCAGGCTTCTGTTCGAGATAAGAGATATTCCAGAAAGCGCGTGTTCGAGACAGCGTGATTTGACTGTAGAACAGAATGACATGTCTCTTCAGGACGGAATTAAGTAAGTATGGCTTATCCGTGTAATTAAACATCCCACAGTAAGCATATTAGTTAACGCACCAAAACAGTTTGAAGAAAACTTGAAAACAAGATTAAAGCCTCATTTTTACAACATTTATTTTGAAGTGTTGCTAAATTCGAACTAAAAAATGGATAACACATTTTCATGGATAACAAGCTCACCCCTAGTCACATTTTCATGGATAACGGGCTAACCCCTAGTCCGTAAGCAAAACAATGACGAAAATTCTGTGGATGGACCATTTTCATTGGAAATCTTATATTATAGCGTGGACGTATAAACACAGAAGGACATACAACTTTTATAGATCTATTCAAATAAACCGCTTCTCTGTTACAAAAGCAGTTTTAGAATACCCACAAGCACAGTAAATCCATGCATCTATTGGTTCCTGAGATTTTAACAACCAACTAGAAATGTTTTTCAAGATATTCCGTTTATTTTGTAGACAATTTTCAAGATATTCTGATTTCTTAGGAGCTCTTACAGTCTGAACCTTGACACTTTCAGAATTGAGATATATGCGATTCACATTTCTTCAATTTCTTTGATTTTCCACAATGTATGAAACATAAACATTCGTATAAACCCGCCCATGTAAACCAAAATCCTGTGAGATGAGTGACACAATTCATATCAAAGGAATGCCGACATAAAAGATTTTAACAATAGAATTGAAAAGCTTTAGAAGTAAGTTGTAAGTCTTTCTCTTGTTATACGACCATGATTATAGTAATGGTCTTAAATTTTTTTCTCCTTCACTTTCCCAAATTCTCAAGTCAATCCATTTAGGTTGACACAAGGATATAGTGATCAATAAAACTCCCAACAAGGAGAAAAACACAAAGTCCGAATGAACCAATTCCTTCCCATTCCACGCAAAGAAACTTTTGTCAAAAGGGAAAAGGAAAGGAACCAGTTGTTGCAGCCATCACTTATATATCTTTGGTTTCTTTTACTTTTAGGTTACGTCAGGTTACGTTAGGTTACGAATGACACTCACGCTAGTTTGAACCATTGCAATTCTTTGTTGTCGCATTTTCCTAACAGTTTGATAAACATCAACAACGAATTCAGTGTTGACGCGTTCAATAAGTTTAGCAAGAGCAATGAAAACACCAGTTCGTCCAACACCATTACTGAGGAGGAAAACATAAAATCAGAGTTACTGTAAGACTTTTAAATAGTTTTAGAAAACACGCACAAGTGAGACACCCGGTAAATGGGACCATTTTCTTATATCGCTTTGAGTAATCTCTTGGTCTAAAAAAAACGACTTAAGTGAGACCCACTCCATATAGTACCGTTTTTTGTCCCCTTTGGGTTTCCCATTTACCAGGGGTCCTGTATGGCAGTTTTTTCTGTCACCTTTCGATGTTCCTCTTAACAGGGTCCTATTGTATGCAGGACGATAATTAATCACAACACATCTGTTGCTATTGGATAACAACAAATAATACTGGACCTCTGGATACGAACCTACAATGAACTGTTATAATCTTATTGCTTGGAGCATTCCATTTTTGCATCAGACCAATCATGTCAATGATACCAACACCAGATTCAGGTGAACCAGTGTCTGGCCATGTTTTGTATTGAAATTGTTTAACATCACGAGAGGTTGACTACAGATAAGAATGAACATTATCAATTTTGGATGAGATATATCAAAGATCTGTATTTAATATAAGAAAGAAATATATTTTTATATAAAATTCAAGTCCGTACCTCGTCAGTGTTGGTAAGTTTAAGGTCCTGTACAATGAAATGGTTGAATGTGTTCACAGTAACTAACTCAACAATAAAAGAGTCGAACTTGGACCTGTTTGCGTCTGGCCAGTAACGATAACACTTTCTCTAAAATGTCAGAAGATACCTTAGGAGAAAAATTATTTGGTGGACAAAATCCTCAGAGAACAAATTCACGAAAATAAATCCACACAAAAAGTAAGAAATAATAACTCTCAAAACTAAATCCACGCAAAAAAGTTCTCCAAATTCATTCAAAGGACAGAAGAAGTGGGTTTGTAACTTCCAGCACATATAGGCTTCGTTCCACTTGTGTTATGCAGCCGATCCCGAGGCCTTCCCAGTATATCGCAATACTCTTCCCGAATTCACATTTATATGTCACTTCCTGACTCAGTTGTCCATACGAGCCTCGTTTTGATGCTTTACATTGTACCATGGTAATTGTTTAGCTTTATATTTTGCTCATTAGCAAATCGCAGTGGAACAATTTTTGTTAGTTTTCAACACAGAATCGGAATCTGTATGGATTCGGAAAAGGTGCATTAACAATTTTGTAAATTTAAGTACAATATATCGTTTGTACATCTGCTGTATACTCAGTAAATTTCCACGCAATAATAATAATAATTTTGTATAATATTGAATAGGATATCTCCAAATAATGTATTTTTTAAATCAAACAGATTTGATTTCAAAGGTATTTGTTCAAAATGGTACCACAGTATCGTACAATATTATCCTGTGCCTTTTACACTTAATAGTAAAACAGTAAAATACACTTAATAGTAAAACAGTAAAATACACTTAATAGTAAAACAGTAAAATACACTTAATAGTAAAACAGTAAAATGCACTTAATAGTAAAATTAAGGCCTTTACGCAACAGAACCATTAATGTGTGGAAATGTAATAAGTATACAATAGATAGCAATAATGGTATGAAATAATATGCCTGAACCAATATTTTTGATATACCATGTGTGAACACCCAAAAAAGGTGACAGCTAAAAGGAAGTGCCAGTTAAAAAGTTTGGACTTCAAGTAGAAAAGCCATTTTAAAAGCCACTACAACGTGGTGTCCGCTATATGCGATATCCGCTATTGGGAGTTTTTACTAGAATCTGAAATTGCATTTCAACAAACATATATGATCTAATTTTGTTATTCTCATCCCGGTGGGCAAAGTCTTCAAAAAATCTCTGTGGAGGAGTGTTTTTATTGAAAGAGCAGGCGATATTGCTGGCCATATCTATAAAATACACTCCTTCTCATAGACTTTTTAAATATTTTGCCAACTGGATTACCTTGTCTCCTCCTTCTTCCACAAGCATGACAATAGTGGCGCAATTCTGTTCCCATATCATTCGCCAAAAGTCATTAGCAGTTTTTTCTAACGGTCCTTGGGTGGCAATGAACACATCTTTACTGGCGTAAGAGTAGATATAATTAGCGTTAATATAATCACTTCCATCAACTCCAGGACGATTGGATAACTTCACACGTGTGTTGTCGTACGGGTATATATTCATGTAACGATTTTTGTTACTGTTAAATAGTTTGTTCGCTTCTTTAAATTTCTCATTTCGGTTTGCTTTAGTGAGGCGAATGAACTCTTCCATGATACCACTTAAATCTTTAGAAAGATAACTGTATGTAGCATGCCAACAAAATCAGCAGATGTTAAAAAAGTAACTATCATGACTAGGATAATTTGGGGATAATGACAAATTTTGATAATAACTATGGCCCATTTTATTGGGAAAATTTGCTTTGCTAACCATAAAAAAGTGCGGGAAAAATTAGTGTGAAATGTCAACTATAATTTTTATGGGTGTGGAATTTATTAGTATGATTTCAGAATATTTTATCAAAGTTAGTGGATTTTCATTGCATGTCAATTTTCATTGCATATTATAATGCTTGAAAAAACCTTTTCATCGATACCAAAATTATTGAAATTGGTTGAAAACGTATGTATTGAAACATACTTTAAATCAAGCTACCGAATCATCCTATAAGAATTTATACAAAAGCATCGTAAAAGAATTAAAAAATGGACGTACTGGTTCTCACATCAACTTCACATCGTTTTTTGAAATAATCTCTTAACTCGCTGGCTTCAACTTCAGTATCACCAGATTCCAAGTAATCGAGCAAAGCAGAATGAATAAAAACATATTCGTCTTCGGTTTGAACCATTAAGCAGCGTTGTTTTCTAGTAATAATTTTTCCAAAGGAAATCATACAACACTCCATCATGCATGTTAATTACAAGAGAATAAATTTATCTTATTAACTCTGCCGGCCCTTCCCACCAGGTACACAACATTATCCTAACGTTAGATAATGGTTGTCACAGTGTTGAAACCATAACGTTGTGACGTTCACATAACATCAGATTATGTTATAACGTTATAATTGCAACATTACGTTACTGTTGCAAGGACTTAGGTAATAAGACATAATTTTGTAATAAGCGCTGCAGTTTGCATTATATTTTGGCGCTTATTCAAGAGCAGCAACGCTTACAGCTAATTTCCATCTCACATGCGGCGCTTAGTCGAATAATTACAGAGCTGAGAGGGAATTTTACACTCCTCCGTAATGACCCATACGAGTAAGGTCAAAATCGAAAAAAACAAATGCTAAATAACCTTCACAAAAAGCCTCGAAGAAATTAAATCCAAGTAGAAAAGGGATTTATTGTTCTCCCGGTGGTGTCAGGAGCGTCTCTAGCAAGGGCGTAATGTTGATGATTACCTATACATTGTCTATATTACCTATAATCTATAATCTATCTATAGTAACTTATCTATAGACTTTAGAACATCATTATAGGTAATATAGGTAATATAGGTAATATTATAGGTAATATCTATATTATAGATAATTATAGATAAAATCTATAGGTAAGTATAGGTAAACAGTTACCTATAACTTTATTCTGTCTACCTATAAGTTTATTTGAGGCCCGGAAAACCCGAGTTACAAAATCGACTTATTAAGTTGATTTATGGATTATGACGTCATAATTCGAGTTATTAACTTGAAATTTCCGATATCATTTCAAGTTACTAACTCGAAAATATATTTCTTGCTTCTCCAACTTGAGTTACTCGAAATTAAAAAAATCAATTTTGATTTCGATCTACTAACTCGAAATTAGTTTTTCAAATAAATCAAGTTGAGTTACTAACTCGAGAATATTATATTGCTTTAGAAGATTAGAGTTACTAACTCAGAAATATCTTTTTAAATTATTATAAATTATTAAAGATTATAGATAACTTATAGGTATTATTTATAGGTTATTCTTTTGTTCTCTGGATAGGATTACCTATAATTTTTACCTATAAATTTGATGTTAGTTTTTCCCCTGGACAGTCACATATGTAGGGAGCGTCCAAACCAACCTCCAGCCGCACATGTGCCACAATCTTTTTTACTGACTGAAACTATTTAAAAAGTTATTTTACGCACAAACTTATAATTCTTCTAATTCCAAAGTTATTTAATTGTGGGTGGTGGTAGAAGCTACAAGAGTTGCAAATTGATATTTAGAAAAATGGTAATTCTGCTGGGTAATTTGTCTCACGAAGTTGCATTTATAATACCACTGCATTTTGTCTGCATTTCGTCTCTTGCAGCATATATTAACATTATTGCTACTGGATATACTTGATTTCACCAGATGACATCACACAGTTAGTTTAAACAATAAATTATAACCATCCTGATCTATCTTCAATGAAAGATCAGTAAAATATGCCATATTCCAAAGATTGGTAGATGACTTTAAAGAGGTGTGTTAGTTTTCAAATATCAATCCTTCCAGCATATTCAATGCCAATCGCTACATCTTCAAACTTACCCTGTGCCAATCGCTACATCTTCAAACTTACCCTGTTTGGATTTGAATCATTGTACTCCTGCAAAATCCTCTTAAAAAATTGGGATGATAATTTACGCAGTGAAGGTAATTGTCATAGTACTATCAGAGGTAAGGAGGTGCTCTATCAAGAGTTTTTGTGTAAAATGGAGTTACGATAAAAACCTTTTATCTAATGCAAACAAGGAAACAATGTTGACGCATTCTCACCCTGACTTGTATACTATAAGAATTAAGAGTAAATGATCACCGTTGAAAAAAAGGCAAGATATGTATCAGAAAATTGGAAAGTTTACATTAATTAGATACAATTAAAAACAATTACCTTAAAGCTTCAATGTTTGACATTATGGTAATGTCTTTATTGTGCTTGATGTATTTTAGTTGTGTATCAATGGTAATGTTCCTGTTCGTCCAACACCAGCAGAACAATGAACAATCTACAAAGTAGATGGATCTTATTCATTATGATCCATGTATGTCACAGTTTTTTTAATTTTTCGGAAAGTCCAGATTTTCCGATTGAATACCAAAGTGGAAACTTGAAGACCCGAAATACTTAACTGAGTTGCATATAATGAATTCAATATCACCATCCATATAGTACAAAATAAGAAAAACAATCAACATGGATCAAGACGTTTGATATGAAGGCCATGTTTTAGGTTCCCATGACATAGAATTTGGGTCAGTATTTTAGAAGCCAACCAAATAAGTCTTCAATGTATATGAAACGTCTAGACCTGTGTTGTTTAGCATTTAAATGGAACACTTTTTACTCGTAAACTTATTGTTCAAGCCGTAAGGCTTCTAGTTCATTTTGAATTGAAATTCAGTAGATGTCTACTGAAAAAAAATCGTCTATGATAGACGCTCGGTCATTTGGGAATTCGTAATTGCCGATTTCAAAAGAATAAAATAAAATTATGTTCAGTTAAAAGGTTAAATGTTAAATTTCAGTTAAATGCTTTTATAAGACTTTTGACCGGAGAAGTAAAGGGGTTTGCAACTGGTAGATGAATACCGTCGATACAGCGACCATCATAATTAGGAACAGTACAAGCACTTACCACTGGTGCAGTAGAAACCCCTTTCCATTTGTTGACTTTCGTCATGAGTATTAGCAATGGGAAAGTTTCATCAGGCACTCCGAAATCTGGCCATGTCGTAAAATGAAATTGTTTTACAATTCGTTCCTTATCCTCTCCAGTACGTGTCAGTTGAAAGGTGCGTATCACGTGATCTGGATATGTGAGGACTTCTGTAACAGCAATAATCATATTGTTTAAGGTGAGACTACCACTATCGGGCCAATATTGTGCACATTTAACTCGACTGTTTTCCTCTAAATTGGTCAGCTAAAATCAATATGAACAATATCAGAGACCTAACTTGAGGATTAAGAAAAATGTCCACTCAAAATAATAAAATAAATCAAAATCAAAATCAAAATAATGTAAAAGAAATAAACATATAATTCAAAATCTATAAACTACATTACAGGAAACTGATTGGTCAATAAAATAATCTTTAAACAAATTTTTTCAGATTTATTTCTTCATAAAATTATAATAAACAAACTACCATGACAACTGTTATGGCCTCAGTTTCCCAAATCATCCTCCAAAAATCAAATAGTGTTTCTGGCAAAGGTCCTTGGGCTGCAATATAATCTTTATCAGAATCGAAACCTAAAAAAACGTTCATTTGGGAATAGGTCAAAACGTAAAAGAACGATTAATTATTCATGTATGCTTGCATCCAATATAACAACATGTTAAAATATATGTGTAACTAAAATATTGATATAGTGCTTCAAAAAATGCTTTTACATAAAGATAATCACATAAAATAAAAACAAAATCATGCTAACGGAGGTACCTTGGAGGTAATTAGCATTGATATAGTCTGTATGCTCTTCTTCATCTATGATATTGAGAATGACACGTGTTTCATCATATGCCGGGATGTTTTGATATCTGTTCTTGTTCTGATTGTCTGGCAAGCGTGTGTGACTGTAAGGATAATCGAGATCTCGACTGATCATTTGATATTCTTGTGAGAAGCCATAGTTTCCATTAGCCTTTAAACGATTAACGTGATCTTCCAATTGTTCAGCAGGTACTGGCAAAAGTAGGATGGAAAAAAATCAAGAAAGTCAAAAAAGATGAAAGTTGAGGATATATCTGGGTTGAGGATATATCTGGAGCATTTTAAGGTAAGAATACTTAGCAAAAAAAACAAGGTTTTAATTGCAAACTAGCGGTTTTGTTTCTTTTAGCTTATGCAGAAGAAACTTCTAGGTACAGATAATAAGCCTTTGTATGTTTTATTATCTCTGTCACACCATTAAAAGTCAAATTTTTAAAAAAATTTTTAACACAATTGTCGGCCGATTGCGTATCACAAAAATGATTGCTGAAATGTTTAATGGAACTCTTTGTTGAAAATAACAATTCCGATAACAATTTTGATAAAAAACATTAACATTAACAGTTATTTATCAGTTACATAATCAATGGAGAAAAAAAACTGTCATGATTGACAAGGGAAATGATTAATTTCCTACCATGGGATGGCACTGGAAATCCACGCCAGGCTCTTCGCCTCCCTCGAGTTAATGGTATCCCGTCTTGGCCGATATTCTGTCGATGTTCCTTTCTTTTCACAAAGAATATCACTAATATGATAACCGCAAGCAGTACCACAACAGCTACAACTATACCAATGATAATTCTAGCATCTGCAAAAAAAGTTTTTAAGTCATTACATTTTCCAACTTGTCTCCAATTGTCTTTACTCCTGTCCATTATAAGCTTATGCCAATGTCATTAAAAATTAATCAAGTAGAGAATAATGAGAAAGCACTCATTACAGCAGTTTATTTGAGAAGAGAAACCAATAAAAACACACACTAACCAAAATCAGTTTTGACAACTTTATACCAGCAACCCACTTGACCTTGAATAATTTTGTTATATAAATTGAAGTATACATATCTCATTTTTACGCTGAGCCTGTGCACTGATAAAGGTGCAATCAGACAATACAGAAACAATAACGATTTATGTTTTCCCATTATTATCTCCAACGAAAATAAATAATATCCCAAGAAACAAACATCGGAAGAGATGGACAGGAAAAGAAAACAAATTATAAAGACAATCTCACAGAAAGCAAGACCATTTCAAACATATGCTGTACAAAAGTCAAAATAAAAATAAAACATTAATACAGTCACCATAAGTGATATGAAGCAAACATCAAAACGTTTAACTAGAATGGTAAAAGGGATAATCTTAAGATATTTTTACATTCTTATAAAAGGAAAAGTATGTACAACATTATAAATTTATATTGATAGAAAAAATAGAAATGGTATTAATCATAATTTCTAATTTTTCTAATTTAATTTTTTGTATTGTTGACATGATATTCAACACGATTCCATATAATAAATATAATTTTATAATTTGATTACAAAATATATAATGAAAGAATAAACACATATTTTTCTTTTTTTTCGTTTTATCACATTTGGTTTAAATGACAATTTTTTCCATATAAACAGCATGATCTTACATATCAACCTCCCTTCCCTTATTACAAGTACAAAGCTTAAAATTATCATTACAAGATAATACAAGAAACTCACAGTACACAATGATGTTTTGTGTGACTTCCTTCTCTAGCTTTTTCCCATGAGCTTCACCAGTCACAGTACATTTGTATGTACCATTAGCACTTCTTGTAATGTTGCTGAACTTTAAAGTAGGTGTGTTAGCAACAACCACACCATTGCTATTTGTCCAACTGTACTTGAGTGTGAGTCCTGTATAATAACTTGCAGTTGTGCAATTGAGTACAATGTTATTTCCTTCATTTACAGGTGTGTTTGTTCCTTCCAAAAATGTTATGGTTGGTTGGTCAAGGTCTAGTGAACAAATACAACGTTATAATTAAAGTAAAAACACTATTTTTTTAACAATAACTGAAATAAACCATACATAATGATGAGTAACTAAAATCTCAAACGTAATTAATGAAGATGTTTGCAGGTTCACAACTATCAGAGTTGTTACACTTTTGTCTAGGTTACTTTTATAACCCACTTGACCTTGAATAATTTTGTTATATAAATTGAAGTATACATACCTCATTTTTACGCTGAGCCTGTGCACTGATAAAGGTGCAATCAGACAATACAGAAACAATAACGATTTATGTTTTCCCATTATTATCTCCAACGAAAATAAATAATATCCCAATAAACAAACATTGGAAGAGATGGACAGGAAAAGAAAACAAATTATAAAGACAATCTCACAGAAAGCAAGACCATTTCAAACATATGCTGCACAAAAGTCAAAATAAAAATAAAACATTAATACAGTCACCATAAGTGATATGAAGCAAACATCAAAACGTTTAACTAGAATGGTAAAAGGGATAATCTTAAGATATTTTTACATTCTTATAAAAGGAAAAGTATGTACAACATTATAAATTTATATTGATAGAAAAAATAGAAATGGTATTAATCATAATTTCTAATTTTTCTAATTTAATTTTTTGTATTGTTGACATGATATTCAACACGATTCCATATAATAAATATAATTTTATAATTTGATTATAAAAGATATAATGAAAGAATAAACACATATTTTTCTTTTTTTTCGTTTTATCACATTTGGTTTAAATGACAATTTTTTCCATATAAACAGCATGATCTTACATATCAACCTCCCTTCCCTTATTACAAGTACAAAGCTTAAAATTATCATTACAAGATAATACAAGAAACTCACAGTACACAATGATGTTTTGTGTGACTTCCTTCTCTAGCTTTTTCCCATGAGCTTCACCAGTCACAGTACATTTGTATGTACCATTAGCACTTCTTGTAATGTTGCTGAACTTTAAAGTAGGTGTGTTAGCAACAACCACACCATTGCTATTTGTCCAACTGTACTAAAGTGTGAGTCCTGTATAATAACTTGAAGTTGTGCAGTTGAGTAATATGTTACCACCCTCTTTCACAGGTGTGTTTGTTCCATTTAAAAACTTAGTGGTTGGTTGGTCAAGGTCTAGTAAATGAATACAATAAAGAACCTTATGTTAAAGCAGGGTTTAATGAAACATGGGGTAAAATGAAACAGTGGGTATTATTTTCCATGGTCAAATCGCAGATCAAATAACTATATTTTCTACCTTTTTGGTAATGTTGGTGAACAATATATTTAAGAAAACTATTTTAATCTTCAAAAAGGTATTTTTCTCATTTTTTGGATAAAATAAAAAATAATAAACTGAAAAATTGAGTGATCGACCTATTATTGGTATCACTACATTTTAATGTCGTACATTTTGAAAGTGGACAGTCAGAGTTCGAATTAGCGAATCGTGAATCATTTTAATTATTTCGCGGAACATATTTTCGTTATTTTCATGTAAATCGTGCATCACTTTTTAATAACCTATGAGATCTTTTTACAAAAATTGTTTTATACATAAACTTCTGGTTAATTTTATTCGTTTATCTGTCTGTTTGTGTGTCACGCAAAACAGTAGATACAAAAAGTGAGGGGGTGGTTGGTCGGCAACGTAAGATCACACGAAAGGTTGAATGCGGCACAGGTCAAACTCACGAATATATCTGGAGAAACAATTATTTCGGATTTTTTTTGGAGTCTGTGACATTAGCGATGAGGTAAAGCAAACATTACAGGTAAACCAGAATCAGCTTGTAGCAAGTGATGAAGATAACAAAGCCAGTTACAAGACTGTTTTGAAATGGGAGAAGGAATTCCAAACAAAATTTGACTGTGATTTTAGTGGAAAAGATGTGGTAAGACTTCGTTGCACACTTTGCACAAATGGGAAAAATGTATTTGCTCTGTCACAAATTTTTCATATAATTACATCAGACCAGGGACAACATCTATCAAAAACAGACACTATCAAATCCCACTGTTTGTCGGAGCAACACAAAAGAGCTGCTGATCTTGAGGTTAAGAGCAAACTGGGAGCAATTTCGTATCTTGAGTCTGTATTAGAGAGCACACCTATAGGAAGGTCAATCAGAAATATGTGTGCTGAAGATAAAAATGCTTGTCGCGTTTTGTTCAATTCTACATATTACTTAGTAAAACAAGAGCGTCCACTTTCAGATTTTCCAAATCTTCTGAAACTACAAGAAAAGAACTCCAGGGATCAAACAACGTTATCGAAATGATGGAGCTGCTGGAAATTTTTTAGACATAATAGGCAAAGTTACGATAGATAGTTTAGAGAAGGACCTTGCCAACGCCCATTACTTTTGCTTGCTTAGTGATGGTAGCACCGATAGCAGCGTTATTGAGGCAGAACTTGTTTACTTACAATTTTTTTTAAATAAGGTGATTATTATTGAAAATACGGTAGTTAAATTTTCATGTCTTCACAGAAATCAAGTACAGTATAGGATGTACCTTTCTACAAGGAAATCCGTGCCCCAGGTCCCGGGCCTCTAGGGACATTTTAAAGGTAGAAAAAGTTGGGGTAGATATGTTTGTGAATGTGTAATTTGTAGTAGTTGGTCAATCTACTCGGAAAGTATTATACAATACACCAGTTCACAGTTTCAGATTTCAGTACACATTCAGTATTAAAAATGAGAAAAACAAATGAACAAATTAAGGGGGTAATGGCTTTAAAACTTTAAAATGGCCACAAATGCATTTTTTCATTTCATTGTTACGACATAACAAATTGTGACCACAACTGATGAAAACAAAACCAAATATCAAACCAAAAAGGGTACCATCATTATGGACATGATTTATAAAAAAAAGTGAAATACTTTTTCCTTAATGTAAATGACCAATTAAACCCTGGCATTTATTTACGAGGTCAATTTCTTGTTCAAGTATATATTACATTTCAATAAAACTAAGCATAGAAATAGAATCTAAGGTATCGAAATTATTTTTCAAAACATTAATTTAGAGTTTTTCTCTAATTTCAAATAAACACCCATGAGCATTTATTAATTTTGAAGTACGAAAGGTGTGGGTTTATTTAAGAGTGGGTGTTTAATCGGTTATTTACGGTATTTCCCCTAAAGTTCCCCACTCAAGCACCCACCTCCTATAAAGCACAAGCACTTGGCAGTAGTTAGTCACCACCAGAGCTAGAAAAACATTTCAATTAGCAAATATAAGTGTCAAGATGGTAAGAAGAGATAAATATAGACTACAATCATCAATAAATGAATGTAAAAGTGAATTTGAATGGAAATAATTTTACTTATGCATATCGATTTTTGCATCCCACATAATTACATCAAAACACTGCTGGCAGACACAGATACTCATGCAATGTTTTTCAGAACTGATTAACCAAATAAATACAAATTGAAATCAAAATAATAAAAATCATACATAATATGATGCAAAATTCAACCAACAGGAGCATCCAGATCAAAAAATATGAGATACCCTCTGGTGAACAAGCTTGTGTTGTATGTATTACACCTTAGCTATCATCCAGAGCTAGCTCAGAAAACATCTTATCGTCCCCCACCCCACATCACAAAGTGCACAATGTGTTGAAACAAATCAAAGTACCTACTACGTTTTCAATAAAGCCTTTCTTTTTCATTTTTCTTTTAACAAAACCTTCGGCTCGAAGTTTTCCAAACATTAAACAGAACTTTCACACCATATTTAAACACCATATTTATTTAAACCCCTTTTCGAGCGACTGGAGGCCCGACTGGAGCAGCTTCGACCAATCAAAGATCAAGAAACCGTTAAAGATGACCGACGTAAAATATAAACAAAAAATCGAAAGTGAAATTTAATTCAGCAATCACACGTTCGACAAACGTTTAAACGCATATATTCTGTTGGAGAATTTATTTCAAATCGACTTTCTTGGAATATTTTTGGCACTTTACAGTTCGAAAAGTAACAATACGAATTTTTTTCTGCATCCTGCCGTGAAAACATCGTCCACTTGCTTCAAGTCAGCAACAACTTTGATATTGTAAGTGAAAGGCGGAGTAGGAGTGAATTGGGGTCATACATCGTCATACAACAGTCAATCAGGTCGACCAAGCACGTTTACTCCCTTAGTATTCACTTACTTCAGAGGTATGACACGTGATTGCCCCACCTTCTTCAACCGCCTGGCTGAAAAAGTTGCAGAAAAAAGAAATGAAATCCTCTCGAAAGTTAAAAACTGGATCTGAATTTCAGTTTGTTGAGAAGCCAACTGCTATGTCTTCGTGGATCAAGGTCATCGAAGAAATTATTCACTGAGCAGGACGACATCAATTTGATCACCACTGAATGTCGGTTAAAATGGTAAAACAAAAAGAAAATTTTGTATGATGTGATTGGGAAGTAATTGTTTGTATTTATCTTAATCTGGCTGCTCCGCCAAAGAGGAAGATTAATTTGATAAAAAATAAAAAATAATCAAAGACTGAATTGATGGGTAAGGCGTGTAAAAACGGGCGAAAAGAATACCGATTTTTATAAAGGCGCTTAGAACTGCGACATTACAGACAGACTTTGACTGACAGACAGACACGGGGAAATGAAATATCAATTGCCTCGCGGCGCTGATCAACAACAATGTAATTTTAAAGTGAGTTATTATATTTCCCAAACTGTGAACTTGTGTATTAAACTTAGAGGCTGATATTTCGGTATGGGTTATAAATTCGTTCCTATCAACGGTATTGAGCTTATTCCTATTTACGTGGTGACACCGAATGGAATTTCAGAGTTTCGTCTGAGTCCTATCTTTAGCATACCATAGCATACTTTAACATTGTTTTCAATATGACGATGATAGAGAGTCGATATAAGAAAGGGGTTGATACCTAGATAATTTTAAAAATATTCTATAATACACGTTTTTTTATAAGAAACCTAGTCTAGTTCTATTCCTATAGTCAAAGGCCTAGTTCTATTAGTTTCTTATGGTGTTGCTTAATCTAAACCCAGATAAAAATAAAATCAAGGGATGGTTTGGTTTATGTTTTTCCTTTTATTTACTCTTCTAAAATGATGTCTGCACTGTTAAGATCAGCTTCTTATTTGTCAGTAGCCTTCCCCTTTATAATTAATTTTGTCAATAACTTTATAAATAATTTTGTCACTTCCCGTTTTAGTCGTTCATTACCTGCCTATTCGCTTATATTTTATGCGCTTTCCTCATCCCATCATGGCGTTTTCCAAAACAACCGACCGGCAACCGACTACCGACCAACCGACCAGAAAAAACTGACCACCGACCAATCGACCACCTGACCATTAAAGGAGCGATGCGTTCAAATATTTTTTTTGAAAAAATTTATAGAAATTTAATGTGCGCAAAGATACAGAGTCGATTGTTTTATCCGTATTTTTTAAAACAATATCAAATTTTGTAAAGTTAAAAACGAATAACATAGATACACTGTTCTCTTCGCTAAAAAAAACACCATCAAGTCATTTCTTATATTTCTTTGTCTATAAACAATAGAAACTGAGTTGTTAGTCAGAGAGCATTCTTGCTATGCACATCAACTGAGGCGTAATTTTTGGACAACAAATGTGACTGGTTAAAAAGTTAGCATTCTCAATGTCGTTTTGATCACATGACTAAACATTTTCGGTAAGAAAACTATAACGGTTTCACACCAACATTTTTCATAAGTAAATAAAAAATTATACAAAAAAGTGTTAA
Source organism: Turritopsis rubra (assembly GCA_039566895.2). Taxonomy (NCBI): domain Eukaryota; kingdom Metazoa; phylum Cnidaria; class Hydrozoa; order Anthoathecata; family Oceaniidae; genus Turritopsis; species Turritopsis rubra. Next base: position 13,336,543 of record CM077618.1, on the reverse strand, counting down.
TAATCTCGTTAGGAAAACTAAAACTTTCAAATTTCAATAGTATTTTCTCGTTAAACTTGTAGTTCTAACGTCAAAAGATTACAAATCTTTATTTAACATTATTTTCAATCAAGCGCCCTCCATCGCTTCTCTTTGTGTGAAACTGTAGAAATCAAAGAGAACCCACGGGGTGGAGGATAGCACATGTATTGCAAAACAATCAGGTGCGCAAAAGATTGAATGAAACATAGGACACATGTTTTTGAGCCAATGTCTCTCTTCCTTAGAGCCATCGAACAAAACTATTTATTTTGTTATTTACTAAAAAGTGATCGTTTTGTACGTTGTTACTTGGTCATGCAGAATTCCCTTGCATTTGCATATCTTATGGGACTACTTGACAAAAAATTGATGGTCTCGAATAATGTTGCATTTAATGGATTAAAATGAAATTTATTTCGTTTTTTCATAAAGCCCAATTAGTCCGGCACATGCCTTTATTTATTTTTAAAATTGACCGCGTCGCACCTTTAATGGTCGGTGGTCGGTTGGTCGGTGGTCGTTTTTTTCTGGTCGGTGGTCGGTTGTTTTGGAAAACGCCATCCCATCATACGTCTAGAACTGTAGACTTTTCCCAGCTTAAAAAATCATCAATTTTAAAATGTTCCTTCTGACTTGTCTGGGAATAATGCTCTGTACTCGTCAAGCTTATTGTACCAAGTGCTACTGGCAAAAAAGTTTCTTAATCAAAACCATACTTTTTCTCTAGTTTTAAAAGTTTCTTAATTTTCAAGCTACCTACTAGTAGGTTTCTTATAAAGCAGTTTTCATATAAAAACGTGTATAGAAGGGAAATTATATCACAGTTTCTTATCCACCGTCTGCAAATGTCCCCGTGTAAAAAAAATCATTATTTCAAAACTTTTCATTATTAAACAGTAAACTGGTTGAAGTATACTTTTAATCTTAACACTAATGATTCTGCAGATGGTTTTCACTGTTTTCAAGACAGGTGAACCTTCGAAATGTTAGGGAGCATTTGAAATCACGTCTTGACGAGTAATACGAAGCCGATCGTCCTTACCCGTTCTCTCTGGTACTCCACTACATCGAAAAAGCCAGAAGCCGTTGATGAACCAAATAAAGCCACCATTCGGATAAAAGAGAACGACAAAATCATTGACAGTGGTATATAAATATTTATTTTGTTATTAATGTTCTGTATTTTGTAATTAATGGGGTATTGTTTTTCTGGTCAGAGAAAAAAGACACTGATACCAGGTCCTGTGACAAGTGAGTATCCTTAGTTATGTTTCCATGACAATTTCTCCTCGCTATAACTTTACGGTGAAAAGTTTTATAAAGACGTTTAAAAGAACAAAGCATAAGCTGACTCTATCCTCACTTACTAAGACAAAATTTAAGTTTAGAAGTTTTTAACCTGTGTAAATTCTTTTAATAGTAATATATATTTTTTAGTAATAATATGAATCCAACATAAATGATGGTTGATCAAAAAGCAAAAGAACCTTTCAATGAAAGGTGTGGCTTCTGAAATATTAGCGTAGGTATTACAAGACAATTGTCCTGGTGCTATGAAAAATCATAAGAAAAAGGAACATTTATGAAGAGGAAAGATCTTTTGAAATCTTTACAATAGAGAATGGCTAAACAGAACGTGAATATCATTCTCAGAAACATGTATAAAAGGTTGATGATGTTTCTCACATTTGTTTATACAACTTTACACATTTAAATGATTGAAATATTAGGCATCCAATCAATCACACTTTGTTATTCCTTCCATAAATATACGGTATTATTTTACATCAAAATTATCCTCTTTCAAGAAAATGGCCCTATTGAAAAAACTATATTCATTACGCCTGATTTGAAAATATTTTTATGAAGTTTATGAAACATCAATATAATTATCGCAATGGTAATGTCGTTAAAAATAAAGGGTTTGTATCATTCGTATTAATTGCACTGCAAAAAATCATTTCCCCTTGCAGATATATAATCAATTCTTTCATGGGTTCTTCTGTCGAATATTTTGATTTTGTTAAATGGAAGATCTGCTTGGTTTAACTGGGTTAAAATATAAAAGAAAAGAAAACAATTATTTAGCTTATAATTTCCTTATTGTCTTTAAATATAAATATCTATTCTAAAGGGAAAGGAGAGGGGAAGGGTCAATTTGAATTCAAGTCATGGATATTATCTTTCTTATTTGCATGTTTTGTGGATTTTATCCCTAATAAAAGAGTTGGTATGCAAAAGGGGTATCCATGACACGTTTTGAAAGCAACTCCGTGCAAGGCCTAACTTTGTTATTCTCCGTGTAATGTTATTTTGAAATATTTGTCCAAATTTAGACTGACACGTCATTGAGAACCATTGCATTGAATAATTAAAGAGTGACTTTTAATGTATTAATTAATATCAACTTCTGAATAATGTTGATGCAATTCTTTATATTAATGCAATTCTTTATATTACATTTCTTAGCCCAACCTTGAGGGTTCAACTTGAGAAGAAAGAGATTCGAATTTTAAAAATCATGAGAAGAACATTTAATTTATAAAAACATTTGATTATGTTATAAACAAAGATTGACAAGTTGATTTCAACTCATGTGGGAAATATATTTTCTCGTTGTATCAAATCTTTTATACAAATTCTGTATAACATATTGGAAGCAATTGAGTCAATAGGAATATAAACAATCAAAAGTAAAACTTGTAAAATTTGTAAAACTTTTTTCCTTGATTTTAATCTTTGATCGAAATATTATCAACACAAAATATGAAAGTTTCTTTAATTTTCAAACGCTAATCTGATTCTCGAAATGTATTGCAAGTTTCATTTGTAGCGATGACTTTTACATTATCTCATTTCTACATTCCTCTCTCTATTATTGTTTGGTCTAACTTACCTTGGAACATTTTCTTGCTCGCTGCTTTTTATGATTAATCATATTGGGCCACCGTATCTACCATTTTGAGCGACAGACAGACAAACAGACAAATAAATATATGCACTTACAGTAAACGTTGAGTGTACTGCTTGCAACATTGCTGACTTTATTGTTCCCTGACACAGCCTTGCATGAATAATTATTTGAATTCGAAGAACGTTTCACATCAATAATATCATAACTGACTCCAGTGACAGCATTATCTTTTTCCCCATTGATCATCCATTCCACATTGACAGTTTCCTGACCAGCAACAACACATGTTATGGTTTGATCCTCACCTTCCTTCATTGGATTGACATTTAGTGAAACCTTTAGCTTCACTATAAACAGAAATAATATCAGCATTTTACTATGGATGTGAATTTATCCATCCCCACCTAGTACTTAATGCCATAAATCCTCTAATGAAGGCTCCCTCCTCTTTTTAATGTTTAAATATTTTATAAAGACCTCTCTGTTTTAAATTCTCCCTTCTAATAAATGCCCTCACGTAAAGGGGGGATTTATTATAAATACCCTCAGCTGAAGGGGACTTTTATTAGAAACTTATTGAAGAAGTACCGAATAACAGTAATGTTCTAATAAACGCGTTCTTCTGCCTTGATTGGAAATAATAAACCACCTCTGCTATTTCGCGATTGGAAAAAGCTGTTGCTTTTTTTAAGAATTGGTGCCAAATGTTTATTTGGTATAAGGTACTCTTAAAACATCTTTTAGCCCTGACGATGCTTTTATAGCGAAACGATTCTGCTTATTTTTAAATTCTTGTGTTTTTATTTACTTTTTACGCTAACTTATGGCAAATACTACTAATACTCTATAATCATTGTTGTAAGCTGTAATTTTCTCCATAGAATCATGTGATTCTTTGCAAACATGTTTTGATCGATGCTGCACTTTAGCAGTAACACAGAGACAACGTAACAAATAAAAGACTTCATCATCTGAATTTTATGGTTGTCTTTTCCTGAGCTAAACCTTCACCTGACTGCGGTCTAGTCAGATCAATGGTTTGTTCTGCAAAAATTTTACCTCAAAATAGAAACTGACTTAAAGAATAATATAATAATACTTTCCAGAAGTTGGACAAATAAACACGGGTTAGCAAAAATTTTAATACTTCATTATTCTCTACTGCAAAAACACAATGCAAACAGTAAAAAGTTCAATTAACAAAACTGAACATGAGGGCTGATGGTTTTATTAAATTACTTTTCGCAAACTACTTTTAAATCTTTAAAAGCGTGGTGCTGCTAATAGTTCTGATAAAACTTAAATCACCCTTCAGACAGAGTGTTTGTTAGAATTGAATTATAATGTGATACGAATTTGGAAAGTTAGTTACAGCAAACATAAATCCCAGAAGTGTTTAACATGAATAAACACCAACCTTATTTTGTCTTAAAAATCAACCTTCACAGCTATACAAAGTGTTCCTATAGTGCGTGCATCTTATCAAAGAATGTCACACAGATAACTTCGATTTATTTAAACCTTTTGGAGTTCACAGAAAGTAAGTAAAGTGGCCTTAAACAAAGTCCATTGGGACAATCCTTTATTTCATTCGGACACCATATGCACTACCTAACATCCCTTAAGATAAAAGTCTTAAATAGTACTAAAAGTCGATTCATTCTAAACCTTAATAATTAAAAACATCTACCTACGTTCAAGATTATATAGATCTGACGTCTTTTCAATGTTATTTATCTTCACTGTGCAAGTGTAAGAACCATCATCAGTTGTCTGCAAATTTGTAAAGTGGTAATCCACCTCACTTTGATATGATGTTAAATCAGTTTGATCTTTACTGAATTTGTACTGAATTGGTGACAATATAGACGAAACAGAACATCTCAGATTACTTTGGCTACCTGAATCCAGTAAGCCCATAGATTCTAAGTTTGGTTTGGGAAACAGATCTAAAATAAAACAGATGATCAATGAAGTCAAACATCAACATTTCACATTTGATAACCTTACTACTCACCTTGTACTGTAACTTCAATAGATGAAGATTCTTGAAGTGATCCAGCCTTAGCTGTACAATTGTAGCTTCCAGTATTATTTTTAAAAATGGGGTTGAAGGAATATATAGAAGAAGCTGTAGACTGCAACTGATTTCCATCTTTGACGAATGTGTAAGTTACGGCATTTAAATTTGTATCCTCACTGCAAGTGAGCTTCACAGAATCACCTTCTTTTGGAGTTGTTCGATCCAGTGCCAGTCTCACATTTTCTATATCTTATATAGAATACAAGAGATAAATTTATTTTTATCGATATTTTCGTGAAATAAATAAATGAATTTAAAGACTCACAGTTGACTGTTATTCGTATTGTGTCTGATAATGTTGTCTGGCTTCCATTAATTCGACAATTATAATGACCAGAATCAGATCGACCAACCATTTTATTGAGTGTTTGATTGTTTTCATTAACTAATTTAACTGAAGATCCACCAACTGGTTGGAAAAACCATTCATACTGAGTCGCATTGTCAGGATTGCATTTCAACTGGAGTTTCTGTTCACTGTCCAATGTATGGGATCCTAAGTTTTCAACAGCAGCTTTACCTAAAGAGATCAAGCATTTTTGAGTTAAACAGTAGAATGAGCATAGAATTGCAAAGAAACTTTTTTTTGATCTCTTTTATATTCATATGTATATTATTTACCTGAACATGGGTTGAAGTGTAGTAATAAGATCAACATGAAAATCCATTCCATTCTGTGTTGGACGTTATATTTTATTGATTAAGCTGTTTCTTTCAATCAAAATATTCTTCATTCTAAACAAAGGTGAACTGTGAGATAACACAATGTGGAAAATTCGCATGTGTGTGTAAGAAATACACAGTTTACTAATCACTTATTCAGGAATCAACGCACATAAGATTAGTGAGAATATGGAATATGGATCGTATTATATTTTCTGAAAAGAGAAGTAACGGGCCAGTGAAAAACCATAATTAAAATAAAAAATAAAAAAATAAAATAGGAAATGTTACATCGATAGTTTTTCTAACTTAAGTTTTGGGACTATCAAAATCAAAGATAAACGATTTCTTAATATAGCTGTTAAAAATGAAAATGATAATGTACGTTTTGCTGACCGATACTTTACTTTGTGGTAAATCAACGTAATCTAGCTCAGACACTTTCACTTTCGCTTTCAACTAAGAAAATACAACAACAAGAAAACTGTGATCAACAAATCGATTTTGAATATATTTCTGATGTAAATACAATTAAAATCATGCAGTGTTCATTCCCAACATGATGAAGAATAATCAGGAATAATTTAAAGTTTATTTAATTTGTTTACATGATCATGGGAGACTGTTCCATAAAATAGGCCACATACAGTAATCGCCTCGGTTCCAGTCTTAATAAATACAGTGAAATCTCTATGAAGTGGACATGTAATGTCGTGTAATGGACGCATACTCCATGTAAGGATGGTTTGATTTACAGTCAAATTCTCGTGCATCTCAGACACATTTTTTGTGCACCAAATTATGCCCGCTTTATAGCGAATAATTACAGATAAATTAACTTTGTAAAATATTTTTTTTAAGTTTATGACGCAAATCATTAAGCTTTAAAACGAGGGAAATACACTCTATGGAACCGTCAATTGGGAATGAATTTACAAATCCCTAAAACTAAAAATTCAGTAAAATTGGCCTGGTTATAATGCATGAAACTGTTAAATCGAAAGTACTGTTTCAAGGGAATTGGCAGGGGCATTGCCATAAGCGAAGTTTACATTATTCGATTAATTGAACAGATTTTGTTTCCTACGACAAATCGTATTGTAAATTCTTTGTTAATTTGAAGTAAACTTTTAAGATAGGTTCAATTAATTTTAATAATGTAAACTCCACTTTACTCAAAAAACAAAACAAAAACATTTTACCTTGGCTGGTACTTCTTACATTCTTTTACATAATATTTTTGCGACTACCTTCTTGCTTACTTTCGAAGTTCATTTGAAAATAACAGAAAAGAAAGCTCATTTTATATTGGATGGAACTATCATTTTGTCAGGCGACGGTGTTTTCAAAACAATTTTTTTTGGTTATCGATTTCCTTTTTATTGGTTGGGCCTAATTCTTGTTTATGTATAGTTGCATATTATTTAAAGAAAGAGGGAAGTCTTGTACATGAACGCAAGAAGGAAACAAAATGTCTTCTTTTGGAAAGCGGACACCTTTTAAATCAAGGAACTGCATCTCAATTAAAGATTTTCCTTTAAATTTGCGGATGTACTCTTTGAACTTCATGTTTTGGTCTGATAAAGCCGGCAATAATCGAGATATCTCGAGCTGTTCCGCCAATAATCGAGATATTTCGAGCTGTTCCGCCAATAAGTAAAGCTAGTCCTCTCTTGTTTTGCGCCCGTTGATTTGTTTCTAGTGCACATTTTCATTGTAATTCGAAGTACTTTCGGAATTAGGTTCAAGTTTTGCCAGAAATGCACTTTTTGACCACAAAATACAAAGTAACATACGCCACATACGCGCAGAAATCGAGTAAAAGAAAGAAAAAGAAAATAATTAAAACTGGTGGTAGGCCAGTGGGCAAAATCTTCAAAAAGTCTTTGTGGAGGAGTGTTTTTTTACTGAAACAGGAGGCGATATTGCTTGTCATTCTTATAGAAAAACTCCTCTTAGACTTTTTGAAGATTTTGCCCACTGGAAGGTAACACAGGTTTTTATCCATCACCATGGAAATCTTATTAATTTTCCGGGTCCTGTGTGTGTTCACTATAAGCGTGGTTCCTATTTAATTTGTTCCAAGATCAAGCGATGAAGTGACAAGATGCAAGTGAAATTTCATATAATGAGAATGGAGATGAAAATTTATGTCTTCATGAAATCTATATTTTGATACAAATTATGACAGTTCTTTTAACTACTAGTGGACGGCTTTTATTTTAGGAAATTCAGGTAAAGCAGTTCTTCATGTCCTTGTTTTAGTTTCGTCTGTTTTGATCTAGCTAAGCATTGCGGCTTTTAATAATGATTTTTATCTGATGTATATGTTACCTCTTTCGACAAAAATTGTTTTAAAAAAAATGTTCGCGGGAATGTCATTCCGTAAATTTTGATAAATAAACTTTTCTGGGAGATTCAATTTAGCGAAATTCAACACAAATTCGTGAAAATTTCTTACGTTAAGGTAATACTTACCTGTATGTGTCAATTAAAAGAACTGAAAGGGGACATAAAAGAAAGGCTTCTTCGTTTTAAATAGGGAACATTTTTGTGAAAAAGATGAGTCTGGCATTACATGTTTGTCTGTGCAAGTTTGACCTCGGACATTCAAAAATAACGCCAATAAAAACTGGCGTAAAAGTGGCCGGCGTAAAAAGAGCCAATAAGGTACTTCCAGCAGCTAGGAGTAATGAAAGTGGATTAATATAATATTCAGCGAAAGTGAAAGTGAAAGTGAAAGTGAAACTTTTACTAGTTAGTTACTACGGATTTCTAAAATAGAAAGTCACGTGATCTCATCGGCTCCTTTTCAATGGCGAGTTTTCTTTGAGTGAGGCTATTGTATATTACCATTGTGGAGGGTTTTGAGGTTTTTATTTGAGGATTGCGTCTATTTGAGAGAATGCCGTCGTCACTAATTTACGTCCCGTACGTCATTAATTTCAAACAACTTTTTTTAGGTCCCTAGAGCGCATTTCATTCCCTATCTCGAACTTTTTCAGAAAATTCAGTTCGCAGAGACCATCTGAAATTACGTTTGTCGTTCAGGAGAAACGTTTCACCTGTATTTTTCCAATGTTTTTGAGAATGTTTTGTTCTGTGATCAGTGGCGTTTGGAAAGCAGCTAGAGTGAATGCCGAAAAGAATATCGCTCTCTCACTCTCTCCTGCTGCACCCCATAACTTTAGAAACCATTCCGCAATGGCAAGATCACCTCAAAATTTATCTCGAACTTTTTTCTCTGTGGGTTGAGTTCAAGATAGCGGAAGTCAAGTGAAATTTCAAATGAAGAAATTCTCTGGATTTTAACAAATAGGTTTATTCGAACACCACTCGATGACAATAATATTAACATCACATAAACTGCTATAATTACAAAATTTGAAGACACTAAGCACAAGTCCTGTTTTTCAAGAAGCTTGTAAGGAGAATTCCGCTTGATAAATATTTCAGTTCATATCTAATACATTTTTTACAGTTTTCTATGCAAACTTTGCATCAATCATTTGTGTGAGACCAAATTCTTTCACGACTTTGATCGGTACAAACCTCTTCATAATAATTACGTCACAACATCAATTACCTCGTTTTCGTCCTGAATACTAATGACGCTTGGGTCGTTTAGAGAAAAGAGAAAAGATACCTCAAAGCAAAATGTTTCACGATATTCTTTATTTACGTTTAAGCCGGGGCGCTCATATAATTTTTGACCCTTCAGAAGGGGCGCGGGCGCTCCTTCGAGGAGAGGTGGTAGCGCTATTTACGGCGGGGGCGCTCCTTCAGATAATAACGGTAAGCACGTAGTACTTATTAAGATGATAAACGATGTTGTGACCTAATTTACGAAAAAGGTCTACGGAAAGTTATTAAAACAGAAAGGGAAACAAGTCAAACTATTGGACCACTATCATATTATCCTGGCTGAAATGATACAAAGCTTGATACCGATCATATCATGCCTAAATTATTGGATTCAATTGAACATCGTTGTTTCGAATTGAGTAACAGACCAAGGATCAAACTGTCTTTTCAATGATTCCATATAATCCATATTATTATGTATAATTATTATTTATTATCAAATATTATTATGGTCAACAATTCGAGAACTAAGCTAAAAATCGTATACTCATTTTTGATTGAAAGTCGGTTTTCTCCATCGCCTACGATAAGAAAAAATTAAAAAAACATTTTACTTTCAAGTCAATGTACTATTATGCTTGAAAGATGCTAAAGCAGCTGGGATGGAGTGCCTTATAAAAAAACGTATGTCTGTCCGTTTTTTAATCACTCTCTCCCTTGAATAAAAGCTTACTATTTTGAAAGCTTTAATAAGGACTTGTATCAGCAGAGGAGAATTCTTATAGATGAATCCGTTGTTTACAATTGCTTATATGCCAATTTCGCACCATCAAATCTTTGGTACTGACCCTTCGGAGATTTTCCTATTTTGAATTCTTTATTACAAACTAAATGCCCGCATTACTACTAATGGCACGATTAAGTATCTCGGTATTATCGAAAACCTTGTAATGGCTGACAACTTTAATCGATCCTACAAACTTGCCAGCTCACGACTCAGATTGTTAGAGCGAATAAAACGATATTTTAAACGATATCTAAAAGTGTATATGGTCATTCCACTACTGACCTACAGCTGTCCTACACACTCCGTTTACAAACACACAGATTGCAAGTTTCGAATCACTGGATAGGCGAGCAAAAAATATATATTACCTATTGGAGTGGTTTAGTAATCAAGTGGTTGAGTAGTGGTCCTAGTCTTCATTACTTCAAAAAACACGTTGAAAACATTGAAACTGCGTCGTTACTGCAACGTGGAAAAGGCGTCGAGATTCAGTCTATTTCGACGTCGTGACGTGTTTTCAACTATATATCGATTCTACGTTGTGTGCCAGCTGGGAAGAGATTTAAAATAAATACAAATGCCAAGACGTCCATGATTTCCCTGAAATTTCCAAGAAATATCTAAGCTTTCTTTTTTACTCATATCAGCTGATCTATAATTAAAAACCGAATTAAATTGAAAGGAATAGATGAGAGAAAGTGGCAAAAGTGACGAGTACTTTACCTGAAAATGTTTTTCTAAGTAACGACCTAACAGAAAGTTTAAAATAAATACAAAGTCATGAATACTATCAATGCTATAATCATTATCCTATTAACTAGAAAATTGTCAAAAAGTTCATTTAATGTGCATTAATTAGAAATCGACCACAAAAAGCTTCGTAGAATGACGACAATGCAGATTAAATTCTACAAAATAAAACAATAATATGTTTATATCTTTTTTAATAAAACTCTGCTGTCGAAACTATCGCTTGAAGTTTCGCCTCCTCCTCGTGAATAAGAAAAATATGTTTGTAAAAAGAAAGTATGGTGCGTATTTTCATTTCCATTTTTCTCACAGACTCTTCAAAACTTTGCAAAATTTCATCTTTTTTTGTTTTGTTTTTAAATTTACTGGTTTTGTTTACATTTCTCTTTCTTTGGTTGTTTTGATTACTTTCACACAGGACAGTAGTTACAAAGAAACGCTTCCTTAAGCAGCCACTTTCTTACAGTTTAGATTTGCTTGCTGTCGTACTAAAACCTGTCAACGGTGGCATATCAAGAATGAAGACAAATGCCGTGATGTGACGGGCGTGATGTTGTCAGAAAACTAAATAGGGAAAGAGGTGCTTCTAAGTTCGATGAAAGTTGACGCAATACAGACGTCTTTTATTCGGCTTTGCCTTGTTTGTTCTGTTGTATCGATTACACCTGAAAACAAGAAACCAACATGTGTAATTGGTGTTGGTCAGGCCATTTATTTGGAAATTTCTTTGAACAAGACATATGATCCAAAAACTGTTGTCATTCAGAAAAGTCTGTTAGATATGAATGAATATTTCAATGGGACCAATTGCTACCATTACAACACATCAAGAGGTTATGTTAAGGGGTGCAGACTGTGGTCAATTAACAGTCCGGTGATTAACAATCGATACATCTTACGTGCTATTATAAATAATGGTCACGTGGTTTGGTCTTATGACACGTACTGTCCAATTGAACAGTTATACTACTGTGAGGAGTCTGGAGACCATTCTCTGAAAGGAATTAACGTTTACAGTAAGTCCTCAAATAGCCTGGTGATTCAATACCTAAACCAAGAAAGGCTAAAGGTAAAGTTCTTGTATCAACATCAAGCAGTTCTGTTCGAGAATAGTCACATGGTAAAGCAAAGCGAAGTCGAGAGGACGGATTTGTGCGAAAATAAATGTTCGCTCAAATTTGTAGATTTGAAGGCGTGTACAAAATACTTGATCATGATTAAAACAAAGTTTTTCGATTACCAAACTTTCATCCCCAAAATATATAATATAACAGGGAAAACGGATTGCCTTCCGACTGCCCCAGTAAATGTCGTATTATCCAACATTCAGATCATAGCCATTAGCGTAACAATAACAATCGCTGCATTTTTACTATTTTCATGCTTCCTTTACGTGAAACGAAAGCATCCCGAGATCGCCACAAACCCTAACGATGATGACGAGAATTTGGATGACAGATCACCTATTCTGCCGAGAAATCCACATGATTATGCTGAAGTTTCAACAGACATGCAACTGTACGACAGAATAGAAGCTAGTTCTTAGCGTAAGAGTTCACTAAAGGAAAGTTTTGTATAGTGTCAACTATATTCACACAGTGCAGTTCCCAATCACGGCAAAGGTTACGGAGCGAGTGGAAATTGAATTGAATCTAATTCAGAGTAGACGAGGGAGCGCAGTACGTTTAATTGGAACTGAATCCTGTGAACCAATGGAATGTGTTCGAATTCATGCAGATTCAACTTTTATATATACTTACTATATATACTATATATATACTATATATAATACTTTGCATATTTGTTTGTTTATATGTTTATAATATTTGTATATTTCTATAGTTGTTTCGAAGTTTATTTAAAATTCATCAAGTGGCGACTGGAATGCAGGCTCAGGGCATACAGATTAGGTACTGGGGTTGTCATGATGACGTTAGTATTATATACGGCCAGATTCTTTAAGTTTTAAGCCTTAAAACTTGGTATGCAGGGAAAGGGGCTTCATAGAAATTGAGGGGACGTCATGATGACGTGAAAGCTCACACTTAAAAAGGTCATTTCCTGTAGGTGTTAGGCGTAGTAAACAAACATCATAGAAATCGCTCCTCGCGGACTAAATGCGGTACTGGTGATGTCATGATGACGTCTAAGTTCATATTTTAAAAAAACTTGAAACTAAAGATGCAAGTAAATACCTTCATAGAAACTGTTGCACTTTAGAGCAAATTCTGTACTGGAACATCAACATAAGTCGATCTCAATCTATATAATAATACCAATTGTTCAATAGACAAACGTGTCAACGGTTTCCGTATCTGTAAAATAAAAAACCCAATATTTTTTATATATGTAAATACATTTTTTTTTTTTTTTTTAATTTATATTCCGTATCTGTATGCGTATTAGTATGGGGGGAAACCACTGCATTGTGTCAAATGTTTACATTTCTCATATTACAAAAGAAAAAGAAAGATAGTGAAGAACGTATGATAAAGTTAGATAAGTTGAAAGTCGTTTAAAATAACTTTATCAGTATGTAAAAGACATAGACATATAAGAAAAGGTATAATCATATTTTTGTTCTTGTTTTATTATTAAGGTTAGTCTCCATGATACAAGTTATTTTTCTAAATAATGCCCGGGTGGCAACGTACTGAGAAATGAATCGGTAAAAATGTTTTACCTGGGCAGCTAGTTAGTCTTAATAGACTATCCATCCTCTCTTATGGTCTCATTTCATGACTACACTGGAGAGTTGGTATTTTAAGCGTTTATGTATATATATATTCATTTTGTCTCCACATTGTACATTATTGACTATAAATAAAGAATACAAATACAAAAGCAACATATAGGCCACATTTGAGACGTGTTTGCTACTTAAAGTTTAATTCCATTGTCCCATTCTATGATGTTGGATGTTTAATCACACATGGTCGAATAAACAATGTGTACAATATTATATAATAGTTGCAGCTGTGTCAAATGACACAAATTTAAACAAACACCTACTCTCAACTTCTGAACATTCCATTAAAAAAGCCACATTGTTTTTCGAAATATGCTTTAAAACGTTGCTTTTGAGATCAGAAAGACATTGGGAACATTGTATAAACAGAACTTCGGGGAAGGTCTATTAATATGAGAAATTTTAATCGTCAAGTAAACAATTGTCGTTCTAAAATGAAATGTTTTCCCGTAGCAATCTCCAAAACCTAAATTGCTATAGTAATCCCACATTAATGGAAACAAGCCAAATAGTCAGGGTGGTATGAATAATTTATTATCCGACGAGCTAAGCAAGTCATCAAATAAATCCTAAGAATGTCAAGAGTTAAAATGTTGAAAAAGTTTGACACCTCCGAAAAATAGACCAAGATCCTCGATCAACCTCGATCCCAGGGCCCTCTTACATTCATATCGTACATATACGTAAAGAGAAAGAAAGCCCTGGTAGTTTGGGAATGTGCTTGCTTCTAAGAATGAGATATTTTAGAGGGCCGCTACTAATCTTGCGAGTTGAAGCGAGTTGAAGCGAGTTGAAGCGAGTTTCAAGATAAAGATAATGGAAAGTAATAAAAAATAAAACCACAAACATTTTAATGTATATCAAAAATAGATAAACAGCTAAAATTGGGATAGCCGCTTTATCTCTTTAAAAGATATTAATTTGGCTGTTTCTCATAAATCTACATAGAGAATTTGTTTTGATTTGGTAATTGGCAAGTTTTCTGTAATTTAATGAAGGAAGTTAAACGATATGGTTTTATTCACATTTTAAGGATAATGTTCATGTTTAACTTCCAGAATGGACAAAAAATGTGAAAAGGGGATATAAAGGGTTACAGGTGGTTAATACAAAAGAATCACCTGATAAAAATATGCCAAAAATACCATTCTCTGAAAATATACTCGTGCTTCCTTTACATTTGTCAGCCAGGTTTATAAATGTATGGCTGTTCGACATTCAATAAGTGTTGCAAATTATTTGCACTCATTAAAAAAGGCTCAAAACTTAATAAATCAAAATCCTGAAAATCTCACGGAAGAGCTTTCTTAAATCTCGCCAGACTACTTTGTCCTTTCAGAAACAAAACTTAATGTGCAGCGATGGTGTAGTGGATAGTACCTTCGAGTGCGACCGCTGAGACCCGTGTTCGAGTCCTAGTCAAGTCGGTATCTAGATACTTTACTCCAATTCGCTTTGAAAGCAGCGTATCAGCCCATTTGGAGCCATCGAAAAACTGCACACTGACCGTTCATTGGTCTTTGAGCAAGTTAGAGCAATGCTTAATGTAAAAATATGGTAAAAATATGGTTAAAAATAAGATAAATGAACATTACATTAATATTGTCAAAAAGGGCAGTCCTAAAAAGCCTGTTCGCTTAAATTATAATGATAATATAGAAATTACTGATGTAAACAAAACAACAAGGCGAATTCAAAAGGGCATCGCGAATTCGTTAAGCCACGTCAAATTCGAAAATCCATGATGAAATACTGATCTTGCATTGGGTATCATTGATGTGCACTTATTTAGAAATTTTTTATAAATCGACCAATCGCTCTCGCTATTATGTGTTTGTGTTTTTCGAAGGACCTGATCTTGTTATCATTAAAAACTCTTCTAAATTTAGATGTGTGATCACATGAGAAATGAGCCAGCATCATTTGTCAAGATCTGTCTTTGTCTATCTGCCGATATACATCTGCCGATTTCTTTGCAGCTAAACTTCTTGGTTAAAATCATCTGAAAAAACGAAGCATATGCGAGTCTTAAGGCGTGTTGACAGTTCTGGCGAATTGATGTCGCGAGAAAAATACGTGCACAGTTAAAAATTAAAATTTTTGTAGCCGCTGGTGAGCGGTGAAGAAGTGTTTCAAATGGGTTTTTATGCTTACGTAGACATTATTTCGTTCCTCTGTTGACGTGAACATCGTTCAAATTTGATACAAAATCCATTGTTTATAAAGTGCTGATGAGAGCATATTTCCGACCGAGTCCCAAAATGTCTGAATAAGAAATAAGCAAACTAAGAGTGCGTTTACATGGAGGCCGTACTGAACTCAAACCGGTTTGAGATTCCAACCGGTTTGAAATTAGCGTTCCGTTTACATGAGAAATTTCGATACGGTTTTGGCGAGTTTGTACTAGTTCCTAGTCTCTATTCCTTGCGACAAATCTATAATGGCGCCTTCAAGAAAGCATGTTCTTCGTAATTTGGTTTTTATGATAGCCCATCTGATAAGTTCCATTGGTGCAACTACAACTACTTATGTGCAAAATATTTTAAATTTACTACGTTTACGAAATCAACAACAAATGTGTTTGCAAAATTCGATTGATGATCAAATAAAACTGAGAAGAAATTTGAAAAAAGTTTCGCAAAGGTGAGTGATGATGTGGTTGTTTCTTATTATTGAAAATAATATAGAAATAACAATTTTTGAGTTTATTTATTAAATTATAAATCTTTTTATAGGCTTAATGTTAGAAAGAGGAAACACTGGGTGAACCCTGGTCGTACTGATATGTGGTGGCGGAATTTGTTGTCTGGACAGTTATTGGAAGAGGAATGGTGTAAAAATATTCGAATGGATTATGTAACTTTTATGAAACTTGTAGATTCGATCAGACTTATCATTGAGCCTAATAAAGAATCATTTCGTGTTGATACGATTTCAGCTGAAAAGAGGGTTGCAATGGTCCTATATTATTTAAAAGATCAAGGTTCATTACGTATGACCTGCAACACGTTTGGTGTGTCACTGGCTACATTGTCTTTGTCGCTACGTTCTGTTTGTTCTGCTATAAACATGATGTTAGGCTCAGAATTGATAAGGTTTCCTTCAACAACAGAAGAAATAAAGGAAGCTTGTTTACGTTTTGAAAATAAATTTAAGTTTCCCCAAGTTGTTGGCTGTGTGGATGGGACACATATACCAATTAAAAAACCTTCAGAAAATCCATACGACTACTTTTGTTATAAAATGAAATACTCCCTTAACTGCCAAGCTGTCTGCGATGAGAAAGGGTATTTCATTGATGTTGAAATAAAGTGGCCTGGCAGTGTCCATGATGCAAGAGGTTTTGCTAACAGTGTCATTTCAAAAAGGTTCGTGTCTGGCAGCTTCCCCATGTGTTTACAGGAATTGGTTCCTGGTTTGGCTCCTGTGCCACCACTCCTAATTGGTGATCCAGCATATCCACTGCTGCCAAATGTGATGAAGGAATTTGCCTCTTGCACATCGCCAAAAGAGGTGTGTTTCAACAATCATTTACGGCATGTTCGAAACCAGATCGAGTGTGCATTTGGTCGACTGAAAGGACGATAGAGGATCCTTAACAGATGTTTAGATGTAGAACTGGAGTTTGCCATCGAACTGATTTATTGTTGTTTTGTTCTGCATAATTTCTGTGAATTAAACAATGTGGATATTCACCATAATATAGTTCAAATGGAAATGTTAAATGAGGAGCGCTGCCAGAACTGTGAACATCACAACAGCTTGTACCGTTTGCAATCATACAATACACAACGTGGTAAAGCAGTACGTGATTCAGTTAAAGAATATTTATTTGATAGAGTACACAAAGATTGAACTACAATCTTTGATATATGCTTACATGTATCATGTATCTTTCATTTTGTGCTGTATGTTATTGTAACTAATTCTTTCTCCTGTAACTTTTGTTGAGAATGCCATGTATTGCTTTCCTTTGTTGACATCACGCCTTGTTTCTTATGTTTTATCAAGCAACCCCCATCTCCCACTATAGATATAATTTTATAACAAGAACCATATGGTGCAAAACTGTAGCGGCTTTTCAATAGTTTTGAACAATATATATATATACAAAATATATGTGAACAAAATAGATTTAAACTTATTTTCCTAAAATTCTCCATAAAGCCTTATTTGCCTAAACCTATGTTTACACTAGGCGGAATGCTATTGTTACCCGTGCATGATCTCAAATAAAGTTATTGGATTGGTTTGCGGAATATTACGCGACGGAAAATTTTGATCCTACTTTTCCGCGGAAAGCGGCATGTTCCGGTTAGTGTAAATACCCCTAACTATACGTTTAAAAAAGATCCTCAAGTGTAAATAAGGCTTAACCAAGAAACACCAGAAAATGTTTGCTGCAAATAAAAGAAATATACATACTGCCGTGAGCTGTAACCATGGATGCGTATTTTATATCAATATTTGATTTTTTAAGAAAATGTATGAGCCAAAAGAAAAAGATAAATTTCTTCGAAAAAAAACTATGTAAAGCGAAAAATCCATCAGAAATACCGAGTTTTAAAGTAATCTGCCATTTCGGCCGGAGTAGTCCAAGGGTGTTTTAATACGGTCTTCGCTTTCACTGCGGCCGTAATTATAATGATTTTGAAAAAATTATTCCCAGTCCTGGACAGTATAAGTATATGGTTAGGTTTGCAATTTGACACTGTAAGTGCAGTATACAGGCTTAAAGATAATTGGTTGCCAAGTTAAACTTAACGCCAACTTTGTACTGGGCGGAGTATTCGGCTTTGAACGTTATTGTTACTTGATCTCTTATTTGATTGGTTTGTGGAATGCATTCTGCAACGGAAAACGTGATCATACATTTCCGCTGTAATACTTTGTGTCAATTTCCTTGCACCTTTGGGAGAGTACATAAAAAATAACGAACTAGGTCAACACAAATATTTGTTTCTTCATAAATATACGAACATAAATAAATATGCAAATATATACAAACACAAAATATATATATATATATATATAAACTACATAAACATATAAATAAACTACAAAATCTATGGTTTTGATACTGGAGTATGAGGAGGTGAAAAAAATCCTGGAAACATTGGATACTGTGGCTGTTGCGACTGCATTAATGCATTGGCAATCATTCCTAATCCTTCCTTGATGCTGTTTCCAATAGAATTCATTAATTCATTCATGCTATAGCATTGTCTGTTTGCTTTATAGACTCTTTAAGCAACTCAGAATTTTGCTTTTTCAGTTCTAGTTCCTCCTTCCCCATTTCAAACAACATCATGTTTCTTTGATAGGATGACAACTTCTGTTTTAGGTGTTTTCGCTTGTTAGTGTCAACTATCTCATTGCCAACCGCTTCCTCATTTTCCTCACCATCGGTTTCCTCTCTCTGTTCGAGTGGTTCTTCCATAGATGTTATGGCAGCAGGTAAAGATGTGACTGCAGGACAGCCACCCCAAATATCTTGCAGCAGCTAGAAATTTTCTTTGACAAATCGACCAGAGCCAGATCTTCTTCCTTTGTCTACAGCTGTTTTGTACCCTCTTCTCAGCTCCCGTATTTTGTTTTTAACCCTGGTGTAGCCTTCTTTCTTTAGTTTTTCCAGATTTTCCACTTTAGTTTTGTAGAATTTGGCTTCAATTTTGCCCATCTGTGAAACATTTTTTACTGGGACATTTCCAGGTCCAAAATCTGACACAGGAAACATTGCAGCCATCATCTTTCTTAAATCTGTGTACATTGCAACCAAATCTGCCTCAAAATCTATTCCTTCAAATGTTTTCGAGGATTTGTACTCAGACAGATTCAACAATAATGTTTCCACCATTTCGTCTGTCCACTTCCAACGTTTGGTGCTTGTATTTGAACTGCTTTGCTCTGGTGTAGCTGCATGAGAAGTAGCGACTTCCTGATCCTGAGATGATGAAAGTTCATTACATAAATCCCTAACATTAATGGTGGATAATGTATTGCTGTTGACAGGCAAAGTACTACTAAAGTCTGTATTAAGGAGGGATTGTAATTCTATTTCATCGCATACATCATCGTCAGACTCCTCAACTGTCGCAATCTTCTTCATTGCTGCTGATACTGAATTGGCACTGAAATGAAAAAAACCAAAAATAATCAAATCTATAACTCATACTTTTTGATTGTCGTAGCTCAAGAAAGCTTATATAAATGATGACCCTACAAACAAATGCAGTTTGAGTAAAGGTCATAAACGTACGTGACTTGTGACATGTAAAGCTTGTTGAGTATTCGAGTAATAAAATGTTACCTCATTCCTAACCTTCTCTTTTTTGCAAATCTTTTTACAGCATCGAAATTTCTGTCAGAAGCGTCATGAGTTGCCATTTTCACAGTACGATTAAAGATGAAAAAATAATTAAAGACTATAGAGTTCGTTTACAGATAGCTAGTAGTAGTATTCTTGTTGTATGTTCGCGAGGATAGAAACGAAGCATGCTGTTTGCTACCATTATATCACGGCTCACAAGTCGCTATTGCGCATGGTCTGTCGCTTACAGCGCATGTCAAGTAGTTTTGGATATGACCGTGTCTGTTTACATGGAGTTTGAAAGACCGTATCGAAATTTCAAACCTATTTTGAGAATAGGTGACCAAAGTGACCAAAGGAATAGGAAAAGTTATTATTTCTTATCATTGATTCTTCGATAAGGTTAACTTCTTCAGTTTTCCTAGAACATTGATAAGTAATTAAAAAATAGTATTTAATTTCTAAAGAATAACGGTACACGACCATCTCTAAATTTTGCAATAGAAATGTTAACGAATAAAATATATATTGAAAAGCTAATGCAATGTTGTAGGAAGAATAATATGACTATAAAGGGAAAAATTGTTTTAAAGCTATAACATAATTTAGGGAGAAACAACTGCTTAGAAGAACAGAGTTACCAAACATTAATTATTTCTCCATCGAAGCACTTTTTACTAACTCGTAGGATGTTAGTTTTTTATTATAGATTTTGAGTCATTTAGGTATCACTCCTCCGTTCGAATATGGCATGCACTTTTTCATATGCATTCAAGTACTAAGTAGTACAAGATATTACGGCCATAGTTGCGTTTAAAAAGGACGCGAAAGGAGAATGGCGAAAAGAAAAGAAAATAACAGCAACAACAAGATGCGATATATACAGAATTATTTACATTTTCTCAGAATTTTTGACAATCACTACATAAGCATCCTTTGCGTAGATCGGATTTTGCCAGTACTATTCTTAAAATTTATAAATACTATCCTAATGATTGTCTTACTGTTTCTAACACTTTTGCATCATTAATATGCTACTACAACTGCCTTGATAGAATAATGTTGTTAGGATTAAAAGCTATTTTCATTCTTAGGTCTGCTTTAATTTTTATTACGATAAGTCTTCATAATTAACCTTCTTACAACGCCCACTTCAAAATTATGTTCTGTGTTTTTACTTTCCCTCATTATATTTTGTCATTCTCAATATTTAGTGCTTTCATAAGATACGCCAGTAGGATATTTATGTTACTTTTTGCATATATTTATTTTCTGACTGTCAAATGTGATTTTCATAAATTTTTTGAAAAATTCCAGAACCTATAACTGTTTTACATTTTTTTATGAGATAGCCGTAAATTTGTTTGTTTTATATATATGAATATACTGCACTGAGGCCTGGAGAAACTTTATTAACAAGTTTAGTTTCCGTTACTTGGTGTTTGCGTTGCGTGTCTTCCTATATTTCTCACTTTATTTTACATAATAATCTTTTAAAATCTAAATAATTCTTACTATAAATATATTTAAGTTATTGCAGCATATCCATAAATGTTTCATTGATTTCAGGTACCAGTAATAACCATTCACCACTAACATATTCACCATTACACAAGTTAATTTCGGTATCCAACTAGCCGTTTTAAATGACATTTCTCCATGACGTATTTCTCCGTGACGTATTGCTTACAAATGTCCGTGTTCTTTAATTGATAATCTGTAATCGTTTTATCGTGAACTTAATCAAGTCATTGTCTAACAAATGACGCACTTTTTGCACCATTCATGAAAACGTTTTGTTGATTTATTTCCTTCAGGGATAGTAACGACAATAACTTAATACATAATTTCCATTGGATAATAGTACTTCCTGTGCTTAGAGTTAATAGTAGTAATAGTGATATTTGATATATTTCTGACAATTTGTTAATCATGAATTGCCAAAACGGTTTTTGAGATTGAACAGCAATTGGTTTTTTACCTTCTAAAAAAGAAAGTTAGTATTCTCAGTGCTGATAAATATATGCCTATAGTACTTAGCAAAGTCATAGCCATAAAACAACCGACTCCGGTGATGAAAAACACAAGACTGAAAAAAGTATGATTTTTAATATCAAGACAGAAAATAAATTTACATCATTAAGTCGCTAACGCAATATTTCGATTCAAGTACATAAAAAAAAGAAACAGAGGTCAGATAAGTGGTTTTGTTTTAAAAATAAGATCATAGCGAAGGGAATTTAGACTCATGAAAAAGTAAACGTAAGTAACGGAAACAGTAAAGCTTATTAACATTGATTTTTTGATGTTAATGTTTGAAGCTCTGTGCATTATATTGTGATGTATATTATAATCCATATTTTTGTGGTTTTAATAAAGTTGCATATTTTTTTTATTGGTTTGATTTCTGCTTACTCATTTCTGCACAATGTTAGTATGAACGCGCTATGTGTATCTTTTCTGCCTTGCTACAAGATGTATGAACGTTCTATTTGCGCTTTGTTTGGATTCCCCTTTATGTAAAATGTTTATTAGTTTGTTTCGTTTACCTATTTTTATAGAGTTTATTCTGCATTCAAGTCGTTTTGTCATGGTTTTCCATTTCTCACATATAACTTAAATTCCTGTATTGTATTAGCCAAACCCTCTGTTTCCTAAAATTTCTTCGGAACAAAAATTGGTCACAGCAGGTTGTAACATGTAATTTACCGAGTTCTACAAAAACTTCAATTGCTCTGTAATAAGTCCGAGTCTTTTTTCTCTTTTGTTCTAACTATAGTGCATTACGATCATTACATATCATTATTTCTGCCTATTCTAGATATTCTATATAACATTAAAAACGTTTTAAAATAAATAGTGTAGTGCCTGCAACAACATCAAAGATGACAAATAAATCGAAACCAGTGATATTTTTAAAAGAAGGCTGAAAATATATAACAAATATTGAATTTAGAAGAAGTGCCGCAATGAGAAGAACGATTGCAGTTGAAATAGGAAAGAAAATGGGAACAGCAGTAGCTTTTGTAAGATATGGAACATCATAAACAAGCTCAAGAAGTGAGAAGTTATTAAGAAAGGATTTGTTAGAAGTAAAATTCAGTGTTGAAAGCTAAGAAAGTTTTAGCCGGTAATATATTTTATGTCTGTTAATATCACCGCTCCGTTGATAAAGATAATTTTAATCATATTAAGCAATTTAACAAGTTAAAAACTCTTTTACTAATTTTGTGATTATACGTAATATCAACAAAAATAGTACTGAAGCAAAACTAATGGAAATTAACAATTTTCATCCATCGTTAAATAATCTCCAGAGTTGGAACGACCTGAACACCAATATGATATAAGAAACCTTCTGATACAGGTTTGACCATGAATTATTATGAGATTGCTCCAGCACTATATAAGAGAAAGGCGATATCTGGTTTAATGCATAGCATCTACAGAGCCTGTAGTTCATGGGAGAATTCTCATGCAAGTCTGGAGAAAGCGAAAAAGGTGTTAGAGGCAAACCAATATCAACGTATTTACGAAACAGTAACGTCAGACAAAATGGAGAAGGAGAAAGTGAAAGAGAAATTGGTACCTATTCAATAAAGAGGAAAAGTTTCTGAAAAGTTTAAAGAGTCATTGACACGTATTAATGTAAAGTTATTCTCAACATCAGGAAATTGAAAAATTCTCATCCTCACTGAAATCGAAAGTAGAGAAGTCCTTGAAAATTTGTGTGGTTTACAAAATTCAATGTCCACGTTGTGAAGTGTACCAAACAGGCCGACATCATAATAGATCTGGTCCAGTGGGAGTTCATTTTAAAGCCTGTGGCGTTTCGATCTCGATTGACAATGTTTTTATTACGACAACAGCAAGAACAATATCTCAATTATTGACTCTTGAAGCCCTAGCATCTGAGTCGTTAAAACCGACATTAAACACAAAATACGAATACCGTAGTCGCACGCCCGCAATCTATACACTAATATTATAAGCGTTTTAAGCCCTGGTCAATAGTCCTAAGCAAAAAAAACCCGAAAAACGTCAAATTTGTTATAGAGACAAATGTGGTAATGGTTTCCGTATTTGTATGCGTGTAAGTATAAGGGGGGAACCATTGCATTGCGTCAAATGTTTATTTCCGATTGTTGACGAAAAAAATAAATAAATAAATATAAATATAAATATAATCAAGAACGCATGATAAAGTTAGATTAATTAAAAGTTGTTAAAATTAATTGTATAAGAGTGGTGTATCTTACAATTAGGCAAGGAGATATGATTATATTTTTCCTTTAGTTTTTTTATTAAATATTGTCTTGTCTTTATGATACATATAAACACATAATAGATAGGAACACATAAACATAGAAGTAGTGGAATTTAGAGGAGGGTTTTAGGAGGAGTTCTTTTTCTTTTACTAATATGGCCTGGTAGACTGCAACTTGAATACCGTATTTCCTCTAATAAACGCCGCCCTCTGATAAACGCCTCCCTCTATTAAACGCCGCACTTATAGCCAAGCATTTGTAATAAACGCCGCCCTCTAATAAACGCCGCCTTCTAATAAACGCCGCATCTTGAAAAGCTTTGATTTAAGTAATAATTACTAATTAAGAAACTAGGCGCCAAGGCGGTGTCACTCGCCGCCCATAAGCGTTTGGGATGCAATGGTTGTCTGTTCGCATAGATAAGCTTAAGAAATCTTTTACACAAGAATTTTTTGTTTCTCATTCATTGTAAATCAATTATTGCTGAGTATTATTCATCTTGCAAGATAGGATGTCGGGGAAGACTGTCAGCAAAGAATTTAATTCTGTTCACGTATATACAAAATCTTATAGTAACAAAATCTTGTAGTAACAAAATCTTGTAGTAACAAAATCTTGTAGTAACAAAATCTTGTAGTAACAAAATCTTGTAGTAACAAAATCTTGTAGTAACAAAATCTTGTAGTAACAAAATCTTGTAGTAACAAAATCTTGTAGTAACAAAATCTTGTAGTAACAAAATCTTGTAGTAACAAAATCTTGTAGTAACAAAATCTTGTAGTAACAAAATCTTGTAGTAACAAAATCTTGTAGTAACAAAATCTTGTAGTAACAAAATCTTGTAGTAACAAAATCTTGTAGTAACAAAATCTTGTAGTAACAAAATCTTCTAGTAACAAAATCTTCTAGTAACAAAATCTTCTAGTAACAAAATCTTCTAGTAACAAAATCTTCTAGTAACAAAATCTTATAGTAACACGCATTGCATACACTCGGGTCATAAATCCTGAGTGAAAAAATAAAAAAAAACTTTCCACGTTCAGCAAATTAACGGAGAACCAAACTAGAAGATATTGATGAAATTGTTTCCCATGTACAATATAAATGCAGGTTCCTATACGGACGGTTAATAACGTTTACGGTTTTACTGAAAAGCGACCCGATTCCGCAGTCAAAAGTAACAAATTCTATTCTTTTGACTGTCACGGGACGGTCACTTCGGGTCGCCTTTCAGTAAAAACGCAGATCAGTGGACGACAAAAATGTTCCATTTCGTCCCAGGTTTTGTTTCCCCAATTGTTTTGACAGACGGGTAATCCACTAATAAACGTTGAACTTTGAATTGATTGGTATCTTAATAGTTTGTGGTGAAAACGTTGTTATTTTGCTCCGGGCCATCGAGATCATGGTGACGTAATGCGTCATTCTTTTAAACAAAAAAAAACAATTACAACCGAAAAGTTTCAAGATATCAATCCGTTAGATAGACATACTCAAAATTCGAAGAAGGAAAATATTTTTTTTCTCAATAAAAAAAGTTAGGTTCAAGAAACTTACACTGTTAAAAAGCGATTAAAAGAACTATCTCTTGGTTTAGTGGTTATCTTCTTTGGCAACATTTTGTTTTCGATAAAAATGATAAAAAGAATGGATGATAGACGGCTTTTTTAAACATTTTGAACGATAAAAGTAGCTACTGTATTTAAATCTAGATATTCAAAAATTCCGGTTTGTTTCCTATGACCATTCAAAACACTAAAATTTAAACTCCTTTTAATGTCTGAAACATGGATGATGAGGAAAAATGAAGCAAATCGGAGAAAATCGATTAAAGTTAGATGACGATCGATTTTGAGATTATAATTAACAGCGAATGTTATAAGATGAATCTTTAAAAAATCTTCTAAGATTGTTATTAGTCGAATAGTCTAAACGCTCCTTAAGAAACTTTAAGTAGAAAAAATCTTTAAAACAACTTCTACGAAACTATCTGCCATTTGCCTTCTCTCAGTTATCATTTCGTGAAGGTTTATAAAACTAAAATACGTTTAACGACGAAATAACATTCAAGAAAAGTAAGAAAAATAATAACTTACATCTACTACTTCTATTTCTTGCTACTGATAATAAGGGAACCGTCCAAACGCATGCCTGCTTTTTTATAGGCACACTATCGTTGCTGATTTCAATTGTTTTCATTGTTAGTATCATAAGGTCACGAGGGACCAACAGAACAATACAATGGTTATTCTTTCAATTTAACATGGTAAAATTAGTTTTTATGAAAATCGAAGTTTAGTTTCTCTCATGAGAATATGAAATCAGGAGAGATCATGGTTTGTCAAGGATTGACCACTCCATCGCTTATTCGAAATCGGTTTTTACTTCAAAATATCATCATGCATCATTAAGCAACATCTGCAATGTTTATCATTGCGTTGTCTAAAATAGACTTTTCACGAATTTCTGTTTAAACACCGTGTTATGGCCTTGTCAACAAGGCTCGTTTAAAGGTCTTAATTGCTTTTAATAATTCTGCTGGGAAAATGGAATAACAAGTGACTATATATAAGTTAAACAATAAAATGCATACAAACGAGGCGAAACTTGATAGCCAAGCATTAACACGGTGTTCAAACTGAAATTTGGTAATGGTGTATTATGATTTCCAAGCGATCGGACCGGATGATCGGGTGCATGCTTTAATACATTAACATGATTTCAACGCGCAGTCGCGCTCCTTTTACATCTCTAACACGCGTCTGCCCGTCTTTATCATAACATGATACAGGCATACAGACCGTTTTGTAATCTGCTCTCGTACGTATTTTTGCAAGGGCTGATAAATTCATCGTTAAAATTGCGAATAATCAAAGAAGAATAATGGACTTTCTTTTAGGTGAGAGTGCAGCTGTATTTTATTTTAGTAATAAATTTGATGATAATTAAGAGGTGAAAGTGCTGCTTGGTCGTCTTATTGTTTTCTTTCCTCTCGTTTTGTACATAGTCTTCTTAAACCAAAGAAAGTAAAAAATTGTATATTCACAAGAAAAATTCATCTCGGCCTGCCTTTTAGACATTAAAGCGTAGCCTTATGTTCTTAAAATTGTTTGTTTTCGTTAAAGAAGAAATATAGCCATAGCTATACAAGCTTTAATAAAGCACACTTTATTTTCTTGTCTTGTAGGTCTATTCTACGAAAGCGTATTAGTGCCATTAGAATATTTAACTTTCAACCGTCTTTCAAATGTTATGAAAAAAACATAATTTTTTTTCGAACTTGTGGAGATTACGTTACAAAAAACTTTATGTTCATATTTTTTTGAACTTTGAAATAACTATGCGCAAACTAATTTTGAACTTAAAATGTTATGTTATGCAAAATGTTTCACTAGGAAAAAAACTTTTTGACATCCGTGAATGATAAGTGGACTTCAGTTAATGTACATTTATTGTTGAGTTGATGTGTACACATGTATAAACCAAAGCAAAGGTCCAACAAACGTGTGAGTTTCGCCGAGGTCTGTTTGATTAGAAAATAAACACGAGAGTAAGAAAAGTCACTCATGGATAGTTATACAAGTGTGCATATACATTTATTATTATCGTTGGCTTCAGAATTTTTGTATTCTTATCCTTCCTCTTTATGTATTTACTTCCCAGAAGCCATTAAAATTGTGAAGTACTTCAATGCTGTTTATAAATACAATGACATTCTTGCACATTTACCTAAGGAACGCATCTTCATAAGGTCGATAACACTTTTTTTATTTTTGATTGAGTTTTGAGCGTGTGACTGTTGTAAAAAAGCCAACTTATAAATTACGGATTGATATGCAACAGTACCAGATTCAGTAACTGACAGAAACTATCATTAGGTATGTGTCATAGCACAAGAGATGCATTAAAGGGAAGGCTAATGAGAAGACAGATTTCTTTTTTTTATCATTGTGAGATTGTATTTTAAACCATAAATGAAAACGTTATTGTATTGTATTGTATAATTTGGTATACACTGGTTTGAGACAATTGAAAAGAGTATTGCGAAGTCGCAGCCTTTTCAAAAGGGAAACAAACCGCTCATTCGCACACATCTGTAAGTAATAAAGGTATGGTTTTGGTACCTGATGATTCTAAACCATTGGTTTTAACGTTCTTTCGCCATGGTGTGTCCCTTTTTAAGTTACTGAAATAACTCCTCCTTCTGTTTTCTTCTGTTTTCTTACAATACTAATGACCCCTTATGTAATTTTATCTAAAGATATTTGCCCGCCCATGGGTTTGTACAAAGTAACAGAAACATATAACAACACGTAACTACATATATGCAAAACATGGCAACATCAGTGCATTCTCTTATAATACATCATAATTCAACCAATCTTATCACTAAACAAATACATAATAAACATTTGGGGATCATATTGGAGATGTCTTGCACATGCTGAGAAACCTGAAGTGCACGCAATGTGGTAGTCACTACCTTCAACAAAACATCACAGCAACAGCACTAACGACAGTATGAACATACACAATATATATAATAAGAAAGATACACCGTGTTTTAATCTCTATCGGTTAGGCAACTGTAAAGTTTTGAGCATGGATTTTTAAAATCTCTGTAACATTCCTAAGTTTGGCGAATTTGTTTGTTTTCTCTCTACTTGAAGATCTTAATATTCTCGATCAACTGATAAATTTTTTTTAGGAAATAACTGTAATGACAATAATAATATCTCAATGCATGCTACCACATAAACAATATCTTAAGTGGACAATCAATTAGCACAACAAGACACCCTCATGTCTGAAGAAATAAGAACTAACGAAGAAAGAAACAAGACCAAAGGCAGGGCGGAAGGGCAATTAAGAAACAAGAAAGAAGAGGCCAAGGGATAAAAGTGATCGTATATATAGAGTAATAATCATAGATGGAAACCACATGTGTTAAGGCGACTGAAGGAAAAGCAAATGAGATATAAACAAAACGAGAGAGTAAAGTGTACATGGAGAAAATTAAAATGAGTTAAAGGGTTAATTCTATTTACTTTACATCCTAGTTCCCACAATTTGATCTTAACATGCTTGCTGGGATGTATGATTTTATCAGCGTTGCATATAGCTGTAGCAATATTTATTACAGTCTTAATTTTGAAGTAATGAGTTTTCAGGATGAATTGAATAACAGTGTAAGTTTACTTGGGTACAGTATTAAGTCAAGTATAAGCTACAAACAAGCCAGTAAGTAAAGGAAAGGCATCAACACGGTAGCAAGAATCACAGGATTAATTCTCAGATGAAAAAATGTCATTTAATCGAACAGTAATTAACAAGAAATCACAAAAAAATTAATCCTTTTTTAGTGTAGATTTCAATAATGTGAGATATACGGGCCAAATCTGTATCGAACACCCATTGTTGGGCCCCTTAAACCCTTTGGACCAAAAAAAACCCTGTCTGTCTGTCTGTCTGTCTGTCTGTCTGTCTGTCTGTCTGTCTGTCTGTCTGTCTGTCTGTCTGTCTGTCTGTCTGTCTGTCAGCACGCTTAAACATTTAAAAAAAAAATCAACCCAGGAAATGTTTCGAGGTAAGTTAGACCATTAGACCATTAGACCATTAGACCATTAGACCATTAGTAATTGTATTAAAAAAATGATATTTATAAAGAACAGTTAAAATTATCTTCGTTTTGAAAAGATAGCTTATAGGGTACTTCAATGAATTAAATAAGTGTATTAAAAAATTATATTTATTATTAACGAAACCGAAAGTAAGAAAACAAAGTGAATAGAGGTTTTTATTGATTTATTTACTTTGATAAAATGGTTTCACAGTTGCCAGAAATGTTGTTTTTCAGTGGAAATGGTATGGAATTAATGAGTGGTTGTGAGTTCCCCTCTCACCAACAACACCACCAACCACCATAAAATACATAACATTAAATTAATTGCCTGCCTCATACTTATATATGTTTAAACTGATCATATTATATATAACATGTATATGTCTCTGCAGCTATATTTCTTTGACTTTTTTCCTTGAGTATTGCAGTTCAGTTTGTTTTGTTTTTTGTTTTGTTTGGGAGTAGAGGGAGACCATCACAGCACATTGCACAGCACAGCACATTGCACAGTTTTGTATTTGGTGTGTATTTAACAAGTTTTAAGAGCATTGTCAGTTATTCAGTCAGCCATAGCTTGATACTGGTTGACATCCAAATTAACTTGGTTGACGAGATCGTAATAAAAATCAGGCCAAAAGACCTTATAATTTATTTTAGATTCAGGAACATATTTTTTGTCGTGTGATGACTGTGCACTTCTTTTCTATATGATTCATTTCTTTTTTAAACTTAGAGTTGCCAAAAATTTCTGTTGCAACCTATATACTAATCAGCAGTGAGCGACGCCGCTTTGGCGGCTAGTACTTTCTAAAAATTTGTATTTTGGAAGTTATAGGGGGTTTACCATTATTTAATTCAGGGAGTCAAAATCCGAAAATCTGGCTGAGAATGGTATACACAATTGAGAATTTTATCTCTTTTTATTGTTTTCATTGTCAAATTTATATATGGAAATGATTATATGTTCATTAAGATAAATTCTACAGTTTTCTTTTGTAAAAATTATGAAATCCTTAAAAAATAATCCTCAAAAAAGTTGTCTTATTTTCATCCAAAGAAAAAAAATATATAAGTTCCCAGGAGAATTCATTTCCTGAAGCTAACTATTAAGGAATGTGATTAACAGTTCAATGGTTACTGATAATACTTTTCAGAAGAAATGTAGAGGAGATGTAGAAAGCAGTTGACAAAATGACACGGTAACAAAGTGAAGTGTCCAGCTATTGTTTTCCTAATAACAGTTACTGGTTACCAGGGGAATAATGGTAATGCTAGGAATACACATCCTGAACGGAATAAGATGCGCAAACCAAACTGTTTTGATGCCTCTAGCTTCACTAGTGCTATGTAATAGTCTCCTCTTCTGATGCCTGGCTGCTCTAGAGAAGGGCTGTGCAAAATCCAGTTAGCTTTCAGTCGATAGTTTAAAGACAAAACTGCGTTGGTTCCTTGCATAATATTTTAATTCAAAAACTTAATAACGACAACTTAAAGGAGCCGTTCTCAAAAAATACAACATGGAAAGATTTAAGTTCACAAACAAACAATTTAAATTTAAAAGTTTTTTTTCCAAATATTAACAGTAACTCGAAAAAAATGCCAACAAAGTTCTCCTCCACACAATTAAATTTTTAAAACCGAAATTTGTCTCGTGACGTAGTAGATTTACAGTTCTTCGGCACAAAAACAACGTTCTCTAGTTTCTCAAGTTTTTTTTACTTTTCTCCTTGTTAGTATTTTTCATGATTTAAAACTTTCCTTCTGTAAATAAGTGTCTTTCATTTTTGAAAAAGAGTTGCAAACATTTGGTTTCCATAGGCGTATTCAGGGTCAGTCAAAAAATGTGGAGGAGTCCAAAGTTATGATATTTCTGTTCAGTCTTTAGTGTCGATTAGGTTACTTGCACCTTTTCCTTTTCTACTTTAAATGACTAAACTCTCCTCCACAAATTTTGACTGAGCTGTAGCTACACCTCTGGTTTCTATATTTTTTTCGTGACATAAAGAAATTTAAACCACATTTTTGGATTAGCAAATAATAACCATTCCAGCAAATGAACACGAAATTTATTTCGGGCAAGAATGACCTGGTTTTTATTATCCACTTTATAAGATCTTCTGATGCTATTGCTACACCAGAAGTGCCAGTAGCAACCATCACGGAAAAATATGTTGAAATTCACGAAGAATATTGACCAGAATGCAGGTGGTTAAAACATATTGCACAACACTTATTCACCCCCGGTTTCTTAACATAAGAAAACAAGCAGACTTTAACATAGATTAGACCATGTCCACACGTTGCGGATAGATTTCATACCAGATTGGTTTCATTTTGGAAAGTGGCGAGAGAGCTTTATAACCGTGACGTAAAAATAATGTAAAACGTTACAACTAGAGTACATTATGGGTGGGGTGCGTCGCGGAATACTATCGACTTGTGAATCTTATTTTAACAAGTCCGCCCTTTTATCAGCTTTGTCTCGTGATAATGAACCATAATAATATATGCAAAATACTTCGTATGGCGTAAATAAATTCCTATATCGGATGCGCTTGTTCTCGTGTATGGACGGATCCTATCCCATATGAAAATCGTTTCGGAAAGATCTATTCGCAATGCTATGGCAGAGAAAGTGCTTCTTTGATCGAAGAATAAAGTTAAATCCCGACTCGGATTTAGAAGTTAGTTCGAATTGGGAAGCAATATATACGGCGAATAAGTGTGAAGCGAAACGTGAAGTGAAGTCAAACGTAAGAGGAGCTTCTTCTTTTTCATGGTGGGAAACCGTGGAAACATTTTCATTTCCGAATTAGTGCAAAATAAAGTAGATCATACATTTGTGTGTGCCGTTAATGAATTTTTTAATATCACTCTTCCTAGCCTTGCATTAATATTTAAAATGTTTTAAATAAAACTCATCCGTCCAATAATGAAATTGATGAAAGGTGTTCATGTTCCCCCTTTCATCAAAAATTAACGATAAAAATAAATTCAGACTTGGTGAAAATATAGTTAGGGTTACTTGGTAAAAATGTAAAAACTGCTTTGTACGTAATGTCCACGTTAGAAGAATGTTTGTGTTATTTCAATTTCAAGCAATTGCACAACCTCAATCTTTTGTTTTCAACATTTTTATATAAGACCTGGGAACGAGGTTGAGTGTAGGGTACTAGAAAATGTTCTTGTGATGATCATTTGTGAAATGCGATTTCTCAACCACAGTCCACAGCTTTTTTGCCACCTCGAAGTAGTTTTCTCCAAACATTTGCCAGCGGGGGATTTTGAGGAAATTGGAAAAGTGATTTCCTTTGGTGTTTCTGCTTGTGTTTTTACACGGAGAGTAACCACACATAATTAATGAAGTTAATAAAAATCCAATACGTCACTAATTATTTTGAAATAATCAAATCTCACAACAGCTATTGATCATCTTCTAGATGGTTCCAGTCATTAAAAGTTGTGACGAAACACCGGAACACAAACACAGAATACATCTTTCCCGAATTCATGTTTATATGTTTATATGTTGCATCCTGACTCAGTTGTCGATACGGACCTCGTTTCTGTGTTGAAAAGTAGGCACAATTACCAGAAAAATTCATGCCTCACGAATTTATCCCGGGAACTTTGTAAAATAAAAGGCTTGCATGGTACACCAAGTGTAACCTGGTCAATAGTAAAACATGCAAACACAAATCTTAAAAATGCGCATTATCTCTGGGCCAAAACCTTACTTATAAAAAGGTTTTGTAAACCAAACCCTAACCCTAAAAATTGCAAAAAATCTCTCCCAACTTTACCATCTAGAAGATATCTTTGAATGACGCCACAGTTAGCATTTCGTGTTTTATTAAGATGAAGATTGTCGTCCAAACACACATCATGATAAAGTTCTGAAATAAGGCTAATCGTTGTTTTTCTTTGGGAACCTTTTTATACCAATCCCATGTTAATATATGCTACATATGTATCCATTAAAAGGATTGGATTTGTAATTAATATGTGAATTAAAGTAATCGGCTCATTTCATCTCCTTTTAATTTCAGAATTGAAATGGCTAATTATAATGATTCATGTCGAAAAAAAATCAAAGTATTTCAGAACATTCAACCTTTGCATATCCTATTTTTAAAATGAACACTACTTTATTCAAACAAACAACCAACTTATGGTATTCATCAACTTAACATTGCAACTGGTACAAGTACTGCTATCAACAATAAAAAGGAATCTGTATTTGCTATCAAATATTTTGGTTCAAAATCACAAGGTTCATCTTCACTTCACATTCATTAACTGCGTCTTTATATTTATTACAATAAATTATAGCAATAATTTTAATTCATGAACATTTTTGATAACAAATATAGAAGGTACTTAGTCATCTTGGATAATTAGTGAAGACTGCTGTTCTGGTGTGTATGGCGAAGAAAAATTAATTCGAAAATGCCAAAGCCCCTACCGTAACCATTATGAGTAAAGTTGCATTAACGCAACATGTATATCATCAAATTCCTGTGATGGCCAGCGTCAGGCAACAAAAGTTTATAATTGTGATCAAGAACAAGGCAAATATAAATGAACAGCAATTTTATTGTCTAAACAGTTTTATGCATAGTCAAATAGTTGTAGATATTTCGGGGGTATATTTGTTTGTCAGCTAAAACACTACCTTGACAATTCAAAATTGATTTTGTTGTCTCATCCTTTGTTAAGACGGCAGTCCAGCGCTAGCAGCACAGGCGGTCAAAGCTAAAACCTACATCCTTAAAAAATTCATTTTTATCATCATTATTTCATAGCACCATATGTAGTAACTGCGTTAAAACTTTTTTCAATTTTACTAATTAGTTACACACTGGGGGAGATGCATTAATTTTGAAGAAAGACTTTGGAAAAGAGGTTGAGATATTTGTGTGGCCAATTTAAAGGTGTAAGGCGTAACAGCACTAAGCCTGAATGGTATAATGGTTAACCAATTCAGTTTATTTGTACTGATGTAACTTTTTCATTACCTATTAACATTTAAGGTTTTTACGTGTTATTTAATTTAACACATAATCAACAAAATTACCGAAAAAAGGGGAAAGTCAGGGTTTTAGTTGAATATTATATTAAAGTTATATATTTTTACGGGTCATCATGGTTTTAAAAATGAAACATTAATAATGTAAGCTTAACCACAGAAAATTCTCAAAAAACTAGAGGTATTTCTCTCTGAAACAGCATTACCTTAATATCATCATGAATTTTCACTAGATTTAGATAGATATAACCTACTTCTTAAAAACATCTTGGTAGGGAAAAGGCAGTTAAGTTTTTGGTTTTATTATCCTTCTGAATTAATGGATGTACGCATTATGTAAATTTTCGTGGGAAAATTCTTGCCAGTATTGTCCTCGTCTCGTACAGCATTGTACCTGCTACTCAATATTGAATGCTTCAGACTACTAGGACTCAAACATTATAATAACCTGCCAACACATAAGGAACTTGTTAAATTTTGTAAAAGATATTTAAATGTTATTTTGCGAGTAAATAGAATTGCGATCATTTGATAATTTGTTCCTATAGTAGTTTTAGTGCTTTTCACGTTTTCGTTTGTTACCGAAGTGCTATTTTGTTGTTACTTTTAATTTTGACAATGGTACATATTCATAATCATAATCAACAAATTAACAGCATCTTTTACGATTAGCTGACTATATAGACATGGTATATTGATTATGATTTCCCAACAATGACTTTGTTGTTCAATCATGTGGAAACATTTTCTTGCTGGCACTTTCTACTGGACCTGGTATTTTAGTGAGTGGTGGTTGGAGTGAATGGATTATTGGTACATGCTCACAAACCTGTGGCAATGGCGTGATAATAAAAGAATGTTCATGCAGCAATCCTGTACCAGTTTGTGGTGATATTTGTGTTGGTCCTAAAAATACAACAACCACTTGCAACCAAAACGACTGCCACGGTAAGTTTACAAAATTATAATTGATGAGTTATATTACTGACATCGGAAATTATTCATCCGTTTTACCCTATCATTACATTTATCTTATTTCAATCAGTTGTAGTAACATATAGCCAGATGTCCGAAGCTATATTTCTCAAAAAAGTTTCAAAATTTTCAAATTTTTGATTAATCACCAAATTCTCCTAAAATTAAACAATTCATACAATGACCAAAATTTGGGCATGTTGTTGTATTAAGATACAGAATAATGTAAAACTTTGCAAAAACAATTAGTTTTACCTATAATTTATGCTTTTCAAAACCTTACGTAAATTTCATAATTATTCACAAAGGAAATTAATTGATGATGTCATACCAAAAAGTGAAGATGTCATCATGACATCATTCGTAATTATTACTTAAAGTCTGTACTAAGTTTAATGTCTTAGGCATCAACGGTTTAGCAGATATAAGACATTATCTAGGCGCAGACCAAACCACACACACCCTCTCCCATCCATACAAATGACAAAAAAACTAGGTAGGAATAGGGTTAACAATTACTAGTATTAAAGAGCAAATTAGTAAAATTCAAAGAAAAAG
Organism: Turritopsis rubra; assembly: GCA_039566895.2. NCBI lineage: Eukaryota > Metazoa > Cnidaria > Hydrozoa > Anthoathecata > Oceaniidae > Turritopsis > Turritopsis rubra. The sequence goes on along the minus strand of CM077618.1, from coordinate 13,300,228 downwards.
CAGAAAGATTATCGTTCTATACAGAGCCAGTTGACATGCGAAAATTCTTCCATTTGATAAATCACATTTTTAATGTCAAATCTATACCTATAAAACAAATTAATGATGCCCTTAAAATGAAAACAAGAACCGAGAATAAAAATTAAAGAACGAAACAATTTTAAAATCCAAATATCTGGACTAGAAAATGAAGTTACTTTAGAGCACACAACAATGTAAATTTGTGAAGAATTGCTTGTATTCTCCTAGATATGTTTATTTGATTTGATGATTCAATTCGAAAGAGTAATACATAAGAAACCTTTCCATTCTACTTACCTGCAATAGCTTAATTCATGCATAACAATGCTACATTTTCTACTGGTATGATACATTTTACATTTATGTTATTGTTTATTTCAGTTTTATTGCTTATTTTAATTGTTGCTCTATATTAGTCGAGGATATGTGTAAAAACTAGCATTAAAAAGGTGATAGACGAAAGAAAATAAACAGTATTCCTTTAAGAGATAGTCATGTATACATGAATACAACGTACGATAATAGGCATATAGATTGAAATAATAATTGAGATTGCCAAATATATAGGTATAACAATTGTATTTTTTTTTTTATTTGTTAAAGAAAATTAAATGATGAAAAACAAAAACAAAAGGGATACGAAATACTGGTGATAATTTTATCAATGCATAATTTCACAAAGACATCAATATAAAAATAACTACTATGAAAGAACCGTTGAGTTCGATTAGTCACTTATTTGACCTATTCTCCAATCCACGAAAAATAAATCAGACAACTTTTAAGAATAATCTTCAAACAAAGTTATCTATTTTAGAATATTTCACAGAACAAAAACTACCAGACTTCTATCTATATGACAAAATTGGATGATGGTTAACTACACATGGGGAAATGCATAATGAATAATTAATCCAGTAGTTTAGTTGATTTAAGAAGTAACGTTCCTGATTCAAATTTATCAAACATTTTTGGATTTCTAACATGGAATATAGATTTAACCAGGTTACACACATTAGTGCAAATTGACCTTCTTTTGAAATTCGTTTAGAGAGACCGGTTTGGGAAACAAAGTGATTTGCCTGAAAACGAAATTTAATATTTCTTTTGGATCAGATAAAGTGAGATGTAGGTTGGGTAGCGTAAAAGAGTGAAATAAGACACTTCCCCATTAAAAAAGCTGACACAATTGACCGAAACTTGAATATACAACACATATTGTACCCTGTATCTTATACACTGCGTTAACTTTAAATCAAAGAAATACATGAAAATACACAGAAAGTGCTAACGTATTGTAAAGAAGTCGTATTTTATTTTTATTGATCAACCCTTAGAAGAGACAAATAAAAAGAAAGTTTTTCAAAGTGTATAAAGAGCATTTAGCTATACCCAGATGCATGTAGATATTAGTAGACAATGAATTCATCATTAAAAGAACACAAATATTTATTAACAATATGTCACTTGGATATTCATCTACAAAGAGCGGTTAAAACACTTCACAATCTCTTAAAATATAGTATACAGTGTGTCCACAAAAAAACGGGCCCCTAGTTTTAAAAGCATATAACTTTTTACATCTTTATCAAATCAATGCGATTTTTATACCGTTAGAAAGAAAATATTTCAAGGATTCTGAAAATATAATTTTTCATTTGTGGTATTTTTTGTTTAAGAAAATACGAAGAACGTTTTCATTTGATACGGTCATTAACTCTTTAATGATCAATAAACCGGACTTTTAATGAGCCATTAACCTTTTGTTTCGTTGCAATTACTGCTCAGGATACTACTGTGCTACGTTTAGCACGAAATTCTGTAAAGATCACCAATTTTGTATTTATTTACACATCAAAGTGAGCTTAAAATCTTTTTTATGTTTTAATAATTTCATATTCCCAACGCCTTGTCAAAATTCTTTATAGGCAGGAAAACTTGTAAGTTTATTTAATCATGTAGCTAACAGTGCAACAAAGAGCGTTCATCGTGAGAAAATTTCATGAAGCAAAAAGTTATTGGAGCTTTTAGACAGCGTTTTCCTGGCAGAAATCCACCTTCAAGAAGAACAATTCAGAGAAATGTCAAGACGTATGACAATGAGGGAGCAAGTTATAACCTAAGTAAAGAAAGAAGTGGCAGAAGGAAAGCTGATAGAACAAAGCCAAATATCCAGCAAGTCAGGCAGCTGATGATACAACAACCATAAGGCGTTTCGTGCAGGAACAACCCGACTGGACTGTCCAAAAGTTCTTTCAACAATATTGTCAATAAAGATTTAAATGGCACCCATACAAAATCCACATCGTGCAGGAGCTTAAAAATGGTGATCTTAGAAGAAGATTACGATTTTGTCAGTGGTTTCAGCAGCAAGCACATAATATTCGTTTTGTTCCAAATATTGTGATCGGTGATGAAAGCTGTTTTCCATATGTGTGGCACGGTCAGCACACAAAACGTCCGCTGCTACGCGCCAAAAGGTCAGCCTCCTCCAAATTTTAAATTTGAGAAGAGTAATTCGCGCGAAAAGCTTCATGTTTGGGTTTGCCTTTGTGGCAATGGGGAAATTATTGGCCCTCATTTTTTCAATCCGACTAAATTGAGAAGAAGAATAGTGAACGAAGTGAATTTATTGAGACAGAACCAACCAATGATAAGATGTTCGTTTACTGAAATGAGAAACAGGGTAAACCTTTGTATTCAAAGAAACGGCGGACACGTTGAATGTAATTGAATATTTAGTTTTTATTCAGAGGTTATCCTTTATTATTCTTATCTTTGTCAAAGGTCTCTAGCAACGAAGTCTTTCACGTTTGTAAAAAAGTATGTGTTTTCAGTGTAAATACAACTTTACAACAATCAGTTATTTTTTATGACTTTTCATATTACTCGAGTCATTAATCCAATTGAAGCAAGCGTTAATTGATCTATTTAATTGTCATGTTCTCATGTTGAAATCTGTTACAGATACCTATTAAATATTTTTAAGTAATAAAGGGACATAGGATTAGAAAGAGCAAAAAATTATCTTTCATTTGGTGTAAAAACCGCAAAAAATAAGCGAAAAGAACAATAGATATGCTTCCTAAAAGTTAGAGACCCGCTTTTTTGTGGACACACTGTATAACAGGCTATTATTGGATTTTGGCTAACTAAAAAACTGTTTTGGCTTAAAAAACATCATTATAAAGTAAATAAATCACGACTAAAAATAGGTGAGTGAATAAAAAAGTAGGGATTAACATTCTTAACTGTAGAGTGTCAAAGAGTGTATAAGTAACTATATAAATTGAAGGCAACCCATTCCTCCCTCTCCCTAATCTGGCCCTAAAGCTTCAGCACCAAAAACAACAATCAGTCACTACACTCTCACTACTGATTTGCTATTGTGCCATTAGCTGAGCTTATCACAAACATCCAGAGCCAAAAATTAAAAACAAAAACACACACAACAAAGGGTTGACTGTAGTTTGGAAGGACACGTTTTTAGTACAGACAAAACCTGCCTAAAAGATGATTAATAGCCAGTTTGATCGGTTTATTCATAGGCTTATTCAGGGTCAGTCAAAAAAGTGGGGGAGTCCAACGTTATGATATTTCTTTTAAGTCTTAAGTGTCGATTAGGTTACTTGGACGTTTTCCTTTTTCTAATTTAAATGACTAAACTCTCCTCCAGATAATCACCCAGTCTTGATAGGTTCATTCTTAAGAAATCTATTGTTGTCTGTATTTTTGACCAATCAAAATGCGCTAAAATGTAATCATTGGAAATTCCAAAAAGGGAAACATGGGCTTTAGCCTCCGCGCTTCATGCAAAAAACTCAGCTAGAAATTCAGTTGAGTAAGCTTCTTCTCCACAAATATTATAGAAAAAAGTAGAAACTATACATGTAGGGTAGTCAAAACCAAAAGGCAAAACAAGCTAAACAAAATATGAGACGCACACCGTTTATAGTTTCTATATATCTTATTTTCCTTATTTTTATTTTATTTTACCAGGTCAGTCAACCAATCTGACCTACTGTGGATCCGGCCCTGCTACCGCATTCCCTATAAAGTTGTTATGAAATGGTTTAAATGAATTCAAAATTACAAACAAAAAAACTGTAAAACTAGTAAAATAAAAAAAACAAAACTTTTTCTCCTTTTCAATTTCCTGTTTTTGTTGATATATATATTTCCTTCATTTTAACTCTATGCTCCTGAATGACAGATATATCTATATCTCCACTCTCTCTCTCTGTCTCCCTGTCTCTCTTTTTATCTATAACGGAATTTTCTTGCATTTCTACTGTTTTCATTGATTTTTTGGGTGCGTTATATCATGACTTTTCTGATGAGGAAACACTGTTAAACTTCCTAAAACCGTTTTTTTCCGCGTTTTGTATAAAAACAGCTGTTTTTACTTGTTTCGTTCAACATTAGTGGCTGATTATGCTTTTCGCGGTTTAAATTAATCACCCAATTCTTACAAACCACGTCATATTTAGCTTTTGTTCTGAGATTTTTTTGTCTTTTCACATCATTACGCTGTTTTGTTCCGCTTACGCAAATTACAATTGGAAATCATTATTTAGCTAAAATTTTGCAACTTCCGCTATTCAACTGCCATAAATATAGAAGCGTCCTCTTTTTTCACGTTTATAAAAAGTTATTTCAGCAGTTGATCAAAGAAAACTTTTAGAGATAGCATAGTGCGACCATTTGCACAACCATGACTCCGTTAAAGATAAGTTTTACATGCATTTTACTTGTTCATTTGATTCAAGGCAAGTGAGTCTTAATATATCGCTCTATAAGAAATTAGTTTGCTTTGATTGTAAATTGTTTTTTGACTGTTTTAAAATCAACATGTTTCTTTATTTAAGCGGACACTTTTGAATATGGAGGAGTGGACAACTTATATGAGGTAGATGGACGAGGGGCTACCTTAGATCCAGTGGATGGAGAAGGGGCCACCTTAGATCCAGTGGATGGAGAAGGGGCCACCTTAGATCCAGTGGATGGAGAAGGGGACAACTTTGATCCGGTGGATGGAGGAGGGGACAACTTAGATCCGGTAGATGGAGGAGAAAACAACTTAGATGAGGTGGTAGGAGGAGGGGACAACTTAGATGAGGTAGGTCTATTTCAACATTTTTAATAATTATTTAACAGGTATCTGTAATGTTTTGTATTTCTAATTTTCTAAACAACTACAATCGTGTGCAAAAATATTCGGACTAAAACTCTTTCTTACATGAATTGCCCCCTCCCCACTGAAACAATGTTGAGAACACATGAAAAGATGTTCTGGATGGTAACTCTAATTTATATATAACATGGGTATATAGCTAATGTAAAGCACTCTATTGTTGATGTCAAGTCCTTACACCTTCTTCTAAAGGCGGCAAAAAAAGAAGAACAAAAGAAAATTCGCGTGGTTTTCATTTCTTTGTTCTAATACGTTTTCCATTCATGAGCTGGTCTACTCGTTTGGATGTTGCTTTCTTGGTGGCATTGAATTTTAGTCTGTAGTATTATGGTAACTGTTGTGGCTCGGTGTTCGTTGGGCTGTCTTGGTCAACATTATGGTTTTCCCATTTATCTCCCTCTGCAAATGAGTCTTAGAATGGTAATGTTGGTGTATCTGGTGGTAGTTTCTTAAAATGCGAGATGTTATGTTTATTATTTTGCGAGTTGTGAGATGTTATATTGCTCCCTTGATGTTTGTGACTGTGGGTGGGTACGGGTGAAATGTAGTTTTGCTTCCTTTAACAACATTCGTGATACGGCGTTTTTTCTAGATGGGCCGTACTTTTGATCCTGCAAATGGAATCATGGATCTATTGGATTTTTGTTTGATAGTTTGATTTATTAAAGGTGGGATTTCTTGTATATATATATATATATATATAGTGAAAATATAATACCTGTCATGAACAGGAAAGAAAGTTGAATAAAGGAATAAAGGTCTAATGCAGGTTTTTTTTAAAAATGAATTTTATTTGTTTTACGATTTTTATATGGTTTTCTAAATATATTTTTCTTAAAGTTATTTTAGGAATAGGATTGAAATTTAGGAACAAGATTGACATAAAGGGTTGGAGAATTGGGGAGGAGGGGATATATGTGATGTCTGTGGTGTTGAACAACATGCGATTCCATACATTTTTGAAATGATCTATTCGAGCTCTATAACATGGCACTGCTTTCCGTTAGATATTATTTGATTATATTTTTCGTCACCCTTCGAAAGGAGAGACTCGTGTCGGATTGTAATACACAGAGAGAAAAGAACCGGCAAAATGTTTTTACCTAGTCTATGTCAATAATATTTGCACTTATTATATAAATGAATGCCATTTCTGATCTACTTATCAGATTTTAACAAATGAGGCATCAAATAAAGGTATTGTCGAACACTATAACATAAAAAACATTTCATTGAGTAATAGCGCAAACTTTGGGGTTGGGTAGAGATTTTAAGAAGCGCGTTGTTTTTACTAATCACGATAAGAAACGGGGGCGACGTAATTAGCGTGAAAAATTAGCTTCTATAGGACTTAATGATTCTTTGCGAAATTTAGATAAAAGATACCATTAAAAGGCAAGTGTCCACGTGACAATTCTTGTGGTAATAAGTTTACACTAGCTCCTTGGGAAATATTACCAACATAATATGGAAGTTTCTTTATTTTTCAAACGCTAACCTGATTTTAGAAATGTATCGAAAGTTTTCCTTTCATGTTACGTCTTTGTATACATTTCTTCAGCTCTTTTGGCTCTCTCCATTATTATGTTGTCAAACTTACCTTGGAACATATTTTTGCTCACTACATTTATGTTTAATGATATTAGGCCACCGTACTACCGTGTCTACCATTTTGCTTGACTGGCATACAAACATACAAACAAACAGACAGGGAATTGGATATTAATATATAGGATATAATCAATATAATCAGGTTATAATCAATCAATAAAAAAGAAGACATTATAATTATTAAATCTTAAATCCGAGCATCAAAGGTAAATCCAGACCGAATGGATGGCCGTAAATAAGGTTGTTTCAAATTTTAGTTATTCTACTTAAGTACCATACAACAGTAGTTTCTAGTCGCTTGGGGTTTCATAAGCATAAAAAATTCTTCTTTTAGCATAAACACTCGTCTTTCATAAGACTTTACAAAAAATCTAAGTATTGAAAAATCTCTACCTAACCCCAAAGATTTATCAGAACTCAAGTGTGAATCCGAAGAAAAACAAATGTAGCACCAGTTTTAACGTTCTGTAATTTTGATATTTAGTCTCAGGGCATTGGAAATTCACAATCGATAAATCAGAGCATCGGAGATACACAATCGCCGAGTTCTCATTGTATGTATATAAGTATATATCTTCTGCGAGAACATTTGAAGTTAGCGAAATGTTTTCTAATATTTAAAATTTGTTTCTTCTTTTGTATAAATAGTTCTCCAATTCTTCAAATAAGATCACAAAATCTATTATCTAAACATATGCTAATAATTTCAGGCCAGTGTACAGCGTCCTGGTCGTCCTGGAGTGGTTGTAGCGTAACGTGTGGAAGTGGCACAAAAACACGAACGAGACATTCTATAACATGTGCAGTCATAGCGGATGTGACAAGCTGTAAACCAAGGGAATGCCGTAAGTGCAATTTAATTGAACCTTTTTCACATATAAACACTTAGATGAATTGAACGGAAATGTGTGCTCTGCATGGATATATATAAAGCAGTTTTTAATAATGAATAGCTGTAAGTTTTTAGATTGAACCAATTAAACCTACGAACGTGGATAGAACTAGTGGAGTGTTCAGTTTTTGATCGTATTATTTTCAGCAATTCATGGAGGCTATTCTCATTTTGGTCCTTGGTCACCGTGTTCCAAAACATGTGGTATTGGTATCAAGGTAAGAACTCGGACATGTACTAATCCAACTCCGCGTCATGGTGGATTAGGCTGCAATAGATTGGGAAAACCCACACAGCAGATACATTGCAACGATGGTTGTTGTCCAGGTAAATCTATATTTTTAGACAGTTGGCAAGGAAACTTCTCAACTGATGAAAAATAATTGAAACAATGTTATAATTGTAACAGTTCTTTGTTACGGTCGACAGTTTTTCAACGTCAACAATCAATTGACTTTCAACGTTCTCCGTAACACCACGATTTTTTATATATTTAGTTCCTTTATATCGTTACTATCACCATCAGATCAAAGATCACTATTACACAACGAATTTTGGACAACTAGGACGTGGAAGAGGTGGTTGGAGATTTGAAGGAAAACAATGTAGCATTTTCCCATGCCGCAGGAAATTTACCGTTCCTTTCTTTCAATATTTTGTAAACAACGATCACTTTTATACGATATGGCCTGGGGAAATTGGGACAACGAGAGTAGGGGCGACAGGAAGAGGTGGCTATAAGTTTCAACGTATTGCTGGATACGTCTATCCAAGGCGGATTGCTAACTCCATTCCTCTATATCGATATTATTTTCATCCACAACCTGATCACTTTTATACAACAGTTTATAATGAACCACGTAGTGATAAACGTTATAAATACGAAGGTATTGCTTGTTATGTTTTGCGCTAATGTAATTTAATTTGATTTGAGTCACACATTATCGCTTAACACGACTACTTTAAAAACGTTTATAAAAGCCAACACGTGGGCCAGACTTCCCGCAAATACTGGACAGGGTGAAAGTTCATTCACAGTTTTAGCCCTAATTTGATCTCCATTGTAAATGCAGTTTTGTATACATGGGCATTTTTTTGTATAAATTTCTTTATTTTTTACTTTTTTTACAATTTATAATTTTAATTATAGCACAATCGGCTAGTGACTCTCTTTTGAAATCAGCGACTTCATTGTAGATATTTTATTTTATTTTATTTCATTGTTTATCTTATTTGTATACCTCCAATAAACGTTGAATTTTATCTTCATTTTTAAAATTTAAAATTTTACTAATTCTGTATAATTTTGGGGTGGTGGCATTTTATGGTCTTGTTTGTAAAATTACAGAAGAAAAATAAATACCTTCTTGCAAGTATGTGTGCGTGGATTTATGTACTAACATGTAAAATTTTGCTAAAAGCGCAAATGATATCGTTTTATAAAAAAGGCATTCCCCATATCTTAGCTGAAGCTTCATGTTTGCATTTGTGGAAGTTATCCAAATGCTGTTCAAACACATCATTTCTGCTTTCAGTTTACGCTTTCCCCAACCCTCTGTTTGAGGTAAACTGCAGTTTTTATGATCAGTTTTTGATATTAAATGGCTTTGACAATTCTGTCCAAAACTATGCTAGCCATTAAACGATGACGGTATCATGCAATACCCTTTGTGCCAGCTAGATCCATACTCACTGATAAAGGCGAAAAAAAGATAAGAGATTAACCAAGAGAGGGAGAAGAGGGCGATGGTAATATCTTAAGTGAAGAGCAAAATTATTTTCCGAGATTTGCAAAAATGATTTCTCTAGCCCATGGATGGGCCACGATAGAAATTTTTACCTTGAAATATTTCTAAAACGGTGCTTAAAACCATTTCTGACACAAGTACAAACTTATGTCGGAAAACCATTTTAAAATGCGAATAGTTAACAGTAGCCACATATATTTATTGAATTCTCTGCAAAAAGGTGCAGGGGTTATGCTCTACACGGCCCCAAGGAGCCACACTTACTCAACTCGAAATAAATGTTAAGAAACTCTCCTTTTATACGCGCAAGCACACGCACACGCTTTTGAATTATCAGCTAATATAACATTAATAATTTCATCATAATTCATACCTTTTAAGGATGCTTTGAGGACAGAGATTGATCAGCAATTACTTGGTAACTATGGATTTTAAACTTTCGGAACGGGAGTAATTTTTGTTTGTTTCCATATATCATGGACTTTTTTTCTTTGATGAAATTGTTAGTTATGGATGAAAGTGGAGATATGATATATCCTTGGGTTGGTTTTAGTAGGTTGATTGGCAGGGCGGTCAATACCAGGGGAGCAGTCATCGTGTATATTTTGTAGAGGTTATTTTTTGTTAACCCATCGCCAATGTTGTGGATCCTAAAATATGTCAATTATTTTCATTGGTTATCGAGATATATGCCCATATCGATAAAGATAAATGGCGCGTTCTACTTAGTACGCAATGCAATGGTTACAATGGTTAAAAGTCGCCTATGTTTTCGTTAAATATAATACCTCGTTTTTTATTCAAACTTTAAAGTATTTTCCTCGCAAATTCATTAATCTTTTCAAAACGAAATTCTGTTGTTTACATTTTGAACGGCTTTAGTTTCTATTATTTCTTTTTCCATACATGGATACACGTTGCCGTGATCCTGTTCAACCTGAAGGTAAGTCATAAAAAGACATAGTAAGTGTTTCCCTGGAAAAGTAAACGGAAATGTAAACATTTGACGCAATGCAATGGTTTCCTCTATACTAATACGCATACAAATACGGAAACTGTTGCTACATTTGTCTATTAAACAAATTTGTCATTTTTTGTTTTTTTCGCTTTGGTTTCGCAAACAGGGCTTAAAACGCTTACAGTATTAAATATAAGATTTGGATTCAAAAATGGCGCAAGCTAGTTTAATTGCCATGTCACATAAACATTGATAAGATTTTACATATTCATGTTTTCTGTTCATGTAGCAAATTGGGAAAGATTGATCAATGCAAAAATGTCTGCTGAGAACCGGAAAGGTGAGAAATATTACAATAATATAAATTAAATACTTAATCATATGAGATTCACAATAACTCAATTCTGATTGGTTAACAGAGTGTGCAATTACAGTGTTATTGAACCCTGCACTCGCGAATATTTACTACAAAAAAACCTGAAAGCGTCATAACTTATTTTATTTTATTTTATCGATCATCATTACCATTTAGTGATTTCGATATCACTGAGTGCACATTGTTTAATTATTTTTCTGTTGTTAAGTATTTTTGGAATGAAATGAAAAAACGTTAACATTCGATTGTTGTTTCAAATATGAACCTGGTTTACCTAAACTTCAAAAACATGAACACTAACTCTCCCTCTGTTTTTTTATATGATTAACCAGTAATCACATGGCACTAGTTCGTAAAATTACAGTTTAATTCACTCGTAGTAAGTAAAAAACAAATTTTAAACTTCCTCCGTACTCGTTTTCACATTTTTTACATACTAGTCGTGAGTTGAACTGTAATTGCTCTCACGTCCATGCGATTACTAGTACAAATTTAAAAATGCTCAAGAAAAAAATTTAAAAAGTTCTTTATTACAGATTTTGTTCATAATATATTGAGCAAAGCCTGGTCAAGTTATTCAAAACAAAGAAAGAATCAGGGTGAGCATGGTTTTGTACACTCTGATAAAGGTGAAAGGATTCACAAATGAGCCACCATTTACCTTTTTGGTGAATTCTATTTAGATCCCCGTCCATCCATGATTTAACACTGAATGAAGACGACAGATTTGCTGGGACAATTGTATGCTTGCCGGACAGCATATTATGTTATAAGTTTTTATTGAATATGCACAAGGAATAAAGTTTTTGTAATCACATAAAGTAACATTATAAGTCAAAATGCAATAGATGAGTGATGTGCTTTTGTAATGTTGGTTTAATGTTTGAAAACACCCAAATGTATGTGCCTGTAGTTACCTCTGCCAAGGGATTAAATATTAAAGTTTATTGCGATAGAAATTCCAGAATTAAATAAACTATGGCTTCACAATGTGTTATGGGTTATCAATATCAGTAAAATTTCACGTCACATTTAAGCCTAATTGACCAATATGGTCGCACAAACTTTATGTATCGAATACAGCCCTGCTACGCAGGTAATAATTATTGTTACAGCTACAGAGCCTAACACCAATCTATTATATATTTCATTTCTGATATAGAAATTAATAAGAAGTAAAACAGAATTAAAATAAGATGCTGGTAGTAGGTAGAATAATAAAAAAGGCAGACATGATGGGGGATATGGGAGAGCTTTAACTTTCTTGAAAACAGTCACAAAAATTCGCTTGAAAAAGAACAGCAAAAATAATACACCAGCAATAATATCACAGGGAAACACAGCAGTGCTTCACACACACACAAAACCTAAGAAATAATAATGCAGCTCTTCACCAACATGTCGATAATGTTTTCCACATGGTCAAAATAATTGCAATGGCGCAACCATTTTTAATCAGTGTAAAAAAAGTTAATGCCACTTCGTTAACTATCCTCCAATTCAATTAACAGTTTCTTCTCGCTTTCCAGGACACGTTATTACCAAAAACAACGCAATTGTTCATGTTTTTATTCAATTGTTTTATGTATATACTTCCACTCGTTAATTCCATTTTTACAAAACCATTAGTTCCACCAATCAGAAATCAATTAAAAACCATTTCGATAACATTTTAAAACAACTAAATAGCATCTTCTTCGTTTTCTTCCAGAACTCTTCTTTTTATCTAAAGTAGCGCGTTTGAAAATAACAACGTTTTCTTCTAACATTTGCGTCTCGTAATCGCCTGTTCGCCCATTCACGGCCAAATGAATCTGTTGACATTTTACAAACGAATCTGGTTGCTATTATTTTTCGATCATGTTAGCCAATCAAAAGGATTTAAACAAATGCACTTTAAGGGTTTCCCCAAAAAACTATTACCCGCAGCATCGTGGTTTTACGCGCTCCTCGTGAGAAAATGACCGTGAAATTTTTAAAAATGTATCACTTTCTAAAATAAAAGTGGGATGCACAACGCGTATTAATCTAAAGAGATGTTAATAATTTGGTAGATCCACAGTATTCGTAAAAATAGCAAATTAAATGGTAGGTTTTTGCAGTTTCCACTTTTGCCTCCACCTTTCTAATCGCTTGTGTTGAGAAAAGAAATTGCTAATAAAATGCAGAACAGGCATGACATTTACTTCTGCCATTACATACTGGTTTGCAAAATATCAAATTCAAAACATTGCTGACTGTACGTTGTCAAATGTAAACAAACATAGCGGGAAGCGGAAAATTCAAAAGTAATAATTCAAAAAATGGGGAAATATTGTTTTATACATTCGGATTGCATTGATAATGAGAGAATCGTTATTTGTATATGTTTAGAATCATTGATTTGAGAAAGGTAACTTACAAAGTTATGTACATATCGGACACGCATTAGAATATTTTGAAGAAATCACCGTTTTGTCAGACTTAATTAGAGGAATGTCAGAAAAGCAACAGATCATGGTCGCATTAAAAATTGAACTTCAAAAATATGAAAAATAAGAAAACAAAAGTTGAATGGCTATCGTCAAATATATCAATTTTCTAAAAATCCTGACAATAGACCGACCGATTACCGAATAAACATTTGAAGCTTGAAATGTGGTGAAACGGTAATATTTTTGGAGACGGTGTATTTCCAAAGGTAACAGGAAATAAAATTTGAATGCGTTTCAAAAGTGTATATCCAAGGATATGCGTATACATTTACCTGCGTTCACCGCCTACGCTAGATTTATCAGCCAATCAGATATCAGAAATTAGCTGTATAACCAATGAACTTTCAACAAAAAAAAAACTTGCACATGTTTGGAGCAGATGAAGAAACCCCGAAAAACACGGACGGTTTTAAAGGATTTCTATGCTTTCGCAGAAATCAAATTAAAGAGAAGTAACCTACACGTTAATCATTAATTTTAGGAAAGTTTTGCAATTGCGAATTAACAAAGTTTGTCAGCAGCAAAAAATCTTCCATTTTAAGGATAATTCGTTTGCAATTACTTAAATCCTTAAATTACTTAAATCAATCCCCATTGTATTCGAAAATATGCGATCACTAGTAAAGATCTCTTAAGGATTTGTTTTTGAGTATAAATGGTGGTTACATGAGTCATCCATTTTCATTCAGGACTTAACTAGATTTGGGTTACGACTTGCGAATATAAAATCATGAAGCCTGTTTATCACGTTGCTATTTTTGTCTATGTTTTTATATACTTGTTTCTTTTCTCGTTCAATACTTACACTCTCTCAAATGTGCGCAAGGTGCTGCATATATAGGGCAGCTCTCCGTCCTAGAGGCTTATATATTACATCTCCCTCGTCCTTTAAAATATATTATCAAGTTCAAAAGAAGATTGTTAACGTCAATTAAATGTCTGTTGCGCTTAAAAGTTCCTATATACATGTCTATGGTAGGTGTCTATCATATCGCCAGAATTCAACTGGTCTTCGTTCACGAGGTGGATTGCATCGTCGAGGTTGTTTGTTCTGGATTGCGTTTCTCTGTTCAATTTCTTGACCTTGTTCGATATTGCAAAAGTTGTCTTCGATTTCTTGTTTCAGCTGCAACTGGATCGGCGGGATAGGGCGGAAGTGTGAGATGTTCCGTGTTCTCGTGACTTGGGTTGTCTGGATCGGTTGCAGTAATCATGCTGTGGTTCTTTGCTGTAACGTGGTACTGAGTCGGTTCATAGCGTGGTGTGAGTTTCTTGGTTTGGCGTTGTTTGAGCATGACTGTGTCTCCGACGTTGATGTCGTGGTCTTTTGCGTTCGTTCGCATGTCGTGATATTGTTTTCGTTGAATTTTCGCGTCCTGTTGTCTCTCCCTCGCTTGACGGTGAATATGCGGGTTTATGTTGTCGTTGACTGTAGGAATCGCGAAATTGCTGTTGCGTTGAAACATCACGGAAGCTGGAGTCAGCTTGGTTGTACAGTGTGATGTGTTTCTGTAAGCGAAAAGAAAGTTTTATAATTCTTTTCTCCAGTTCTATCGTTCAATATAGGCAGAAAGAACTGCTTTCATGAGTGGTTTCATGAACAATTCGGCCTGTGAATTTGCCTGCGGCCATAATGGTGTGATTTTGTGGTGTATTATTCCTGTCTTTCGGAAGAATTGTCTACGCTTGTATGAGTGGAAGGGTGGTCCATTGATTCAGATGATTTTTGTGAGTATGCCAAAAGTGGCAATGGTGCGCTGTAAGAATTCGATCAGTAGGTCTGCGGTTGTATTGTGTATTTGCTCGACGATTGGAAATTTCGAAATCTGATCAACCAAAACGATAAGGTATTATCCATTTGGTAAAGGTCCCAAGTAGTCTACATTTACTACTTCCCAGACTTTGTCAGCAGTTGGTGTGATGGCGAGTTTTGCTGATGCCATTGGTCTTGATTGGACCTGGCATGCTGCACAATGTTTTATGAAATTCTCTAGTTTGTTGTCCATGTTCGAGAAATATACTTTTGAGCGAAGCAAACTTTTGGTTTCGTAATCCCCAAATGTCCTATGTGCGCCAGCTGTATCACGATGTTCTCGCGAGTTTTGGGAACTACTATCCGGTTCGATTTCAGGATGAGGTTTGGCGATTCGGCTACGGTAAGTTGGTCCTTGACAATGCGGTATGGTAAGAGTTTCGATAAATGTTCATTGATGTCTGCGAGTTGGTTTGGCTCGTCGAGCTTCTACCATGTGTTTGTTCGTATCATGTCAGCTACGATTTGCAGGGCTAGATCTTTCTGGGTTTCCTGATGTAAATCGTCTATCGATAAGGCATTTGGTCGTGCGTGTTCGGCAACGAAATTGACGTAATTTTCTATGTAATTATTGATCGGTGCGGTGTCAGCAGGATGTCTGCTCGGGTAGTCGGAAATGTTATCTTCTCCTAGCACGTGTCGATAGTCGAAATTGTATCCTTGTAAACGTAAAGTCATTCGCTCTATGCGAAGTGGTACGACGGATTTGTGGTTGTTGAGTAAGTTGACGATTGGCTTGTGGTCGGATAGTAGCTTGAATCGACGGCTATATAGGTAAATTTAATTATGTGCGCATGCGTAAACAATGGCTAGGCACTCTTTCTCCATTTGTGAATATCGTTGCTCTGTCGGTGAAAGTGAACGTGAAGAGTATGAAACGAGCTTATGATCTTCCTTGTTTGGAGTGTTCTGTACGAGAATAGCTGATATAATAGACTGGCATCGGTGTCGACGGAAATTTCCTTCTCGTGGTCGAAGTACCCTAGGAATGAGTGTGAGGTTAGAGCGGTTATTTTGTCGAATGCGGATTGGCAAGCTTTTGTCCACGTCCATTTCGTGTCTTTGTGTAGCAGTTGACGTAGTGGGTATGTAATGGTACTGTATTACGTTATGAAGCGTTTGAAATAGTTCATTAGCCCGAGGAAACTTTGGAGAGCTTTGACGTCTTCTGGAGGTTGTGTGTATACCTTGGTCTGAAAATACGAAACCAAAGTATTTCAGCTTGCATTGACTGAAGAGGCATTTCTGTAGATTGAGTGTTATCCCCTTGTCTTCAAAACGTTGAAGTACACTTCGTACAGTAGCATTGCGTTCGTCTTGGTCTTTTCCGTGTACCAGGATATCGTCAGCAATGTTTATAGTTCCTTCTGTGTCTTTTATGGTTGCTCGAATGACACGTTGTAACTTCTCCTGTGCAGAATTGTCTCCGAAGTTAAGGCGTTTGAATCGTTTCAATCCAGTTTCGGTCTGGAAGGTTGTAATAGATCGTGATTCTGGAGCGACTTCGAGCTGATGAAAGGCACTTTCGAGGTCTAACTTGGTAAAGAGTTTTGCATACTGGAGTTTGTATCTCAGGTCGTCCAGTGTCGGTGTCGGGTATCTCGTTCTTTCGATAGCTGTATTGGGTCCTCTCATGTCAATGCAAAATCTTATTTGCCCTGGTTGGTTCGGTTTCGGTTCGATCACCATCGGGCTGATCCACGGAGTAGGTTCATTTGTAACGGTTTCGATAATTCCAGCATTCTAATTTTTCATGTTCTTCTTTCACTTTCTGACGTATAACAAATGAAAGGCGTCTTTCTCGTTGGGCAATTGGCGTCACGTCCTTGTTTATCTTTAACTCCACCTGGTAGTCACGTAGCTTCCCGATTTTACCGTTGAAAATTGTTTTTGCGTATCGTTGGATGGTTTTCTTTAGATGTTCAGGAATGTTCTTTGAGTTTAAAATCTCCTTCGCAGAGTTATTTTCTTCTTCAATGGTATTTATGTTTATTACATCCAATGTGGCAGCTGTTTGCACAGATAACAGGTTTTTGTGGTGCGTATGAATCACGTGGAATTTCGTGTACACAAATTTATTTTCGGTTTCGATCGATAAGTAGGTTTCTCCTTTTATTTTGAGGTCAGGGGCGTCGTTACCATAGGTTATCACTTTAGCTTTAGTTTTCTTGAATTGTAAAGGTTTTGTTGAATGTTTATTGAGTTTCTGAAATGTCTTTTCATTCAGAACGTTTATAGAAGCACCTGTATCGATGAGAACCTCGATTTCAGCATATGTTGTGTTCTCTTCTTGTGGTATAATGTTTTCGTAAATTTCGTAAGCCTAGTCTCCCACCAGAGTAAGCAAAAGTGAAAGTTTCTGTTTGTCATCCGTAACAACCATGGAATTGCATAGTAATTCAAATCCCTTCACATATCTCTACCAACTTGTAAACAAAGCGCCTGGATCTTCCCCCGAACAATCAAAAGTCGAAAAATTAGGTAAATGTAGATTTTTAACCGCCATAACAATATTTCTCTTCTAAAAATTTTATCTTCTAAAAATTTTCTCTTCTAAACATTTTGTCCTCGTCGCCAGTTTTGTATACTTGATTCTTTTCTTGTCCAAACTTACACTATCTTGAATGTGCACAAGGGGCTTCATATATAAGGCAGCTCTCTGCCCTAGAGGCTTATATATCACATATGTTAGTGGCATTTTCGATGCAAGCAGGATAATTACGTAAGTATTTTAAAATTACATTCTGTTGTAAAAGAAATGATAATATTAGAAACTTTACCAATGTTAAATGAATCTTATAATGAAGTTATGGGAATATGTATTTATATTTTCTGTTGTAACAACAAAATACAAAATACAAAATACATAACAAAATACATCCAGATAAAATGCGAACGCAATCAAAGAAAAATACCAAAAATAATCTTTTGATTTCACAGCGTCTTTTAAATGAGGTTAGTGTCAATAGATTTTCAAGTAAGATAACGCGAGAAAGAATTAAACTGACATCCGTGACATTTACGTGACGTTTGGAATTAATTTTGCAAATGTTGCTTAAATATTTTTTTTATCACTATAAATGTTATATTTACAAATAAATTCACGAAATAAAGTAATGATAATATTAATACAACTTTTCAACGTATAATTTCTATTAATTTGTAAAAAAACCGAAAGTACTATTTACTAAGTTAATGTCCACCTTGTGAGTCTTTTTTATCTTTGTGTGCTTGTACCTAAAAGCGCTGGGATCTTTCGCACTAACATCAAGGACGTGCTTCATCTTAAGTTGTTAGCTGTTTTGTTTCCCATTTTTTCTCCGTTCATTTCGATCATTAGTACTTAGCAGTATAGAGTTTTCTCGAAAAAGATCATTATACTTGGTTAATTGACGTCAGTTGACCGGTCAATATTTTGCCGTATTGACCAGCTTCATAAAAAATGTAAAGAAAAAAAGAAATTCCTGAGGAAGACCCTAAATTGCAGGCAAAAAAAATTATAAGAAAACAGAAGGAGAATGTGTTCTTCTTTTGAATATCTTATTTAATTAGAACAGAAACGTTTTAGCGGGGCAATAACTTTTCTCTTAATTACGTTGCCTCGGTCGCTCGTATGGACATCACTGCACTCGGTCCATGACGTCACAACCTGTATTGGCAGGCTAATAAGGTAAATAAGCCATTAGTGTTGGCTATTGTTTCACAGGTAGCACACGTTGTTCAATATTTGGACGGTGATATCTTTGATCTCGTTGTACCTTATACATAAACGGATGCCCTTTTTACATGATATGTGCAAAGTTGTATTTTCTTCGGCATGCACAATCAGTAAGCAATTTAGCTAAGTTAAAACGGATTGGTATGGGGTCCCAAAATAGTTCTTTGTTCAGATCCACTTCCTAGTACTTGATTGGAAGTGCTGCAACCCAAATCTAAAAGCCTACTTCTAGGGGTTACAAATAGTTTTTAACCCCCTATAACAAAAAGTCTTATTGGATAATGATAGCAGTTCTTAACAAATGTAGAAATAACAGGACACAATATTTTGATAAAAGCTAGGCTTTACGATTTATGCTGTTGAAGGTGTTGGCTGCTTGTATCATAAGAGCAACTTCTGCTTCTTCTGGTTTAAAAGCATATTTCATTTAGTGAATTGCGTCTTCGCATCCTGCTTCATGGCCACCACCCATTTGTATTTTTGGGTATGATTTCATTTCATCATTGCGCAACACAGCCATATTTGCGAAGTTTTCTGGCAAAAATAGTAAGTAATAATAGTAAGTAATAAAGTAATAAAGTATTTATTCCCAAAGTTTCAAAACGTTAACGCATTCGATACTCGAGATATTTACCATCAAACAACATTCACGTCATGGCACAAGTCACCTTCAAACTGCACATGACGTACTTGTCTAAACTTTGTCGTGTTTGCGGAAATTTTTTAAGTAAAAAGAAATTCGAGGTCAAAAAATTGAGCACAAGAATAGAAAAGACTTTTTATATTAATTGTTCAGATGATGTGTCGGTTTTATATCCCAGCATAAATTGCCAAAACTGCTACTCAAAAAATATAAACATTGAGAAACGAGGCGCTACACAAAACCCATCCATGCCATTCACTTGGACAGAACACACAGACACTTGTCAAGTCTGCCAATATATAGCCTCAAAACGAGCTGGAGGACGTCTAAAGGAAAAAGGACAACATATCGTTTGGAAACGGGTCATGTAGGTGGGTCTTTCAAGATGACATACCAAATATGTAATGTTGAGAAGCCAAATAGCAAAAGCAACTCTGTTGTTTTTTCGTTATTTGAAGCTAAAGAACAAATTTAAATATGGGGTTACACAAGTTTAAGGATCAAGTGGATCATCTGCAAACAATGAAATGGAAGAAAGTAAAAATACATATACCGTATTTCCTTTAATAAACTTTTATAGTTCTATTATCTGTAGATTCACACTTTTGAATAAATGATGACGTCGGCACAATTTGTTTCTATCAACTTTTTATTAAGTCTTCGTTAGCAACGCTTAATGCCTGAGTAATGACTAAGGAAGTGTTTTCAAGGTGTTGTTTTTGCAAACACTAACTTACCTGAAAAGAGATATGTAAATCCAAAGAAGAAATAGGTGCGCTTCCAGGTGACAGTACTGATGTTTTTAAACAGACAAACAAGATGTAAGCTAAAAGTGGAATGGGAATATTTAAAAATTATCATCATAGATGAAATATCAATGGTGTCAAATAAACTTCTCCTGTATATTCATCATAGACTCATGAAATATTTGGATGTTCTTCGTATTGTAGTAAACTATTCGCAGGATTGACAATAGCATTAGTTGGAGATTTGTATCAACTTGGACCTGTACTCCAAAGGCCTATTTTTGCAGAATATAGTGAAGAAATATACAACCTATTTCCTATTTAGAGGAATTTTAAAATGTGTGAGCTGACTAAAATCATGAGACAGAGAGGTGATCCTGTTCTTGTTGACTTCTTAAACAATGTTCGTATAGAAACTTCAAATTTCAAATTTATTACAATCACGGTTTACTACAGCAGAGAATTTCTTACCAAGTGCTTTATTTATTTTTGCAGAAAATGACCCTGTCCGATGTCATAATTGCTTAATGTTGAATACTATTAACAAGCCACTGATTCAACTGGAAAAAATAGACCAAGTTCCAAAAGGAGTTCCTGATCATATATATGACAAAGTATTAAAATTAAGTCAAAGTAAAACAGGTGGTTTAGCTTTTAGTTTAGAAATCAAAATTCAAGCAAGAGTTATGCTTACTTGTAACATTGATATAGCTGATAGATTGATAAATGGACAACTTGGTACAGTTGTTGGTGTGTCACGTTTAGGTGGTGTTAAAAAAATTCACATTAAGTTTGGTGATGAAAAAGCTGTTCTAAAAGTGATGAGTACAGAAAAAGAAGCACAACAACTCAATGCTGTGGCTATTACGCAAATAACTGTTGATATCAAAATAAAAACAAATAAATCATCTGCAACAATCATTAAAAAAAGTCAGTTTCCTTTTAATGTTAGCATGGACATGTACTGTTCATAAAGTTCAAGGTCTTACTTTAGATGAAATAGTAATTAGTTTTGATTTACTTAATCAAAAGTCATACAATCATGGTCAGATGTAGGTAGCCTTGAGTCGTGTCAAATCTTTAGAAGGTCTTCAATTAACTGGCACATTCAATGCTAATGCAATTATTGCAGATAAAAGAGTAACAAATGAATATTAGAATCTGAGAGAAATCCAGTGCATTTCTTTTTCGAAAAACTTAATTGAAAGTAAATCATCCAATACCTTTACAATAACACTATGCAACGTCAGATCTTTACGTAAGCATTTTCCTGACATATGTTCAAATGATACAGTTACATCTAGTGATGTAATTCTTTGCACAGAGACACAATCAACAGAGAATTACCAAAATGATCTACAACTTCCAGGGTTTTCATTGCATTGTAATAGCTGTAATCAACACAGGTTTTCTAGTTTGGCCATATATTTTAGAGAACAAATGTACATTAAACCGATATTTGAAGTAAATGCTTTCTCAATATTTCAGGTGACTGTTGAAAAAGAAAATGTGAATATGAGCATGGACATACTTTTACTTTACAGGTCAAAAGACAAACTAGTATACCAATTCTTGCAAACTTTATCTTATCTCATCTCTTATCTCAGCTAGTAAAGGTCACCTCATTGCTGGTGACTTTAATATGCAGGCAAATGAACAACTTCATAGTGTTTTAAAAGAATATACACAGCATGTTACTGAAGCCACTCACATTGGTGGAAATATTATCGATCATGAATATGTTAAAAACTACTTTCATCTCTGTTTTGCAACAGAAGTTCGAAGCTTATTTTTTACTGATCATGAAGTAGTAGTAATTGCACTCCAGTAACTGTTTATGGCTATTTTCAAGGCATTTCTCAGGATTTAAAGTTTAATTCAAGTTTATAACCACATTTACTTTAAACCAAATCAGATCATGTAATTTATTCAATATTTTTTTATTTATTTTTTTTCACAGCAATATGTCAACAAAAAATATCTGTGAAACGTGACAAAAAAACATTGAAATTCCCAAGCCCACCATCCACACCAACAAAAGAGCCTTCACCTCCATCAGCTGATGGTTTTGTTGGTGCTACACTACCTAAACGCTTTATGCCATCTCCTGGATCATCTACATTGTCTCCTAAGTCTCCATCATCTGGGGAATCCAGAAGTAAGAATGTTTTTTTTTATTATTATTTTGCTTTTATTTTATTTTTATATATTTAGTAATTTACTTATTTATTTATTTTAATAATTTGAATTTGAATTGTACATTATCTTTGCTTTGTTACTGGAATATGGAACAATCAAAGCAAATCTGACAACGTGTATCAAGATGTAAAATTGAAAGTAGCGAAAGACGAATTTAGTATTGTACGCTTCATGAAAGGACGGAATCCAAATTTAGAGGAGGATTACTTGAAATCACTGCAAGCTGGTTCCATACCGATTAAAATGTGCAAAGTTTATGTCAGCACAAGTGGAAAAGCGTTTTTCAACAGTTTTAAAGGTAGCCGCATTGAAGAAGGTGCAATTGTGCCTTTCGAAGCTGGTGACCATACATTATTATCCATAACTGAACTAAAAACAAAACTTTCAGGCACATTTTATGTCATAGGATGTGTGTAATGATTCGATGACGAGAAAACTTATGATAATAAATTCGGGATTTCGAAGCGACTGCGAGAGTGTATGCTATATGATGGATGTGACCATATCGTTTTAACAGTGTGGGAAAATCTTTTGGATGAAAATTTAATTGAACTTTCCCAATGGTACACGTTCTCATGTGTCAATATCAAAAATTATTTTGGTGTTAAATTAACAATATCAATATCAATATCAAAAATTATTTTGGTGTTAAATTAACAGCAACTGCTCTTACCCAAGTCACAAAAGTTGAAAACCAACATGTTGATTGGGGACAAGTTGACGTTAATTTATACAAACAGAAGATTCAAGAAGTACATAATATAACTCACCCCACACTCATTTCCCCCAAATTAAAAATGTTGTTATTGACATTTTAAAGCATGTTCCAATAAATCCTGTCGTGGTAAAGTTACCGTTGTTTCTGGAAACAAAGTGGTGCGTTGCAATAAATGCCACAGATACATGAATCCGAGCACCTGCATTCATCATTTGAGGCATTGTTAGAGTTTGATTCAGTTTCGTTGTCTTTGCCGG
The DNA here is from genome assembly GCA_039566895.2 of Turritopsis rubra. Taxonomy (NCBI): domain Eukaryota; kingdom Metazoa; phylum Cnidaria; class Hydrozoa; order Anthoathecata; family Oceaniidae; genus Turritopsis; species Turritopsis rubra. Next base: position 13,276,860 of record CM077618.1, on the reverse strand, counting down.
TTGAGGTCTTGAACGAGTTGATGATGACCTTTGGAATGTGATGTCGAATATAAAGTTCTTAAACAACCATGAAGCTTCTTATTATCCTTTTTCTCATTAAATTATTTGCCCGAACTGATATTTTTAAAGAGATCCCCTTTACCTTTACCTTTTAATTTACATCAGACCATTAGACTTTCTGGTTTTCTTGGAATGCGTAAAGATCAGTAAAGATTTATTCAGATTTAAACAGATTTAACTGTCCTTTTCTGAACATTTTCTGTTCGAATAATTGAATTCACAACTTTTTTTTGAATAAATTTCAATTTATATAATAAAGCTGTTTAGTCTGTAATTTATGAAGAAAAGGCATGTAATTTGTTGTATAATACAAGTGCTAGTAATTTACTTTTACTTACACATGTAAAATTTGTGCCCCCGCCATATTTGTGTTTTTATCGCAGCCATAGTTTTACTTCTTCTGCGCATGCTCACAATAAGAATCGCTCTCGCCGCTTCAGTAAACAGTCGTGCACGGTGCACAACAGGTTTAATAACCAGCTGATTACCAGAGTTGGTTTGCATCGTGACGTAATAGTTATTAAAGTTACGAGTAGCTACAAGGGGTAATTAGCGATAAAGAAAAGTAATATCATCTCTAGTGTTTCCTTTGGGACTATTATGGTACATGGTTTTTATGTTATCTATTTTGTTATTCCACGGTTCCGTGTTTTATCTCAAAAATGTTATAAACATTTCACATATCTAATCACAAAGAAAACAAATGTTTTTATATTTTTATTACTAACGTTGTTTTGATATTGTATTATTCATATCTTACATAATTTTGAATGTGAATTAAGTTTCTCTTTTCATTTATTGGATACAGAAGTCGATGGGTCGAGAATAGATGCCCCTCTCTTAATAAATGGTGGCCTTGTGGTAGAGTGCTCGCCTTCAGTGTGGATGGTCGAGTTCAAATCCTGGCCGAGTCATGCCAGCGACTATAACAGTGTGAATCGATCCACTCAGCTTAGCACTAAGCTTGGGAGCAGGATTGATATCTAAAGGCGTTGTCTGGTAGAGCGGTTGAAGCATACTTGCGGCTTCCGTAGCCCAAATTTTCATGAAAATTCCAAAACTAATGTCGTATTTCGGTGCCGTAAACCAAAACACAACTTTCATAGATATCTGGTGCAACCGCTGCTAATAAAAACTCTTAAAAATTTAACCATTGTTGAGTTCGCAGACCTTTAAATTTGGGTTTTCACAACTAAATCCTGAGATACAGCATGAGATACATGAGACAGCAGGTGATATTGCTTGCCAATCCTATAGAAAAACACTACTCCACAGAGACTTTTTGAATACTCGGGATTAGCCAGTCTGACGGTGTACCTAATAATACCCCCTAAAAAAGGAAAGTTGTTTTTCAGTTAGCTGGAGCTGCGCTGGATAAAAAGCCATTTGCTAAAAGATCTTACTGGCGAATGTTTCAACCACATGCTTTCGGTTAAAGGCATGAAACTGCTAATTTCAGCAATAACGTTATTAACTATGGCATGAGACTTTCCGGGCGCACCGGTGAAACTTTCTGCCACTTTGACCGCCATATTTAATTTTAACGGAAACGTCCGCAATTTCAAATGTCCGCTTTCAAACAAACGTGGTACATGAACAGGTAATTGCAATGCATTGTTTTCATCATGCTGGAAATGTTAATCGGTATTTCTGAAAAAAAACTAATCGTTCCCAATCGTCCTTTTTGATCGTGTGCACCAAGCTTATTGTGAAATATTATTAATGCAAATAGAATTTAATTTTTCCCTCTTGCAAAAAGCACTTGTTTTATTACCCATTGTACCACTTGTTGTACTCGTCTGTCTTTGTGTCTACGATCTTTAAAAAGTTTCTTTAGAAGAGTCTTTTGTTTTATATTAAGCGAAACTTCTATTGTACGTGTTTACACAGGAATTATAGGTTGTTATTTTGTTAACACATCGGTTATTCAACGCCGTTTAATCGAACCCAAAGACTTTCTACTTATATTGTTCCATTTTTCATTTTTCAATTGTTTTTTTTAGAAAGAAATGGTCAGAATGGGATTGCCTGACGCACTGACAACTTTTTCATACATTTTTAAAGACTCGGGCTTTCCTAGGTATTTCAAACAAGTATTTCATATAGGAGGTGTCGTCCACAGAAACAAGCATACTTCTTCCGTGCAACTTTAACACGAACCAAATCTTTGAGAATTATATTTACTTTGCATATTTTTGGTCTCGTGGTAAAAAGAGCCGGTGTGTAGATAGAATTTACCATATCTAATGGTGATTTCGACGTGTTTTCAAAGCTGACACAGCTTTACGACAGAGTTTTCGATATTCTAACGAAAAACGCATATTTCTAACGGTTTTGACAGACAAAAGACTTTTTCTTTTTTTTTTTTACATTTCCAAAAATGTTTTCGAAATATAACACAATGGAAACTTTACGCAACCATTTTATGTAAACACGGCAATATTGAGAATAAGCAACAAATCAGATTTATTAGAAATATAGATATAAGATATAAGTGTTCCTATAAAAAAACTCGTATATATGGACGAAGGGAGGAAGAGAAAGAAGAAGAAAAAAAACACGGACAGTTGTACAGGATTCCTTGCTTACGCAGAAATCCAATAAATCGTAGTTTTTATCTATTTTTTAGAGACTTTTTAAAAATGTCTTCGAAAATCCATCATATATAAGACAAAATTTATACGAAAAAAGACGTCTTGTACCGGCAGGTAAAGTAAATGTTCAGAATGCTTGCTAAACACTTGATTCATTTAAACTTTAGACTCTTAAAGCACGTATTCTATTTTTTACCTTGGAATGTGACCTAAAGATCTTCCGATTTTTCGAAACTGAAACTACACTAGCCACACAAATGTATTATGTTCGTGTATTTCGACATTTCGGATATCGTTTTGCAAAAATTTCAAAATAATTATAGAAAAACATAGACATTTCGGATATCGTTTTGCAAAAATTTCAAAATAATTACAGAAAAAAATAACAACGTTAAGTAAGTTGATCAAGTAGAATTGTTGTGGGTATAAAAGAGAACATTTTAAGCAAAATAATCATTTCTAATTTTTAAAAATTAAAGCTAGTCCAAGTCTTCGACGCTATGAAGATTGTTATCATACTTGCTGTTTTGTTGCTGGTAAGATCTCAAGTAGCTTGTGAATAAGTTTTCAGAAAATCTATTTTGGAGGAAATAAATAGATAGATAATCTTTAATAGCAGGAAGTTTAATGCACAGAGCTTTAATAAAATTAGTATTTTTGACAGAGGTTGAAACTACACAGCATATTTTCATTATTTTAATTTTATTTTCTAGGCTAAAGCTCATGGTTACTCACAAGGTAGAGGGCACCACAAGAGTGCAAACTTTATATTGGAGTTACTGCAGAATGCGGAAACCGATGCTGACAATGCGGTAAGAGCTTACAACCGATAAATAAAAATTGTTGTGTTACAACTTTGTCTTGGAGAAAAAAATAACCAAATATACATTTTGTACTAAGTAAAAAGTAGCAGAATTGGTGATAATTAACGCTTATTTGGTAAATCAAGGAATCTTTTAACCCGACGTGGATCTAGAAGGTATGGCGAAATTTATGGAGGAGAATGTTAGTCGCTAAAGTATAAAAGAGAAATTTTTGACATACCTTAGGTCCACCGATCACAAACTTCTTCAGTGACATTACATGAATATTGTATGAACAAATGATTGCATATATATTTCTTCTTTTTTTTGACTTTCCAATATGAATTGTCTCCAATAACTTTTCAGGTTTAAATATACTCTCGCTTCTTAATTATAGTATGCAGTTTTCATTGTGTCTTATATTTTGCAAATTATAGATGAGACCTCATCCGAGGTTTGGAAACTACAAACATTTTGTGAGGTGGGATGATAAAAAGTTTGGTGGGCGATATTTTGAATGTAATGCATATGCCTTGGTTGGAGGAGATGACTACAGTTCAGTCAAAGTGGTCGCCCATGATGGAGATGCTGGAACATTTTCACGTAAAAGAGTATTTCCATTAGGAACACCTCCAAATGTTGGAGATAAAGTTATAGCGTACTGGGATACTCGAGCATACGCATTTGGAGGGAAAGTTACAGCAAAAGGTTCTGGAAAATGGTACGTTGAATTCGATGATGGTGACAAGGGCTGGATCAGGAAGGAATGGGTCCACAAAAAGTTGCCTTTTAACTCATATTGTTAACAAATATTTAGGAAATATATATGGCAATTTCATATCTGTAAAGTAATCTTTTTATAATGGTTATCTACAATCGGTAACAGTAAAATTAATCAGCGACCATCAAACGACTGACAGTTACATTTTCTTTTCTTTTTCTTTTTTGCAACTTGGTGTAACACACTCAAGAAACTATTTGTTTTGTTGTTTTCGAAGTAAATTTCCTTTACGTGACTTTTAATATCTAGATTATCTTTAAAACAGTTATGCTTATCACATTTGTTGTGTTTTTCTTCTCCCATTTAAAAATATACACGAAAAATTAATTAAAGAGACCACATCACCTGTTATAAACGAGAGAGTCCATGAATCGACTAAATAAAATACATCATATATGCGACTCCTGGTTTACGTGATTAATTGCCTTAATTTATGCTACTACTTCACGTTGACTTCGCGGCTGAATGGAATCCTTATTAATAACTATCATAACAGTTAATCAATGAATCACATTTTGCTTATCACGTAAAGCTCTGTTGATTGTCATGGTTTTGCTATTTTCTAACGTAATATCCTTCAATGCTTGTGCAAGTTCTTCAACTTCAAACGATTGATCGGGGTCCTAGTCTTCCATCTCTTTGAGAAAGTTTGGACCAATGTCAACACAGTTCGCACACGTGTACTTGCGACCTTTCTTGGTTATGAAGATTTCCAAACAGAGTCGGATATTAATCTTTAGGACAGGATTTGTCCTTTTGTGGCTGTGTAAGCAATTATTTGTAACTATGATTAAAGCAACTTCAAAGAAGGAAATCAAAATATGAAGATTTTCTTTTCCTTTAAAACGTTAAGAAAACCGTGAATCAAGATGGCAACCCATCATCTGTTTACTACAATAAAACATTTCAGATCTGCAGCAATGCTTCAAATTGTAATTTCAATATTATGTGAAAATAAATCTGTTTTTTATATTAGCCAGAGTTGAAAAAATATTATTTACTTTTTAGTGGCCACTCTGTCTCTGTCTCCTGTTGTATTTTCATAAGAAATCATATAATTTCCTGTATTGAAATGAAAAGATATAAATTGAAGGAAATAAATATTAGATTAAATTAATCATTTAATTACGTGCATGTGGGTTACTTTACTCAATCTTTAAAATCTTTTTAAATGAATTTACTAAGCATCATATTTCAAATGAATAGAGAAGATAGACACTTCTCATTTCTTTTCATTACATTCAATACAAAACGATGTAGCAAAGAGCACATTCATATAGCCTGACAAATGCATACATTGCCTAAACGATGTACTTTCCTGCTAACCTTTCAATGTCTTTCTTCCCCACCACCTGTGTGATGTGTGGTGTGTTTTGAGAGAGAGATATACAAAACTACATTTCGATAGGAAAAATGGCAGATAAGTCGCGAAATATATACTTACTACTTCCCCAGCTATAAGAAATTCGGATGAAGGATGGAAACAAGCAACAAAGCCAATATTTTAACCACTAAGCTGCAAAAAAACACCACAGTTGAGCTGAAGTGTTTACTTTCGTCCATTTTGAAACAGATTGATCCTAAAATCGTCTCTGTTGTAAATAATATCATAACAGGGGCAACTTTAATTACTTAAGAAAATTAAAGAAATATTTCAGTAACATAAATTAAATACAAATTACCACTTTTGCAGGACATTTGGTTATAATGGTTAAACAGTTTTAATTTTTTACAAGTTTAGAAGGAAATATATTTAAAAGATCGACATAGCTATATGTATTACCCTCGGACAGAATTACTGCCATTTAAAAATTACCACGGTTGCAAGTGAAAAGTTATGTCTGAAAAGGATATAAACGAGGCCTTATGTATGACGTCCTCAATAAGATTTTATAGCAATCAAAAACCCAGTAGGCAAAATCTTCAAAAAGTATACGAGGAGGAGTGTTTTCTAAAGGAATGGAAAGCTATATCGCCTGTCCTGTTCTTTCAATAAAAAACACTCCTGATATTTTGGAGTCATTGAAACGATCTTTTTCCACAGAGACAAATTAATGTGGTTTTGAAATTTTCCGATTTGCGTTAATAAGTACTTTCTAATGAAATAATATAGGAGTTGTAAATGTTGAACTACATGTTTTAAAACGCTTGAGTAGGTTTGGATAGTACCATGAAGGTGCCCTTACAGGTATTAATTGAAAGCCAAAGTTCTTTCTGATGAAATGATGATATGCGATTAAGACTAACGTAAGAAATATTACGTTTTCATGTCATTAGACATTAAAAATTCCGCTTAAAATTAAAAATACTTTGTATCTTTTTTTTGGTAAAAATGCGTGTTAAAAGAAATATCAAAATTATCATAAAATAAATTATAAATGGTTTTGAAAAAGCACATGAAGTATAGGTTTATGTTTACCTTGAAGTTTGAGATGTTGCAAAACAGTTTGTGTATCTCCAAGGATATACATATACGTTTACCTTGAAGAGTTGTAAACCTTGAAATATCTTTAAAATTCTTTAAGGCTTATTAGTCATTTGTGTATATTCGAAAAGTGTCAGAAAAGCCAAAAGATAAAATGTCGCATAAACAGACCGAAGGACCTACTCTATATTTCCAGCTTAAAAATGGTGACAAAATAATAGACAAGAAATAATAAAGAACAATAAAGAACAAATCTAAATCTAGAATGTAAGCTGTTATGCCACACCTTGAAATAATCTGTTAAAATTCGGCTAGTACTAGTTATATGTCACAATCCAAATGCTCAATTTACGCAGAGGTGACTTCTTTAAATTTGAACAGGAGAATAAGGATTGATGCTTCGTAGTACATATAACTCTACCCGTGTGGTAAATTGGTCAATTTGGAATATTCATCGGTATGTATATGGTCTACTGCACACCATCATTCCTTATTCTAGTGCTCAAAACTGATGGCCAGGTATGAGTTACCGTGACTCGTTACCAAATTTGTTCTGCAGGGAACAATTAATGACGAAGCTCTTTAACCAGCATACTAAGCTTCAAGTCAACCCTGCAGTATATTAGTATTTCCAATGTAACCTAATGACGTCATTAAGACGTTATCAGTGTCAACTTTCCTCCCCGGGAAACAAATTCTATGATAATTCTACACATTCATACCAAGTTTTAGACTCAACTCCTTGGGGAAATATATGTGTATTAAATGTGGTCAATGACGTCCTCTTGACGTCACTAGCACCAAATATTGCCATCCAGGGAACAATTTCTTTGAAAGTTCTATAGGCTCACTCCAAATCTTTCAAATAACCTTGCTTTATTACAAAGTGTGGCAGCTTTTTGCTACTATAGAGTGTGGCAGAGTTTATTATAAATTGTGGCAGGTTTTATAAATTGTGACAAAAAATTCAAAGTGTGGCATTACAGAAGCTGTGCTATGCATATCCATATAGCTCTATATAAAATATGTTATACCAAACACTTCTAATAATTCACTATAAAACCACTTAGGAAACTATATGAAATGAAAATTGGCAACAACACTGACATCTTTCAATATGGTGGTGGAGAATTACTTCCGTTAGCAATGTTAAAATGTTTTATAACATATCAAGCAGTTAGTAATTAAATGTAAAGAATACACCTTTCCAGAATTTCTGCTTAAACACCGTGTTAATGGATAGCTATCAAGTTTCGCCTAGTTTCTATCCATTTTATCGTGTAGCTACTTTTAATACCGTTTTTACCAAGCAATAGTCACTTATTATTCCAATTCCTCGGTAGAATAATTATTACCGATTAAGATCTTAAAAACAAGACCAGACTTATTGACAAGGCCAGAACACGGTGTTTAAACAGAAACTCGGAAAGGTCTATTATCAATAGATTTAGTCAGGTATATTAGAAAGATGTATTTAAAATTCAGGACAAAGCTTTTCGTTAAAATCATTTTCAAGTGCATGCTTCCATGGCTTCTATATCTAACGTTTTTGTAAGAATAATTGGTTATTAAGCAGATGTCCAACGCTACGTAAGTATCACAAAATTTGAGCGTAACTTGTGCGCTATTTTTTAAGGAATTAATTAGCCGGTTGCAAAGTTTTCCTTAGCTTACGCAGAAATCCCAAAACACGGACGATTGTAAAGAATTCCTTGCTTACGCAGAAACCCAATGAACTCCAACAGGAAAACATTAACGTCCGATATATTTGTAATACAGTTGACTCTCGATAAGTGGAACCTCAACGGGACCGAAGAAAATGGTTCTACTTAGCGAATGTTCCACTTATCCGAAGTTAGCCTTTGTTAAGGGAAATCCAAGGGACCGATGAAAATAGTTCCACATAACAAAAGTTTCACTTATCCAGGGTTCCACTTATCGAGAATCAACTGTGTATGTAAAATATTGCCGTTAAAAAAGTAAATTACAGAGACAAACACTTCGTTTTCTTCATTCGAAACACTTGCCTGTTGAATAACACGGGATTAATTGCCAGCATACTTTAAATAACAGGTGATTTAACAATACGGAAAATAAATAAACGTAGTTTTGAATTTTTCCGATTGGCGGTTATTAGTATACTATTCAAATTTTGTGTAATAAGATAGATGACTCAATATCTTGTGTTTTAGGGTCAAATATGTCAGATTTAGATGATGGTAACAACATCTTTTGCCGAGTTTACATGCTTCCCATAATAGTTTGTTGATTATTAAGAGAGTTGTGACATTGTAGTCAATATATTGCATCAAAGGTTTTTCTATTTTCTCATCATAAACTTCTTTCATCAAAGTTAAGAATCTTTAAAAGCGAGGCTTTGGCTGCTCCTACGTTAGTTATTAAAAGTTTTGCTAAAGGCGAATTTGCCAACATTTAATAACAAAATACATCCAGATAAAATAGGAACGTAATAAAAGAAAAATACCAAAAATGATCTTCTGATTTCACCTCAGAACAACGTCTTTTAAATGAGGTAAGTGTCAAAAGATTGTCAAGTACGATAACGCGAGAAACTGACATCTGTGACGTGACGTTTGGAACTAAATTTTGGAAAAAATCTTGCTTAAGAATTTTTTTTATCATTATAAATGTTATATTTCCAAATGAGACACGAAATAAAGTAATAATAATATTAATACAATTTGTTCAACGTATATTTTCTATTAATTTGTAAAAATCTCGGCTGTACTATTTACTAAGTTGATGTGCACCTTTTGAGTTTTTCCAAGATCTTGAACCACGAAGACATAATAGCATCGATTGTTGAAGTGAGAAACAAATTTTTGTTCTGAAAAAGGTGGAAGCCATGAATACCGGTATTTTCTCCTAGCGGCAATCATCTCATTCAGATGTTGATAAAACTTTTTTCCTTCTTTCCCCATGCTGTCGTTTGCCGAAAACACTAATGGTGTGAAGGTTCCATTTCCACTTGCAATACACGTTCATCATATTCCCTCTTTTCTCTTTTTCTCTTCTTCATTTTAAGCACTTTTTATCTCTGTTTGCCTGTACCTAAAAACGTTGGGATCAAGGACCCTTACATCGCAAAAGGAATCCTCAGAAATCCAGAATCCTTTCGCAGTCACATCAAAACGTGCTTCATCGTTAGCTGTTTTGTTCCCCATCTTTTTTCTGTTCATTTCGATCATTAGTACCTTGCAGTGTAGAGTTTTCTCGCAATAGACCATTATGATTGGTTAATTGACGTCACGTGACCGGTTATTATTTCCCGCATTGACCAGCTTCATAAAAAAGTGTAAACAAAGGAAAAAATGGTGAGGAAGACTCTACATTGGAGGCACAATAATTATAAGAAAACAGAAGGAGAATATGCGCTATATACATGAAGTCACAACCTGTATTGACAGGCTAATAAAGTTAATAAGCCATTAGTATTGGCTCTTTCAACCACATCGTAGCATACTTCCTTCAATATTGGCACGGTGATATCTTTGATCTCGTTTTGCCTTATACATACAAGGGCCTTTTTACATGATAAGGCATGTGAGAAGTTGTATTTTCCCCACATGCACCATGAGTAGGCAATTTTGTTATCGCTCAGTTATAACGGGTTCGCATGGTGTCCAAAAATTGTTCTTTGTTCAGATCATCTTCCTAGTATTTGATTAGAAGTGCTGCAACCCAGTTGTAAAAGCCTACTTCTTGATTTAGGTCGTTTAATCGTTTTTCCTCGGGACTGATCGTTGATCTTATCTCTTGTAAGTTCTCGATATGCTTTTTATGTCTCTCTATTTTAATGTGTTATCAAAAGATACTTTCGAACTCGTGTTTATTTGTGTGGAAGATATTGCTTACTTTTTGTATTCTTTCTTTGCCTCTTAATGTTTCAATTTTAATCACACACCCCATACTTTGGAGAAAGTGATAGCAGAATGCGTTCTTTATCTATTTACTCTTTTTCCAATTTAAATTATTTTTCTACTGTTTTAGTGATTTCCTCTCCAGATAATACTCGAAGATGTGATTATTACTAAAGGGACCCTTTTAGGAACTGCCAAAACAAGTCTTGAACATCTTTTTTTTGTATTCATTTTATCATATTATGCTCAATGAGTATGTCAGCATTAAGTTGATATGGACCTCAATCAGAAATGCATAACCCAGATTTTAAAGGGAAACTTAGGAAGAAGGAGGAAGTCATAATATATGAATATATCCATCTCCTCACCGTATATATTATAAAAAAGGGTCTTTGCTCTTTGTGGCTGGTAGTTTTTCAGTGTAACGTTCAAAATTTTTGTCGTTCTTTAAAACAAGAATAAGCAACTGCGGTCATAATGCTAGGAAAATAAAATAAATTCTCATTGTCTTATTCTCAGAGTAATAGAGCTAAGAACTCAGTAGCTTCGCTGGATTTTCTCTCGATCCAGTACCGTTCATTGGGAGAATTCGCCAGTTCAGGAGTTTTTTCTTCTCCTAATTGATTACTGTTCCCTCGATTGGGGGAGAGAAAAACCTTACTTATGTCTATTTTTTTATGCCTATTCCGTATCATATGCGAAAAGAACTAGCAGAATCTCTCATAGCAAACGTGACTACGGTAACGCTATCTTCTACAACGCTCCAAAATATCTCCAAAAGCAGATTCAACGAGTACAAAACGCTGCAGTAAGTTTTGTAAGACTTTCGTATTCGACTTGTTCAGACGTATTGGTGATAAAGTGGCTACCGACGATGGAACGCTCAGAACTTGCTTTCGCCAAATTGGCTTACAAATCCATTAACTATGAAAACTGGCCAAAATATCTGCCAATGAGAAGAGGTGATCCTCCAACACGACAACTACGATGTAACAACCACGACCTAGATACCATCACATGTAATACCAACGCCCCAAGTTCAACATTCGAATATGAGGCATCAAAAATTTTTAACGAATTACCATTAATATGCCGAAATGCAGACAGTTACTCAAGCTTCACGACTGCTACAAAAAGTTACTTATTCTTACTTAGTTACGTATTCTCTCAAATTTAGAATAAATTTGTTGTATCATATTAACTTCTATATTTGTCTATTTCCTTTTCCTTTTTTTTTTTCATTATTTTTTTGTTCAAGCACAGCTTACAGCCCAATACTTTATCAATCCAGCCTTTATTTGATTTAGCTTGTTTGTCCAATTTCAACCTACACTCAATTCGTTAGCTGGAATCCATGAATGCGCAATAATGAATACGTTTTTACTATTTTAATTTTTTATGTTGACGCAATGCAATGCAACTTATATCATACGCATTTCTGGGTGAAGAGCCAAATTTATTTATTCGGAAATAATTCCTTATCTTATCTTATCTTATCATATTTTTGTTATGGACCGTTTGTGTTACTTATGTCTATTTTTGTACGAGTTATAGACCGTTTGTGCTTTTCAAATTTTTGTCTTCATGGAAATCACATTCGGTAATTTTATAGTTACAACTTACAAAATGGGAATATAAAGATGTGAATCAACCATCTTGTTCCTCCTTTTTTTCACCAAAAACAGCAACCTTGCGTTTACATGAAAATTTGACACCCGACATGAGATTTCATATCGCCTCTGTCATGTAAACAGTATAAAGGTTTTAACAAGAAACCGATATGTAAACACCCTCTTAATGTGCCCTCCACATCTTTCGACATATCCTGCATCTCCTGCTGAATGCTGTTTTTCTTTTTCACACAAATAACAGTATACTTTTTTGATAAGAACGAGGAAATTGGGTTCACTTCTTGTATTATATTCTACTGATTTGTGTTTAGCGGGTTTCCAAATCAAAACAATGTTTTTACATTGCCAGAAAAAATACTAAAGAAATATAGTCGATAGATTATGGTGGATTAGTGAATAATTTCCATCAATCTCACTTTTACCCCAGCGTTAGGTGACCCTTTCTTTTTGAAGCTGAATAAAACTATTTTTCTCAAGCTTGTAGCAATTTTTCATGTAAAAATATGAGCAATTCTTCACCTAAATATAGAAATACATTCGATGTCTCTATTATGAATTAATCTGTACGATTTTAAGTAATTTTAATTTTTTCTCTTTTCTATGTACTAATTATATTTTTTATTTTTTTAGGTCAATGGTTGGTATGATTACCAGGTATTCGGTTTTATTGGATATAACAGAATTTGTCCGTATTAGGATCTTGACCATTATTATGAGTTGTGTTATTAGATTTGTAAAATGTTTGAATGATTTCTAATTTCTCTTCTATCAGAAATTTTTAAGGATCACCAAAGCTCAGCTGAGACTGCAATCTACGTGTCCCGTTTGTTAAGCATGGTGTTGTTAATTTTGTCGTTATTTCGGAAACATAAATTTGAACTCCGTTGATATATTGGAACTAATCCCGACCTATTTTATAAAAATTATTTTTGGAGATTCATATCACCATGAAAACACGATATAAAAATTCGCGGGGTGGCAAAAATTAATCAAGCGGGGCTCTTATATTAACTTTCAGGAGTGAGCGATTAGATCGCTATTTCCTTTATTCTTTTTTCATCTGTTTCTCCTGTTCATGGCAGACATTCTATCTTCACTATTATGTCAAAACGCGCTGATCTTCAGCCCACAGAGGCTCTTGTTTCCTTTCATCGATCATCATCACCTTATTAATGTTTACGATCTTTCAAACTGAGTGTACACTGTTGAGTATCTTTTTTCTGTTGTGAAGTATTTTTCGAATGTAATGAAAAAACATAAACATTCGATTATTGTTCGAAATTATGAGAATTTATAATTACAGATACGGATGCGGATACGGATTGAAAACTAACTTTTCCTGTTGTTGGAAACACATTTACTTACGAGTAAAATTTTACTACCTACGGTTTATTGTAAACCCATGTCTCGTTGGAAAGAGAATACGCAAGAATGCTCTCGTTAACCCAGACAGAGGTAACAAAGTTTATACTGCAAACTATTGATGATTGCAATTTGGTATCTATGGTAACCAACTGAGAAGACACACGGCTTTCACACGGAGCAACGAAAATACTGTTAGTAATCCAATCAGGCAGCATCATATAACTAGATCTTCCTCGTCATCACTCGTAATAGTTTCTTCTTTTTCACCACGATCATCTTTCGTGGTTTTCGTGATTTAAAGCGTGTGTATCATTTGCTTCTTTAAAGTGTCCGAAGTCATAATGAAAATTGATACTTTAGCGAAATTTTAGTGACCATTACGTACCCATTACCATAATGCATTGGACTACGCTGGTAATAAGAGTAAGCCATAAAATGAAGACAATTTTGTTAGCATGATTTAGATTGAATCTCTTCCAACGAGACCTCCTAGATCACAGAGATAATAACGAAGAACGGGGGGTTTGAACATTGAACAGAACATTTTGAATTTTCGAAAAAAATAAAGATTCTCGGTGACGCTTTTTTATTTTAAAGGGAGGAAAGTTGTTTCTTTTCTGAAAAAGGTATCCGAACCTGCTTTCTGGAGACTCGTTTAATAACGTTTTGACGGCTAATCATTCCGTCAGAGATTCCACTTTATTGCAGTGTATTCATTGACACGCCACTCTTACTTTCACTCTTACTCTTAAAAAGTATCACCGCAATTTTTAGGTTTCTTTTTATTCAAACTTGATTTTCAAAGATAAAATCCTAACAAAGAACAAGGTTGGGAGGACTGGGATTTTTATTCCTTGATGTTTCTAATTAGTTTGCAGCTTTAGCAATGGTGCAGATTTCGAATTTGGGAATCATTTTTCTTATTTTGGTCAAAAAGGGCAATTTGGGCAACATTTTTCGTGCTTCAATTTTCATGAAAATTTGCATGTAGAACAATTAAACGGTGCGGATTTCGAATCGGGAATTATTTTTCGTATTTTAGGCAAAAATGGAAATTTTTACAAATCCTGGACCAAATTTCGAAAGTGCTTTAATTTTCCTGAAAATTTTAATGTGGAATAATTCAGCAGTGTTGGCTTCAAATTTTCGAATCATTTTTCATATTTTGGCAAAAAATTGTTTTATCGTGTGTTGTTACTTAAGAATTATTAATAAATATTAAAGCTACGTTGTTATGACGTGATTTATGAAAAGGTCTATTTTGAACTCGGACGCAGACTTGATGCCGTAAACAGCTGCATTTTTCTCTTTAAAATGAATTCAAAACTGTTTATAGACATGATTTTCATATTTTTTACGGGTTGAACACATTCATTGACAATATTAAACGTTATGTTTTCCATTTTACTACATCTTTCTGAAAGATAACATGTAGCCCACTCAAACATGTTTTTGTATCAAGTTAATCTTATATCTCGTAAGTAATCTTCAAGCTTCTTGCCATGACTAAAAAAATAAACTTACTTTTATGTCAGTTAAAGCTTGATTCACACTTATGAAGCACGACGCAACATTAAATATGATCGGTGAAATATCTATTGTTTTACGTGATGCAACAGATAACGCAAGAATATCAAAAGGTTTTGAGATGCTTGAGTCGTCTCTAAAACAATAGATATTTGAGTATGCATATTTAATGTTGCGTCTTTCTTCAGAAGTGTGAATCAGGCTTAAGTATGAATCAGGCTTTAGTTTGAAAGCGACGTACATGTTTATTTTAATATAAGACTTGTAATTTGATTCTGTCAAAAATGCATTGCTTATGGGAGTATTTCTGTTTACATAGTGAAGGTTTTCAGTCAATACCTCTAAAATCCAACAAGAAATTGATCCACTTACAACTCCAATGTACGTATTTTAATCATCATCCAGTTGTCAACTCTCTA
The DNA here is from genome assembly GCA_039566895.2 of Turritopsis rubra. Lineage (NCBI taxonomy): Eukaryota > Metazoa > Cnidaria > Hydrozoa > Anthoathecata > Oceaniidae > Turritopsis > Turritopsis rubra. The sequence continues at coordinate 13,261,374 of CM077618.1, read as the reverse complement.
CTCTGCTCATGGGAACATTAGTTTTGGATGATTGCAATGTGAATGCAGGACTGAGAGATAAACAGAAATGGAAGTTGATATAGGAGTTGATAACTGTCCCTGAATGAATGTTGACTTTCTATGCTCCTTTGGTTCTTTTTCGTGGAAAAGTGTATATTAAGAACTGCAACCACACTTAACCACACAGCGAGATTTTTTCATTTTTGAGAGGAAACAGGATCCAACATGGTGCATTAATTTTTAATTGTTGTGAGTTGCTTGATGAAATTCAGTTTTATCGTTTATTGTATTTTAAAAACACTTAAGACCTCATGAACTCACGATACATAATTTTTGTAAAAGATGGAAATGGATATTTGAGGATCTCTGTCATCCTGATGGTCGGTGCCCTCGCTATTTGAAATTTCGATATCTGTCAATGCAATTCAAAAGAAATGTTGGAATCTGGCCGGCGTTACACAAACAAAAAGAATGATTACACAAACAAAGCAAACAAACAAACAGACAGACAAACAAACAAACAAACAAAAACAAATAAACACACGGTTGTTGTTGGAAATGTAGATTATCACGTGCCAGATTTGTATTGATCCTTAAGTAAACACAATGTACAAAACACTAAATTGTACGTAAATAAAACATTCACGAATAAAAGTTAATACGAAATTTCGTGTAAATACGAAACTTATCTAATCCAAACACGTGAAACTTAATCATGCAACAACGTAAACCTTGTTTCTACGTCAACTTCTAACGCTTTGTCGAAAATCTCGAATTTCCTGGTGCAATATTCAAAATCAAACAGCACTTTGAAACAACGTCAACAACAACGACTACATTAAAATCGGTCTGTGTTTACTTTACAACTGCCGTGTCCCCAAATAACAAGATTCTAATGTTAGAATCAGTAAACAAAGGTGATGTATTTATTTAATATACGTTTGAGTATCATAGATCTGAAAACAACCGAGTCAGAAAGGGCATCAACAACGTTAATCTTGTTTCATTCTGTAAAAATAAAGACCTTGTAGCAATAGTCGCCATGATGACGTTTCTGTAAACAAAATAAGTTTATGACCAAATTAGAAAATAAAAGCCGCACCAATGAAAACATGAATAGATTGTAGAAATTGTTTTTCTTGACTTAATCTTTTAAATTTTGATTAAGCGAGATTAAAGCAAACAGTTTCGTGTCAGATTCTTCTGGTATCTCCCCTTTTGCAGACTTTCTCCACTTATGTCCTTAAATGGGAGTAACCCCCAATTATATAGAATTGTGATTTTTGTTGATTCCATTAGTATGACTTCATGTCATAAAACATGATTCCAAACTGTTTTAGATTTAGCAAATAGTAGTATTCACGTTGACCATTTCATAGAAAAGACGTGTTCTTCGAATGGCACTGTTTTCCACGAAAAAACAGGAAGATAGTCTGGAGCATGCAATTAACGTCCATAATTTGCACAAAATTCCAGTTGTCAGAGGTTTAATATGACGTAGCTGGTATTCCGATAAAAGAACGCGGAAATCAATGAACTCGTACTGACATGAGATCATGTCACCGAAATGTCATATCTATACATATGGAAAAGTATTAGACGTGATCCTTTCTGTTTCCTCTCCAGACAATTCTACAAACACAAGCAATAAAAGCTTACTGCAGACACTCATACCGTGATACTCCGCCCCTGCACAGAATCTAAACCCATTAAACGACCTGACGATTACAACATTTGGCAATTAGTCAATTTTGGACAGCTTTGATAATCGATTCTTAACAAATCCTGGCTCCATTGGCATAAAAGCGAGTGCTAATAACAACTCTTAAAAGCAGAAGCTCAGTTACTTCAATATTTCTTGAGTTATCTTGGAATTCAGGAATTTCCACCTTAAATTTGAAGTACAAGTTATCTCGGAGAGCAGTGTGCCTGTACAATCCCATGAGATTCGTATCAAACACGCCACGGTAGCGCTATAGCAGCTCCAAACTTGAAAACCTTAAGATTCAAAGTATAGTAAGAATATTTGAGGTTAATAGACTGAAACAATGGGAATTTGAAAACATAGTTATTTTCGACACAAATTTATAATTTTGGGAATTTATAGAAGTGTCACAATTCACCCACTTTCCAAGCTTCTTATACCCTCTGCCTAGCGTATACAATCTCTAATATTGGTTCTAGAGGGGGTGAAAAATAACTTCGAAGTGTTCATTTTACAAGCAACTTATGTAAGAATTTTAGTAAGAATTCCATAGTTTTGTATGCTAGTTGTTGAAACATCTCTCCATTTGAAACTTGTTTGTTATTATGGCAATCTCATTATATATTATTCACCTTTTCTTTTTACTTTGGTGTGGTTAAAGGGATATTTTCCCAAGCATAGAAACCAGTCCTGAGAAATTTCATGCATAGGTAGGATGTAATAAAGTGTATGCCAAATTTTCAACAAATTCCACCAAAAAATATTTCAGTATATTGGCGACACGTAAGAGTGGTACGACTTAATACTTTTGATATTATCGTTCTGACACCATTAACTTCAACCAATCAGCTTTCATATCCAAGAAATATTAATTAATTAGCATTTCGACAGGATTCATCTGGTGATGATAGCGACTTACTGGTTAGTTGGATTTTCCCCTTTTTCAGTTCAACGATAAACCATTATAACCACAGTTGTATAAAAACTTTAATGCACCGTCGTTTCTTTACTCTGGTGCGTGCGTTTCCACTTCTACAAACATTACACATAATGATCTATATACGTTACGTACAGTATACTATATAACGTATCCAGCTTGTAGAAACCAACTGGTGTTGTGAGAATCTTCTAACAGTTGATGAGATTTCATGTCTGTTAAACAAATCATTTGTTGTCTTGGTGAGAAAAAAAATATGAAATAGTAATTATAAAATAACAACAATAAAATAAAACAGAAAATTAAAAAAATCTGAAATCTTGATGTTCATGGAATTTAAGGAGAAATTTTACTGAGAAATTATGGTCGGGACAAGTTTGAACGTGGTAAGTCGTTTTCGTATTTCCTATAATCTGCATTAACGTTTTGCTGAAAATATCTGTAGGGATCAAGGAATGTTGTATAGAGATATCATTTTGTTAAAAAGAATTCCTGTGTCTGCCACCGCGAAGCGATTACAAGATAATTTCCCACGATAAGGTCCCATGTATCTATTATGTTTTTCAGACCATTATCTAGAATAGACTCTGAACTCGTACTTTAACACTTGAATAAATATAGTACCTTAACCCACAGTTTATGTTGTTCTAGTTGTGCAACTTTCCATCAGTTGTTGCAATGATTTTTTTAATATTTTAAGTAGATAGTATCCGTTTCAAAATGACAGCCTTTGGTATGAAAGGTTGGGGTGTACCCACAAATATGGTGAATATAAGAACTGCCGTGCAGTAGAATGAAAAGGAATGAAAAATATATATAAACTGAAAAAAGTATAATATAAACTGAAAAAGAAAAAGCACGATTTTTCAAAAAATATATGTATTCTTATTTTATTTAATTTAATTTGAACCATAAAGACAAATTATTGGACAATAATAAATTTCAAGGCAACTGAATTTGGGGAATTTTGTCAAAAATAACAACCCTTTTAACCAGCCTATTTAACTAAAGTCTGAAAGAAATTTTGGTGTGATGGATCATTTCGTGTAAAGAATGCATCCGACCGTCAAAGTGTTCGCTTAAAAGTCTTATTTGAGTTTTTAAACGTAACTGAAGGTTTGAGTGTCCGCCATTTGGAGAGTTGACTGCAGTAAAAGGCCACACCAATAAAGTGGCTGTTTCCTCACCATTGCTTTGTGGTACTTTTGGTGTCGCTCACAGTTTTCCTAGGAACTGTCTTTCATCCTGTCCTTTTAAGCTGGCGATTGCTGTTATAATATTGTTATTCTAACATTTTTGGTGACCAAAAAATTGTTTTATAACAATTTAAAGAGTGGGTTGGGTTTTGTAACAATTGTAACAAATGCCTATTCCAGTGAAATAACGGTTGTGTTAAATTACGGTAAATTTGGTGACTGCATATATATCGAGCCAAAAAAGAGAGATATACGTTCTATGGAGAACCCAAGACAAGCTTGCATACATATTGATGTCATATTTGAAAGTTTGATCGGTGTGTTTAATTTTGAGTGCAAATTTGGAGTTTTGAATGCAGGTACAATGATCATCATCCTTTTAAAATTCAGTTGATGTTGCAACCTCATTTTGGTACTTCTGAAAAATATAATTATTATAACTAATTATATTTAATATAATATATATTTTTTCATTGTATGAGATGATTTTCCAGCGATGAAGTTCAGAAATAAGTTAATGTTATGACACAACATTGTACTTTGTGCATAGACTTTTTGAAAATATTATTAATCGCTAAAATCGTATTTAGTTAAAAGTACATAATTAAGGATGATTAGTTAATACAGATATTAAACAAAAAAGCTTTTAACTTTGTATGAAAACCGCAAATTCTGGGCCTTTATCAACCAAAAAAACTTATTCTTCATCAATTCTTCATGGTTTTCAACAACAACTAAAAAACATTTTTCACTTTTTTTCTGGATGACATTTACAAAAACATCAATACAAAATATATTTGTAACCATATCTACATAAAATTTTGTATTTACCTGTAAAATAAGAAAAAAAAACTAGATTTGAAACTTTTATGGATAAAACATATTGTTTTGAATGTCACTCTATATTTTAACGGGATCCACAGCACAACCACCTTTCGTAACCACAACAACATTTTTAGTGGAAAATCACGTTTTTTCGAAGCATATTTACAGTGAAATCCCAGTGGGCAAAATCGTCAAGAAGTCTCTGTGGAGGAGTGCTTTTTTAAAAAACAGCAAGCGATATTCCTTTCCATTCTTTTAATAAACCCTCCTCCACAGAGACTTCCTGAAGATTTTGCCCACTGGGATCTCGATATTACAAATCCCGATATAATGAGATCTTGCCATAATGAACCGGCTTTCTTTCTCTTTACCAAACATATCTTTCCATCAAACGAAGTCTCTATGTAATGAACTCATTTCTCATTTCTCAACTCATTTCACGAAGGTAATTGTGACATTCAAAATCACGCTCAAAACTAAGTTTTATCCATAACATTTTAAAATGTATATGAATGAAACACGGGATAAATTTTATTCAGTATAAAAATTCATTGAAATATGTCAATTGCTGAAATGTGATATAAACAAGAAAATAAGGATAAAATTTCACTGGAAAGTGCAGTATTCTCTAAATCTTCAAAGATTTGTGTTTTTACAAAATCACTTTTTTCACAAAAAAAAGCAGAGGACCTCCAACCACCCACCCTTTTCTAAGGGCATTATTTTAAATGTACTAAAATGTACTGCAACTCTTGAAAATTCAGAAAAGACAGAACTGTATAATATATGTTATATGTTATTAAACAAATATTTCCTCGGACGAAGAAAAAAGGTTTTAAACAAAGATTAGCAGAAGTAAAGATGTTTCCTTGTTTTTTGTATAACTAACGATGTTTATGTTCCTCTTCTGGAAAATCATGAAGGCACCAAATTATTGATGCAAGAAATAATGTATAGTTTTATTCACACCTCTGTAGTTCTATAAATCGATCTTTCCCTAATTAGGACCAATTTGGAAGATACCTTCACCAATGATCTATGTGTAAATGAATTTTAATTAAAACACTTCCTAAAGTGAACCATTTTTCACGGTTTTTTTGGATGATTACAAATGAACTCTACTGGTACTTCACGTACATTCTGCAAATTACATTCTGTATTGTGCGAAATGACTGAATTATTCAGTTTTATTTAAGAAACTTTTATTTGTTTTGAAACATTGTGTATTCTCCATCTATTTTTTAAACTGTCCTTTTTCTGGAAGTGTATATTAAAGAGAGAAAAAATACTAAAAACTGACTACAATCTAATCTTGAAATGCTCAGTTCCAAAGTAAACCTATTTTTGTTATCATTTGTGATAGAACGTGTTACCTATCTTGACTTAATATCATATACCAGGTCAGAAATGGTCTCTTTAGCATATTTATCAATATCAGAAATGAACGAATAAGCCCTAGAATTGCATAAGTTATCGAATAAACTCTTTGAATGTGGTTAACAAACTTTACAGAATAAGCTCAATTGTGGGATTTTCAATTTGCAAGTTTATAACAATGCAGTAATCCATTACAGATTACAAATTTGATTACAACAAATACAACTGTACTGTTTTTCAAAAAGACCACTCGGGCAAGGGCAGTTAAAAAAAAATTCATTGGTAGCAAGCTTGAAGGGACTATTATTGATGTCTATCCTTCAGGAATGTCTCCTCTATGACGATGCGTATGAAGATTATATCATACACCGTGGTGCCGTGGCGTCACCTCTGAAAATATCCTAATATATGCATCAGAAGAGTGTTGATAGAATCACGTAAGCCAATCAAATCGAACAATGCAGATGGACAATGCCAGTAGCCGGAAAGGTGAGAGAGGGTGATGAGAAGGGAAAAAAATTAAAAATTGTTCACGAAATACTCATAAGATACTTATGACTCGGTACTTATGACGGTAATACGACGCATTTAATGACGCTTGATTGTGTTTGTTGTTTTCCACGCTACTGCAGACTGAAGTCTGTTTATCTAGCTAGATAACATAGTTACACATTTAATCCCAAACAACTGAATACGTGACTACAGACTTGGTCACCAGGCTGTTGTTTTTCAGAAACTCTTTTGATGACTCATCATATAACCAGTAATGACCAGCATGTACTGTCATTGTTTTTCTAGCTGAATGCAGTCGAGCCGAAACAAATAATCGGCGTTTGTGTAAACACCCTGCTATGAGTTCATCAAGAATTTATAGTCGATTCGGATATGATAATTACTGGATTTGAAAGACCCCGACTCCTTATGGGAATTAACAATTTAGCAAACACTTTACACACACAAAAACAGTTTCCTTCTTTTTGCATTTTTGGCGATTTCTTATGGCTTCATGTTACAGTCACCACAAAGTTTATCCGACTGAAATATCTTATTACACCAGTTTTACCGGTAAAACAAAGTGGTTGGAACTTTACAATCGATATTGTCATACAAACATTTCACATAGACTGGACACCAGTTTCAAATTCTCTAAAATAGCCCTAACGTTTAAATATTTGTTGTTTTTTAAATAAAATATGAAGAAAAAAAAAAAGAAAGGGTGGAGTTCACTTTGGATATGGAAATTCTTTTTATTTTTTATTTTTAGATTTATTTTTCGTACAAAATTTCCGTAGAACAATTTTGTACTTTTCCAGAACTTCATATAATTCATAGAGACACTTGGTAGGGTATTTTAATAATTTTAACAGATAGCATCTGTTATAATTCTTTAAGGGGCTGTTCATGTGGATAATAATTACTTCGGTAAGCGGGAAAACTTTTCGAAGTGCTAAAAAGTTTCGTTCTGTTAATTAGAAAAACAATTTCCTCGGTAAGCGAGGAAATGACCTACACGTGCATGACGTAACAGTATATGAACAAAAGAATTAATACAAAATTTTGCTGACTAAACGTAAAATTTCCCCACTTACCGAGGAAATTGTGTTCAATATGAGAAAAATATTCTCCCGCTCTCCGGAATCCAGCTTACCGGGGAAATATTTTATGGCATATGAACGCGATGTAATTATTTATAGCATTTCTCAAGAGGCGCGAGATCTCGCCAATTAGAGCGTAAAAACGTGTTCCCGCTTACTGAGGCAATTTTTATCCATATGCACACCCGCTAAATTACAAATTGCAAGCATTTGACGATTATAGATATTTTAACAGTTGGAATAGAATAAAGAATATATTTTTGAGAAAAAACAGATGACGATCTTTTATTGAAATAAACTGCACTGTTTGCATGGAGCACGATGCTTTGAAGAGTTTCGTAGAGAACGGAGGTTATTTCTATTTCATTTGTTTAAAACACTAAGTAACTGAAAATTGGGAAACGCAGTCCCATATATATAATGGGAGATAAGTTTACTGCTGCAAGTACTTGTATTTCAGAGAGAGAAAAAAACAAATCAGGTTCAACTTGAAAGTTTTGGGAATTTTTTTCACCACACAAAAGTGTTCGTCAGAATATTTTTCTTCCGTTTGTTCCTTACGTTCCCACGCTCAAACATAAGCACTTGGTTTTACTAGCTGAAGTTCCTTTTGTTATCAATTGAAGATATGAACATTTAAATCCTCACGCAAACTGTTAAGTCTTTATCTGTCTTTAGTCATACATGCTACTTTGATTTTATAAAAATAATTTGTTTTGGAAATCCGTGCTTAAGCATCCTTTTAGATTCGTGCACGAATACTAGAAACCCGATTCATTGAAATAAAACGATGATATGGATGACATTCGAGGCAGTTCCGATTAAACTGCATGTTTATTTCGTTTTACTTTTTCATAAAAAGGTAATAAAAACTTGATGATTGCGTCAAAAATAGGAATTGAACTGTAAACGTCATTTCTGTTAAATTCTGATGAATACAGCACGTCAATCGCCATTTTGAGATTTCTCACAGACGTCAGTTACAAGTAATATGCCCATAGCAAATATCGCTGTGTGTGGTTTATATTAATAAGGAACTCGAACGTAAAGAACTGAATAGCGACAACAAATATTATTTCAACGGATCTTCGGGTCCAATTCAAAAGCTCTTAATTCACAAAAATCCTTCCTGCAGCCCTGTGACCATCAAACATGCCTGAAGCTTCTTTCATAGAGAAACAGACTGGCTGAAGTATTACAAGGGACAAGACTCTTACATTTCTTCAATCGAAAATGTGAAGAAAAGAAAAGAAAGTGAAATGCAACTAGGTTAAGGAGAGTACATTGCCTTGTACATATAAACACCAATACCATTATTTCGTTAAAACGCGCCACAAGAGTTAACATAGAAACTTCAGTCTCAAAGCTCCAAGAAGCTTCTAAGTAGAAGAAAATAATCTCTCATGAAAAAGTATCAATGAAATTAAACTCTAAAAAGTGGTAAAACAATAGGAAACATTCTTGAGAATCATTATAAAAGCAATTTATCAGTATTAACTTAGCAAAGATATTTTAATTTCCCTCTCACGTGAGTTGCAACCAATTTTTCCTTGTTTCGATTCCTAATAATAGATTTTTATGGATAAAAATAGACGGCAGTGAAAGAAACACCGTCGGTAATCGACTAAATGTAATCTCTATCACATTGCTATAAGCCGACAATATGTACATAGAACTTAGCAATTATATAAAGTTTGTTGTTTGTGTGCGTGTGGGCTTTCAGAGGCAGATTTCTAAAACCCAAATTTTTCTCGGCATTTTTTCTTTTCAATCATTATGCCAATTTTCAAAGTATTGAAATTGTATTTTTTAACAAAACCAACGGTTTCAGTCGCAGCCATCTTCTATTAAACGCAAATAATGTTGGGATTGATTTCCAGTATTTTATCCATTGTGGCAGAATCGTTGTGTACGGTAAACACTCACTTACACTAACTAACTACACGAGATCATCAAGCAGATTATAGGGATAGACTGGCCACATTGCCACATGAAATTCGATATGTTTTGTAAGATCCTTTTAAAATTGAACGTACAATGTCTTATACAATCGAGTCCATTATATTTTTATTGTTGTCTCTATCATCTCCGTTGACAGTTTTTTCAATGAATTTCTCCAGGACAGAAGTCGAAAATTAAAGAACATTTTCCCTAGAATTAACAGTCAGCTACATTCTATTGAATGAAACAAACCCTTACTCCACTCCAATTTCAGAGATTTCTATAACCTAACCACGTTACTAGAGAAATATTACATTGTGTTGCATTACTGGTCAACGAGCATAAAACGCCCTCCATAAACTGATAAAATGTTTAGTATTCCTATGACTGGCGTTTATTATCCGACGATTCAACACAAGCTCAACATAGGAAGGATATCGCAAAATCTACAAATCTTTTCACTGGCTGTGCACCACCGCTATATAAAAAAAAGCTATTGGTTTCGCTTAAAACTTCGTCGTACCTTAATGGGGACAAAAAGTCGGGTTCTAATGACCAAATATTTACTTAATTTTTCCCGACTATCTTTTCCCCGACAGATATTTTTCCGCAACTATTTTTTCCCCGAAAAATACTTTTACCCGATTTTTCCCAAACAAATATTTTTGATTTTTGGCTGAATCTTTTCATGCGAGAAAATAATTCCTGATCTTATGTAGTTCGGTTGTTTTCTTCTTATATTCATGTCAAATACAAATAAAAAGGAACAAACAAACAAGTGTAGCTATCTGTAAATTAAGAAGCTTTTAATCAGGGATGCCATAGTGATATTTTTAGAATACCGAAAATGTCATATGCCATATAGGTATGATCCACGCAGTTTGCGTAATTGCATGTATCGACCGGCTGATTGATGATTGGTTGAGGGAAAGTGACTAAAACTAAAAATTTGGTCGGGGAAAAATGACTAAATATTTCCCCGACTTTATTTTTCCCGACTAAATTTAAACCCGAATTTTTTTATCCCCGATAAGGTATTTCATATGAACGGCAAAGAATGGCGAATGCAAAAGCGACCATGCATGGCAAGTTTACTAAGAATGGGTTAAATCGTCAACTAAAGGGACAAAATTTTCTAGAAATGACGAAAATGTTTATCCAAACAGAATTTTTTGTAGTGTTTATGGGAAGGATCGCATATAATGATCAAATTGTGTTTTATTTTACATAAATCGGAGTTTCAGAATTTTAAGCTAATGAGATATCAAGCCAATAAAATGGAACCTAACGAAACTCCTCAAAGCACCATCCTCCATACAAACAGTGTATACAGTAAAGCATAGATTTATTAATCTCAATGAAAAATCGTCATCCCTTTTTATATCAAAAATTTGTTCAACGATATATAAAGTGTCAAAATACCGTCTAAGTTAGTGTTTCTGTTACTGATATAAAAGAAGTTCCCTCCTCAGAAAATTATTTCGTAACACAAAAATGACGTAACTCAATTACTGTGAAACCTGGATGTGGTCTGTACTTCATATCGATTATAAAATCATTTGACCTTACTATCCGCTAGAAATTTTATAATAATCGTTCTAGACGACCTATGCACTTTTAAAGATTCCTTCTCATACGCGTAGATTTTTTACATAACGCTTCATGTTAAAATTGGACGTAAGGTTAGCTTTACAATAATCGTTCATCATCAGTTTTGTCTTCTAGACGACTTATTCAATGCATAACTTGATGAATCATAAGTTTTTTTTTTTCTTAAATGACTCATAGCTGGATTTTAAACTTGGACTTTGTACGAACTTGAAGCTTTGCGGAACAAAGTCACTTCTGTCATAATGGAAGCAGTTGGTGAAGCAATAAACTCCATCGTTGATACTTATAATAACGTGTATAACCATAGGCGTATTCAGGGTCAGTCAAAAAAAGTGGAGGAGTCCAACATTATGATATTTCTTTTCAGTCTTAAGTGTCGATTAGGTTACTTGCAGGTTTTTCTTTTCTACTTTAAATGACTAAACTCTCCTCCACAAATTTTGACTGACCTCTAGCTACGCCTATGAAAACCGTCTTCATTCCTCCAAATCACATTCCAAAATTTACTTGCTTTTATTTATATACTTTTTCATCATTTATGAGCGCTTCTTTGTGGCAATGTGGCCAGTCTATCCCTATAATCTGCTTGATGATCTCGTGTAGTTAGTTAGTGTAAGTGAGTGTTTACCGTACACAACGATTTTGTCCCAAGTTCAAACGCCATGTAACTTGGGGAGTGACAGAGAGAGACAGAGGATGGAATACTCTCCGCAGTTATCCACAACAAAGTTGCATATTTGTTTTTTATGAAATAACAGCTCTGATATTTTATCAAATAAGTACGCTCGAACTTCTGAAATATTTTCCTTTTCCTTGGTAAAGAACCATTCTGACTGGTGAATAAACGAGATTCTCATTATTCCTTACTTTTCAAAACACTTTCACTAGTGTATTAGTGATTTTTGTGTTCCAAAATTCCGAATATTTCAGCTTCAGAATTTCCCGCGCAAACACAATGTGAAGTCTGCATCAGAGTTTTTCCCACCAGTTGTTATGTCGCGGTTATACAGAAACGTGGACAGAGAAGCTGCGTATAGTTCTTGAGGGAAAGTACAAAAAATGTTCCTTTCGAGTTCCTCTTCCGCTTGTCTTTCCTTCGAAACTTTCTTAAGGAATTTTACAGATAAATAAAAGCTTCGCTACATATAAACATATTATGGCGGGATTAAGCATTTTTGAAGGAAAAAAATGACAAAGAAAAGCTTCACTGCATATAAACATATTATGGCGGGATTAAGCATTCTTGAAGTAACAAAATGAGAAAGAAAAATATGCTATCATAAAGCAATGAAAAAAGTTCATCATTAAGTTCATCGTTAAAACAAAAATAACACTTGAACAAAAAGGGTGCGTGTTGAGACCAATTTCGAGCCTTTGAAAGAAAACAAACCTTCTTTTCGTGATTGCTAACTTTTCTTTAATACTGTTATCCATTTCTCACGAACGCAGCGTACGTGAGAAAGGCTTTCCGCAGCAACAATACTTTCTCTTACGTATCAACAAGAAAATCGGGTGATTCTGACGTCATAGTAAGAAAATTACATAGAAGGGATATGAATAAAAACTAAGTTTACATAAGTTTATTACTATCGAACGTAACATTAAATACGCTCCTCCGCAGTGACTCTATTAATAAAGAACCTGTCTGCGCAACAGACAACTCACCATCCGATTAAAATATATCGATTGCAACATCTTAAAGGAAGTTATCCCTGTACGTCAATCGGAACCGTAATATTTGTTAAAAATGTTTTAAAAGGTTAGCACTTCTTAGAAAGAATAAAGAATGTGGACGTGATCATAAAGTCAATAATACTTATTTACGCCATAGTTTCTCATATAAAAGACTTGTAATATAGTTTTATACGGCACTTCCCTGTGGTACCTGTGGTATTTGCAACCTTTAGTAAGAAGATTTGGGGTGTTTTAAGAATTCAAGGAGACAAATAGACAAGCAGATATGGTGTACGAAACCTATGATTTTGTAAGTGTTGCATTTATTTATTTTGTTGGGTGATTAACACAACTATTTGATTGAGGTTGATCCCCATGGGTTGTTTAACTGTATTTCCTTTCATCAATGACCAGGGGATCCAAATCAAAACACTGCAGCAATTAAGATCATATTGTGTAGAGACGCTCCAACCTTCCAATTGACGGAGGAGATCGGAAAGTTACAGTTAAGATTTAAAATAGTTAAGATTTCTCATTATGAAAAATCGTTGGAATAATACGGACCACCTAAATTGCCACGGTCAGCAAATTAATGTAGTCGCGATTTAAAAATATGATAAATTCAAAATAAAGGAAAGATTATTTCTGGTCCGCATAATTAAAGTGCATGGAACACTCTGTGACTTACCCCGAGTTTTCAAACTCAAAATGCGTGATACCCTGGGTAGTTGGTATACCTTTAAGCATTCATATTTAAACATTCTAATCTAAAATTTATTTGGAAGGTGGCTCTATACTTAAGAAATCTTTTTTATAGAAATCAATATTTTAAGTACAACCTCAGGGCTAACGAGCAGGTAAGAAGGACAAGTGTGCCACTATAACAACAACAACAATAACAACAACAATAACAACAACAATAACAACAACAACAGAAAATAACAAAGATGAAGCAGCGTATACTACAGAACTACAAGTATTCATCAAAAAATAGAAAAAAGAACAAACACAAAAACCTTTTGCTCGATACTCATGTTTTGAACAAGCTGTATAAAGCTATTGATTAAATGACCACTCTTTTAAATTTGGACCCATTTCTTCTGTTACAAATATAAATTAGGTATTTTGGTTGGACAACATCTAACCATGCAATAAAAGGCGTCACTCCCATTCTGATTTTGAATACTTTCGGATAACTTATAAGTGGAATAACGCCCAACATTCGCAAAAAATTTCCAAATACTTACGCCGTTATTTTACAATTATAATAACAATCGACCTGATTGGCCCTTTTTACGCCGGTCATTATTGGCACGATATCAAACCTTCACAGACAAACACGCCTGCCTTTTTAACGCCAAGCCATGAAAGTTAACCCCATAAACCTTTACTTGCCCGCTTAGAAAGGACCAATAAGATAATAATAAGTTTTGGAAAAAAATTAACCGACTAAGTTTTTACGACTGCCGGGAGTCATGTTTTTACACGATCGCAGTCATGTTTTTCTACGATCGCCGTTTTGAAAAATAGATCACATACTGTGTCGCCTTGTTTCGAATCTTAAATCTTGAATAATTAACCACGGATAAAAAATGAGGAAGAACTTTATGAAATATATTTCCCTCAGCACTTCCGGGTTTTGTTGTTGTTGTTGTTTGTTTGTACACGATTTTAAGATTCTATTAGGTGTTAACGATCCTTTGAGTTATAGTTGGTTTTTGGGACAGCATTTCGATATAAGTTTTTATTAAATACCTGTCTTCGATAGTATAGGTGATTATAATGTTTTTATGTCATTTTTTGTCATATAGTTTCATCCGTTACGGGTTTCTGGCTAATTTGGATTTCGTGATCCAGAACGGAATTCCTATCCAACTATTAAGATTACAATTTCATTTTAGCAGGAAAAATGATTAGCCAGGATCAAAAGGATTGTTTCTGCTTCGGAAATGGTTTATTTTCCATTATTTATCGCGTGCCTCGTTTTGATGGATAAAATGCAACCTGTTCTTATTTTATAACAATGTTTTTTCGACAGTCTTTCTTGTTTTGTTGTTGTTGTTGTTGTTGTTGTTGTTGTTGTTATCATTTAAGACTTTGACAGTGTTCCATTTTCTTTTCTTAACGACGAAAGGAAAGTACACCTTTTTTACATATAAAAACCAATTTTAAAAAAACCAAACTAGCCTGACATTTTGCCCAATCTAAAAACAATCTAAGAACAATCTAAGAACAATCTGAGGCTGAACTTTTTCAGGTCCTTAAGAACAATTCCAGTCTGAATATTAAGAATACAATAACGACAAACTCTGGCTTCAATGAACTATCAATATCAGAAAGAAGCTTAAAAAGTTGAGAGCTTGCTCTATACTAGCCTGGAATACGGCATTTTTTTCTGTTTACGTGGGAGCAGTTTAAATTCGAAGCAAGTTTGACACAACGAACAACCAAACATTTAATACTTAGCTCTTGAATTAAATTAAGAACAAAATAAGAAAAAATTGAGATTTAAATTTTCAAAAAACTTAGAACACAGGCTAAATCAGTTATATAAAAAAATTTCCCCTATATGAATATTTTACTAACTAGCCCAAGCATGTCACTAACTGTCAAGAGTGTTTACTTGGTCTTTATTTTTAGTTCGCTTATTTATTGATTGATTGATTGATTTAATCATTTTCGTTTTTGCTGCATGCGCAAAATTCATGAACAGGCGTTATTTCCGGCACGTTTTTATTTGAATCTTTTTTTTTCACCATTAAAGATGTGGAAAAAATGTGGACGACCCAAAATTTCTTAATAGTACGCAATTATACTTGCGCCATTTTAATAATAAATTGTTCGAAATTTTCGTGACATTTTTACATGATGACTACGTGACATCATCACAACTAAACAAAAGTGTCACTTTCTTTTTCACTTATATGTTCAAAGTTTTTTGTCCGTAGTCATCATGGGTCAAATAGAAGGGAAATAGTGTTCCTCCAAATTTTCATACTTACATGAAAATACTTATCAGAAACTCGTGTATACAAAGCAGCGATTCATTTAAGACTCGCCGAATATCTTTTATGTTAGGGAGAGAAAATCTAAGACGATTACTACTGAATGAACAGGACAACAGCATTTAGAATATGATTGAAAACATTTGACCTTCACAACCAAACGTTTTGAAAGAACAAGCAATCACTATCCATTTGTTGTCTTTAACCTAAAAAATTGATAGACTTTCCTACCAGAATGAAGGAGTGAAGGAGTGCTTTCAAATTGTTACCTAATAGTATAATTCAAATTTTTAAATACTTTTTCTTTGGGACAACGTCCCTATTTAGTCTTTAAATCTCTTTAAGTTCTGATATATAAATAAAAAATGGAAGCAATCTTTTATCCTCTTCCTGGAATATTTTAGAGAATGAATGTAAGTCTGCTATTTTTACGTAAAAAAGTCCAAGAAATCATTTGGCTAATAATAATCTTTTTTTCTTTTACCTTCCTTGTTGCGTGATACTGGTAATTATTTCAACAAACACAATATGATGTGAAAACACTAATGTCACTGAAAACAAAAGTTTATCTTGGCAGGAATTACACATATTTCAATAAGGCTTTACATTAATATTGACATGAAGACGAGGCAATGAAACCACTCATTGATATAACCTCAACAATTCATTTCCAGACTTCGAATGTAAGATGTTTAATGCTATTTGATTATAGTTTTTTTTATATATATTTAATCTCCATAACATCATGCCACCCGTACATGATGGAGAGGGAACAATCTGTTTGATTTAAGCAGTTACTTAAAACTGCATAAAATTTACCCATCGGAAACCAATTCGGAATAAAATTGAAAAAGTTGCATGGAATTAAGAAACATCCACTTTTTTCTCATTTCAATATCAATTATAATTTAAAATTGAAAGTTAATCCTCTTTGCATTTCTTACATAAATAGTCGGAAGGCCATATTTACTTTTAACACGAAGTTACTTTGGATATGAGCTTTAGACATGTAGAAACAAAAGAGTTGATTGCGTCAACGGCCTTATGTTCTTACATTCTCTGAATGCCACATTTGAGTGAATGACGACACAACAGTCACGTCTCATACAGCTTTCTATATATTTCTTGTGGAGTTCAGCAAAAAATATCATTAAGCTTAGGTGTAAACCGCAAAAAAAAGTTTTTCTACTATTTTGGATTTGCTTGAGTAGTGTTTGGGGTTTGGAAAGAGTAGGTTTTCTCATGGGTACTACTTCAAAACATACTATTATTAGAAACTTTGTTTGCGAACAGCATGTATTGATTGCTGTGAGTGCAAGCTCTCTTTGCAATTCATGATAACATCTCAAACTTTCGTTACCAGTGACATTATAAGAAACATCGGTCGCTTCAAAGAGCTGGCTGATGAATAGCAGAGCCCCTCAAAGCGCGTCATTAGCCATAACATCTTGTTCATGGCGCCCTCTTATATGATCTGCAGCTTGGTTGCTATGTAATTAAAATATCCCAATACATCCAAATCAATTTGAGAAAGAACATTGACGTAAATAATGTCAATAGGTATAGTAAACAGTTACTGGGTAATTGAAAAACGAAACAAATGAAATATGGATAACAGCACAGCGCCAGTTCATACAATGCTAATGTCTCCCACTAAAAATAGTTCTCATATTTCATCGGTAGCAAACGTTTAATGGAACTGCCATTAATCTGTTTGTAACATGTGTAGCAGTGTTAATAAAGAACTGAAAACAAAACCGATATCATGTTTATTTACTTGAGGCTCCGTTTCAGAAATTGATTCTATTGAGCATCACTACTCCCTTTTTCTCCTTTTTCTTTATTAAAGTGTTGCAATTGTTTATCACCAGATGTTGGTTTTCTTAAATCTTCAATAATCACGTAGTAATTAGTGAACTAATTAAGATTTCCCCGGGGCAACCGTTTTTTGCCCATTCCGAATCGGCGTCGAGAAGCGTATTTTTTCCCAATAATTTTTTTTATATATATATCCATGGTTTCGATGATGATGTGTAAAATTGCGTTAAATTTTAGAAAAAGTATTTTCTTGTATTATTTGAATTGTGTACATTTCATATGGAGCAGTTTTATTTATTAAAAATACGATACAATGTCTGTGTAGATGGCCTGGTGTCCTAAAGCGTTTCGTTTCCTTTCAAGAACATAGTGGTTCAAATCCGATGACAGGCGTTTTTCGGAGTTTTTTTTAGAATAAGTTACAATAAGTAAATGTAGGTTCCAGCTATCCTCCTAGGTTACAGTAGACATGATTAGAGACAGATTTAGTGCTAAAC
Organism: Turritopsis rubra; assembly: GCA_039566895.2. Classification (NCBI taxonomy): domain Eukaryota; kingdom Metazoa; phylum Cnidaria; class Hydrozoa; order Anthoathecata; family Oceaniidae; genus Turritopsis; species Turritopsis rubra. Next base: position 13,243,193 of record CM077618.1, on the reverse strand, counting down.
GATAAATATATTTGAAATAATCCGCCATCGCCTTTGAACCACTATTCATTGATATAATGACATGTTTTCACAATACCTTATATTGGGCCTTTTGGCCGGCCCCTATTAGGCCAAGGCAAAAATCGTGATTTGGTCATGTAGGACTGTATTTAAAAAAAAAATTATTGAGACATATAAAGCTTCTATTTCCTTTAGAGTTGATATTATCATAGACATTGATAAAACGAGTATTCTGGGACACACTGTCTACGGAATGTTTTTTAATCAACAATGTTGATCTTGTTTGGTTTTACTTTCAATTCAAATTTTAGAAAGTGTCTTTCTTTAATCATCTCAGACTTTCAAACTTTTCCTGTGAAAAAGAATAATCTAAGCGTTTGAGGGCTAAGGCATAGCCTTATACACCCTCGCTGACTTAGATTTAGAGTTTTACCAGCGACGATGTGCAGTTGTGCGAACTATAAACTATTGTCGTCACACAAAGTTAAGCTTTTGTTTCGCTTTTGTGATAATTTTCGAACGAGCAGCTAATCGAAACATTCTTGTGTAAGTGGGCAGAAAACAATAATGTTTTGGTCCAAATTTCATTTCGATGATGTCAACTTGTCACTTTATTGCTACTGTTTCATAATCATAAACAACAACAACAACAACAACAAGGAAGGACGGAAGGGTGAAAATCTATATTTTTCTTAAGGAGGGATGCACCAAGAAGAAGCCTTAACCAGGATATAAGTCATTATGTAGGGAATTGGAATAGGGAATAGGACATTGGAAATAGAGCCATGTCAAATCTTTTGATGTATATACTTTAGTGGAGGTTGATTTAGCCAACTGTTGTCTGAGCATTGAAAAAAAAAGCACAAAAATGATCACAATAGAACTTTATCGACCTAGTGACGGAATAAGCACAAGTGTAATAAATTAAACGTTACTAGCTTCATTATTGACAACTAATAATCGCTTTCATTGTTTTATTGACGTGGGAGCAAGTACACCCCTCTTTTTATTCCAAAACAAAGGAATGTATAATATTACTATATCCTTGTCATCCGTGCTCTTTAAAACAAAAAAAGCAACCATAACGTAACTGGCGCCATTATTGAAACAAACATTCGAAATTAAAAAAAAAAATGACTAGTCTGGTGCGTCAGAGAAAAAAGAACATGAATCCAAGTCTAATTTTAGTTTTCATTCTTCGCTACCAAAACACAAAATAACAAAAGTGTTAGTGAAAAGTCTTCTCCTAGTGATAAAGGCTCTAAAGATCTATATTTACTGTTACTTAACCTTGACAAACAAACTTCAATGCTAGACTGTAAACTATAATTTGAAACAATTGAAGATCTGTTAGATGAGGATTTGGTCGAGTTTGAAAGGAAACTCGTCAACTAACGTAGGCATGGTTACTAAGTAACAGCCTCAAGAGATACTTTGTTTATTTTAAACCATAATCTCCTGTGGCATCCAAGTAACATCAAGGAGAAAAGGGAATGCTTTAAAAGATTCACTCGAGAATAAAAACATAATCAGTTGTTAAAACTTTCTCGGTTTTCTAAATGCTAAATTGTACAATTCCCAACAGACGCGCGATATTGTTTTAACATCCGTGCAAGGTTCAGACGTTGTAAACGCCTACTTAGTTAATATCACTTTTCAATTTCTACTTTCACGTACAGCTGATAGCATATCTGCACGAAGTATGGATAACGTATTTCTATAACAAGAGTTGTCAAAAAGGGCTTTTTGCTTTGCCATCCGTTATGTTATCGACAGTTATCTCATAAGCTTTTAATTAACGGAGACCAATAACTGTCACAGTTTTGCGTCAACTACTTTATTTTGAAATTGCAGGATTATATTTCCAAACTAAAAATGAATTCCAGAGACCCTTAAGAGTTAAATTCAACATTACCTAAAGTTAACAAAAGACAATCATTATGTCTGTCGTTGTTGGCAGAAAGAGAGGGGAAAACAAGGAGAAAGTCCCAGGAGTAATCATAATGTGACGAACTTGTTTTCAGTTACTTCAAAAATTTCTCTCAACTTTGGCAATATTAAAGTTGATGGATTTGGCTAACTAAGTCTTCATATATCCAAGAATTCACCCTAAAAATGCTTATTAATCCGATAAAAATGGTGGGTGGAAAGATTTTAAGTAGCATTACGTAAAAGACACCATTATAGTATAAGCAAGATTATCACACTCTATTTGTTGATGCCTTCATTAAAGCAATTAGCGTAGAAATAATCTGAATAACAAAAAAGAAGAAAAGAGCCGCCATTTTTGCATCATGCTCCTAGTGACTTAGTTTCTCTTTTGAATTCGACCAGAACATACGCTTGACGTCAACGGAAGCTGATGTTGCTAAGTCCTGCAGGAAGGTTAAATCTAAACATAGTCACATTTTGAAATAAACACATGGGGTATTTATATGGAAAATAAAATCAGTTGCACTTAAAGTTTACGATAATCGTTGATTTTTTTACTTACAAGGAAACGTAATAAGAGTGTTTATTTCCTTCTATATATATATGTTAATTTGAGTTCACGTTTCTGAGATTTATATAACACAAACATCATACAAACTATAAACGAATTAAGACAATGTTGTTCTAACTCACAATAGAAATCGTGCAGCTATAATAAACTGTGTTGTCATTATTGACGTCATCCAGATGGCCATTTTTAACATGTTGCCTGGCAACATGTTAAAGGAATGGTAATTAAGTCAATCGCTATGAATTATCACATCATCGCAGAAGATTGCGTGGATTTGAAACAATGAGTAAGCATATACGGACTGAACCCTGTTGCTTGCGTGAATGCTGGATAAATAACTGGATAAATAATATTATAGTGAAACTGACAATTTCTCCTTACCTAAGTTTATGGTGCAAACCTTATAAATTTCGCCTGGTCTAGTGAGGTTGCAGTAGCCAGGTTATGCCTCGTTATTTCAAACAGAATTCCTTATCACCGTTAATTTATAGGGAGGAGAAATTGCCAGTCATGAGTAGCTGATAGTAGCAAACATTGTTTAATTATACTTTTATGGAGATTCACAATGATAATCAAAATGGCGCATGCCTTACTAATAACTTTACTCATAACTTTTTAAGTTCAAAGCTAGAGATTTTTATAGAAGGTATTCTCCAGCTTCCTACACTGATTTATATTATAAGATCACGTTCCACCTCATTATCTATTCACCGAACCGAAACACAAAAAGAACTCCGAGGTATTTTAATTGCCATAACGGGATCTTGTGCGAGAAAGACATCCACGAAATGGATACGTCATAAATACTTGTTCTATAACGATTAATGCGTACGTCATTTTCAACTTAGACGTCATCACACGAATGCCGAATTATCGTATATGCGTTCAGTAGAGAAGAGAGAAATTACCTGTAGTGCTTGGAAGAGAGACTGTCGTGAGTATTTGATTTGGCGCGTCTCCTTCACGAGCACACAAAAACAATTAATCTGTCAATTGACGATCCAATGAAAAAGCAATTTATTGAAATAAACAAATATGATTGGTACTTAATAACGTCATTATGCAATGTGATTGGTTAAAAGTCATGTTTTCTGTAATAACAATAGAAATTAGTTTGTTTATATCAGAGCTTAAGTTTATATTTTGTTGATTGTATTCGAAATACCTTTATACTTCATTTGTTGCCGGGAACAAAATAAACACAATATATTTTTTATCGAGTTATGAACGTATACGAGTAATATCGTGTGGGAGTAACGAAAAAAAACAGAGAAAGATTAATAAGAATTATTATTGCACAATTTATAATAATATTATCAATAAAAACTTGGTAGCTACTCTTCCAAAAAGATGCTTTTGCAAACGCAGATTATGTCGGAGGTAAGTACCAACATAACCTTTCACTTCACATATCAGTGATAAAAAGTTAAAATGATTATTTTGAAATATTTTTCTTAATTTGCTGTTACTAACTAACACTAACGATTTCGATGTGATTATGCGTTAAACCAGGACACACTTTTGCAGAAATGATTATTTAAAAAAACGACCGGTAGTTATGTAACTGTGTGAACAAGCAATGCGAATGTAGGTTTAGGCAATCTCAGGTTTCCAATCATCTTTTCGTGTGAACTATTTTCTTGTTGACGCATCGGTGAAATAATATACACATAACGTTCAATTTTGAGATTATATTGAAATATGACATCGACAATACTAAAATCGGTTGTAAATCCGAAAACAGGATTTACAGGAACACAAAAAAACATACGGCTGTGTGTAAAAACCTTAGGGATTTTTGGGTAAATTTTCCTGCTACTCTGAAGAAACCCGCTACATCTAAAACCGATGATATTCTCAATTCTGCTTGCTTATAACACATAACAATGCATAGCCATCGGTTTTGCTTTCACTCATTTCACGACGTTTTCATGCGGGTACAGTTAATTAGGCGAAGTAACATGAAATTAGTAGAAAAGACAAGTTTATGAAATAACGATATGGAAAAGGTAATGTGACTTAAAAGTTTTGGGATACCTTGTTGTTTTCACTGCGTCTTTCATCAAACGAACCATGGAAGTTTGTCGACTATGCAAAGGAAATTATAGGATATGTTAACGATTAAAAAATGTTAAGTTGTAACAGACAATATTTGATTCACTTATCCGTCACATGTTAGATTTATGAGTGTTGCGATCCACGCAATTTTGCATGTTTATCATAATGTTCCAGATACGTACAGGATTCTTAACAGGCATTATTCACACAGTTAACAACTTCTCTTTTATTCTATGGCGATTGTTGTGTTGTTTTGTTGTTTTTTTGTTCAGTAGCAGCGTAACATGTGCAACGGAAAATGAGGAAAGCAATTCATAAATTCCGTTTGCGACGGAATATAATACGGATCTTTTTTCGGATGAAACAAGGAACCAGTTATTCCTGTACAGTTCTTCAAATATTTTCCAGTTAATAGGAAACGATACAAAGATGAAGATTTTTTTATAATTTTCTCACCAAAGGGAAATGTCAATTCCAACAAAATGGAGTTTTTTAATCAACAATTTTTTCACAAAAAAAGTTTTAATGTTTGCTAACATAAAACATGTTTACAAAATACTTAAATTTGTGTTACACTACACAAAAGCTCTCAGTTTTGTAAGCTTATATCGTCCTCTTTCTAGTCAACCCATTGTTGCTTACATTTTCTTTTTCTTTCATCTAGGAGGACTATCATCCGTTTATAGAACAATGTTTACCCAAAGTAAAAGTCTTTTCATACACGTGGTTTAATATGCAAGCTAGAAAACGCAAACACTATAAAAAACATGAGTTCCGGATGACATTGGAATTGTTAAGAGAAACGAAAGAGGAATTGGAAAACCAACCATGTGATATTAAACAAAAATGGGCATCCAGGTTATTAGCCAAACTTAGAAAAGACATCAAACCAGAATGCAGGTAGGCGTTGGCGGGCTACGTTTTTCTCTAGTTGGGCGTTAGTGCCAGTCACCGTGTAAATGGCGTTTAAATGGAGAGTATATCACCATTTAAAATGCGTCAATAGAGTAAGGTATCTGTCAAGAATTAGGTCACTCAAGAAGTGTCAGCGTGAGTAACTGACACTGTAGGTGGACTTCCGTTACCACAAAAAATGTTAAAATTTTTAAATTTTTTTTTATTTTAAGAACTTACAACACTTTCACTATCCTCTATATATATTATATATTATATATATATTCTCATTGAAAATATCTAACAAAGAATCAGAATATATAAGAACTATACTTTATATAAGAAGATTGGAAGAGAGAGGAGAGTTGTTTTACAGTACAAAAGCTAACTTGTTTATCCACACCAATAACTCATACAAAGACATTACTTGGGATGTGTCTCGTTTATCTCACTTGAGCTAAGAAAGTATCTCTTATTCCTGTGTGCAAAACACGGCTGGATTTTTTGTAAGGATATCTATAATTTAATATTGATAAATAATAAACGCTCACGATCTTTTTATAGATCAAGTTATGAATTTTCAATGTGAAGTAGCAAATTATAACTCTATAATGTCAAAAGTACCTGCCATTCTTTCATAAAAGACGGGGTAGCTTCATGAAATTTTGATAGGATTCTTTTTTGATGTTAGGGAGGAATTTATAGCCGCTGTGACTGGTAAAGAGAACACTGATTGCGTCTTATCAAATCCAGATCAGAGAGGCAAGATGAGAAGGATTGATTGCTTGAGGCAAGCTGATAAAGTCTGGAGGTAAGAAACTGAGTGTTTTTCGCAGTTCTTGCATAGAGAAAGTTTACCCTGATAAAATAGAACTTTTACATTGGCGCAATGCGCACATCCCATATAGCGGACACATTTCTTTGTTCAGATGGCGTCCGCTGCAGTGAGGGTTGGCTTTAGTGAAATCTGATTCCATAAACGTTTTTTTTTTGGTTGTTGTTCTTATATAATGATCTACTGTTTGTAGACTGGATCTAGTAATGATGATACTGTTTCATGGCACTCCATTAGAAAGTACGGATGGAGAACGCCTTGGTAAAATCCCACGTTGTAAAAACAAAATTTTATGTGTTAACCCAGCTCACATTTGTATCGTGGCTAAAGAACTGGATTTATTTTTATCAAATTTCTTAACACAACGTGGTAAGTTATAGATTCGAGACGGTATCTTTCCCAACAGATACACAACGTCGCTTGAACGTCATATGAACGTCTTTACAACGTCTGAATGTTGTCCTGACGTTAAAACGACGTTGCATACCTGTTTGGTTTGTATCGATTTCACTTTTTCGACCACAGACTTCTGTCTTGTGTCTTCTGTGTACTTTGAACAATGAACTGGTTAAGCCTGTTTTACCATGTGATTTTATGGAGATTAGCGAATAGCTTACTCTCTCATAGAGACATAAAGTCGATTTGTTTTACTGTTATTTAAGTAAAAGCTGACCACAACAGCGGTTTACATTTGAAAAGAAATTTATTCAGAGACTTTTCAGAAATTCTCTATGAGAATAGAAGTGAATTAGTACGTAGACAAATAAAATGTACACAAAAAAATCAATATAGAAATTATTTTGTTTTCACACTTTTTACAAGAAAAAAACAAACTAAAGTTGGGTTAAAGTTCCACATTTCGCACCTTAAAATTCACACATCACGAAAAAGTCTGTCTTCATAAAAAAAATAGCAGATCGGCAATGTCAAAGAACGAATTGAAGTTAAAACCGTTCTTATTACAAGATTTTTTTTTTTTTTTTTGTACTTCGTTTGTGGCGATTTTCCGTAACGGAAAACCATAGTGTTTGTTTAAGTTTATTTTAAGTGCGAGGTGATAGATGAAAAGTTGATAGTCCAAGTGTAAACACTCCCTTAAAACCAAAAGAGATGTTCTTGATGACGTCAATGGAGAAAAACAAATAAATAAATGTTATTTCACGATACTGTTTTATTTATGATGATCACGAATACAAAATTATTTCAGTTGATTTCCAGGCCTCTTGGTAGGTGTCGAGAAAAAGGAGAGGTCTTTGGTGAAATCTTGATAAACTTGCTAGAGCTATTAATGCCTACAGTCATTAAGCAGGCTAAAATATGCAATAATCAACCCCCTCCCCTAATGAGGGATCGGTTGATAGTTTCAGGAAAATGATAAGAACATGATGTTTTATTTAATTCATTTTTCTAAGGCGTTTACTGTTTTTAAAAATAATTTTGAAAAGCGCCCCCTCCAATGAATGGCTCTAAATTTCAAAAATAATGATCAGCCCCTAGACCCTTACGAGAGGAAATTTCTTTGTATGGACATGAACATGAACAAAAAGTACTGGAAACAGAAGATGCAGTTGTTCAGAGCAACAAAAAAAAGTCATGTAAAAGATACCCCGAACACAAACACCATCAACTTTTGCACCATCAACTCTGGGTCCAAACAAATAATATTGAAAAAATAAAGTTTTAATTGTTCTTTCAAAATACTATTATGTCCTAGCATTGTATGAAGGGGATAAATGTAGTTCTTTTCAATTTTCCTTGTACGACAATAGCAATAATTTCTGTTATTACTTGGTTGTTTTCATTGACGTCAATATTAATTGCATGGTTTATTACAAAGATACGGATCTCAATGTTTTAATTCCTTCTGGGCTAATTATAACATTCTGTGGAGTTTTCTTGTGTGCCGGTATCGTGTGATAAGCTTACCTACAAATTAATTCATACAGGAAACAATTAGAAATTAAGCCACCGGAGAGCGTGTGTGCTCATCTGAAAACGTAAAGGCGTGATGAGATGGTCTTCCCTTCGCAAGTAGAACTTGGGTTCACTGACCATATTACCAGTTAAAGGAGCAATTGTCTTATGTCTTAAGACACTTTCTCTAACTTTCCTAATGAAAACTACCAATAAGGACATCGTTTTCGATAGCCATAAAAAGCTTAATATAAGCGCTAAGATAACCACACTGAAGAAACCAAGCTCATTTCCACACAATGACGTAGCTAATATTAAATGTTAATATCTTAGGTATTGATGGAGGACCTAACATTCTTACACCTGGAGTTTTCGAAAGAAATGAGCTGGATAGATACGCACGAGGTTAGTTTCTCTTTTTTAGAAATGAAGAGTGTTTATTTTAGGGAACAGCTAAAACCATATCAATTTTTTTTTCGCATGCATCGTAATAACACATCAAGAATTTTATATTGTATAACATTAACGTGTATAAATGGTAATTAACGAAAATTGAGTAATTTTCTCATTTCGGTTAAGCATCGTTTAATTGATAATTCCTAGGTTTTTCCTTTCTCCTATCAACAGTTCCTATATATTCCTTTATCCTACAAGGAAATAACTGTATTTCGTGACAAGATATCCCTTGACACAAACAAATGAAGACATAATAAACAATTCACTGACAGGAGGATATGAACAACTGAATAGGAACGTTTAATAAAACATGTTTTATTTGTTCAATCTGTTATTGTTTTGTTGTCCAGTTGATGGATTGTGGGCACATCACTTGGTTGCACATCCTACAATGGATATTGTAACACCTCTTACACATTCTTTTGATGTTTGTTTGACCAGTTAAATTCGTACCGGCTGTGAAAAAACGAAAATGTTTTGGCAACAAATACCATGTAAAAAAACGTTTTACAATCTGCGTGACGAAATTCGTATCTTCAACATCTTTCTACCAATTAACTTTTTTTGGGGTAAATGTTTAAACAATATTTTAGGAGCTAATCCTTCTGCTTGCTGTTTGTTTACATTAAAAAACGGCAACACAAGGAGACCTTATTGACAACGCTAAGTCATTGTTTCATTTGCTTACATATAGAGGGGTTTTAAATAAATTCGCTTACCTTATGTTACCTTTACATGAACGTTTAAACGACGTCGTATGTCTGGTGGAAGATGTATTGATTAAGCTCGAGGGTAAGAATTGAGCAAACTTTTGGATAACTAAATCAAAAGTAATTTTTCAGGATGGACAAAAACAAAAGGCTTTAAAAAGAGTTTCGAAAAAACCAAAAAGTAAAATGATAATTTTCATGAGAAAGCAGAAATTATTTTATTTCCTCATCTGAATAAAATAGCGTAGGTTAATAATGTGGTACACGAGAATCGAAAGTGTTTATTTCTCGTTCTTCCTACGCATATCTACAAAACATAATTACTTGATTCTAACGAAACAAGTTTTATTTCCTCCATTAAATAGTTGAGACCTCCCTGAACAAGCTCAAAGAATATCTTCTTTAAAATGGTAAAACAAAAACCCTCAGTTGTAATGATTGACATTTTTACAGTAAGGCTAATGACGCTATCAAAACCTGTAAACTTAAAACCTAAAAAATTCCCCATAGAATCTTATATTAATAGCGAGGTATCAAGTGCATTAACAGTCAATAAATGCCTTCAGAAGAAATTTCTTATTGCACAATTCTCTTTGTGTTATTAAGAATTTTTGGACAAACGCAAAAAAAAAAAAAAAAGCATTCGTTATCATACTTTCAAATTTGTTTTTATCCTAATTTTTATCCTATTTAATCATAATTGCAAGAAACCGTTAAAAAAACCCACAAAGTTTTTTCTAAGTTTACACTGAAGTTTATATATTCAAAACTTTCATCTAAAAAAAGAAAATCAAAAAGTGAAAATCAGATCAGATTTTGGCAAGCAAGAGAGAAAGTTAACCATCGTAACTAGGTAACCACCAACCACCCTATTGGATACTAAACAGAATTGTTATGATAACGAGGAAAGCATAACGCACATGTCAATATATGTTGTTATTCTTTAAATAATATACATGTAGGTGCCAAGAATGTCAAGGACCCTCAAGCGATATGTCATAATTAAGAGAGTAATATAACTTTTATGGGACGATAATAATGTAAACAAATGAACAGCATTGATGACGAAATTTAACACAAGGTTTAAAGTTAAACAAAGCCTTTGAAATATGCGAAGCAAGGGTCACTGATCAAGTGGCTTCTCAGTAGAGAAAAACGTCACTAGGAATTTTTTCCAACCCATTTCGAAAGTTGTTGTCTCAGCAGGCACACGATATAGATGTCCATATAATGTTCAAACGGTATTTTGTGCCTGGAAATTATCAACATCTGCTACAAGAATTTAGTTCGTTTTTTTTCTTTCATAAAAAGGATATGAGAAAATAATCCTCTTTAGACCAAGTTTTTGCTATTTCACTTTTAACGTTTTAGAAATCCAATTATTCTGGAGTCTCACTAAAATAATTATTCAAATGAGTTAACTGACGCCTCCGTTGCATTTAAATCGAATTGTATATTAATTAACTTGAACACACATAAAAAATGTTTTTAATGAACTCATAAAGAAGAAATCAAGAAATTTGAATCTAATTCATCAATATTTGCGTTTTGTAAGTTTTATTTTACTTCTCTGTATGATCAATACGACACCATCCATTGCTTAATTTCCTGGGTAGACGACCATCAATATCAGAGAAATCTTTTCTGCTAACAATTGCTGAGACGTTTAATGTTGACAGACGCATACCAACGCTTCATTGACGTCAATCATCAAACCATTGAAGTTTTTACAGAATTATTCATAAAGATCGTTTCCTCTAAATGAACTGATAGAATCTCTTAAACGATAAATAACCTCTAATTGAAATAATTGGGTAATCCACTTATTGTTCATTCATATTAAGCTACTTTTAATAAATAACATTATTTTTGAGGTTTCAATAAAGTTGATAAATAAATATCCCTGGCCTAGATCAGATACCTTTCAGGAACAATGTTCCTTTCAATTCAGAGTCATTTGTGATGCAGCAATGCAGATTTTATTTCAAGTCCTTGAAGGCATTCCGTTTAGCCTGTTGAATTTTAATTCAATAAAAGGCTATCGATTACGCAATTTACAATGAGTTATTTGTTTTGGCAATTCCATTAGTGATTGTAACAACTTCATATATTTTCATAAACAGCCATGTGGGTTTTTTTTATTGAAATTAAGAGGGAGTTAAGTTAAGTTTAACATATAACTACATATGTGAAATGCCATCAAATTTTCTTTATCTACTTCGCTTGTGCTAATTGAAATGTTTTTTTTATAACCACTTCAAAATGTGTCATTAAGACATTCCATACTTCTGAGCTGTACTAATATGCATTTCCTAAAAAGCAAATAGAAACAATGTTTCTTAAAACATTAACATACTTGCAATCGCGTAACGACGTCATAAATAACATACGAAAACAGATTCATACATTTCAGTTACCCATTTTGAACGCATCCAAATTCATTGTGTAAATCTGTGTAAGGTTTCGTTCAGCGAAGGTTACGTATATGCCTCGAATGCCTTTTCAGTTTGCCAATTCCAAATTATTACACGAACGTATACTCTTAAGTGGATTAGGAATGAGAGACATAAACTTGTTTATCTTTCAAGTTATTCCAATATTGTAAGCAACCTAAATTTAATTAATGCAGACTCTTAATATCATTCAGAAATTGTTTTCATTCATTCATTTCATTCATTTAATCACATGTGTAAAACACATGTAAAGAAACTGCCACAATAATCCAAAACTGCTTACATCAGCAGTCTGTTAGATATATTCAAAAATGCTTCTATTGATAATCTCAACCTTTTTCGTCTTAGAATCCATTGTGTACCGAGGGTCTTACGCTAAAAGCAGTCCACAATCAAATTCGCCATACAGTTCATATAGTGATTTAGCTAATCCTTCACGCCCAGTCACGATTAACGTGCGTGCGCAACGAGCACATCCATACAAACATAATCCAATCCATGCGTACAGACTTGAGGATGATATCAAAGATGACCCTGAACATTCATTATCTGATAATGACTCAGGTAAAGCAAATACTCTTTTTCTTTTGCATTGTAACTCTCATGGAATAGATAAAAGTAGTTTTATTGACCTTTTCAAGCATACGTTTCAGGCGTTGGAACACCAACAAGACCGAAGCTTATCAGTCCACTGGGAAGTAATTCGCAAATTTACCAAGCACAATATACTCCGAATTCACCTATACAGCAATCTCAGTCATATGGATCACCTCAAGCAAATGATATGCAGTTGCAATATGTTGCAAGCGAATTTGCCAGAAGTTATGTTGGAGGTATAGTAATGTTTTTCAATGACACCAATGAGTTATGTGATTCATGTATCAAACCTACCTTGATGTTTGCTTGAATTTCAATGTGAAAGGCTTTCATTTCTCTGTGTTCCTTTTAGGCGGCAGAATATACGATGATCCAATATATCAATCACAATACAGCTCTTCACCCTATGTTACACAATCAGCACACTTTCCAAAAGCGCATTCAGTTTACTCTCCATTGTTACCAAATAGCAAACCAAGATCTTTTACATTGCCGAGCACGCTTGATAGAATGTCCAGCTTCAATTCATATAACGGCACCCAACAAATCGATCCAAATGCATCTTATAATGGCCTCTACAGTCAGATGACCTCTCCAGTGAACAGTGGACCACAAATCAGAACCATACAACAAATAAAAAATGAAAATTCCTTTTCCGCTTATCAGGTAAATACGAATTATGAAGCTTTAGGTCTGCTTTTAAAGGATTTACGTTGTAATCTTTTGGTGTTTTTCTTCTTAGAAGCAATATAACGCTTACCAAAACTTCGATCTGAACAGTTCCTGTGGATCACAAATCTCTACCGCCTCTATGGTCAGTTGTCAGTATAATCCACCATCACTTGGTGATCTTGATGTGACCCAAGACAATGTTGTGACTGCAAGTGGTCCGACAAACTCTCAGAGTCCAATGGAGATGCCGAACATGACGTCGTCACAACAAATGAGTGACGAAGAGGTGTCAATGTATCCAACATTATCCAATTTATTTGCTGTTCATAATAGTCAACAAAACAACATAGAAGGTATTCAACGAATTCTTTATAGTCTCATTAAGTCAATGTTGATGATTAAATTATAACGTACACGCTTTTTTAATAAGCAAGACAACTTATAAGCACCAGAGGTTCAGATTCGCTAAAACATATAAACGCCACATTGGCTCCAAATCATACCGAAGAAAACAAATCTAAAAAATAAGCACCAATGAGCCTGGTTGATTAGAAAAGCGTGTATACTGTATTTAAAGTGTAGGCAAAATTGATCAATACAATTCTATTCGATTGATCTCATGGAAGGTAGACTTTAAGTCTCATTAAGTCAATGTAATTTAACGTTTGAACTAATGGATACTGTGTTTAAAAGGGGCAAATTGTGGGCAAAATTAATCAATTCTCACCAATGTTCTATTTTCAGAAAATGGATTTCAAATGAGCCATCAAAACCACCACGCATCTGCTATGCAATTGTGAAACTGATGTGTGCGTAGTTGCAAAAAATATGATTTTCATAAATTCACTTTTATTCTCTGTCTTTCTCTATCTTTAAATTGGTTATTATTTTTTTGAAAGATATACTTGTAAATTAGAAGTCTGTATTATGTAAATTATTATTGAAAAAAAACTGTAAATAGTATATTATTCTGTAAAACCAAAAATTTTTCTTTTTGTTACCTAAGGTTGGTTATACTAAAAGCTTTCCTTTATCATTAATGCTTTTTTAGTCACAATATAAGCCTTTCTATGTTACTACTTCTTCATGTTCAACATGAAGACTCTTAATGTTATAGCAATCTTATAGCAAGTCTCCAGTAGTCCTACGTTGTCTGTTAAGGTCCTGTCAGACGGTATTAGGTAAATTTTGCTCAAAAAGAAGAAACTCTTATCCTAACAGAAATTGATTTTTTTTTTTTCGTTAACGTCAATTGCTTAATTATTTCAATAACTTAGTCAATAAATAATAAAATAAACTATTTCGTAAACTAATCTATGTTTGGTATGTTTTGAGCATAGTTTAGCTAATAGTTTATCGCCGTCTAATTGGACCTTTAGAATTACATTCTATTTTCCGTCAATAATTCCTGAATTGTTTACCATAATATCTAGTGAAACACAAAAGTATGTGTCTTCACAATTCTAACGAAGTTGAATAATCATTTTGGGCTATAATGTGAAATATATACAAGAAGGTTTAATATGTAGGTGAAATATCAAAGGATAACTATCATTTGAATGAAACACTAACTCTAGCTAATAGATTTATCCTGTGAAAAGAATAATTATTTAGATGTAGGTACTGTTATATATATCGTAAGCCGGGTTTTTTTAGCACTAAAATGTTTTTGTTTATGTAATCACTTAGAGGGAAAATTATTTATTTATTTCTTCCAGTTCTTGTTTATTTACGTATTTTATTGCTATATAATTATATATATTTTTCAAAACAGGAGCGGACAAAACGTTTAGGCAAAATGTTGATTTCAAATATAATTGCCTGAAGTTTTGGATTGTCCTTGTAAACTTCCAAATGTGTCGTATTTAATCTAGCAACAACTTACTCCGAAAAACCCAGCGGTACACGACGTCCTTTTAACGTCAGGACAACGTTCAAACGCTGTAAAGACGTCCATATGACGTTCAAACCTAAGTGGCAACATTCCACATTTTTCAGATTTGGAAGTGGGTCTTATCTTTCTAAACTTCTTTTGGAAATTCTTTTCACCTGAATGAATAGTCCTCATTAAGTTGCTATTACTTGAAATAACTCCATTAACACTTCAATGAATGAAACCCCATCGTGTGAAATACAGTAAAGCTCGTGCACTTTAATATTTTAGGAGAACAAAAATCTACTTTTTCTCTGTAAGTTTTCATATAACAGTATGAGGAAATTTTCTTGATTTTTAGAAAATACAAACTGTCTGAATTACATGAATTTTACTGTGTTACCACGAAAGATATTTTTTTTGAACATGTTAGTCTAGCTTCTTTTAATGGTTACTTCTTTGAAGTGCAGGACAGAACTCAGTGGGCAAAATCTTCAAAAAGTCTCTGTGGAGGAGTGTTTTTTTAATTGAAACAGCAAGCGATATTCCTTGCCATTCCTTCACATAATTGTTTTGAAGATTTTGCACACTGGGAAGTGTGTCAAATCTTACTGCTAACTTAGTTTTACTAAATTTACCCAAACTAGCGAAACTCAATTAACTTACGAAACGATTTTTATTCCTTTCTTCGTTTTTCAAGTTTTAACATTAGAAAATAATTTATGAAGTTACTTGTGTGATGGGGGGTAATAAAAAATATATGCAATAAATAAATATCAAATTTTTTTATAAGTTTTTTCATGATTTTTATTTTATTTTACATGTCAATGTCAAATAACTAGAAACAAATGTCCAGTAGACACGCAAAGTCGTTTTAACGTCCGAACAAAGTTCAAATGTTGTAAAGACGTCTATATGACGTTCAAACGAAATCGTCTGTCTGCTGGGGTATATTTAAGTTGTTTTCAACCGTTTTCAAGTCATTCATTCCAGCCAATTGAGATACTTCGTAAACATAGTAATAGCTGGTCTATGGTTTATAAGTATCAAAATTCATACAGGAACTTGAAATTGACACTACTTCCAATATTTTCAAACATGCACGTTTTGACTTTCTACACACAAATTGCTTAGATTCTTTGAAAACCATAAAATATGCAATTCACAAATTCCATACATTCTATATTCTTATCGAAGTAATTGTTATTGAACCGAAAATATTTTTTCATTACACAAAAAATTACCTATTTCAAATTTTTTCACGCTTTTTTCATTGTTTGTTTTATTTTATTATTTTAATTTTAATTTTAATTTTATCTACTTTTCATTTATCCTTAATTGATATTGGCAACAAAATGGAATAGAATGGAATCTGAAACAGTAAGAAATGAAATGTTGCAGTTCGACAATAATTTTGAAATCCCTTTGTAAATATTTCCCCTTTCAAAGTTCTAAATCTTCTTCTTCTTTTTCTTCTGTTATTTTTGTTTTTATTTGCATTATACAAATTGATTTAATATGTTGATTGAAATTTTATTGATTCGTTGAATTGTCTGAAATAAATAATATGCTTGATTGCAAGCGAATTTATAATTATTGATTATAATTTTAATAACTTTTTGATAGATGAATAATATTAAAAGAAAAAAAAAGCCTTCTTTTATTTTGAATGTTTCAAATACTGCGGAATACATAAAAAAGCAGAGAAAGCTTCCCCAGATGAAGGGAAAACTCTTTTTCTTCCACAGATATACACCTTGATTCTGTTTGAACAGCAACCCAGTGGGCAAAATCTTCAAAAAGTCTCTGTGGAGGAGTGTTTTCTATAGGAATAGAAAGGAATACGGCCTGCTGTTTCTATAAAAAAACACTGTCCAATCAAACTCTGAGAAAGTATTTGAGCAGAATTTTATAATAAAACAGAATGCAGTCGCAAAGGGCAGCTGCTGTTAGGAGATTTGGAGATCTCCTTCCAGACCAATTTCTTATTGTTCAAATGAGGGATTCCCACTGCTGACATCATCACAGTGCAACTCTCAGTTCTATTTATAACAGTTCATTATCTTTAATAATGACCTTCTTATGTACAGTGTGTATCAAAAAGAGTTATCCAAGAACTTTCAAAGCTTATTTTTCAGCGAATAGTTGTGATATGATTTAACTTTTTATATGAAACGAAAGCGCTGGTTGAGATCTATCCGAAAATATAACTTTTTTTCCTAAATAAATTTTTAAATCGGGAGTTATTGAAGAAACAAACTTTTTCTCTTCTCATTATTTTGTTAAAGATTAATTAAGTCACTACATAATAGAAAGTGTTTTTGAAAACAATGACAATGTTACAACGTTTTTATGGACAAATTAACAAAATAAAGTTAGATCTACACTTAAAGATTGAAATCTCGCTCTAACCATTGCGTAGTGTCAAAAAAAAGTAAGTTCTAATGGCCTTCAACATGCTGTCCTCCTAACTGGATACATTTTGCAGCCCTTGTGTCCATTTCTCGAATTGCATTTCTTGTGATTTCTGGATGCTGCCGCAACCAGTTGAAAGCGTCAAGAATGCGCCTTCTCAAATCAGCAATACTGGCTGGAGGAGTCACAAAAACTTTTTGCTTAATACAGCCCCAGAGAAAGAAGTCGCACGGTGTTAAATCCGGAGACCGTGCAGGCCATTCAATGTTATGGCCTAGTGCAGCAACACGGGCTCCAAAAACTTCATTGATCCGTCGCCTAACATTCCTGGTTCTGTGGGGTGTTGCGCCGTCCTGAAACCACCACAGACCATGATGATTGGCATTCTGTATTTGTAAGAGATTGTAGTTTTGTGCTAGATTTGGAAGCACAAAGTTATTTATCATGTCTAGATAAGTTCGGCCATTTACGTTTCCTTGAAAGAAATAAGGCCCGATTACTGTATTGTTTCCACAAAGCCCTGCCCATACGTTCAACTTTTGACGATTGCTGTTTTTTTCGAAATAAAAATCCGGAGGTTGCCCTTTTGGTGCATACATCCGGACGTTATGGGTGGAAACTGACCCATTCATGCCAAATGAGCACTCGTCGCCTATCACGATATTATGAACAAACCGTGGATTGTGGAAGGAATTACAAAACCAGCGACAGAAGTGTAAGCGACGAGCAAGGTCCCCTGGTTTCAGCTCATGTCGGACAAAAATTCTGTATGGGTGCCAGCTCAAATCTAACCGCACTATCCGGTTGAATGTGGCACTGGGCAGACCAAGAGTATTATTACGGCAAGAAACTCTTCCGTTATTCGCAACCAACTGTCTTACAGCAGCAACATTTGGAACGGATCTTCCTGTTCTGTGTCTTCCACAACGTTCTTTATGAATATTTCTTACCGTCCCTTCTCTCTTGAATTTTCTAACATTCCATTGTATTGTTTTCCTGTGTGGAACTGGTCTTTGAGGAAACCTTTGCTGGAATTCTTGAGCCACTAGATCGTAATTTCTTGTTTCCAAAAAACAGGTAACCAGAAATGTTCTCTGTTCAACAGTTAAATGAACCATCTTTCATATGCATACACTTCACTGCGTGTGTCTACACTTTTAAATCTGAGCAATCTTTTTTCACACATTTTTTATGCAAGTTATTCGGGGAATTTAACTCCCAAAAATATCGTTATTAAATCAAAGGGTTTCGCTTGCTAAAACAACAGGCAATTATGTAATTAAAACTTGATTTAATTGATCTTTAAGGATTTAATGAGGTAGATAAATGTTTTCTTCTTCAATAACTCTTGATTTGAAGATTTATTAGGAAAAAAAGTTATATTTTCGGATAGATCTCAACCAGCGCTTTCGTTTCATATAAAAAGTTAAATCATATCACAACTATTCGCTGAAAAATAAGCTTTGAAAGTTCTTGGATAACTCTTTTTGATACACACTGTATGATAAAATGAAGTAATGTCTTGGGGGTCTTAAAATCTAATGATCACTATAATTGTAATATTTGAAAGGTTACCACGACCACATCCACTTTTCCACGACCACATCTTCCCAGCGCATAGGTGTATTCAGGGTCAGTCAAAAAAAGTGAAGGAGTCTAACGTTTTGATCTTTCTTTTCAGTCTTAAGTGTCGATTAGGTTACTTGCACGTTTTCCTTTTCTACTTTTAATGACTAAACTCTCCTCCACAAATTTTGACTGAGCTCTAGCTACGCCTCTGCAGAGTATTATCAGTTATCCATGATAACACCGCAACGACGTTGTTTATGGCACAGATTAGGGAGCTTACGCATCTGCGACGGCAACGAGGACGGCGACGTGAAAGTGATCCATGAATATTCGGAAAACAATGAATCACAAAGCAACGAATGTTTAAAGATGTGGTCTGTTATAACTAAAAGTTTGATTAATGGACTAAGAAAGAAAGAAATGCGATCGGAACAGGATAAAAGCAATACAAGATACTACTATTCATGCGTCTTTGTTTTCAGTACAACTTCAAAACATAATTTTTCAGGTTGTGTGTGGAACGTGAAAATGTGCTAATGATGTAATTAACTGACAAAATTTTCCCTATAGTATAGTATGAAATAGACCTTCTTTCTAAACGAAATCCACAAGGAAAACGAATCCTTTGTTTCATTCACGTCGCCGTCCTCACTGTCGTCGTAATTGCGTAAGCTCCTTATTGTTAAAACAGCGGCGGATCTAGAGGGCAGTCGACATTTGTGGAGGAGAGTGTTAACTATTAAAGTATAAAAGAAAAACGTACAAAAAAGTACAAATACAAATAAGTCCAAAAATAAATAAAAATAAGACTGAAACTGAAATTATGTGCTCCTCCACAAATAGCGACTACCCTCTAGATCCGCCGCTGTAAAAGGTCTTCCATAGCATTTCAAAGCAAAAGAAAAGGGAACCAGATAACCAGGCAACAAATATTTTGTGAACGCTATTCAAAGGATTAAAGAAGACTAGCTGCCCGGGTAAAACTTGTTTACCGATGCAATACCCATTAATGCCCATTTATGTTTCAGCGTAAGTTTTCACGAAGGGCGGTGCTATAATCATGTACAGTTCTATCGTATTTCTAGAACAAAATGCGTAGAATACAAAAGATTTTTAATAAAGAATTCATATAACATAAATCTGTACACGAAAATCTGACTGACTGACTGCCTCGCGGCGCAGAATAATACGTTTGCTTTGTAGCAAATTTTTATACTCTGATTCCACATGACATCTTACAGCTTCAACCAAGGAACTTTCAGAATCGAAGTAAACGTATACCTTTTCAGGCGTCAGTCAGGCATCTTTCTAAGTAACGAATTTTAACTCCTTCCAAGCGCCCATCAGACATTTTGAAAACGTTAATTTTAGCATATTTCTTTTAATTACTTTGATTTTCCACAATGTGTGAAACATAAACATTCCTATAAACCCACCCGTATAAATCAAAATCTAGTGTGAGGCGAGGTTTATATCAAAGGACCGCTGACTTAAAAGCTTTTAACAAGGCTTTAGAAATTAGTTGTACGTCCATGATATAGTAAATATATGCTGCAGTGAAAAGCACCTACGGTTTTCGTTATGTGTCTTTCAAGTTCAATTTCCCTGTAGAATCAGTAATCAAAGGTGCTTCGAAAGCAGCGAGTTTGTAGCAATTTACCGACCTCTTGCTGGTCAATATGCAATTTAGACCGATGTGTTTTAAAATATCTCAAGTAGTGCGTTTATAAATAAATACATCTTTCCCGAGTTTCTGTTTAAACACCATCTTTTGACCAAGTTAGTACATCCAACCTCATATATATGAAATTTATTGTTTCAATTATGTTTTAATTTTGTTACTCCCAGTAGAATGTTTAGAGACAATTTTGATACCTAAAACGAGGCCGGATGTACTTAATAGAAAAAAACACGGCGTTTAAACAGAAATTTGGGAAAGGTGTATTGATTATCAGAAAGGGATTGAAGAACCATTGGAAGATACCATTGTAATAATATATGACAATGGTTCAACAAAGCAATATGACCCTGTTACACTGATTTGACTTATAAACCTACACGTCTATGTATTTAAATCGCTATTGGTAACGAAATGAAAATGAAATTCTGCTGATGAAGATCAATGAGGAAGTAGAGATCCGATATTTTGGTTTATTGAACTTTGATTTTTCATGCATGATTGAATTTGTGCAATATGCATATCGCGTGGATAAAATTCACTTCATGTTTACCGGTAATTGTTTATAAAGAATCAAATCGGTGTTAATGCCCATAAGTATGGTTTCTGGAACATTATGCACATGAGGGCTTAAGGGTTTTTAATGGTATAATTGATCTATAACAGAAATTACATTGTATGATATTTCAGCCATGAAGTTATTGACTTTTGTATTTCTTTCATCATTGATAGCGATTGTCTCAGCATACTCAGGTAGGTGTGTTTTATATTATGTACTACTCATGTTTACCAACCACCTCAGTGGCGAATCTAGGGTTAGGCAAAAATGTGAAGGAGTATACTGTGTCATGAATTTTCCGTTAAAACTTAAGTATTGATAAGATTATTTTTACGTTTTTCTTTTATACTTTTAATGCCCCTTTGGAAGCTTTCTCTGCTTTTTTATGTATTCCTCAGTATTTGAAACATTCAGAATAAAAAAGGCTTTTTTTCTTTTAATATTATTCATCTATCAAAAAGTTATTAAAATTAAAATCAATAATTATAAATTCGCTTACAATCAAGCGTAATATTTATTTGAGACAATTCAACTCTCCTCCATAAATTTCGTCTAGGTTCTAGATCCGCCCTCTGCACCTAGTTATAATGAACACACTTGAGAAAGCGAACGTTGGAAATAAATAGGGATAGGGAAAGACAAACAGTTTATTGACAGTATTAAATGAAAAAAGTGTCATTGTATTTGTTATGATTGGTAGCACTTTCTTTCCTAACGACACAAATGTTACTGCTAATAACTCCAAAATGTCCACCCTTCGTACCTATTAAAAAGAGACTAATGTTATTCTAATATTACTTCTTTCTAACCTTTTTTATATCTTTTATATCTTATATTTATATCTAATACCCATTATTTATCTAAAATCTGATTGTAAAATATCCTCTGTTTAAACATCGTTCGTTCGGAATAAACCATTCATTTTCAGCAATAATACACGTTGATTGTTTGATGTTCTTCTGTAGAAAGAGTAAAGAAGAAAAGAAATAATGAAGATCTGGGATGCATATTTCCGTTTCGATATAAAGGTGTATGGTATAAACATTGTTCAATGGCAAACTGGAATCGACCCTGGTGTGCATTAAACGAACAATATGTACCAGACAGGTGGCAAAACTGCGTGGCTTGTAAGTATAAAGCAACAACGCCAAATGACAAATTCGCATACCTTATTGGCCCTTTTTACGCCAGCACCTCTTTCACCGGTCTTTATTGGCGTTTAAGTCCACAAGTCAAACACTCACAGCCAAACATCTATCACTGGCCCTTTTAACCCCAAGTCATGGAAATGAACGCCAATAAGGGTAGCGTAGAAAAGGGCCAATAAAGTCGAACTTTCAATTAGAGCAATGTACTGTGAAAATCAAAAGAACATGTTTGTTTTTTTTTACTTTTTTGTAGATTCAAAAGTTGACGAAGGACAAGAATGTCACTTTCCATTTGTTTATCAAGATAAATGGTATCAGAACTGCACCACGAAAGACCATAGCAGGCCATGGTGTTCCAAAGAAATGTTTTTCAACGGTGAATGGAAAAACTGTGGAGGAGGTGGTTTCAGTTAATAATATTTAACGCATAATATAAATACTCGAACTTGAACGGTTTTGAAAATCCGCCTTAAATAGGATTTGAGAGGTTGGGAAAAGATTTTTGTAAGATTAATGCTAACGTTTCCATTAAGTGTAAATTTTCATAATTTGCATTGTTAATTTCTAATTTACAACTATTTTATTTTAGTGAGAGAAAAAAATATTAATGGTCAAAATGTGACGCGAAAAAATGGCCTGAAAAATGAAATGTTCTGTCATTTTTGACCAATTTCTATAGCCACGTCAACTGACAATTTCTCTTCACCTAAGTTAATGTTGCAAAACCTTTTAAACTTTGTCTGGGTTAGTGAAGTCATGCCTCGTTCTTTCAAACATTTTTATAAGACCGTAATCTTATAGTGAGGAGAAATTGTCAGTACCTAGTGGCCAAGATCTTCAAAACGTCTATGAGGAGGAATGTTTTCTATAGGAATGGCAAGAAATATCGCTTGGTGTTTTAATAAAAAAAACACTCCTCCACAGGGACTTTTTGAAGATTTTGCCCACTGGGTAAAATATTAAATCAAAAAACGATATCCCACGTATCAGTTGATAGATCCTCCACTTTTTTGCCTTGTTGTTAACGAATCCAGCGGCGGATCTAGAGAGTATGTCGAAATTTGTGAAGGAGAATGTTTAAGTATTAAACCATAAAATAAAAACGTGCAAGTAAGACCATTGGTAATATGGACTGAAAACAGATTTCATGTTAATGTGCTCCACAATTTTTGACATACACTAGATCCGCCGCTGGATTCGTTGTTATTAATGCCTGGAGGAAGTTCACTTTTGATATCCAAAGCTAATTTATGGGCAAACAATGTTTTTAGGAACAACGTCCCGTGCTGATTGCGTCTTCCCATTCAGATATAAGGGCAAAACATACAAAGCGTGTACAAAGAAGGATTGGGATAGGCTGTGGTGTTCTAAAGATAGTTATTACGATGGAAAATGGAAGCATTGCAATGGTAAATACAATAAACTTCCGATAACTCGAACCTCCAGGAAGGGACAATTAACATTGTTCAAATTACTAGATGTTCGAGTTATCGAGTGTCTTTTATGAGAGCGGAGCGGATGAGTTCAAGGGGAGTGCCAAAGCAGTTCAAGTTATTGCTTTGATGAATATAAATTTTTGGTTTGTTTCAATAATTTTTCACAAATCTCTTTGTTTCTTTTTGTGATTACCTAACTGGTTATGACGACTAATGAAAAGTCCGATAAATAAGTTTACAATTAATGCTTTTATGAATTCACTGGTCAGATATGATTAGTTTTTCTACGTCATCAAATAATTTAACTGTCTATCAAGTCAAGACGTTAAATGCATACCGAACTACCCAGGGTCTATTTTTAATTTGTTTTTCTAAAACAGCACAATAACGCTATTATATAATAATGACTGTTGACTAATCATTTAACAGAAAGTTCTGGTAAAAGTTTACCAGAGTGTCTTTGAGGTTTGCTCAAGAAAGATAAATAGAACCAAGAGAAGGTCTGTAGAATTGCACAGAACATAACTAGACATATTAAATAATACAATTTTATTATCTTCGTTGCACTAAACTGTGTCTGTGCTTCGAATATTGCCACCAAAATTGATCGTGATTCTTCTTTGAATTTCTCTCCATGTTGTTTTGATTTGAAAATGGTAAAGAATTGTTGAAATAATACAGACCAGCTAACTTTCCACGGTCAACAAATTAATGAAAGGTGATTCATAAAAATTATTATAAGTTCAAAATAGAAAAGATTATTTTCTGGTCCGCATAATTCATGAGCACTTGAGACTTGCCCCGAGTGTTCGAACTCAAAATGCGTGATACACTGGGCTGTTCGGTATGCCTTTAAAGCTAAGAAATGTGTTTCACTGCAAATTTTCTACGTTTTATTACACTCTAGTCATTGTTCTCTTAAGCTTATGTTCCGCCATAGTCATTAGAATAAATTCCCTGGTCTCGAATTCTATGTTTAAGTTCTATTGTCGGTATTTTAAACTGAAAGTATCAAACGTAGTTTGTTTTGCACTCACTTTGATCACATGATTAAACATAATTACTGTGAATTGGTCGTAGTATTTCATGTGATCAAAGTGAGTGCATGATAAAATTTGCCTATTGAAAAGATCAAAGAAAAAATGAACAATAAGTTGTTATACTTCCAGACCAGGAAATTTCCTAATGACTGTGGTTCCATTTTTACCCATCCCGTTTAGTCTCGGAAATACAGTACTACTTTTCTTTACCTTATCGGGGGAAAAGAGTCGGGTTTTAATGACCAAATTTTTGGCTAGTGATTAAATTTTCCCCTCTTTTTTATCCCCAATTAGGCATTCCTCATATTTCTTATATCATAGGTGAATTTGGTTGCACCTTCCCATTCATCTTCAGAGGAAAGAAACAGTATAAATGTATAAATTCCAAACGTAAGGGAAAGAAGCGACGATGGTGTTCAAGAACAAGAAGATATAGGGGGAAATGGAGATCGTGCGGTTATGATGATTTAAGGGACTAATTTTAATTCTCAAGAAATTTGTACGCCCAACAGATTAATATCGTTAATTTTTGTTGAGATTTAAGTCGCACGAAAACCCTTTCTAATTATTAGTTCTTAATAGGTCATGCCAAACTCCTGTGCTGGGGCGTGTGACTGTTTTTTACGCATGTGTAAAGTATACTTGCTATGACTGCATTCAGTCCACACATAAAGGCTGATTACCATTCCACAAAAACTGAGCGGGCGGAAACAGATATCATATTGGCCCTTTTTACGCTCGCCCTTAATGGCGTTAATTTTCATGACTTGGCGTTAAAAGGCGTAAGATGTTTGTTTATAAAGGTTTGACCGTGAAATTCTCCATAATAACGCCAATAATGACCGGTGTAAATGGGGCCGGCGTTAAATTTGGGTCGGCGTAAAAAGGCCCAATGAGGCAAGTTGTGACGTCGAGGCTTTCTATATTAAACTCGAACCAAGCAAAAACAGGTTGACACAAAATATCAATCAGAATATTCTTCACTTGTGCTGACTATGAGAAACATTATACGATAATCCGTGCCTGGCTAAGTTTAGTAGAGGTGAAATCATATTTCAGCGAAAATATTATCCGCCGTTCCCTTTCACTTTTGTCAACTACCAAACGTTGGCAGTCATAAATGATGTGATCTTTACAACAATTGGAACCAGCTACAGTCGTCATTAATTTCTGTTCCACTCGTGCATGTACGTAGGTTTCGCTTGTCCGTGTGTGCAAAAATTTGAGTGTTCATTAGCCTCCTCGTTAGGTTAATCCACACAGTTCTGAAGTAGCAGAGATTAAAAGTGAACATATTGGCAGCTATTAAGACGCTGATATTAAGGTGAAACCTCTTAAAATGTCGGGAAATGAGATGTGAGATCAACTTCCTTATATTATATTCCCACTAGGCGGAATATTCTGCTTGCAGTCTAGCGGCTCTTTTTAATAAATTCAGGATCAAGTTCAACTTTTCGGCTGCGCAATATTCCGCAAGCCAATCAAATGGTTCAATTAGTGATCACGTGGAGGAAACAATAGCCTCTCCACGCTGAATATTCCGTCTAGTGGAAAACCGGCTTAAGGTCGCAACGAAAAATTGCCTTTGGTGGAAATATACAGCGTAGAGCTTAAAATAGAGACATTTTCACATATTTTGCCAGAGGATAAATATTACTTCGGCATAAATCGGGATTCACTGTCCAGACTTAACCGGAATGTTTTGTTAGAGAGAGTGTTCACATTATACGGCTGTATGAAAAATGTTGACTCGTCTGAGTGTTCTGCAGAAGAAGTTATATCAATTTACTGGACTTTAAAAAGTGATTATTGGGGATATATTACGTCACTCATGTTATTATCAGCATATTTTGTCAGCAGATAGATATTAACCCTATAATAACTGTTAAAGAGGGCAAAACCGGAAAATATTGACCACCATCAAAGTATTGACCGCGTTTGAGCTTGATTCTTCGAAATGGCAAAAAAACTTTGTAAACAAACCCTTTTGTTCATTTTTGTGTGACATTCGATTTGTTATTAAAAATAATAAAAAATGCAATGCAATGAGTTCCCTTAACTGTTTCACTTATTATTTGTCCCTGCCCTGCAATGTTTTTACTATCTATCCTATCTATGTTTTTTTCCGAGTTTGTTTATATTTTATGCTGCAATAACTTTCATAGCTGTAGGTATGGTAGGGGGGTGCAGTACCGGAGAATTCTGCCAGTTATGACGTAAATTTTAATCAAATCAAGTTGCGCTATATTCGAAAATACCGATTCAGCTCTACTACGCGGGTAATAATACTTCGTGATGACATAAGCGGAATTCACTGTCCAGACTTAACCGGAATGTTTCGTAAGAGAGAGTGTTCACATTATACGGCTGTAAGAAAAATGCTGACTCGTCAGAGTTCTGCAGTGGTTAAACCTAATTTCTGTTTTCAGTCTGTATCACCAATGGGATTACTTGTTTGCACGTTTTTCTTTTCTGGTTTAATAGCTAACATTCTCCTCCACAAATTTCGACATACCCTCTAGATCCGTGTGGAACCCTCACCTGCAACGACAGATCTCCCTTCTCGAAGATGTACAACGACGCGCAACAAAATTGATACCTGGAATGAAAAACTTAAGCTACAAGGAAAGATTGGAAATCATGAACCTTCCGTCCCTGCAATATCGTCGATATAGGGGCGACATGATCGGGATGTATAAGATCACCCATGAACTTTATGATAAAGAAGCTATTGAAAATTTTCTTCGCTTTCGATCGCAGGATGGTCAAGAACACAACTTACGTCGTCACGAATTTACGGTCACCCGACAAAAATGTCTTAAAGACGTAAAAAAGTATTCGTTTAAAAATCGAGTTGCGGAACAATGGAACAACCTGCTACCGGACCTTGTGCAAGCACCATCTCTTAATTCCTTCAAAAGTCGACTCGATAAGTTATGGAAAAGTGGTGGTATTATGTTCGAAATCGATCTGAATCTCGTCGAAACAACAGCCTGTCGACAAACGCGATATCGACAAGTCGTTAAAGATTGAACCTGGTGTTAAAGGCACCATGTGCCTACTTCCAGAAACTTGTATAATAATATAATAATAGATCCGCCTCTGGTCAACGCTGTATACCGAGTACCAACGGAGCTGAATCCTAAACTTTTTTTAAACATAACTATGCGCCATTCTTATAAATGATAATAATTAAAAAGACGGCATTTACATAAATTTTAAAATGAAAGAAGCTTTTCGTAAAAACACGTTTACATCAGTTAAAACTTACAAAATATAAGCCAAAGTCACACTAAGATTAATTAATTAATAAATTAATTCATAAGGCATTTTTTGATCTTATTTCCGATTTTTTTTTATTCGGTAATATAGAAGAGATTTTTTTACTCTTTCCAAAAAGTATTTATGCGAATAATATTTTGGCCAAAATCGAAAAAATAACCTTATGAATAACCTTGTGCTAATCTCAGTGTGACTCTGAAATTGAAAAGACAGAAAAAACTAATTGCTCTCATCTTAATACAATTGTTATAACATCTCACGTGATTCCATTTCTGAGAAGTGAAAGAGTTTCTGAAAAGTTCTATTTGATCTTTTAATTGCGGTTTGTGTAGACTAATTAGTAACGCTTCAAGTATTTTTCTCTTGTGATAATAAGTATACAATATTAATATACCACTTGGAATATAAGGGAGCGAACGGTCTAGGCTTAAAACAAAAAAAGTGGAGGAGTGCAGAGTGTATTAAATTCTCTGTTAAAACTAAAGTGTTGATTAGGTTATTTGCACCTTTTTCTTTTATACGGTTCTCCTCCATAAATTTCGCCTAAGATCTAGATCCACCTCTGTAAGTAAGGGCGCACACGCCGCTCTCTCCCAATCCCCTTTCATTGACTTTATATTCGTGATTCCTGTACAAGAAAACATAATAATGGAATCATTAATAATCTGGGTAGAATAGAAAGAAACTGCACAGGATAGCTAACTATTGAAATGGGATCTAAATGTTCGACTATTCAGCTGGAAGACTCTGATATTGATGAGATAAAGAAAGAAACGGGATGTAAGATAAAACCTTGTTATTTAAATTAATAGAACATGATGTGCTGTCTTTTTGATTGCCAACAAACGTCAAGCTCCCCTTCTCTCTCCCCTCTCTTCTCTGTGACAATATCATCACCCACATCACACTAATCAAACTGGGATGAATACAATTCGCATTTTAGTGAGAGATTAACTGTAGATTCTCTCTATGGTAGTGTTTTGGATTTTAAAAAGATACATTTTGGAGGGTTTGACCCCTGTAGACAGCAGGGTGGCCACACTATACATACTCCTCCTGGAGGAGGAAACTCCCCTGGAAATGGATTTACTCCTGGAAACACTCCTGGAAAACAGGGAAAATGGGAAAACTCCTGGAAAATTCCTGGAATTCTTTTTTCAAACCTTTCATTTTTGTAATTTAGCTAGTTCCTCAATGCTAAAATGCATTCATTTGTGTTAATCTAGTCAATTTGTATTAGTAGGAGGATGTCGTTTTTTTATTTTTGTAATTTATCGAGTCCTTTACACTCATTTTTTGTCAAGTGAAGAGACTTGTTTTTATAATAATTCCACTATAATTTATTTTTCATTACCTGGTGAAACTTAAATATAGTTTTTACCACTTTTTGTAGCATGATATTTAGTATAAAGATAGATGTATTCTTTACACTATAGTACACTATATAGTACACTATATAGTACATAGGGTGCTAGCTAAGCCTTGTTTAAAACAGTGTCACACTTTAGTTGAATACATTGTTTATAAAATAGGTTACATATTATATTCTTTTCTTTTAAAAGAGGTTGAATTAAACTCCACTTTCTGTCTGTGCATTTTATTTAAATTAAAACTTGAACAAATCGTTGAAGTTAAAGATAAGAAAAAGGCTGTGGAATCTTGTATAGCAAGCCTCAATATGGACATTGAAAACTACAGTATTGCTGCAGAATCAGATCTCACCCTGTTTACAATTCATTCAAAAAAAAGAGACATTGACAACTTTAGAGAACACACTCACTAAACTAAATGATGTACTTAAAGAATTATAATATGCGTAGAGCACTAAGGTTTTATTTTGTTACATTTATATGTTGTATATTATTCTGGAAAACTGTTAAAGTAGAGTAAGGTTCGAAAAAAGTGCTATCAAGTTGGTTTAATATAGAGTATATATAATATATTTTTTTATAGAGTAAATTTGAAAAAAGTGAGTTTGATCATAAAAACCAAATGAAAAAAGCTTTTGCACACCAAAACAACTTTCACAGTTTTACTAAGCGAATTTCTGGCAAGATTTTTGACCCCTTCTTCTTAGGACACAACCTCTTTAGTCCTGTGCTGCCAATGATTGTTTTTTGGCTGTACATTTCTGACATGCTTAGCATCTCAAGTTCACTAAATTTGTAGAATTTGAAAAATAACATTCAAATGTGAAATATCTTCTATTTTAGTTTCATCTAGCCAAATAAAGAGGTTATACAGTCGTTTTACCAACCTTGACAAAGAGCACCAAGCACACTTGAGGTTGGATTTACATTTTCTTTACATCTTTTTAATATAAAGATTTATACAAAAAAATGGTATATTAATCTTTTGCTAAAATTCATAAGGTTATCTTCCAACTTTTTAAAATGTCTAAAAAATGTATATTTACAAATAATACTGATTTTCAACTCAAAATGTTGCCACGATTGCCGTTATTTGCATATGAGGAAAGCTGTATTTTTGTCGTCATTTATGCTACTTGATGAATTCATAAAAAAATGTTTTTGGTGATCTTTTTTTTAGTTTCAAAGAGTATTCTTGTTCACTATCTATGAACGAGAAAGTTTTGCTAACATTTAAATAAGAGGTTTTTAAATTGCAAAAAGAAATATCTTCATCAAGTGTTTTTATGTATTTATTATATATTTATATATTTCCTTCTCAAATTTTTAATTTTGTCACATTCAGCATCATGCAAAAGTGTACGCAAATTATATATTTTTATTTTTATATTCATTTAACTGTACAATCTACTATGATCTTATGTAATTTTTCATCGTTTTTCTTTAGCCGTGATGATTTGCTACGTATTCCTGAACTTGCATTCAACCCATTAGCAGAAAGGATTATTGATTCTTTTTTTGTGTAAGTAATAACTAAGCTTTAGTGTCTGGTTTCTTCATACCATGTTATTATAAAAAGCTCAACATGCTTAGAAGAACAGATAATCTTTGTGGATAATCTTTGTGAAATAAATTGTTCCTTTTAGGTCAGCAGATGTTGCTACTCTCAACTTTAAAGAATTTGTTAGAGTTTTAGCTCGTTTCAGAAAAACCATAGATTCAGACAAACCATGCCCATTAAATACGAGGGAACACAAACTAAGATGTAAGTAAAATTACTTTAGCATGATCATTGAAATATTTTCTTCTTTTAAAGGATAAATAAAGAATTTATTGAGTTTTTGTCTTTATTTTGTTGTACTATAGGTTAAGAGAAGACTTTATTAAAATGAATGTTTTGTTTTTTGTGGCAACTTTTGAATTAATTTTAAGCTATTCCCCTTAACATCTTTGATAAGAACTTAGCCGCTACGCATCCTTGAAATCCTAGTTAGAACACTGAATAAGTTGCGAAGGATCATTTATATACCTGTTATAGGAGTCACTGGCTCCCATGTTGACCTCTATGATTAAGAAGTAGATCATCTTAACTGCCCCTTACTCCCCTTTAGAGTGCCCTTCATGAATATATATTTTTGTTTTTACTCCAAAACATAAGCACTTAATTCCATTAATTCAATTTGAAATTTAGTCATGGAATAATGATGATCTTTAAATTGTATGATTTTTTTATATTTTCCTCTCACAACAATTAGAATTCAAAATTACAAATGGCCATATTAAGTTGTTTCACAGAATTTGAATATTTTTTCATATGACCTGATGACCTCACATTCTTGAAAATTTAGGTCTCATGAATTTGTTATACACTTTTTGGTGCTGTGCAAGCTAGTGTGGTTTTTATTTTCGATCAATTTTTTTCCCACTAA
The DNA here is from genome assembly GCA_039566895.2 of Turritopsis rubra. NCBI lineage: Eukaryota > Metazoa > Cnidaria > Hydrozoa > Anthoathecata > Oceaniidae > Turritopsis > Turritopsis rubra. The sequence goes on along the minus strand of CM077618.1, from coordinate 13,211,302 downwards.
CCCATAATAATGCAAGTTATAATTTCTTATTTCTTTCTCTTTTTGGTCAAAATAATGTCCGAATAATAATAATCTCCTTTTCGATGATGTAGATGCTTTTAAAATGTATGATATGGATAATACTGAGATGATCTCAAAGAAGAACATAGTACAGGTGATAACCATGTGTTTTTATGAATCTCTTCGTGAAGGGAAGGTGTTCCCTGCTTATCTTATTAAACTCTATCATGTTTCCAATTTCTTCCTTGTTTCACTTTACTAATTACTTCTTGCTACTGTTCATATACAGCGACAGATGTAGGGTTAGGCAAAAAAGTGGAAGAGTACAGTGTCATGAATTTTCTGTTAAAACAACATTGATTAGGTTATTTCCAAGTTTCTCTTTTATGCTCTTAGTGACCCTACTCTCCTTAATAAATTTTACCTACAAGCCTCCACAAAATATTTGGGAAAACTCCTCTTCCCCCAAAGACAATGTTGTTTGAAGTGCTGCTAGGTCCCGAACTGTTTTTCTTCAGTCTAAAAACATTCTGCTAAGTTTCTACACCCTCAACATTGAATTCAGGGTAGGGGGTAGGGGTAGGGGGGGGGGGACCTGTCCCCTGAACTTATAGGGGAAATTTCCCTTTCACAACCAATTTTTGGAGTTTTCCCAATATATTTTGTAGAGGGTTGTAGGTTCTAGATCCGCCTCTGATAAGATATAAAAACAGCTTCCTATTTTCTAATCGTTTTTCTCTCTGCAGATTCTCTCTCTGATGGTTGGGTCCAACAAGTCTAGTGAGCAGCTTACAGCAATTGCTGACAGGACCATGCTCGAAGCAGATGAAGATAAAGATGGATATTTAAGTTTTGAAGAGTTCTCAAAGGTCAGACTATTTCATAGACAAAAATCTATTTGTTTCCACCGTATCATAAAAAGATAATACAGTGCTGGAGGAGAACAATTGTGACGTATTCTGTTTTGATATGTCTCGATGATTAGCTATCAAATGTTTGATGTTACAAATTCTATTATCAAGGTCAATTTGTTCCACATGTTGCCTGCCAGCGCAAACCGTGAAAACATTATTCACAAATTCGTGCTATTAGTAGCAATGCGGGCATTTAGTTTGTAATAAAGAATTCAAAATAGGAGAATCTCCGAAGGGTCAGTACCAAAGATTTGATGGTGCGAAATTGGCATATAAGCAATTGTAAACAACGGATTCATCTATAAGAATTCTCCTCTGCTGATACAAGTCCTTATTAAAGCTTTCAAAATAGTAAGCTTTTATTCAAGGAGAGAGTGATTAAAAAACGGACAGACATACGTTCAGGCACTCCATCCCAGCTGCTTTAGCATCTTTCAAGCATAATAGTACATTGACTTGAAATTAAAATGTTTTTTTAATTTTTTCTTATCGTAGGCGATGGAGAAAACCGACTTTCAATCAAAAATGAGTATACGATTCTTAGCTTAGTTCTCGAATTGTTGACCATAATAATATTTAATAATAAATAATAATTACACATAATAATATGGATTATATGGAATCATTGAAAAGACAGTTTGATCCTTGGTCTGTTACTCAATTCGAAACAACGATGTTCAATTGAATCCAATAATTTAGGCATGATATGATCGGTATCAAGCTTTGTATCATTTCAGCCAGGATAATATGATAGTGGTCCAATAGTTTGGCTTGTTTCCCTTTCTGTTAGGTCACAACATCGTTTATCATCTTAATAAGTACTACGTGCTTACCGTTATTATCTGAAGGAGCGCCCCCGCCGTAAATAGCGCTACCACCCCTCCTCGAAGGAGCGCCCGCGCCCCTTCTGAAGGGTCAAAAATTATATGAGCGCCCCGGCGTAAACGTAAATAAAGAATATCGTGAAACATTTTTCTTTGAGGTATCTTTTCTCTTTGTAAACGACCCAAGCGTCATTAGTATTCAGGACGAAAACGAGGTAATTGATGTTGTGACGTAATTATTATGAAGAGGTTTGTACCGATCAAAGTCGTGAAAGAATTTGGTCTCGCACAAATGATTGATGCAAAGTTTGCATAGAAAACTGTAAAAAAATGTATTAGATATGAACTGAAATATTTATCAAGCGGAATTCTCCTTACAAGCTTCTTGAAAAACAGGACTTGTGCTTAGTGTCTTCAAATTTTGTAATTATTGCAGTTTATGTGATGTTAATATAATTGTCATCGAATGGTGTTCGAATAAATCTATTTGTTAAAATCCAGAGAATTTCTTCATTTAAAATTCCAGTTGACTTTCGCTATCTTGAACTCAACCCACAGAGAAAAAAGTTCGAGATAAATTTTGAGGTGATCTTGCCATTGCGGAATGGTTTCTAAAGTTATGGGGTGCAGGAGGAGAGAGAGTGAGAGAGCGATATTCTTTTCGGCATTCACTCTAGCTGCTTTCCAAACGCCACTGATCACAGAACAAAACATTCTCAAAAACATTGGAAAAATACAGGTGAAACGTTTCTCGTGAACGACAAACGTAATTTCAGATGGTCTCTGCGAACTGAATTTTCTGAAAAAGTTCGAGTTAGGGAATGAAATGCGCTCTAGGGACCTAAAAAATGTTGTTTGAAATTAGTGACGTACGGGACGTAAATTAGTGACGACGACATTCTCTCAAATAGACGCAACCCTCAAATAAAAACCTCAAAACCCTCCACAATGGTAATATACAATAGCCTTACTCAAAGAAAACTCGCCATTGAAAAGGAGCCGATGAGATCACGTGACTTTCTATTTTAGAAATCCGTAGTAACTAACTAGTAAAAGTTTCACTTTCACTTTCACTTTCGCTGAATATTATATTAATCCACTTTCATTACTCCTAGCTGCAGGAAGTACCTTATTGGCTCTTTTTACGCCGGCCACTTTTACGCCAGTTTTATTTGGCGTTATTTTTGAATGTCCGAGGTCAAACTTTCACAGACAAACATGTAATGTCAGACTCATCTTTTTCACAAAAATGTTCCCTATTTAAAACGAGGAAGCCTTTCTTTTATGTCCCCTTTCAGTTCTTTTAATTGACACATACAGGTAAGTATTACCTTAACGTAAGAAATTTTCACGACTTTGTGTTGAATTTCGCTAAATTGAATCTCCCAGAAAAGTTTATATATCAAAATTTACGGAATGACATTCCCGCGAACATTTTTTTTAAAACAAGTTTTGTCGAAAGAGGTAACATATACATCAGATAAAAATCATTATTAAAAGCCGCAGTACTTAGCTAGATCAAAACAGACGAAACTAAAACAAGGACATGAAGAACTGCTTTACCTGAATTTCCTAAAATAAAAGCCGTCCACTAGTAGTTAAAAGAACTGTCATAATTTGTATCAAAATATAGATTTCATGAAGACATAAATCTTCATCTCCATTCTCATTATATGAAATTTCACTTGCATCTTGTCACTTCATCGCTTGATCTTGGAACAAATTAAATAGGAACCACGCTTATAGTGAACACACACAGGACCCGGAAAATTAATAAGATTTCCATGGTGATGGATAAAAACCTGTGTTACCTTCCAGTGGGCAAAATCTTCAAAAAGTCTAAGAGGAGTTTTTCTATAAGAATGACAAGCAATATCGCCTCCTGTTTCAGTAAAAAAACACTCCTCCACAGAGACTTTTTGAAGATTTTGCCCACTGGCCTACCACCAGTTTTAATTATTTTCTTTTTCTTTCTTTTACTCGATTTCTGCGCGTATGTGGCGTATGTTACTTTGTATTTTGTGGTCAAAAAGTGCATTTCAACGATCAACAATCAACGAATGCAAAACAAGAGAGGACTAGTTTTACTTATTGGCGGAACAGCTCGAAATATCTCGATTATTGCCGGCTTTATCAGACCAAAACATGAAGTTCAAAGAGTACATCCGCAAATTTAAAGGAAAATCTTTAATTGAGATGCAGTTCCTTGATTTAAAAGGTGTCCGCTTTCCAAAAGAAGATATTTTGTTTCCTTCTTGCGTTTATGTACAAGACTTCCCTCTTTCTTTAAATAATATGCAACTATACATAAACAAGAATTAGGCCCAACCAATAAAAAGGAAATCGATAACCAAAAAAAATTGTTTTGAAAACACCGTCGCCTGACAAAATGATAGTTCCATCCAATTTAAAATGAGCTTTCTTTTCTGTTATTTTCAAATGAACTTCGAAAGTAAGCAAGAAGGTAGTCGCAAAAATATTATGTAAAAGAATGTAAGAAGTACCAGCCAAGGTAAAATGTTTTTGTTTTGTTTTTTGAGTAAAGTGGAGTTTACATTATTAAAATTAATTGAACCTATCTTAAAAGTTTACTTCAAATTAACAAAGAATTTACAATACGATTTGTCGTAGGAAACAAAATCTGTTCAATTAATCGAATAATATAAACTTCGCTTATGGCAATGTCCCTGCCAATTCCCTTGAAACAGTACTTTCGATTTAACAGTTTCATGCATTATAACCAGGCCAATTTTACTGAATTTTTAGTTTTAGGGATTTGTAAATTCATTCCCAATTGACGGTTCCATAAAGTGTATTTCCCTCGTTTTAAAGCTTAATGATTTGCGTCATAAACTTAAAAGAAGTATTTTACAAAGTTAATTTATCTGTAATTATTCGCTATAAAGCGGGCATAATTTGGTGCACAAAACATGTGTCTGAGATGCCCGAGAATTTCACTGTAAATCAAACCATCCTTACATGGAGTATGCGTCCATTACACGACATTACATGTCCACTTCATAGAGATTTCACTGTATTTATTAAGACTGGAACCGAGGCGATTACTGTATGTGGCCTATTTTATGGAACAGTCTCCCATGATCATGTAAACAAATTAAATAAACTTTAAATTATTCCTGATAGTATTCTTCATCATGTTGGGAATGAACACTGCATGATTTTAATTGTATTTACATCAGAAAAAAATTAAAAATCGATTTGTTGATCACAGTTTTCGTGTTGTTGTATTTTCTTAGTTGAAAGCGAAAGTGAAAGTGTCTGAGCTAGATTACGTTGATTTACCACAAAGTAAAGTATCGGTCAGCAAAACGTACATTATCATTTTCATTTTTAACAGCTATATTAAGAAATCGTTGATATTTGATTTTGATAGTCCCAAAACTTAAGTTAGAAAAACTATCGATGTAACATTTCCTTTTTTTTTTTCTTTTTTTTTTTTTTTTAATTATGGTTTTTCACTGGCCCGTTGCTTCTCTTTTCAGAAAATATAATACGATCCATATTCCATATTCTCACTAATCTTATGTGCGTTGATTCCTGAATAAGTGATTAGTAAACTGTGTATTTCTTACACACACATGCGAATTTCCCACATTCTTGTCTTTTCCTATAAAAGCCACAATTTCCCACATTTTGTTATCTCACAGTTCACCTTTGTTTAGAATGAAGAATATTTAGATTGAAAGAAACAGCTTAATCAATAAAATATAACGTCCAACACAGAATGGAATGGATTTTCATGTTGATCTTATTACTACACTTCAACCCATGTTCAGGTAAATAATATACATATGAATATAAAAGAGATCAGAAAAAAGTTTCTTTGCAATTCTATGCTCATTCTACTGTTTAACTCAAAAATGCTTGATCTCTTTAGGTAGAGCTGCTGTTGAAAACTTAGGATCTAGTAATACATTGGACAGTGGACAGACACTCCAGTTGAAATGCAATCCTGACAATGCGACTCAGTATCAGTGGTTTTTCCAACCAGATGTTGGATCTTTAGCTAAACTAGTTAATGAAAACAATCAAATACTCAATAAAATGGTTGGTCGATCTGATTCTGGTCATTATAATTGTCAAATTAATGGAAGCCAGACAACATTATCAGACACCGTAGAAATAATAGTGAAATGTGAGTATTGAAATTCATTTATTTCTTTCCAAGAAAATATCGACAGAATAAATTGATCTTTTTATTAAATACAAGATTTAGAAATTACCCAGCTGGTACTGAATCCAACAACTCCAAAAGAAGGGGATAATGTGACACTCACTTGTACTGTGAATACAAATTTAAATGCCGTAACTTACACATTCGTCAAAGATGGAAATCAGTTGCAGTCTACAGCTTCTTCTATATATTCCTTCAACCCCATTTTTAAAAATAATACTGGAAGCTACAATTGTACAGCTAAGGCTGGATCACTTCAAGAATCTTCATCTATTGAAGTTACAATACAAGGTGAGTAGTAAGGTTATCAAATGTGAATAGTTGATGTTTGACTTCATTGATCATCTGTTTTATTTTATACGGCAATTTGGGAAAAATTTGGTGTCTGTGAAGAAGCCACAATTTGGAAGGCGCATTAGTTTTTCACGTCCGTTCCTCCTCAATCATCTGTGGACAACTCTTTTATTGGGGATAAAATCCACAAAACATGCAAATAAGAAAGATAATATCCATGACTTGAATTCAAATTGACCCTTTCCCTCTCCTTTCCCTTTAGAATAGATATTTATATTTAAAGACAATAAGGAAATTATAAGCTAAATAATTGTTTTCTTTTCTTTTATATTTTAACCCAGTTAAACCAAGCAGATCTTCCATTTAACAAAATCAAAATATTCGACAGAAGAACCCATGAAAGAATTGATTATATATCAATAAGGGGAAATGATTTTTTGCAGTGCAATTAATACGAATGGTACAAACCCTTTATTTTTAACGACATTACCATTGCGATAATTATATTGAGGTTTCATAAACTTCATAAAAATATTTTCAAATCAGGCGTAATGAATATAGTTTTTTCAATAGGGCCATTTTCTTGAAAGAGGATAATTTTGATGTAAAATAATACCGTATATTTATGGAAGGAATAACAAAGTGTGATTGATTGGATGCCTAATATTTCAATCATTTAAATGTGTAAAGTTGTATAAACAAATGTGAGAAACATCATCAACCTTTTATACATGTTTCTGAGAATGATATTCACGTTCTGTTTAGCCATTCTCTATTGTAAGGATTTCAAAAGATCTTTCCTCTTCATAAATGTTCCTTTTTCTTATGATTTTTCATAGCACCAGGACAATTGTCTTGTAATACCTACGCTAATATTTCAGAAGCCACACCTTTCATTGAAAGGTTCTTTTGCTTTTTGATCAACCATCATTTATGTTGGATTCATATTATTACTAAAAAATATATATTACTATTAAAAGAATTTACACAGGTTAAAAACTTCTAAACTTAAATTTTGTCTTAGTAAGTGAGGATAGAGTCAGCTTATGCTTTGTTCTTTTAAACGTCTTTATAAAACTTTTCACCGTAAAGTTATAGCGAGGAGAAATTGTCATGGAAACATAACTAAGGATACTCACTTGTCACAGGACCTGGTATCAGTGTCTTTTTTCTCTGACCAGAAAAACAATACCCCATTAATTACAAAATACAGAACATTAATAACAAAATAAATATTTATATACCACTGTCAATGATTTTGTCGTTCTCTTTTATCCGAATGGTGGCTTTATTTGGTTCATCAACGGCTTCTGGCTTTTTCGATGTAGTGGAGTACCAGAGAGAACGGGTAAGGACGATCGGCTTCGTATTACTCGTCAAGCCGTGATTTCAAATGCTCCCTAACATTTCGAAGGTTCACCTTTCTTGAAAACAGTGAAAACCATCTGCAGAATCATTAGTGTTAAGATTAAAAGTATACTTCAACCAGTTTACTGTTTAATAATGAAAATTTTTGAAATAATGATTTTTTTTACACGGGGACATTTGCAGACGGTGGATAAGAAACTGTGATATAATTTCCCTTCTATACACGTTTTTATATAAGAAAACTGCTTTATAAGAAACCTACTAGTAGGTAGCTTGAAAATTAAGAAACTTTTAAAACTAGAGAAAAAGTATGGTTTTGATTAAGAAACTTTTTTGCCAGTAGCACTTGGTACAATAAGCTTGACGAGTACAGAGCATTATTCCCAGACAAGTCAGAAGGAACATTTTAAAATTGATGATTTTTTAAGCTGGGAAAAGTCTACAGTTCTAGACGTATGATGGGATGGCGTTTTCCAAAACAACCGACCACCGACCAGAAAAAAACGACCACCGACCAACCGACCACCGACCATTAAAGGTGCGACGCGGTCAATTTTAAAAATAAATAAAGGCATGTGCCGGACTAATTGGGCTTTATGAAAAAACGAAATAAATTTCATTTTAATCCATTAAATGCAACATTATTCGAGACCATCAATTTTTTGTCAAGTAGTCCCATAAGATATGCAAATGCAAGGGAATTCTGCATGACCAAGTAACAACGTACAAAACGATCACTTTTTAGTAAATAACAAAATAAATAGTTTTGTTCGATGGCTCTAAGGAAGAGAGACATTGGCTCAAAAACATGCGTCCTATGTTTCATTCAATCTTTTGCGCACCTGATTGTTTTGCAATACATGTGCTATCCTCCACCCCGTGGGTTCTCTTTGATTTCTACAGTTTCACACAAAGAGAAGCGATGGAGGGCGCTTGATTGAAAATAATGTTAAATAAAGATTTGTAATCTTTTGACGTTAGAACTACAAGTTTAACGAGAAAATACTATTGAAATTTGAAAGTTTTAGTTTTCCTAACGAGATTATTAACATTTTTTTGTATAATTTTTTATTTACTTATGAAAAATGTTGGTGTGAAACCGTTATAGTTTTCTTACCGAAAATGTTTAGTCATGTGATCAAAACAACATTGAGAATGCTAACTTTTTAACCAGTCACATTTGTTGTCCAAAAATTACGCCTCAGTTGATGTGCATAGCAAGAATGCTCTCTGACTAACAACTCAGTTTCTATTGTTTATAGACAAAGAAATATAAGAAATGACTTGATGGTGTTTTTTTTAGCGAAGAGAACAGTGTATCTATGTTATTCGTTTTTAACTTTACAAAATTTGATATTGTTTTAAAAAATACGGATAAAACAATCGACTCTGTATCTTTGCGCACATTAAATTTCTATAAATTTTTTCAAAAAAAATATTTGAACGCATCGCTCCTTTAATGGTCAGGTGGTCGATTGGTCGGTGGTCAGTTTTTTCTGGTCGGTTGGTCGGTAGTCGGTTGCCGGTCAGTTGTTTTGGAAAACGCCATGATGGGATGAGGAAAGCGCATAAAATATAAGCGAATAGGCAGGTAATGAACGACTAAAACGGGAAGTGACAAAATTATTTATAAAGTTATTGACAAAATTAATTATAAAGGGGAAGGCTACTGACAAATAAGAAGATGATCTTAACAGTGCAGACATCATTTTAGAAGAGTAAATAAAAGGAAAAACATAAACCAAACCATCCCTTGATTTTATTTTTATCTGGGTTTAGATTAAGCAACACCATAAGAAACTAATAGAACTAGGCCTTTGACTATAGGAATAGAACTAGACTAGGTTTCTTATAAAAAAACGTGTATTATAGAATATTTTTAAAATTATCTACCTCTTTCTTATATCGACTCTCTATCATCGTCATATTGAAAACAATGTTAAAGTATGCTATGGTATGCTAAAGATAGGACTCAGACGAAACTCTGAAATTCCATTACGGTGTCACCATGTAAATAGGAATAAGCTTAATACCGTTGATAGGAACGAATTTATAACCCATACCGAAATATCAGCCTCTAAGTTTAATACACAAGTTCACAGTTTGGGAAATATAATAACTCACTTTAAAATTACATTGTTGTTGATCAGCGCCGCGAGGCAATTGATATTTCATTTCCCCGTGTCTGTCTGTCAGTCAAAGTCTGTCTGTAATGTCGCAGTTCTAAGCGCCTTTATAAAAATCGGTATTCTTTTCGCCCGTTTTTACACGCCGTACCCATCAATTCAGTCTTTGATTATTTTTTATTTTTTTTCAAATTAATCTTCCTCTTTGGCGGAGCAGCCAGATTAAGATAAATACAAACAATTACTTCCCAATCACATCATACAAAATTTTCTTTTTGTTTTACCATTTTAACCGACATTCAGTGGTGATCAAATTGATGTCGTCCTGCTCAGTGAATAATTTCTTCGATGACCTTGATCCACGAAGACATAGCAGTTGGCTTCTCAACAAACTGAAATTCAGATCCAGTTTTTAACTTTCGAGAGGATTTCATTTCTTTTTTCTGCAACTTTTTCAGCCAGGCGGTTGAAGAAGGTGGGGCAATCACGTGTCATACCTCTGAAGTAAGTGAATACTAAGGGAGTAAACGTGCTTGGTCGACCTGATTGACTGTTGTATGACGATGTATGACCCCAATTCACTCCTACTCCGCCTTTCACTTACAATATCAAAGTTGTTGCTGACTTGAAGCAAGTTGACGATGTTTTCACGGCAGGGTGCAGAAAAAAATTCGTATTGTTACTTTTCGAACTGTAAAGTGCCAAAAATATTCCAAGAAAGTCGATTTGAAATAAATTCTCCAACAAAATATATGCATTTAAACGTTTGTCGAACGCGTGATTGCTGAATTAAATTTCACTTTCGATTTTTTGTTTATATTTTACATCGGTCATCTTTAAAGGTTTCTTGATCTTTGATTGGTCGAAGCTGCTCCATTCGGGCCTCCAGTCGCTCGAAAAGGGGTTTAAATATATATGGTGTTTAAATATGGTGTGAAAGTTCTGTTTAATGTTTGGAAAACTTCGAGCCGAAGGTTTTGTTAAAAGAAAAATGAAAAAGAAAGGCTTTATTGAAAACGTAGTAGGTGCTTTGATTTGTTTCAACACATTGTGCACTTTGTGACGTGGAGTAGGGGAGGATAAGACGTTTTCTGAGCTAGCTCTGGATAATAGCTAAGGTGTAATACATACAATACAAGCTTGTTCACCAGAGGGTATCTCATATTTTTTGATTTGGATGCTCGTGTTGGTTGAATTTTGCATCAAATTATGTATAATTTTTATTATTTTGATTTCAATTTCTATTTATTTGTTTAATCAGTTCTGAAAAACATTGTATGAGTATCAGTGTCTGCCAGCAGTGTTTTGATGTAATTATGTGGGATGCAAAAATCGATATGCATAAGTAAAATTATTTCCATTCAAATTCACTTTTACATTCATTTATTGATGATTGTAGTCTATATTTATCTCTTCTTACCATCTTGGCACTTATATTTGCTAATTGAAATGTTTTTCTAGCTCTGGTGGTGACTAACTACTGCCAAGTGCTTGTGCTTTATAGGAGGTGGGTGCTTGAGTGGGGAACTTTAGGGGAAATACCGTAAATAACCGTTAAACACAAAAAATAATAAACTGAAAAATTGACTGATCGACCTATTATTGGTATCGCTACATTTTAATGTCATACATTTTGAAAGTTGACAGTCAGAGTTCGAATTAGCGAACTGAAGTTGTGCACTTGAGTACAATGTTATTTCCTTCATTTACGGGTGTGTTTGTTCCTTCCAAATATGTTATGGTTGGTTGGTCAAGGTATAGTGAACAAATATAACGTTATAATTAAAGTAAAAACACTATTTTTTTAACAAAAACTGAAATAAACCATACATAATGATGAGTATTTATAACTAAAATCTGAACGTAATTAATGAAAATGTTTGCAGGTTCACAACTATCAGATATTGCCTAGGCTACTTTTTTTACCCACTTGATAATTTTTTTATACAAATTGAAGTATACATATCTCATTTTTACACTGAGCCTGTACACTGATAAAGGCGCAATCAGACAATACAGAAGCAATAACGACTTATGTTTTCCCAACAAACAAACATTGGAAGAGCTGGATAGGAAAAGAAAACAAATTATACAGACAATTTCACAGAAAGACCATTTCAAACATATGCTGTACACAAGTCAAAATAGAAATAAAACAATAATACAGTCACCATTAGTGATATGAAGCAAACATCAAAACATTTAACTAGAATGGTAAAACAGGACGAACAAAATCTATTATCATCACAAAAGTAATGCATTCAGGTTTGATGAGGTTTCTTTGGATATTTCCTTACAGATACAGGCTTTTTATTATAAGAATGTAAAAATTCTGGGTAAACTGAATTTTTCGTAGATTAAACTCAACTTTCAGTCTCAATTAGAATATTCTTATTGCAATATTTTTGTTATTGCCATTTTCTTCTTTGCATAAGGAAGGCATTTCAAGAACACTAACACTTTTGCTTTGAAAAACACCCTCAGTGAACTTAGTGGTTTCTTATTTTCTTCGAAAATCAGCACAAGGGATAATCTTGATATTTTTACATTCTTAGAAAAGGAAAATAATGTACAACATTATAAACGTGTATTGATAGAAAAAATAGAAATGGTATTAATCATAATTTCTAATTTTTCTAAATTAATTTTTTGTATTGTTGACATGATATTCAACACGATTCCATATAATAAATATAATTTTATAATTTCATTATAAAAGATATAATGAAAGAATAAACACATATTTTTCTTTTTTTTTTCGTTTTATCACATTTGGGTTAAATGACAATTTTTTTCATATAACCAGCCTGATTTTACTTGTCAACCTCCCTTCCCTTATTACAAGTACAAAGCTTAAAAATATCATTACGAGATAATACAAGAAACTCACAGTACACAATGATGTTTTGTGTGACTTCCTTCTCTAGCTTTTTCCAATGAGCTTCACCAGTCACAGTACATTTGTATGTACCATCAGCACTTCTTTTAATGTTTCTTAACTTTAAAGTAGGTGTGCTAGCAACAACCACACCATTGCTCTTTGTCCAACTGTACTTGAGTGTGAGTCCTGTATGATAACTTGAAGTTGTGCACTTGAGTAATATGTTACCACCCTCTTTCACAGGTGTGTTTGTTCCATCTAAAAACTTGGTGGTTGGTTGGTCAAGGTCTAGTAAATGAATACAATAAAGAACCTTAGGTGAAAGCAGGGCTTAATGAAACATGGGGTAAAATGAAACAGTGGGTATTATTTTCCATGGTCAATAACATTTAATCAAAAATACTTGGCCAACACCAGTTTCAAACTGGTTGTTTGAAAAAATGAGATCACCAGGAGGATGTTAAAAGATAATCAAATACAATAATTTCATGTTAAGTACACGATAATATAATATAAAACCCACGATAAAAATAAAATCAAACTACTATACCATATTTTCACTTATTTGTCCTGTTTAGCCGGGCCGCAACGTTTTAACTAAATCTCACTATCGCATTCATTTTTTTCGTTTTATCACATTTGGGTTAAATGACAATTTTTTCCATATAACCAGCCTGATCTTACTTGTCACCCTTCCCTTATTACAAGTACAAAGCTTAAAATTATCATTACAAGTTAATACAAGAAACTCACAGTACACAATGATGTTTTGTGTGACTTCCTTCTCTAGCTTTTTCCAATGAGCTTCACCAGTCACAGTACATTTGTATGTACCATCAGCACTTCTTTTAATGTTTCTTAACTTTAAAGTAGGTGTGCTAGCAACAACCACACCATTGCTATTTGTCCAACTGTACTTGAGTGTGAGTCCTGTATGATAACTTGAAGTTGTGCACTTGAGTAATATGTTACCACCCGCTTTCACAGGTGTGTTTGTTCCATCTAAAAACTTGGTGGTTGGTTGGTCAAGGTCTAGTAAATGAATACAATAAAGAACCTTAGGTGAAAGCAGGGCTTAATGAAACATGGGATAAAACGAAACAGTGAGTATTATTTTCCATAGTCAAATCGCAGATCAAATAACTATATTTTCTACCTTTTTGGTAATGTTGGTGAACAATATATTTAAGAAAACTATTTTAATCTTCAAAAAGATATTTTTCTCATTTTTTGGATAAAATATAGCATACTTTAACATTGTGTTTAAATATGGTGTGAAAGTTCTGTTTAATGTTTGGAAAACTTCGAGCCGAAGGTTTTGTTAAAAGAAAAATGAAAAAGAAAGGCTTTATTGAAAGCTTTATTGAAAACTAAGTAATATGTAGAATTGAACAAAACGCGACAAGCATTTTTATCTTCAGCACACATATTTCTGATTGACCTTCCTATAGGTGTGCTCTCTAATACAGACTCAAGATACGAAATTGCTCCCAGTTTGCTGTTAACTTCAAGATCAGCAGCTCTTTTGTGTTGCTCCGACAAACAGTGGGATTTGATACTGTCTGTTTTTGATAGATGTTGTTCCTGGTCTGATGTAATTATATGAAAAATTTGTGACAAATACGTTTTTCCCATTTGTGCAAAGTGTGCAACGAAGTCTTACCACATCTTTTCCACTAAAATCACAGTCAAATTTTGTTTGGAATTCCTTCTCCCATTTCAAAACAGTCTTGTAACTGGCTTTCTTGTTTACCTGTAATGTTTGCTTTACCTCATCGCCAATGTCACAGACTCCAAAAAAAATCCGAAATAATTGTTTCTCCAGATATATTCGTGAGTTTGACCTGTGCCGCATTCAACCTTTCGTGTGATCTTACGTTGCCGACCAACCACCCCCTCACTTTTTGTATGTACTGTTTTGCGTGACACACAAACAGACAGATAAACGAATAAAATTAACCAGAAGTTTATGTATAAAACAATTTTTGTAAAAAGACCTCATAGATTATTAAAAAGTGATGCACGATTTACATGAAAATAACGCAAATATGTTCCGCGAAATAATTAAAATGATTCGCGATTCGCTAATTCGAACTCTGACTGTCAACTTTCAAAATGTATGACATTAAAATGTAGCGATACCAATAATAGGTCGATCAGTCAATTTTTCAGTTTATTATTTTTTATTTTATCCAAAAAATGAGAAAAATATCTTTTTGAAGATTAAAATAGTTTTCTTAAATATATTGTTCACCAACATTACCAAAAAGGTAGAAAATATAGTTATTTGATCTGCGATTTGACCATGGAAAATAATACTCACTGTTTCGTTTTATCCCATGTTTCATTAAGCCTTGCTTTCACCTAAGGTTCTTTATTGTATTCATTTACTAGACCTTGACCAACCAACCACCAAGTTTTTAGATGGAACAAACACACCTGTGAAAGCGGGTGGTAACATATTACTCAAGTGCACAACTTCAAGTTATCATACAGGACTCACACTCAAGTACAGTTGGACAAATAGCAATGGTGTGGTTGTTGCTAGCACACCTACTTTAAAGTTAAGAAACATTAAAAGAAGTGCTGATGGTACATACAAATGTACTGTGACTGGTGAAGCTCATTGAAAAAAGCTAGAGAAGGAAGTCACACAAAACATCATTGTGTACTGTGAGTTTCTTGTATTAACTTGTAATGATAATTTTAAGCTTTGTACTTGTAATAAGGGAAGGGTGACAAGTAAGATCAGGCTGGTTATATGGAAAAAATTGTCATTTAACCCAAATGTGATAAAACGAAAAAAATGAATGCGATAGTGAGATTTAGTTAAAACGTTGCGGCCCGGCTAAACAGGACAAATAAGTGAAAATATGGTATAGTAGTTTGATTTTATTTTTATCGTGGGTTTTATATTATATTATCGTGTACTTAACATGAAATTATTGTATTTGATTATCTTTTAACATCCTCCTGGTGATCTCATTTTTTCAAACAACCAGTTTGAAACTGGTGTTGGCCAAGTATTTTTGATTAAATGTTATTGACCATGGAAAATAATACCCACTGTTTCATTTTACCCCATGTTTCATTAAGCCCTGCTTTCACCTAAGGTTCTTTATTGTATTCATTTACTAGACCTTGACCAACCAACCACCAAGTTTTTAGATGGAACAAACACACCTGTGAAAGAGGGTGGTAACATATTACTCAAGTGCACAACTTCAAGTTATCATACAGGACTCACACTCAAGTACAGTTGGACAAAGAGCAATGGTGTGGTTGTTGCTAGCACACCTACTTTAAAGTTAAGAAACATTAAAAGAAGTGCTGATGGTACATACAAATGTACTGTGACTGGTGAAGCTCATTGGAAAAAGCTAGAGAAGGAAGTCACACAAAACATCATTGTGTACTGTGAGTTTCTTGTATTATCTCGTAATGATATTTTTAAGCTTTGTACTTGTAATAAGGGAAGGGAGGTTGACAAGTAAAATCAGGCTGGTTATATGAAAAAAATTGTCATTTAACCCAAATGTGATAAAACGAAAAAAAAAAGAAAAATATGTGTTTATTCTTTCATTATATCTTTTATAATGAAATTATAAAATTATATTTATTATATGGAATCGTGTTGAATATCATGTCAACAATACAAAAAATTAATTTAGAAAAATTAGAAATTATGATTAATACCATTTCTATTTTTTCTATCAATACACGTTTATAATGTTGTACATTATTTTCCTTTTCTAAGAATGTAAAAATATCAAGATTATCCCTTGTGCTGATTTTCGAAGAAAATAAGAAACCACTAAGTTCACTGAGGGTGTTTTTCAAAGCAAAAGTGTTAGTGTTCTTGAAATGCCTTCCTTATGCAAAGAAGAAAATGGCAATAACAAAAATATTGCAATAAGAATATTCTAATTGAGACTGAAAGTTGAGTTTAATCTACGAAAAATTCAGTTTACCCAGATTTTTTACATTCTTATAATAAAAAGCCTGTATCTGTAAGGAAATATCCAAAGAAACCTCATCAAACCTGAATGCATTACTTTTGTGATGATAATAGATTTTGTTCGTCCTGTTTTACCATTCTAGTTAAATGTTTTGATGTTTGCTTCATATCACTAATGGTGACTGTATTATTGTTTTATTTCTATTTTGACTTGTGTACAGCATATGTTTGAAATGGTCTTTCTGTGAAATTGTCTGTATAATTTGTTTTCTTTTCCTATCCAGCTCTTCCAATGTTTGTTTGTTGGGAAAACATAAGTCGTTATTGCTTCTGTATTGTCTGATTGCGCCTTTATCAGTGTACAGGCTCAGTGTAAAAATGAGATATGTATACTTCAATTTGTATAAAAAAATTATCAAGTGGGTAAAAAAAGTAGCCTAGGCAATATCTGATAGTTGTGAACCTGCAAACATTTTCATTAATTACGTTCAGATTTTAGTTATAAATACTCATCATTATGTATGGTTTATTTCAGTTTTTGTTAAAAAAATAGTGTTTTTACTTTAATTATAACGTTATATTTGTTCACTATACCTTGACCAACCAACCATAACATATTTGGAAGGAACAAACACACCTGTAAATGAAGGAAATAACATTGTACTCAAGTGCACAACTTCAAGTTATTATACAGGACTTACACTCAAGTACAGTAACATTAAAAGAAGTGCTTATGGTACCTACAAATGTACTGTGACTGGTGAAGCTTATTGGAAAAAGCTAGAGAAGGAAGTCACACAAAACATCATTGTGTACTGTGAGTTCTTGTATTATATTTGATAATGTTAAGCTTTGTACTTGTAATAAGGGAAGAGAGATTGACAAGTAAGATCAGGCCGGATATATGGAAAAATTGTCATTTAACCCAAATGTGATAAAACGAAAAAAATGAATGCAGTAGTGAGATTTAGTTAAAACGTCGTGTCCCGGCTAAACAGGACAAATAAGTGAAAATATGGTATAGTAGTTTGATTTTATTTTTATCGTTCGTTTTATGTTATATTATCGTGTACTTAACATGAAATTATTGTATTTGGTTATCTTTTAAGATCCTCCTGGTGATCTCAATTTTACAAAGAGTGTGTTTGAGATTGGCGTCGGCCAAGTATTTTCGATTGAATGTTATTCAAATGATTACGGAAATCCTAAAGTAACATTATCATGGGTTAACGATTCATCATCACAAACGCTAAAAAATGGTAAAATTGGGGAGCCAGTTGATTTAAGAATTTCGTCTACTAAAAGATCTCACACAGGACCTTATACATGTAAGGGTACAAATCAAGCTGGAGGATCTTCGAAGCCATTAAATTTAATAATTACTGGTATGTAGTTTTTCTGAATTCTTCAAAAACTTTTTTCTAGATATATATGTTGAATCATTTTACATTTTGTTTGTCTATTGTAGAAGTTCCTGATGCTCCTAAAAACTTGTTGACAAGATCTCAAACCTCTACTTACATTATATTTGAATGGAGTCCACCATTATTTGATGGAAATAAACCCATCACAACATACCAGTTCTATTATCGTTTGAAAGGAGATGCCACGTTTACTTCCATCAATACACAGAATCAAGTGACTTATAATCTTACAGGATTACAACCAGGAAAGTTTTATGAAGTACAATCACAGGCTGTAAATTCAATTGGCAATGGAATAAATTCCACTGTCCTGGAAGTTTCAACAGGAGAATCACGTACTTGATTTTTTTTCTTTCTTATCTTTGGAATTTTCATTTAAACAATGTTTCCTGGGTTGGTTTCTTATTTCCATTTCTACTTGCTTTTTAGCACCAAGTGCACCAAGATATTTAACTGCAGAACCTCTTAGTAAGGCAGTGATTGTAAAGTGGGAGGTGCCAAATCTCACTAATGGAATTATAACAGGTTACAGAGTTTGTTATGTTCGTGATACTGATGATGGGAAAAAAGTGAGTGGTAAGAGAACTTGTGTGGATATTGGAATAGAATTAAAATATCAAGCACAAAATCTTGGTAAGAATCATTTCTGTGTTTTCCGTACCAATATTTTAGTATTTTAGTTTTCCTTGTCACTTGTAATTTTCCTTGCAATTAAACCAAAACATCAAGTAACTAATCTTGGTAAAATCTTGAGTCTTGCAGCAGCTTTGAGTAACATTTTTTTACAAGTATACTTATATTTTCTTATGTACAGTAAGATCATTGCTTGTTACACCTACTTCAGCTATTACAGCTTTTAAATTTTACTTATAACCAATTACCCATATTCCCACCCTTACTGTGGATTACGTCGAAAACTGTGAACCGATATTAATTACTGTTTTTTCAACCACCATCATCGTGATGATCAAAATCAGCACCACGATAAATCAACTCTTATCGAGAAGTGACAATGGTGAAGATGGGGGAAAACACTTTCATTACTTTCATGTAATTCTAACAGTCATCCACAACTGATAGTGCATGAATGATTTTGCTTGACTCGTCTCAATTTTTCTTAAAATGTCAAAAAGCAAAAGGAATTTTTGCACAACAAATCTTTGAATAACAAACAACGGAATTTGGTTTTATTTTTTAATTTGATAAATCTCAAACAAAAATAACAAAAAAATAACATTTAAGATATTCCAATACATACAAAGAGAAGAGATGCATTATCAATAATCAATAAAAAGGCTGGATGGGTTATGTCTTCACGTTATGGGAACTCACAATTTGTAGTTTACAAACGCCCTTCTTCCATATTTTATAAGTTCAGTCATGTGATGATTGTTGTTCTGTGATTTATTCACTATTCGGTCAACGCAAATTAAATTTCTCACGCTTGTTTACACTATTTAACGTAGCCTACTTATCATATCTGTGATAGTTACATGATATAGACATTTTGGAAAAGAGTACTCAGGATAATTGTTCTGATAGTTTTGTGTTATCATTTATTATGATTTTTTTTTTGTCTTTTCAGGAAAATACAGTGGTTATAACTTTTCAGTGAATGCGAAAAATAGTAAAGGATATGGAGACAATACCACTCTTGTGCAAATCTTGACACAAGCTGAAGGTAATATTAGAACAGATGATTACTGATATCCTAAGATTGGTTCATATTGCTTCTTGGTTCATATTTCTCTTAGAACCAACTGTCGTGCGAAATGTTCAGATTACACCAACTGCAAGAAGTTTCCACGTGACATGGGAAAAACCAAGGAATATTTATGGAAACTTACAAGGCTACAATGTAAAAGTTCTGTACTAAATTATACATTAGAAGTGTGATTAATTTTTTCGTAGTTCAAAATTGTTCTGCTTTTCCTATACACAATTCTGGAGATAATGCAGCCATTATGGACTATTGTGATTACGGTTCGCCAGTAGGGCAAGTTGAAATCCGGCTTTGCCTGCCAGTATAGGGAAAGTTGATTAAAAAGTTCCGTTTTTTCTTCCAACAAGTCCCGACCAAGTGCAGAAAGTTCTCCTAAATAGTCCAGAATAAAAATAGGTAAAAGAAGAAGAAGAAAATCAACAATCAAGACATTTTCGCTTGACAGGTCTTACTTAACCTATGTAAACAAAGTATTTTCCTGAAAAAACATCAAAATCCATAATGGCTGCATTCTCTCCAAAATCGTCTATTCAAATATGAGTTTACCAGTTGGTTTTTAATGTACTGTAGCCTCCATAACATTCAATTCCCATTATTGCTCAACACTAATGAAGTACTTTAAGTGTTTCTGATGAAGAATCATTCATAAACACGTATATCAAGACAAACTAACCAATTGTGTTGTTCCAAAATAGCATTAATCATTTTTTACCTTTATATTACTGTCATAGGTATCGTATAAGGGTTCATCGCAATTATCTTGTGAAAATGATTTTACAGCACAATGTAATGTAACTGGTTTAAATCCATTCCGAAATTACACAGTAATCATAGCAGTTAAAAATCATCTCTTTTCGAAAACATTTGAAACACATGGAAAGACTCTTGGTGTAGGTAAGCTTTCTTTCCTTTTAATGTTTTTGAACTAAAAGTGTGCAATATTGATAAGCATGTCGTCATGAAATTAATGGTCTGGGTAGTATTCATTGGTGGAAGTGGTAGTGACTGTAATAAGTGCATTTTGTATTGTTGCACATTGGCTCCTTGTAACATGGTGAAGGTTACTGTAAAGGAGAAAGAATGAAAACGTTACTAAATAAGGTCTGTATACAAGAGATATCTGGGTGTTCGCCGGTTATTTCCTTTTTACAAACAGGAGAAGAAAATTTCAGTTTTGATCATCCTGTCATTTTCAAGTTTGTCGTAAATTTTTCTTTAAACAAAGGTTTAACTTTGTCACAGATTTTAATGATTTTTGTGTACATTGTCGTGCTGTATATGTTGAATTCTGGATATGAGCACAACTTCCTCAATATGGTTTGACTGTAACTATGATTTAATGGACTTTTTCAGATTAGGTTCCTAATTTATGTTATGTAGATAGATTTTAACTTCTCCTTGTGTTTTTCATTTTTCAAAAGGGTTTTTTGAATCTTTCCAGCTGGATTAGCTTTTGGGAGGGCAGAACTGTAACAAAAGTGATAAAAGATATAAACAATGAGAGCTTTCCCATTGAGTTGATTGTGGAACCATCCTGAATGTCTGAAAAACATTCACACCAAATACTTATAAAAAAAAAGGTTTTTTACTGAATTTGCTTCTACATTTTTGGTTTTCATTTTTGTAAGGTTACTAAAGAAACTCAAACACTATTCTGCTAATTATATACATGTACCGTCTTCGTGATAAATTTAGCAATGGCATCAAAACATAAACAAAATATCACAAAAATTGTCACCGTTTACATTTTTCATCAAAAGTAATCTTTTCTGTGACTAATTGAACCTTGAAATCTTTCTATTAATGTTCCAACAAATTAATGTTTTATTTTAGCACCACCACCACTCAACAGACGTTTACCAGTGCCACCAGAAAAAGAAATCAACCAAAAGAGTTTTGCCATAAGGATTGTACCATTTAACGATACAAATGGACATATAGAGTAAAATTATTGTCAATTCATTTTATGTGTTTGTTTATTTTTGTCAAGATGAATGAATTTTGTCTTCTTTCTTAATTTTAGCCGTTATGATGTCATTGTCTTTGAACTTTCAAATGACCAAGTCCCATCAAAAGATCCACATATGTACACTTACGATGAAATCAAAAATAATGTGGTTGGAAGATTAACCAATATTAAAAGAGATCAGTTGTTTAAAATAGGTATTGGTGATGTCAGCAAAAGGAAAAGAAGAAGTTTAGGAAGTAAGTATGAAGAACTGAACAAGATTGGAAAATGCTGTTTCATTGCTATTATGCTGCTTTTATACTCTTATCAGGATGAAAATCATTACAGCATTATCATGTCATAACAGTGTGACGGTTGTAATAACATAGCAATGTAACCACAATTTATATCTACTTTTACCTCTTTTGATGAACTTATTAATATCCTTTAAAGCACCAGCCAATCAACCACTTAAACCAAACACTCATTATGCTGTTTTTGTTCGTGGTTATGTTTACGATAATGTGTATACAACCACTGGCTGGTATAAAGTTGTCAAAACTGATTTTGGTTAGTGTGTATTTTTATTGGTTTCTCTTCTCAAATAAACTGCTGTAATGAGTGCTTTCTCATTATTCTCTACTTGATTAATTTTTAATGACATTGGCATAAGCTTATAATGGACAGGAGTAAAGACAATTGGAGACAAGTTGGAAAATGTAATGACTTAAAAACTTTTTTTGCAGATGCTAGAATTATCATTGGTATAGTTGTAGCTGTTGTGGTACTGCTTGCGGTTATCATATTAGTGATATTCTTTGTGAAAAGAAAGGAACATCGACAGAATATCGGCCAAGACGGGATACTATTAACTCGAGGGAGGCAAAAAGCCTGGCGTGGATTTCCAGTGCCATCCCATGGTAGGAAATTAATCATTTCCCTTGTCAATCATGACAGTTTTTTTTCTCCATTGATTATGTAACTGATAAATAAACTGATAATGTTACCTTCAATGATCCAGTCAGTCAGTGAAGTTTATGGTTTGTTATCCTCTCTTTTTTATCAAAATTGTTATCGGAATTGTTATTTTCAACAAAGAGTTCCATTAAACATTTCAGCAATCATTTTTGTGATTTGCAATCGGCCGACAATTGTGTTAAAAAGTTTTTTAAAAATTTGACTTTTAATGGTGTGACAGAGATAATAAAACATACAAAGGCTTATCTGTACCTAGAAGTTTCTTCTGCATAAGCTAAAAGAAACAAAACCGCTAGTTTGCAATTAAAACCTTGTTTTTTTTGCTAAGTATTCTTACCTTAAAATGCTCCAGATATATCCTCAACCCAGATATATCCTCAACTTTCATCTTTTTTGACTTTCTTGATTTTTTTCCATCCTACTTTTGCCAGTACCTGCTGAACAATTGGAAGATCACGTTAATCGTTTAAAGGCTAATGGAAACTATGGCTTCTCACAAGAATATCAAATGATCAGTCGAGATCTCGATTATCCTTACAGTCACACACGCTTGCCAGACAATCAGAACAAGAACAGATATGAAAACATCCCGGCATATGATGAAACACGTGTCATTCTCAATATCATAGATGAAGAAGAGCATACAGACTATATCAATGCTAATTACCTCCAAGGTACCTCCGTTAGCATGATTTTGTTTTTATTTTATGTGATTATCTTTATGTAAAAGCATTTTTTGAAGCACTATATCAATATTTTAGTTACACATATATTTTAACATGTTGTTATATTGGATGCAAGCATACATGAATAATTAATCGTTCTTTTACGTTTTGACCTATTCCCAAATGAACGTTTTTTTAGGTTTCGATTCTGATAAAGATTATATTGCAGCCCAAGGACCTTTGCCAGAAACACTATTTGATTTTTGGAGGATGATTTGGGAAACTGAGGCCATAACAGTTGTCATGGTAGTTTGTTTATTATAATTTTATGAAGAAATAAATCTGAAAAAATTTGTTTAAAGATTATTTTATTGACCAATCAGTTTCCTGTAATGTAGTTTATAGATTTTGAATTAAATGTTTATTTCTTTTACATTATTTTGATTTTGTCTTTGATTTATTTTATTATTTTGAGTGGACATTTTTCTTAATCCTCAAGTTAGGTCTCTGATATTGTTCATATTGATTTTAGCTGACCAATTTAGAGGAAAACAGTGGAGTTAAATGTGCACAATATTGGCCCGATAGTGGTAGTCTCACCTTAAACAATATGATTATTGCTGTTACAGAAGTCCTCACATATCCAGATCACGTGATACGCACCTTTCAACTGACACGTACTGGAGAGGATAAGGAACGAATTGTAAAACAATTTCATTTTACGAGATGGCCAGATTTCGGAGTGCCTGATGAAACTTTCCCATTGCTAATACTCATGAAGAAAGTCAACAAATGGAAAGGGGTTTCTACTGCACCAGTGGTAAGTGCTTGTACTGTTCCTAATTATGATGGTCGCTGCATCGACGGTATTCATCTACCAGTTGCAAACCCCTTTACTTCTCCGGTCAAAAGTCTTATAAAAGCATTTGAAAGAATGAGACATGAACCTGACCTCGATTGCCCAAACAAATTTAACAAGGTGTTCACCACTAATTTTATTGGCTTGAAACTGGTAGATGCATAGAATACTGTAGTGGTTAATTGTATTATTAGGCTAGTGTTAGTATGCTACATTTTAAGCTTGCTAAAAGTTGATGCTAACAAGATATCATTCTCACTATTTGCAGTAGACACTTTTGCTTAGGTTAAATGTTGTCATGGTAACGTCATACCTGGTTCTTCTATTTCTTTTTTGAATATTCCTTGCTTGCTTAAAACACGGATTTTTTCAATTAATTTACTTAAAAACAGTAGTGGCTTACGAATTGATTTTTCGATTCATTTTATTTACTTTAGGTGTCTTTTCACAAAGACCATTATATCACATGATTCTAAGAGTTTTTGTTAAACACAAATTTAGCTACTTTTAAAGGAATTTGCAAAAGAGAATGGAAAAGTTCAAGTTTTAATTTGATTGCTATCCCTATTAAAACATCAATAGTCTGAAAAGTTTCTGCATGAGGTTATTGCGAAATGTTATATACAAACATAGTTTACCAGAAGTACTGCCACTAATAGTACTGTAATTTGAAATAACAGGGGTGGGTGTATGTTACTCAATTGTCATGGCATCATGGTGAATAGAAGCTTACAATAAATATATTGAATAATGTCGCATGTACATCTGGATTATATTCTTTTGATTGAATAAAAAAACAAGTTTTTAAATATATTTCATCACAAAAATACAATGAATTCTCTCAAAGGTTAACTTATAAGTTGATCATTCTCATAGGTTAAAATGACCTTTTAACTGAACATAATTTTATTTTATTCTTTTGAAATCAGCAATTACGAATTCCCAAGTGACCGAGCGTCTATCATAGACGATTTTTTTCAGTAGACATCTACTGAATTTCAATTCAAAATGAACTAGAAGCCTTACGGCTTGAACAATAAGTTTACGAGTAAAAAGTGTTCCATTTAAGTGCTAAACAACACAGGTCTAGACGTTTCATATACATTGAAGACTTATTTGGTTGGCTTCTAAAATACTGACCCAAATTCTATGTCATGGGAACCTAAAACATGGCCTTCATATCAAACGTCTTGATCCATGTTGATTGTTTTTCTTATTTTGTACTATATGGATGGTGATATTGAATTCATTATATGCAACTCAGTTAAGTATTTCGGGTCTTCAAGTTTCCACTTTGGTTTTCAATCGGAAAATCTGGACTTTCCGAAAAATTAAAAAAACTGTGACATACATGGATCATAATGAATAAGATCCATCTACTTTGTAGATTGTTCATTGTTCTGCTGGTGTTGGACGAACAGGAACCTACATTACCATTGATACACAACTAAAATACATCAAGCACAATAAAGACATTACCATAATGTCAAATATTGAAGCTTTAAGGTAATTGTTTTTAATTGTATCTAATTAATGTAAACTTTCCAATTTTCTGATACATATCTTGCCTTTTTTTCAACGGTGATGATTTACTCTTAATTCTTATAGTATACAAGTCAGGGTGAGAATGCGTCAACATTGTTTCCTTGTTTGCATTAGATAAAAGGTTTTTATCGTAACTCCATTTTACACAGAAACTCTTGATAGAGCACCTCCTTACCTCTGATAGTACTATGACAATTACCTTCACTGCGTAAATTATCATCCCAATTTTTTAAGAGGATTTTGCAGGAGTACAATGATTGAAATCCAAACAGGGTAAGTTTGAAGATGTAGTGATTGGCATTGAATATGCTGGAAGGATTAATATTTGAAAACTAACACACCTCTTTAAAGTCATCTACCAATCTTTGGAATATGGCATATTTTACTGATCTTTCATTGAAGATAGATCAGGATGGTTATAATTTATTGTTTAAACTAACTGTGTGATGTCATCTGGTGAAATCAAATATATCCAGTAGCAATAATGTTAATATATGCTGCAAGAGACGAAATGCAGACAAAATGCAGTGGTATTATAAATTCAACTTCGTGAGACAAATTACCCAGCAGAATTACCATTTTTCTAAATATCAATTTGCAACTCTTGTAGCTTCTACCACTACCACCATTAAATAACTTTGGAATTAGAAGAATTATAAGTTTGTGCGTAAAATAACTTTTTAAATAGTTTCAGTCAGTAAAAAAGATTGTGGCACATGTGCGGCTGGAGGTTGGTTTGGACGCTCCCTACATATGTGACTGTCCAGGGGAAAAACTAACATCAAATTTATAGGTAAAAATTATAGGTAATCCTATCCAGAGAACAAAAGAATAACCTATAAATAATACCTATAAGTTATCTATAATCTTTAATAATTTATAATAATTTAAAAAGATATTTCTGAGTTAGTAACTCTAATCTTCTAAAGCAATATAATATTCTCGAGTTAGTAACTCAACTTGATTTATTTGAAAAACTAATTTCGAGTTAGTAGATCGAAATCAAAATTGATTTTTTTAATTTTTAATAAACTTATAGGTAGACAGAATGAAGTTATAGGTAACTGTTTACCTATACTTACCTATAGATTTTATCTATAATTATCTATAATATAGATATTACCTATAATATTACCTATATTACCTATAATGATGTTCTAAAGTCTATAGATAAGTTACTATAGATAGATTATAGATTATAGGTAATATAGACAATGTATAGGTAATCATCAACATTACGCCCTTGCTAGAGACGCTCCTGACACCACCGGGAGAAAAATAAATCCCTTTTCTACTTGGATTTAATTTCTTCGAGGCTTTTTGTGAAGGTTATTTAGCATTTGTTTTTTTCGATTTTGACCCTACTCGTATGGGTGATTACAAAGCAGTGTAAAATTCCCTCTCAGCTCTGTATTTATTCGACTAAGCGCCGCATGTGAGATGGAAATTAGCTGTAAGCGTTGCTGCTCTTGAATAAGCGCCAAAATAAATAAGGTATCTATATTTTGGTATTAAATCAACATTTTCACCTGGACCCTTTTTATGTTACATAAAATCACTTCTGTGTAATGCAAACTGCAGCGCTTATTACAAAATTATGTCTTATTACCTAAGTCCTTGCAACATTAACGTAATGTTGCAATTATAACATTATAACATAATCTAATGTTATGTGAACGTCACAACGTTATGGTTTCAACACTGTGACAACCATTATGTAACGTTAGGATAATGTTGTGTACCTACTGGGAAGGGCCGGCAGAGTTAATAAGATAAATTTATTCTCTTGTAATTAACATGCATGATGGAGTGTTGTATGATTTCCTTTCGAAAAATTATTACTAGAAAACAACGCTGCTTAATGGTTCAAACCGAAGACCAATATGTTTTCATTCATTCTGCTTTGCTTGATTACTTGGAATCTGGTGATACTGAAGTTGAAGCCAGCGAGTTAAGAGATTATTTCAAAAAACGATGTGAAGTTGATGTGAGAACCAGTACGTCCATTTTTTAATTCTTTTACGATGCATTTGTATAAATTTTTATAGGATGATTCGGTAGCTTGATTTAAAGTATGTTTCAATACATACGTTTTCCACCAATTTCAATAATTTTGGTCTCGATGAAAAGGTTTTTTCAAGCATTATAATATGCAATGAAAATTGACATGCAATGAAAATCCACTAACTTTGATAAAATATTCTGAAATCATACTAATAAATTCCACACTCATAAAAATTATGGTTGACATTTCACACTAATTTTTCCCGCACTTTTTTATGGTTAGCAAAGCAAATGTTCCCAATAAAATGGGCCATAGTTATTATCAAAATTTGTCATTATCCCCAAATTATCCTAGTCATGATAGTTACTTTTTTAACATCTGCTGATTTTGTTGGCATGCTACATACAGTTATCTTTCTAAAGATTTAAGTGGTATCATGGAAGAGTTCATTCGCCTCACTAAAGCAAACCGAAATGAGAAATTTAAAGAAGCGAACAAACATTTTAACAGTAACAAAAATCGTTACATGAGTATATACCCGTACGACAACACACGTGTGAAGTTATCCAATCGTCCTGGAGTTGATGGAAGTGATTATATTAACGCTAATTATATCGACTCTTACGCCAGTAAAGATATGTTCATTGCCACCCAAGGACCGTTAGAAAAAACTGCTAATGACTTTTGGCGAATGATATGGGAACAGAATTGCGCCACTATTGTCATGCTTGTGGAAGAAGGAGGAGACAAGGTAATCCAGTTGGCAAAATATTTAAAAAGTCTATGAGAAGGAGTGTATTTTATAGATATGGCCAGCAATATCGCCTGCTCTTTCAATAAAAACACTCCTCCACAGAGACTTTTTGAAGATTTTGCCCACCGGGATGAGAATAACAAAATTAGATCATATATGTTTGTTGAAATGCAATTTCAGATTCTAGTAAAAACTCCCAATAGCGGATATCGCATATAGCGATATATATTCAATATTATACAAAATTATTATTATTATTGCGTGGAAATTTATTGAGTATACAGCAGATGTACAAACGATATATTGTACTTAAATTTACAAAATTGTTAATGCACCTTTTCCGAATCCATACAGGTTCCGATTCTGTGTTGAAAACTAACAAAAATTGTTCCGATTTGCTAATGAGCAAAATATAAAGCTAAACAATTACCATGGTAAAGCATCAAAACGAGGCTCGTATGGACAACTGAGTCAGGAAGTGACATATAAATGTGAATTCGGAAAGAGTATTGCGATATACTGGGAAGGCTTCGGGATTGGCTGCATAACACAAGTGGAACGAAGCCTATATGTGCTGAAAGTTACAAACCCACTTCTTCTGTCCTTTGAATGAATTTGGAGAACTTTTTTGCGTGGATTTAGTTTTGAGAGTTATTATTTCTTACTTTTTGTGTGGATTTATTTTCGTGAATTTGTTCTCTGAGGATTTTGTCCACCAAATAATTTTTCTCCTAAGGTATCTTCTGACATTTTAGAGAAAGTGTTATCGTTACTGGCCAGACGCAAACAGGTCCAAGTTCGACTCTTTTATTGTTGAGTTAGTTACTGTGAACACATTCAACCATTTCATTGTACAGGACCTTAAACTTACCAACACTGACGAGGTACGGACTTGAATTTTATATAAAAGTATATTTCTTTCTTATATTAAATACAGATGTTTGATATATCTCATCCAAAATTGATAATGCTCATTCTTATCTGTAGTCAACCTCTCGTGATGTTAAACAATTTCAATACAAAACATGGCCAGACACTGGTTCACCTGAATCTGGTGTTGGTATCATTGACATGATTGGTCTGATCCAAAAATGGAATGCTCCAAGCAATAAGAATATAACAGTTCATTGTAGGTTCGTATCCAGAGGTCCAGTATTATTTGTTGTTATCCAATAGCAACAGATGTGTTGTGATTAATTATCGCCCTGCATACAATAGGACCCTGTTAAGAGGAACATCGAAAGGTGACAGAAAAAACTGCCATACAGGACCCCTGGTAAATGGGAAACCCAAAGGGGACAAAAAACGGTACTATATGGAGTGGGTCTCACTTAAGTCGTTTTTTTTTAGACCAAGAGATTACTGAAAGGGATATAAGAAAATGGTCCCATTTACCGGGTGTCTCACTTGTGCGTGTTTTCTAAAACTATTTAAAAGTCTTACAGTAACTCTGATTTTATGTTTTCCTCCTCAGTAATGGTGTTGGACGAACTGGTGTTTTTATTGCTCTTACTAATCTTATTGAACGCGTCAAAACTGAATCCGTTGTTGATGTTTATCAAACTGTTAGGAAAATGCGACAACAAAGAACTGCAATGGTTCAAACTAGGGTGAGTGTCATTCGTAACCTAACGTAACCTGACGTAACCTAAAAGTAAAAGAAACCAAAGATATATAAGTGATGGCTGCAACAACTGGTTCATTTCCTTTTTCCTTTTGACAAAAGTTTCTTTGCGTGGAATGGGAAGGAATTGGTTCATTCGGACTTTGTATTTTTCTCCTTGTTGGGAGTTTTATTGATCACTATATCCTTGTGTTAACCTAAATGAATTGATTTGAGAATTTGGGAAAGTGAAGGAGAAAAAAATTTAGGAACATTACTATAATCATGGTCGTATAACAAGAGAAAGACTTACAACTTACTTCTAAAGCTTTTCAATTCTATTGTTAAAATCTTTTATGTCGGCATTCCTTTGATATGAATTGTGTCAC
Source organism: Turritopsis rubra (assembly GCA_039566895.2). Classification (NCBI taxonomy): domain Eukaryota; kingdom Metazoa; phylum Cnidaria; class Hydrozoa; order Anthoathecata; family Oceaniidae; genus Turritopsis; species Turritopsis rubra. Next base: position 13,180,849 of record CM077618.1, on the reverse strand, counting down.
TCATCTCACAGGATTTTGGTTTACATGGGCGGGTTTATACGAATGTTTATGTTTCACACATTGTGGAAAATCAAAGAAATTGAAGAAATGTGAATCGCATATATCTCAATTCTGAAAGTGTCAAGGTTCAGACTGTAAGAGCTCCCAAGAAATCAGAATATCTTGAAAATTGTCTACAAAATAAACGGAATATCTTGAAAAACATTTCTGGTTGGTTGTTAAAATCTCAGGAGCCAATAGATGCATGGATTTACTGTGCTTGTGGGTATTCTATAACTGCTTTTGTAACCGAGAAGCGGTTTATTTGAATAGATCTATAAAAGTTGTATGTCCTTCTGTTATTATACGTCCACACTATAATATAATATTTCCAATGAAAATGTTCCATCCACAGCATTTTCGTTATTGTTTTGCTTACGGACTAGGGGTTAGCCCGTTATCCATGAAAATGTGACTAGGGGTGAGCTTGTTATCCATGAAAATGTGTTATCCATTTTTTAGTTCGAATTTAGCAACACTTCAAAATAAATGTTGTAAAAATGAGTCTTTAATCTTGTTTTCAAGTTTTCTTCAAACTGTTTTGGTGCGTTAACTAATATGCTTACTGTGGGATGTTTAATTACACGGATAAGCCGGACTTACTTAATTCCGTCCTGAAGAGACATGTCATTCTGTTCTACAGTCAAATCACGCTGTCTCGAACACGCGCTTTCTGGAATATCTCTTATCTCGAACAGAAGCCTGGCTCTCTTGAGGGTTTCATTGCCTTAGATAAGCCGAACCCTTGCTGTCTCGAACATCTTACTCGGTCCCATGAGAATTCGAGGCTGTATGTCAGTGGAAGCCATCAACCCTTTATATTAGTGATATAGAAGTGGGCAAAATCTTCAAAAAGTCGATGAGGAGGAGTGTTTTCTATAGGAATGGCAAGCAACATCACCTGCTGTTTCAATAAAAAACACTCCTCCACAGAGACTTTTTGAAGATGAAAGCAAACAAAAAAACATTAAGCTCTTTCGATAATAACTTCATATCAAGTAACTTCTATATCAAGTTTGTTATTTCTTTTACATTTGCATCCATCTTCTATATCTATGGACGTCGTTTAAATTCTTATACTTATTTGTTATATATAATATACTTATTCATACTTTTTCATACCTATTTTCATACTTATTCATACTTATTCATACTTATTCATACCTATTTGTTTTATATAATGTTTTAGGAGCAATACGAATTTCTCTTTCGTGCATTGCAAGAATATCTGGATTCGTTTGATTTATAAGGTAACTTTAAATAAGAAAGTTTAATAGATTCTAACATATCCTATCGATCACGATAATACCTACATGAAGAAGAAAATCATAATCTACTACAAGTTCCTTTGGAAGCGATAACAATATCACTGTTTCGAAGATTACCTTCATTTATTTACATTAACTATATTTTCTTATATTTTCTTATATTTTTCTATAATAAACTTATTTACACTTTATTTCCATTATTTATTTTTTTGGACCTTATTGGACCATTTTTTTGGCATATTTATACTGAAATGGTAAACGAAATGGTAATAGTTTTTCGTCACAAGTACAAACTTGAACCAAATAAATTGTGTATGTGGCGCCGAACTAGCTAAGAGTTGGGCTTATTTTCTAAATGTCTCTGTTTGCGATTTTCATATACCATCAGACATTTGTATTTAATTCTTTATTTTTGGGTACTTCAATTTCTGATACAGTAGAACCTCTATAAAGGAAGCACAACATATATAGATTAATGTAAAAAGATGCGATTATCAATATTTTGCGGCGAAAACCTCGTTTTTTTCTGTCTGGGTTAAACGAGGTAATGGATATGTTACGCCTCGTTCTTTCAAACAAAAAAGAGAGACTTTCAACCAAAATGTTAAATGATCACATCTTGTTAGATTACCACACTTCCACAAGTGGACACTTTTATGAGACAGTCAGCAAGTCAAAGAACGGAAGGACCACTTCAATAAAATTGACACTATTTTTCGGAACGAATGGTGGCTGCTTCATATAGAGGTTCCACTGTGTATATAGTAATTTACTTAGCTAACGACAATGTCAAACACTCTGTGTATATATCTATTTGTGAGGTGAACCGGATACAGAAATTTCAAATAAAAGAGGACGGTGGGCGTCTAAGGATCTGACAAATGTTGCCCTCAATAATCGTTTGAATTTACAACTTATTTTTTCGAATAAACGCCCCCTCCAAGATTTGATATGGATCGAATAAACGCCCCTCTTTAATAAATCCCCCTTTCCACCATCGACCACACACATTTCTCTCTTTTATGCAAATAAAAAACTAAGCTTCTTTCATAATTTCATTCCTTTATAAACAAGAGTTCTCCGTTCCTTCATATACCCAATTTTCGTCTGTATTCGTCTTGTAGTTTATGATTTTGAAGACTTTCTTATTACATCTTTGATATATGAAATACAAAATTAACGTAAAAGTATTCATTCGTTATCATGTAAGTCCTTTGTATGTCAAACTCTTTACGCAGCTGTTGAATCTGCTATGGTAATGATTCTGTTAAAAGTAAAATTAAGACAAATGATGTGATCATAAAACTGTTTGGGCGAAAGCCTCTTATTTTCGTTTGAAAAAACGAAGCATCACGCCACAATCTTTTGGTAACCCAGACAGAAATAAAGTTTTCACTGTAAGCTATTGAATATTGCATCTTGTTAGAACAGAATGAACTTGTTCAATTGGTCCTGGATCATCCAACGCGAGCTTTACTTTTCATATGGAAACTTACAAAAATTCCTTATATTAAATGTTACTGATTTTGTCGAGAGCAAGCAATCAAGTATTTCCTTTTACATAGGTATGAACTTGCCCTTTGTGTTGTTCTTCGAAAGTGAAATGGCTTGTCAACGTGCATAAACCAATAACGACCATTGAACGTTTTTGACCGGGCAGATTTTAATCCGTACGGATAAATACACCTTCCCGAGTTTCTGTTTAAACACCTGTTTTGACCTAGTTACTAGATCCAACCTCGTTTTAATGAAATTTATTGTTTCAATAATGTTTTAACTTTATTACTTACCTTATCACAGGAAATTAACGGAGCATGAAATTAACGGGTTTTGGCTATTTTCGCGTTAATTTTATGCCGCGTTCATTTTGTGGTCCCGTAAATTTAGTGATACACTAATTTTCTGCCTCTAGTAATTTTATGACCGTTAATTTCATGAATAAAAGCCATTATATTGTAAAAAAATACGGGGCATGTGGTAAAGGGTTTAACAAGATTACAAGTTTTATTTTTCTTTAAAATTTATTAACTACTATTCAGTAACTTCTATATCACTTTCTTCACTGCCACTTTCACTATCTTCATCTTCACTGTCTTTTTTTGGATTGTCCGTAATTTCTTTTAGTATCTCCGAAGAATCGTCATTATACTCCCCATATTCCGGAAACGAGACTTTTTCTACATGACGCTTGATTACATCCATTGCTCTTGAGTTTTGCCATTTCGCTTTCATTGTTATAATGATTTCCAAGCAAAGTGGTAGCAGATGCTTCCTCGATATCGGTTGCCTATGATTCCGGTTTGTCAGAGGCTGAACATGCCCTCGTTGTAGAAGAAATTGCCAATGCTACAGAAGCAAGAAAACCTACGAAACGTACCGTATACAGCGAAAAAGACAAGCTAATGATAGCTAAATATGGAAACGTACATGGTCCAGCGCGTGCCATTGCAAAGTTTGTGAAAGAATTCCCAAAGTTAACTGACAGCACAGTTCGTGCATGGATCGTAAAATATCGTAAAGAACTTTCTGCTAACAATAAAAACAATGAAGAAATTCCGATTACTATTGGACAAAAGAGGGGTAGACCACTATCTCTACCCGTTGAATTGGATACGAAGCTCAGAAAGTTTATCATGAGCTTACGCAATGCAGGTGGAAATATTAATCGTCATGTTATACAAGGAGTTCTAATGGGTCTGATTAAATCGAATATTACCAAGTATGGTTCATGTTTGGATTTCAATGTATCGCGTGGATGGATCAACTATCTCTACAAACGTATGAATAAGTCTCGTAGAATGGTTACAACATCCAGACCAAAGATAACACGTTCAATTTGGGAGGAAACTCGCTTTCTCTTTTTACAGGAGATTGCACACGCTGTTAGTTGGCATGATATCCCCGATGAACTTATAATAAATGTTGACCAAACTCCTTCGAAATTTGTTCCCACAGATAACATTACCATGGCTGTCAAAGGTAGCAAACACATCCCAAGAATAGGCGCAAGTGACAAAAGAGGAATTACTGTAACTCTATCAGAAACTTTTAACGGAGTGATGTTACCCTTCCAGCTGATCTACAAGGGCAAAACCAAAAGATCACGTCCATCTGTTGATTATCCGGAGGGATTCTCATTGTCATATAACGAAAGTCACTGGAGCAACGAAAAAGAATCGCTTAAACTACTAAGAGAAGTAATCAATCCATATGTGGAAAAAGTGAAGGAAGAAATGGGATTACCAATAACTCAAAAAGTCCTATTAATTTGGGATGCCTTTAGAGGTCAGCAATCACAGTTGATAACAGATGCCCTTGACGATTACAATATTGTGACAGTCATGGTCCCAAAGAATTTAACCCACCTGCTTCAACCTCTTGATCTGACAACCAATGGCTCGTTCAAAAAGATGGAAAGAGCTGCTTTCAGAGATTATTTCACCAACACAATAACAAAAGAGCTCCAAACCAACCCCGAGAAAGATGTAACAACCATTGAAGTGGATCTCCGGTTATCTACTCTCAAGCCGATTCACGCGAAGGTGATGGGACAAATTTATCAGCATTTTAAAGCCGAAGGACGCCAAACTATTATCAACGGCTGGAAAGCAGCTGGCGTGATAAAAGCTGTCGCAGATGCAAGAAACGGCCATGTAGATGATTTGAACCCGTTTCTTTAATTGTGAAAGTATAAAATTTCAAAAAAAAAATTTCTTTTTATTCCCTATCTCTGAACCGCGTTAATTTTATGACTTTGGTTATGATTTCCCTAGAAACCGCGTTAATTTTATGCATAAAAAAATTTGATTTGGCTTAGACCGCGTTAATTTCATGTACTTACAAATCATGTGTTGTTAATAAACTGCTCCGTTAATATCATGTAATAAGGTAGTAATTATCTCTATTACTAAAACTCTCAGTTGAATGATTAGAGGATATTTTGATATCTAAAACGAGGCCGTGCGTGACTCAAATGTTTACATCTGTACAGCACTGATGATGGTTTTAACCGAAAAGCTTTTGCTTATTTTAAAATTTGTTGTTTTTAATCGTATACGTAATAGTTCCCGATAAGTTTCTCAAAAACGGCACTAAAATCAGGTCAAACAATGTATCGGAAGTTGGATAATCGAAGCAAAAAGTGTCGCAAGCCATTGGAGCATTTCAATAAAATGCTCGTTATATATAATATATATATCGTAATATATATTTGATCTTGCCAAATGAGCTCCAGCTGCGAAGCATCTCGATTACGCTCGCTGTTTTTGCTTACGCAATAATTGAATGAACATTTTGAACGCCCGCGCGGAAAATTTTATTGAATGGAAATTGGACTTAATGAAGCATACGATGTCTTCCATGTCTGTGAGGTCACTGAATATCAATTTGCTTCCAGTCCTTTGTGTATTAAAACAACAAACTTGAATCCATCCCTTCTTGGAACGTACAAGATTCCTAATGACCAAATACTACCGTTATAGTGGTAACAAAAGTATAACAGGATTCTCTAGAGTTTTATGGAGAAACTAATAGCTAAAAAATAATTGTTTTTAAATTTCCCACTGACGTAATGATAGTTACGAAGAATATCTTTGTTTTGGTTGTCGTCAGAGTAACATATTTGTTTACGCAATTAGTCACAAAAACATACTATTTAAAGTACTATTAAGATATGCTTTATCGTGATTGCTGTGGACTTGTTTGTTTAAAGTGCCTAAAAACTGAAATGAAATTTAGCTATTAAATTAGGCCATAGTCATAGTCCTGTGTTCAACTAACAATTTCTCCCAACCTCAGTTAATGGTGAAAACCTTATAAATTATGTCTGGGTTAGTGAGGCTAGATGATGATAGACTCAGGTTATGCCTCGTTTTTTCAAACAGACTGTCGAGATTATGCCGACGAATTGTCGGATTGACTCTAGGACATCGTAACTTCATGCCTCGTTCTTTAAAGTTTATGTCCCGTGCCTTATGTGCGTGATCATGATCAATCAATTCTTCTGAAAACATTTAACGAACTTTACATTGTTCTAAGTAGTATGTTTGACCATTGGTAAATCCTGGAGAGAATGAACTGTACTCAAAAAGCGTCATATTCGTGGAGAAGCCTGGTAGATAAGTTGTGACTTTAATTGTATTTACATCAGAAGTGCATTGATATCAACCGTTAATTAGTTGTTATAAAATGTTGAAATAGAACAACGGCTTCAAACAGTGCTTTAGAAAGAAGTAGTGTCGTGAAAGGTTTTATTGTTTGTGTTTGAAGATTTATCGTTTTACAAAGATGTAAACAAAAATTTGTGTGTTTTTTAAAATTGATTCTGGGTTATGACCATGACTTATGTCAAAGTAAGTAATAGTTTCCCTTCTTTTATTTCAACTTATTAATTTTTTTTTCTGTTTGTTTGTTTGTTTGTTTGTTTGTTTGTTTGTTTGTTTGTTTGTTTGTTTGTTTGTTTGTTTGTTTGTTTTGGGTTTTTTGGCATTTCAACATTATGATGAAATGCCTGGTTTGTTTGAAGTTTCTTTCAGATTTTAAATTTCAGATTTTATAAAGCGAACAATATAAATCACGTGATCTTACGACTTTTAATGCAGCACTTAAAAGTGGATTGAATGCGATACTATTAAGACCGACGATAAAAAAAGTAAACATGTTGATTCATGTCGTATCCCCATTTAAGGAGAAATACAGCCTCATAATTTCTCTTAGAAAGGTCTCTTAATTATTAAAATGCTAGAATTCTTCTTTTGAACAAAATTCTCTTGGACAAAAATTTTGTGTTTGCAGCTAATCAACTTTTGGGTTCTAGAAGCTCTTAAAACGACTCAGAGGCTTTCAAAAAACGCATTTTATTTGTTGATCAGATACACTAATGTAACTAATGCAAAAAGTGGGAGACCCATGCCCCCCACCCACCCGTCGCCGTGGTCCATGCATCACCAACTTCCTTGTGTTTAATTTCTACCAATAATTAATTTTATTATCAACTGAAAATTGTTCTTGCAATAAACACTTACTGTTCCGTAAATTATCTTTCTCTATTCCTTAAAATGTTCTTTAAACATCATCGCTGGTTCCCTAAAAATTTCTTATTTTTTCAGCGTGAAGTTTCTTAAAAAAAAGAAGTTCCTTATGTCTGTTTTTAATGCCTTTCGCACTGTTTATCTTTTGTAAAACACGACTTTCTTTACAAATTCTTTTCCTAAATAAAAGCTGGTCTGAACATTTTATTTTGTTTTGTTAATTTGCTGCTCTTTCTGTTCTTCTCACATGATTAGCAAATGTTACAGAAATCCTTTTGCCTGTAATGGCGTCTAGTTATCTTTCATACCGGATGAAATTTAACGAGTGTTAAAAACTGCAGTCACGTAACAAAATAGAAAAAGTTTTATATAATTCCACCAAATTCCGCAGCTGCAAGGGGCAACCGCGAACCCAGGGCCTCTTGCCTTTTCGATAGAGACCCTGGGTTCCATGTTGTTACAAGGGAGTATGTTCTTTAGAATTTCGTAATCGTGTAGAGGTCAGAAAAAGGTCATTTTTCCTTTGATTTGCTTTCTCAAAACTTTTCAATCATGTGACAGGAAGACTAAAAGGTTACAGTTCACCACCATCGTTACAAAGGGCGTTAATTGAGATTTCACCACCATCATTACAAAGGGCGTTAATTGAGATTTCCGATTTCAAAAACCGGAACCAAATGCAATTTAAATCACCCTCTTTGTATTATTTCGTGGTATGGTTACACTGATGTCTGGTTCAACTTTTAGCATCCTCTCTATAATTTCTGTACCTTATTATTATTATTATTATTATTATTATTATTATTATTATTATTATTATTATTATTATTATTATTATTATTATTATTAATATTATTATTATTATTATTATTATTATTATTATTATTATTATTATTATTATTATTGGCCCCTTTTAAGCAGGCCAGTCTTTGGTGTTATTTTTGAAAATTCCACATCTAACGCGGACCCTTTAACGCCAAGAAAAACTGCGAGGTTTGCAAGTTTCTTTAAATATTGAAAGTACATTGAAATCTCAATATTGGGAACCTCGATAAACGAAATATCTAGGATTCTTTTCCATCTTTACAAATCCTCTTAAAATCGCTCGATTTAACGAACTTTCGATATAACGAGCTGATTTCTACTGCCCTTCCTGGGTTCGTTATATCGAGATTTTACTGTAGTAATGGATTGCCATTTTCCTTCGAAGACAATGTTGCAATCAAACATTATCACTTTGATAAATGCTTTGGAATGAAGTGAATGCTGAAGAAGTTCCCGTGGAAAGGCAGCTCCAAAGGTGGATTAAAACATCTTGTTGACCAAATTTCCCTATAATGATAGCCACCCGGATAAAACTTTTTACTGTGTCATTTGTGTCATTTGTGCGTTACGACACTCCGTGAGAGTGGGACGTCACGATTATAATTTTTTTTGCCACCCTATGACTAATATCGGAGACGACGATTGACGTCTGTTATACCATTTCATACTCCAAATAATTTTCCCTTAATTTCAATAGTCGTACAATAGTGAATTATTTTATTTAAAATATATAACGTCGTTTTGTGATAGTTTTGATGATTATGAGCGCCTATAAAAAAGATTCGAGGGCAAGAAATGTCAAACCACATATTTCCTTCTATGTCTGCTTCTTCTCAGAAGTGCTTTGTTGCGAAATTCTCCTTTCCCATACCAAAAATCACTACTATAAAGATAAAGTAATGGAAATTTTCACTGGGACCTCTTTATTTCCCGATCACCCTGTACATACAGATTTGACTTTTCAGCTGCCAACTAGGTTGCTTGCGTAAATTTTAATACAATTTCAACAATGTGTGATGTCTTCGAAAAAAAGTTTTGTCTCCTCTCCGCGCAAGACACAACATTGGGACTAATGTGAAATATGAACAAGCGAGGCAATAATAAATGCCATTCAAACCACAGGAACATTAAAATCCCTCAAATGAGTAAACTTTAATTCATTTGGGAAATTATTATGTCAGCATTTAGAAAGAAATCTTACATGATATGATAATACATGACCTGTTTAAAGTGTAGTGAAGCCATTTACGCTTCATGATATTCCCTCTTGGGTAGAGTAAGTTATTATTAGCAAGAGCATTCAGCGAGCGCAGCGCGACAAACGAAGAAAATGAAACTGCTTCGTGTTTGTTTACCTATACCTAGGTAATTTGTTATTTTTACTTGCTATCGTAAGTGCTTTACTTTCGCAGAAGTCTTTCAGATTTCTTGTAACACATATTTGTTTTTTTTATTTTTTATTTTTTATCTCGTTGGATATGGGTTACACAAGAATTATTATGTTGTATATACAAAAGTGATATGGATGAGAAAACAGATTTTATTATTATAGCTAGGTAGCTAGGTAAATAATGAAAAAAAAACATGACTGAACTGCACTCTCCTATTTATCCAACCCACGAGATCGACTAGCATAATTGCTTTATGACAATCAAGTCAAAGTACGACGACATAAAAACATGAACTCAGGATAAATTTTCAGATGTCAATCTGGTATATATATATATATATATATATATATATATATAGCTATATATATATATATATATATATATATATATATATAGCTATAAACTGCTTGCTGTGGTAAGAAGGGGTGAGAAGGAGGAGGAAGAAAGTGTGGTGATAAATATTATGACCATCCCAAAGCTCACTACAGCACACAGTTTACATATTTTTTTCTGCTTTTAAAAATTTATTACTATAGTACAGTAGAACAGAAACTTTATCTGACCATGTAAAAATAATAAGCTTAAATAAAGTGTCAGAGAGTATCTTTAAAAGTTTAAATAGTCTTTTGTTTATATAAAGCACATAATAATATACTATGCGATTTTTTATATAAATTTTTGTGTTTTTACCATTTGTGTCATCATAAAATTGGTAGATTGCTTTGAAAACACACTACAGTTTTCTGTGCTCACACTTTAACCTATTTCTCATCAGTCAATGAAACTTGGTTCATGAACAGAATCAATTGTTTTTCTTTGTTCGAATTTGAGGAATTGAATGTTTACACACATCTTTTATTTTTAAAAGAACCCTGTTTATAAGAAACTAGAGGCTGGAGCTTCCAAAAATTAAGAAACTTTCAGTACTGGATTTTTTAGGCTTCAAAAAATTAAGAAACTAATAAAAGTAATTTTCCATGAAATATCTTTTCATGAACTTTTTGTACGTACGCTTGTGTGATTGAATAACGTACAGAAGACAAGTCGATGTCAATTTCATTCGATATTAACGTTCGATTGTCAATTTCAATGGAATGTTATTTTTGTTTTAACTTTTATATGTGACACATAGCATGGACCTTCTCTTCTTAACTTTGTGAAGATGGCGAGTAAGCGCAAACAAACAACCCTTTTTAAATACAATTTTAAATAGAAGATTCAACATAAAGTTATTTTCACTTGATAGTTATGTACTTTTAACAAAGTTATATATGAAAAGACATTACGTTTTCAAACTGTATAATCGCATGTTTTCCAATCCTTGTTTCTATCCTATAGAACAATAATAAATACATGTCAGAACAGCTTTTAGGTTATCTAAATGCAATCTGAGTTTAAGAAACCAAATAAGAAACTTTCAGTACTAAAATTGCCAAAAAAAATTAAGAAACTGCCAGTACTAGAGCCTTTCACTGGTTTCTTTTTAAAAAAAATACATGTTATTCTTTAGGCGAATTGTGATTGGCTAATTCCTTACAAAAAATTATAATACTAAAGTTCAACCTTTTTAAAACTTGTATATATGTTGTAAGAGGGTTTTTTTTGTAAGTTGTACAACCTTATGCATGCTCATCAAAACATTTTTCTATTCCTGTCCATGGAAAATTTTCTTGAAATGGCTTTGGTTAAGTTGATTATTTCAATCAGATACAGCTCATTAAACTATATCTCTCATTTGCATATCTTCTCATTGAAGTGGGTGTTTTTATTTAACATATTTTTATATATATAATATAATAGTTCATATTCACAAGTGCTTGCGAAGAGTATTTGTACACTAATGCATGATTTACAAATCACTTTCAAGATGTTTTCATACACTGATTTTATTCTTGTTTTTTTTATGTATAATTTTAAGTATATCCAGGACTAGTCAGAAATTTCCAATTTAGGTTGTTAGTAAATACTTTCTCTCTGAATTTAAGAAATAATGGTGAACCACAATACAGATTCATCATCAGCAGTTTCTGTGAACTAGTTTCTCGTGTATTACTGAACAACTCAGTAAAGATAACAAGATAAGAAATCAAACTGAATTCTAGTAAAAAATATAGAAAAAGTGAGGAAAGTGTAAAGAGGGGTTCAAATGTTTTGAATTTTGGTTGAAATATTTCTTTGGGGAATTCTGGTTGGGAAATGTTAGCTGATCTCCATTGGGAAAATCCCATTAACTGTCCTCTTTTTGTACAAATTTTGACTTCTTTTATTTAAAATGTACTTTAATCTATTATGATACTGTAACATCCAAGTATAAATATGATTTCACACAATCAAATTACAAATTTTATGATTTCTCCATGAAAATATTATAAATTATGAATTGTTTTCAACATGTGCTTTTTGTTAATGTTTTTAAATTGACTCCACATAATGAATGGAAAGACATGCAAGTTTCTCAGTTTTCATTTGAGGATACACAACATAAACTCACACAAAAGATTTTATATTCTTTTTCTTTGGTGACGTCAATGAGAAACCATTACATTGCGTTCGCCTAAATTACCCAAATTCAAAGGCAAATATTTCAATAACCAATTTGGGGTCAACATTTTGGCAAGGGGTCCTAATATGTGGCAAAAAATTGGGGACGAAGAACATCATGACATCAGTAAAATCTTCAAGTAATGATATCTTCCTAACATTTTTGGAGCTTTATAACATGGTACCATTTATCTTTCGCGATTCTAAGATTTTATTTTTTGTCCCCACACACACCACACACACCCCCACCCCTACGAGACCAGCACGGGGTGAGACTGTAACTTAAAGAGAAATGAAGATGTACTAGTCCAATTCCAAAAGTGTTTTTATAAAATCACTTTCAAAGATTTCAGATACTGTTGTGATCATTTAAATTGCTTCAAAATTGAAGACTTTTCTTTACGACAGATGAATTCGTAAAAATAATTTCTCATTAGTTAAATTTGAAGGAATAATGTTTGTGACCTTTTAAAGAATGGTTGGTGTTACTTTGTTCCTTCTGATGCTCAATGGTATGCAAACAAGTATTATTATTATTATTATTGTGTAGTTTTATTTGTAAAAGAATGATGCATTTGTATGTTTTGTGGGCATATATAGTTGACAATAAGATTACATAAAATTTATCTTGGTGCTAAATATTTTTATTTTAAGCTTTCTATGTGGCAAGAGCTCAAAATGTTCCGATACTATTCGTTAACAGTGCAAACACAACTGGAGGTTTTATGTCACTTCACTGTACTGCAAACGTGTCAACAAATTCCATTGGTTTTTACAAATTCTGGAAAGATGGTGTCAACATCACATCTTATAAAAAGCTGCCTTTCCACATAATACATTCACTACAAACCAAAGACTCCGGCAACTATTCCTGTTCGTCAAAAGTAAACGAAACTGAAACCACATCTATTGTACATGGACTCAAAGGTTTGTTATTGTGATTTGTTATATATTATTACTGTTATTATATTATATTATTATATATAGTGTAAGGCCATCATTCCCAATGCCGACTTTTATATGGCTTCCAATAGTCTTGCATGAATACGGTTAAAAAGGTGGGAAAAAAAGGGAAGGGGCATTTTGTATTATTAGTAGATGTATACTTGGTCATTAAGTCACAGAAAAGAATACAGTTTTTCGTTCCCCTGCAAATCAATTTCATAAAAATATCAGTATTGTTGGTTGTTTGTTTGTTTACATTTATTCAAACATTTATAAATTATACATTTTCATACATCTTTATACATTTATTCATTCATTCATTCTTTGTTATTGTATAGTGAATTGTGGAAGGATTTGTTTGTTGTCCGATTGTTTACAGAGAGTCTAATTATTAATGTATTATATAATGTATTATTTGTTTGTTTTTTTATTTGCAGTGTATCTACATGTTGTGTTTATTTCCAATCCCAATGGAGTTGAGGGCAAAAATCACAATTTAACATGCTTTGTAAATGGTGGTGAAGCAGTGCAGTATTTTGTATGGAAAAAGGCTGGTGTGGTCATACCATCAGAAAACTCGTCTAACTTATTACTAAAGAATGTCTCACGTCAAGAGGAAGGAGACATTTATCAGTGTTCAGCCATCAAAGCGAATGGCGAGAGAAGCAATGAAGCTTCAGTAACTTTCTCAGTTTGGTGTAAGTATATTATCAACATCCGTTTAATCCATGCAAAATTAAAAATTTAGGGCAACTATGTTATTAAGTCTAAAAAGTTTTTTCCAGTAGTAGCAAAGATAATATAAAAAGATTCAATTTATACTACTACAAGGAACATAAGAAAAAATCATAAGACTAAATCTGGATAAAAGTCTATATGAGGAGGAGTGTTTTCTGTAGGAATGGCGATATCACATGCTGTTTCAATTAAAAAACACTCCTCCACAGAGACTTTTTGGAGATTTTGCCCACTGGGACCCTTGCATGATTATTTACTATGATTTAACTATTTTGAATTGATAACATCAACTACATATCGCTTTCCTAAACTCGACAGCCAAAAGGAGGGATGGTTTCAAAACCCACTTTCAGATAAACACCAAGGGCTTGAAAATTTGTAAACACTTACACGCGGTTGTTTGAATTTGTAGAAAATTCAAACTTGTTGTTAGGCGGTCTTGAAATAGAATATTATGTAATGTATTTTCTATTTTGTGATCGGGTTAAAATTGTCTGTACAATATCTTCTTCAAAGTTCATCATAAAGAACGTTATTGAAAACAAATATTATACTTGAATGAAAATTGATTTTGTAATTAAAGCCCCTAAACGCATATGCTTGAATAAATGCCTACAGTAAAAGTTCAAATTATAAATAATGTCCAAATTATAAATAATGTCCACAGGGTGTTTAAATTTTTTGGGTCAACTTTAATAATAAGACCAAATCTGGCAATTGACAGGTTTATTTTCCCCCAATCAATTTTAAAATTATTTAAATCGATTTTTTCTTGGTGTTCATTTTTCAAATTACCTACCTGTATGTTTGAAGTCCAATTCATTTACAAAACTTATATGGTGCTTATAACTAGAGGACCTCAGGAATTGAGATTTTTTATTTGAACAAGTTTCACCCCTCTCTAAAATTTGATTTTTTAGATTTTTCCTTCCTTTTTTTATCAGCCAATAGAGAATGTTAAGATCCTCAACTGGGGAGGTAATCAAATAATTTTGTCATAAATTAAGAAAGTTACAGGATATATAAAAAACTGGTTTTAATTCATTCCCCCATCATTAACCGGCCTCTTAGCAGGGAATTTCCATCTTATTACAGCATATGTATTGTAGGAACAGCTTAATAATAATATATAAATAATTTCATTAATCTGTTTAAATTTCCTTTATCTGTCATTTAATCCTTTTGAGTTATGACATATAGGAGAAATAATGTTTTTCTCATTTTCAACAATGCCAAAATAGACAGCTAATTTTAAACTGAGCGTAAAATATTATGACCATTATAATAAACCATTGTTTGTCCTATATCTTATGCTGTATCTGTTGAGTGGCATACACAAAAAGGATGTAACACACACATCAATTTTTTCCACAAAAGGATGATATAGAAAAATCAAGACACTTCAACAGATAAAATACATGAGTTCTGAGTACTGCAAAAAACAACAGCTCAATAAAATAGTTAACAAAAACTGCATAATAACAAATGGATTACTGGTTCCATTTCACCAAGGAACTAGGCCTACCAATATTCATAATGCTTTTAGCAAATATTTATTTTATTTTTAGGGATAGACCCACCTTCAGTTAAAATATCAAGGAATGTTTTAACAGAAGGTGACGATGTATCTTTTCAATGTATTACTTCAGCAAACCCTGGTTACCCTTCCAACAGTGGTTACAAGTGGTTTAGAAATGGTGAACGTATTTCGCTACCTGTTGGTTTTAACAATCAGCTTTTGTTCCGAGATGTGCCACGTAATGCTACCGGAAACTACTCTTGCAGTATGAAACATTTTCAGTTAGATATTGAAAAAATTTCAGATGCGAAATCAATGACCGTCCTATGTAAGTTGATCTAAAGATTTTCTCGGAGAGGAAAATAGATTTAATTTCTTTACTATAATATTATTCCATTTTTTATACTTTAGATATCGATAAGCCCTATATTGTCTTCAACGATAACACAAGTTCGACGGTGATTGAAGGGAATAGAGTGTCTTTTTCTTGTCGTGTGGACACTTACTACCATGGTTTAACTTTAAATTATTCTTGGGAAGTCGTTGTTGATATTGTTGGTCGATCACCCGATTTTGTTATTAACTCGACCACTAAGCGGGATGAGGAATATTATCGCTGCATAGTTATTGGAAGCCTAATGAGCATAGATATAACCAAAAATGCTGGTGTTAGATTAATTATTCATTGTAAGTCTGAATTTTTCTTTCATCTTGCCTATCTAACATGATCACTTCAATATGATTGACTCAGTTAAAAGACATCTTTTCCGCGGCAACATTTTTAAGTGGAAATAGCTGAATAAATTCCAAATGTGGGAGAAATGATAATCTAAAAGTTAAAATCCGGACTTTCAAAATTTTGATTTCTTGTGACGTTTTTTTTTAATGATTTTTCAACATCCTTCATTCTTGACCAATACCTTCTTACAAACATAATATAAAAAGTCTTTCTTTGTTATTAATAGATCCACCAAAACATGTAAATCTATATCCTTTGCATGGCATTGTTAAACTCAAACTAAATTCATCATTTCGTACAAAATGTTCTCTTCGTGATTATGGCAAACCAAAAGCTGCCTTGTACTGGTTTAGAGGAAATGAATTGGCACCGTTTATAAACGGGACACAAGGAAAGGAACTGTATTTAGAAATTCCATCTCTGCAGCACAGCCATGCTGAAAATTACACATGTCAAGGACTTAATTATGTTGACTCGGTCAGCAAGACAGTTGACGTGATTGTGACTGGTAACATTCTTAAATTTCTTGTTGTCTGTTAGTTATTATATTTCTTTGCATTTAGTTAATTTCCTTAAGTCCTGTATATAATTCTGCCATTATGTTTGAATAATACTTTTAGAAAGACCTGGTGAAATGGAACCACCGGTGGTTGTTGAGACCGATGAACACTTGATCACCATAAGATGGATGCAACCAAAGTTTGATGGAAACTTGCCAGTAAATACATACAACATTCAGCGGATTAAAAAATGTGAAAGCTGCAATTCTTCATTACAATACAATCAAGTTCATGGGCTTACTTTACGCATGATTGCCTTAACACCTGGCACAGTATATCAGATACGTATCCAAGCAATTAACCAAGTTGGAACTGGACCGTTTTCAAACTTCACTGAAGCAGCAACAAAGCCAGGTAAAATTCAGCTCTGTAGCACCCATAAAGGCAAAATAAAGTTGTTTCAGTGGCTGATACTGAATTCAATTGACTTTGTAGTTTTCAAGTTGGTTTTATTTCCTATTTATTTAGCTCTAAAGCCGTATGCACCTAAAGAATTCAAGCACATTCTTCCACAGTTATCGCATGCTATAATGGTAGAATGGATTGCTCCTAATAACTCTGATATCATAGATTATATTCTTGGTTTTCTGCCAAGTGATGGAAGTGGAAGTAAAAGCTACAATCAATTACATAAAACGGCAACAAACCATACAATTCTGAATTTAGGTATAATTAAGTTGAGTTCTAAAAGTTATATTGCACGATTATTAACTGATTATAACGAAGAATAACTAATTATAAAAATGATTAGTGCCCGGTTTACATTATCTGCCTTATCTCCCTCTTATAAGCACCCTCCTAATTTCTAAATAAAATCCCTCTTATAAAAGTCACTGGCTGTGAAGGTGATACAGATTACGTTTTATTCTATGTCATTTTAAATGTGTCATTTACATATACTATAAGAAAATGCAGAAGTACGTTTGTTGTGTTTGTAAGGAACTTAACTGCCGATTTATTTACTATTCAAATTTGTTTTGTTCTGATGTTTTAGAAAAATATAAAGCTTACAATTTGACTTTGTATGCAAGGAATCATAATGGTGATGGAAAGCAAGCATATCTTAATAACATATTCACACAAGAAGAAGGTATTTCTATCGTCATTTTGACACTTGGAGCATCCTTTTCATCATTCTGTGATTGTAAGATTGTAATCGTTGAGGTTTTATACTATTGAAAACTTTTGAAATTATTTTGTATGTCACTCTACTGTCCTGACATCAGCGTCAAACTCAAAGTCTTCACCAATGGCCCACTGCTCTGAGATTTATTCAATATAGAATGAAATATATTGTAGTCTCTCACAAAGAATGTATAACTCAACAATTTTAATAGTATTTGACACTGGTAATAAATTTAATAATAGAACCCGAAATGGTCAGAAATATCAATGTGGTTCAAGGACAAAAAAGTTTGAAAGTCTCGTGGAATCCACCAAACAATATTTTTGGACATCTTCAAGCATATTCAGTAAGTCTCTCATTAATGACATTCCTATCTGGAAGATACTCACATATTATGTTATTTCAGTTTTAAAGCCATTGAATCTCAGGATGTAAATACAGTCAAACCTGTCTATAATGACCACCTATGGGATGCAAAATCGGTGGTGTTATGGACTGGTGGTCGCTATAAAAAGAAAGATTTGACCTAAAAAAGCTGGGCAGGACCACAACAGCATGGTCGTATAAGACACGTCGCTTTATAAAGGTGGTCATTAAGGTAGGTTTGACTGTAATAGACTTTTCCTGAATAGATTTACAGTATGATTACTGTCGAATGAAATTTCTGAGCATAATATCCATATTACAGCTTAGAATAGGTGATACAAGCTGCTTGATAGGTGGTGCACGGTAATTTTATGTTTCAGGTGTGTCACAAAAGATTTGGATCCAATGATACTCTTAAGTGTATCAATACAACAAGTACTACATTCAACATAACAAACTTAATTCATGCACAACTCTATGCTGTCCAAGTCAAGGTTTTCAACAGCTTGTTTTCTTCGACAAGACAGCAAATTAAAAGTACTCTTGGGTTAGGTATGATTCAGTAAAAATTGAATTGCTTGGAAACTTCATTGGATATCTGTATCTTTAAATCAATATTATAAGAGTTGCACAGCCATGAGCTTAAGACCACTATGTTCGCAAGTGAAAGTTTATAAAACATTGCAGTGCTTATTACTCATGAAAATTGAAATTATAAAATAATAATTTGAGACTAGGTATCATGTTAGAGCTCAAAAGGCTGATCAAAAAATGGGATATGGACCACATGTTTACGATGAACTGTTACCGAGATATTGTTGTTCAAAAATATCCAAAAGTCCCAAAACTTTTATCACATACCTCTTGGCCAATTTTGAACCCAAATTGCATCAGTTATTGCTATTAGTTACTAAGATATTTGGCCCTAAACGCCACATTCTATTTAGGTCGCAATGCAATGTTTTCACTATATTTTGTCAACTCACGTCAGATTTTCAACATTTTATTTGTATCTATAGTGATTGCCCAAATGTCCTAACTTATTTGGTCAATCGAGTTAAAATTTAAAAAAATATGAATCAAGGTGTTCCCAAGATGAAAAGATAAATTTTTAACCTGAGTATAGAGATTTTTCACGTTGCTGACAAATTGGACTCTATCCCTCCTAGGCTATGATGGTGTGCAATTAACGTGATAAAACATTTGCTTAGTTGTTGTAACTCGTTGCAACATTGTCTGATCCTTCTTACTTTTTATTGAAATCTATAATTGTGAAAACACTCTTAAGAATCACCAGCTTGTCATTCATTAATTACTTGGATATTGAAATATTAAAAAGTTTTTAAAGAATAAAACTAAAGACTCACTAACTAAGTATCCCCAGTTATTGCCCACTAAGTTAAACTTCCAAAGACGAAGAGAAAATAATGTTCTTTTATAAGAGATGTTTACATTTGATGTTTTCTAGCTCCTCCACCTATACCATCAGTACCAGAACCTTCAATGAATAAAATTACAAGAAACACATTTGCAATTAATATTGTGCAATTCGATGAGACTAATGGCATAGTTCAGTATGTATTTATCTGATAGAAAATGTAGGATTTATGCTAATTATAAGCTTTTGTTTCTTATTATATTTCGTTACTACTTTTGGAAAAGTTAGAAATGATTGTAGCAGGATGTTTAAAGTGTTTCGTTTATGTTTTATGTCGATGCTTTTTTCTATTACATATGTTTTATTTGAGATGTGTTAAAGTGATATTCTTGAAACATTTCCAGTCAAGTGCTGAATTTTGTATTTAGGATCATTCTAGTATTTTTATATATATTTTTATATATTTTTATATATCTTATATATCTTATATTTCAGACACTATGATGTTATTGTGATGCCACTACCAGATAACAACATCCCAAATAGAACTCCGAATGATTTTTCAAATTCTGAAATCTCAGATAACGTTGTTGGACGACTTTTTTTTATTGAAGACAATCAACAGTTTATTGTTGGAAACGGGGTAATTACTGGGAGAGAAAGACGGCAACTTGGAAGTAAGTCGTAATGCAAAGCATGAACCACTATGATCAGTTATTCATAATATTCTTTTACTTAAACTTAAGTGATCAAGATTAGTCAGAACTCGTAACCTGTATAGGAGTTTATAGCAAGAATTAACAGTTCACTCCAAAGCTTGAATGTATCTTGCATGTTTTTTTGTATTATACATGCTATAATGTATAGCTCATGCTATTTCTCTAATACTATTTTAATAGCTCCTCATAATCCGTCGTTAAAAGAAAATACTATTTACACTACATTCGTGAGAGGATACATAACAGAAAGTGTCTACCAATCATCGCCATGGTACAAACCTGTCAAAACTAAGCCATCTGGTGGAAGTGATGTCAAAAATAATGGATTAAGTATGTTCTCTAACTCGATTTCCCCTGCCAAAAAGTTGCCTTTCCATTTATTTTGATCATGACTGATCTGGTAAACTTTTCTTGCTGTCTAACAATTTTTTTCTGTAAATTTTGCCTATTGTTAGGTCAATATATAGGTTTGCCTGATGAATGAAAAAACATAAGTAAATAAAAAATATGTGTAAATGGTATAAGAACTATACATCATCCTTATTCATTTTTTGCAGGTGATGGTGCTATAGTAGGAATCGTCTTTGCTGTTTTGTTTGTTTGTATTCTCATCGGCGTATTGGTGTATGTTTGTAGCAGAACGCACCATGTGAACGATAGCATTCATATGACAGAATTCAAAAACAATTGAAACGTCAACAAGGATTACTCTTTATATCTTACTGGCATATATTACTAATATTCTTATTATAATTCTTTACTAATTTTATGGAAACTAAAGACTTAATTGTGTATAAAGGATGGAAGTGATTGGAGCTTCCATGAAAAAAAGGGAAGCAACCTTTTTATGAAAACAAAAGTTCTTCTTCATATCTTAAGGGTCTTAACTAAGGAATTGTTGGAATTGTGCATAATTCTTTGGTCTTCTGGATTATGTTCAAAACTTTACCTGACATTGATAACAACAGTTATACACAAACATTTTACACAAACATTGTTATTATTATTTTCTTTATTTGGTTATTTATTTTGTATCAGATGTGTTTTTCAGCCTTTACACTTATTTTTTCTATTTTTGATATGCTCATTGTGCCACATAAAAACAAATGTTTACATTTTGTTTACAAAATTGTCGCACCAAACAGAAGTTAAACCTTCTCTCATCCCTCAGAGTCTTGGTAAATGTTTGCTGTGATTTTTTGCTGTCAATCAATTACAACATCAAAATAAAATCATCAATTTTCAAATTTCATAAAATCATCCATTTCTTCTGAAGGAGTCTTTGTGATTGAAATTTACTAAAGATAGCAACAAAAGTGAAAGAACACAATTTATTACCAAAAGATTCTTTCATATTAGATTGTCTTTTCAAATGATTTCATTTTCGTCAAAATTTGCACACTCAGTTCAGAAGAATATTTAGCTAGTAACTGATGTTAACACAATCCATACAATTGCTACATAATTGCTTCTAACTGTAACATATACTTTTAAATATTATGTTAAAGCTAATTGTTTGATATGATTTCTAATTAAATTTGCTTTTTGTTCACAGATATTTGAAAGATCAAATGGACATGGACAAATATACAAATTTTACTTAACTTGCATTTCTTTCCTATGTAATGGGGAGCTATTATAAAACTTTTATGAAATATTTTTTATAGATATTTTAGTAGATATGTTTTAACATGAGTATTTATTTTTTCTGTAATTAATTCTGTAGTTAATTAGTTATAGTATGTGAATGGTTACTCACGACAATCTTTAAGAAACTAGATACTTGAATATGATTTCTTCGTTTTGATCCTTTTTTGGTAGCCAATAAATAATCCAAACAAGCATCTCTATTTATTGCAAGTCACAAATCTTCTTCTGACTTTTAATAAGAGTTCCACATCAATATTTCTATAGTCTTAATGTTATGTGTCACAAATTCTGTAATTTAGACAGAGTAAAAACAATTAACTATAATCTACATCGGAACACAGAATGGAATGGATTTTCATGTTGATCTTATTACTACACTTCAACCCATGTTCAGGTAAATAATATACATATGAATATAAAAGAGATCAGAAAAAAGTTTCTTTGCAATTCTATGCTCATTCTACTGTTTAACTCAAAAATGCTTGATCTCTTTAGGAAAAGCTGCTGTTGAAAACTTAGGATCTAGTAATACATTGGACAGTGGACAGACACTCCAGTTGAAATGCAATCCTGACAATGCGACTCAGTATCAGTGGTTTTTCCAACCAGTTGGTGGATTTTCAGGACTAATAGATGATGAAAACAATCAAATACTCAATAAAGTGGTTGGTCGATCTGATTCTGGTCATTATAATTGTCAAATTAATGGAAGCCAGACAACATTATCAGACACCGTAGTAATAACAGTGAACTGTGAGTATTGAAATTCATTTATTTCTTTTCAAGAAAATATCGACAGAATAAATTGATCTCTTTTATTAAATACAAGATTTAGAAATTACCCAGCTGGCACTGAATCCAACAACTCCAAAAGAAGGGGATAATGTGACACTCACTTGTACTGTGAATACAAATTTAAATGCCGTAACTTACACATTCGTCAAAGATGGAAATCAGTTGCAGTCTACAGCTTCTTCTATGTATTCCTTCAACCCCATTTTTAAAAATAATACTGGAAGCTACAATTGTACAGCTAAGGCTGGATCACTTCAAGAATCTTCATCTATTGAAGTTACAATACAAGGTGAGTAGTAAGGTTATCAAATGTGAATAGTTGATGTTTGACTTCATTGATCATCTGTTTTATTTTAGATCTGTTTCCCAAACCAAAGTTAGAATTTATGGGCTTACTGGATTCAGGTAGCCAAAGTAATCTGAGATGTTCTGTTTCGTCTATATTGTCACCAATTCAGTACATATTCAGTAAAGGTCAAATTGATTTAACATCATATAAAAATGAGGTGGATTACCCCTTTACAAATTTGCGGACAACTGATGATGGTTCTTACACTTGCACAGTGAAGATAAATAACATTGAAAAGACGTCAGATCCATATAATCTTGAAGGTAGGTAGATGTTTTTAATTATTAAGGTTTAGAATGAATCGACTTTTAGTACCATTTAAGACTTTTATCTTGAGGGATGTTAGGTAGTGCATATGGTGTCCGTTTAAAATACTCTTCCTAATTGAATGAAATGAAGGATTGTCCCAATGGACTTTGTTTAAAGGCCACTTTACTTACTTTCTGTGAACTCCAAAAGGTTTAAATAAATCGAAGTTATCTGTGTGACATTCTTTGATAAGATGCACGCACTATAGGAACACTTTGTATAGCTGTGAAGGTTGATTTTTAAGACAAAATAAAGTTGGTGTTTATTCATGTTCAACACTTCTGGGATTTATGTTTGCTGTAACTAACTTTCCAAATTCGTATCACATTATAATTCAATTCTAACAAACACTCTGTCTGAAGGGTGATTTAAGTTTTATCAGAACTATTAGCAGCACCATGCTTTTAAAGATTTAAAAGTAGTTTGCGAAAAGTAATCCACCATCAGCCCTCATGTTCAGTTTTGTTAATTGAACTTTTTACTGTTTGCATTGTGTTTTTGCAGTAGAGGGAAAGGAAGACATTAAAAAGAAATGGAGGGGACCTTAATTAAAGGATTTATGGCAATAAGTACAATAGGTGGCAATGGATAAATTTACATCCATAGTAAAATGCTGATATTATTTCTGTTTATAGTGAAGCTAAAGGTTTCACTAAATGTCAATCCAATGAAGGAAGGTGAGGATCAAACCATAACATGTGTTGTTGCTGGTCAGGAAACTGTCAATGTGGAATGGATGATCAATGGGAGTAAAGATGATGCTGTCACTGAAGTCAGTTATGGTATCATTGATGTGAAACGTTCTTCGAATTCAAATAATTATTCATGCAAGGCTGTGTCAGAGAACAATAAAGTCAGCAATGTTGCAAGCAGTACACTCAACGTTTACTGTAAGTGCATTATTAATATCCAATTCTCTGTTTATTTGTCTGTTTGTCTCGCTGTTACTTAAAATGGTAGATCCAGTAGTACAGTAGTCTAATATGCTTAAACATAAAAAGTCCACCGGAAAAGCTGAAGAAATGTAAAAGCCATAGGAACCTTACATTTACAGCGATACATTTCGAGAATCAGATTAGCATTTGAAAATTGTGACCTTCCAAAAGAAAAAATCACATGGATTTTTTTATATGATCGATATATTAATCATGATTTTGATAAACCACTCTATTGATCACTATTGACCACTATATTGATCAAATGGAATGGAATGATTGATATATCACTAGACAGCCTTTAAAATTTATGAATGATATATCAATAGGGTGGTATATCAACCATGATAAATGCCTCAGACTATTAAGATTATTAAAAGACTTAAAAGGCTATTAAGATTATTAAGGGAAAAAAACTTAGATGGGAATCAGATGGAATCATGTCAGATATCCTCCAACAGCAACTCATGTTCCCAAATTTAGTTATCATTTGAATTTCATTCTAGGGTTCGACACTCCAATCATAAACATTGATGATCAGTATCCAGAAATCGGAGGAAACATCGCTTTTACATGTAGTGTAGATGCTAATCCTCAACCAACGACATTCAAATGGTATCGTGATGGACAACTAATAAATGGTCAAACAGGAACTACATATACGTTAAATTCAGTTACAAGTGGTAACAGTGGGAATTATAAATGTGGAACAAATACTGCAAAATTTTCATCTGAGAAAGTATCAGCAGAGCAGACAGTTACTGTTCTATGTAAGTTACTGAATATGCTTATTATTATGTTTCTAATAATTAAACAGTGACAAAAAAAGTACATACATAAAAATATGTGTTATTCTTTCATTATATATTATATATTATTATATGGAATTGTGTTGAATAACATGTCAACAATACAAAAAATTAAATTAAAAAAATTAGAAGTTATGATTATAATGCTGTACATACCTTTTATAAGAATGTAAAAATATCTTAAGATTATCCCTTATGCTGATTTTCGACATTAATCAAAGAATAATATGAACACAAAAGAAAAATTGGAAAAAAATGAAGATATTTTGTTCATCCTGTTTTACCATTCTAGTTAAACGTTTTGATGTTTGTTTGATATCACTTATGGTGACTGTATAAATGTTTTATTTTTATTTTG
Source organism: Turritopsis rubra (assembly GCA_039566895.2). Lineage (NCBI taxonomy): Eukaryota > Metazoa > Cnidaria > Hydrozoa > Anthoathecata > Oceaniidae > Turritopsis > Turritopsis rubra. The sequence continues at coordinate 13,155,461 of CM077618.1, read as the reverse complement.
ACTTCTGTACAGCATATGTTTGAAATGGTCTTGCTTTCTGTGAGATTGTCTTTATAATTTGTTTTCTTTTCCTGTCCATCTCTTCCAATGTTTGTTTCTTGGGATATTATTTATTTTCGTTGGAGATAATAATGGGAAAACATAAGTCGTTATTGCTTCTGCATTGTCTGATTGCGCCTTTATCAGTGCACAGTCTCAGCGTAAAAAAATGGGATATGTATACTTATGTATACTTCAATTTGTATAAAAAATTATTCAAGGTCAAGTGGGTTATAAAAGTTACCTAGGCAAAAGTGTAACAACTCTGATAGTTGTGAATCTGCAAACATCTTCATTAAGTCAGTGTGAGATTTAGTTATATATACTCATCATTATGGATGGTTTATTTCAGGGTTTTTTTTAAAAATAGTGTGTCTACTTTAATTATAACGTTTTTATTGTATTTGTTCACTAGACCTTGACCAACCAACCATAACATTTTTGGAAGGAACAAACACACCTGTAAATGAGGGAAATAACATTGTACTCATATGCACAACTGCAAGTTATTATACAGGACTCTCACTCAAGTATAGCTGGACAAATAGCAATGGTGTTGTTGCTAGCTCACCCATTTTAAGGTTAAACAACATTAAAAGAACGGACGATGATACATACAAATGTACTGTAACTGGTGATGCTCATGGGAAAATGCTAGAGAAGGAAGTCACACAAAACATCGTTGTGTACTGTGAGTTTCTTGTATTATCTTGTAATGATAATGTTTAAGCTTTGTACTTGTAATAAGGGAAGAGAGATTGACAAGTAAGATCAGGCCGGTTATATGGAAAAAATTGTCATTAAACCCAAATGTGTAAAAACAGAATAATGAAAAGGGCAAAATAAGTGAAAATATGGTATAGTAGTTTGATTTTATTTTTATCATAGGTTTTATGTTATATTATCGTGTACTTAACATGAAATTATTGTATTTAATTATCTTTTAAGATCCTCCTGGTGATCTCATTTTTACAAACAGTGTGTTTGAGATTGGTGTTGGCAAGATATTTTCAATTGAATGTTATTCGAATGATTACGGAAACCCTAAAGTAGAATTATCATGGGTTAACGATTCATCATCACAAACGCTAATAGATGGTAAAATTGGAGAGCCAGTTGATTTAGATATTCAATCTACTAACAGATCTCACACAGGACCTTATACATGTAAAGGTACAAATCAAGCTGGAAGTTCTTCGAAGACATTAAATTTAACAATTACTGGTATGTAGTTTTTCTGAATTCTTCAAAAACATTTTTTTCTAGATATATATGTTGAATTACTTTACATTTTGTTTGTCTATTGTAGAAGTTCCTGATGCTCCTGAAAACTTGTTGACAAGATCTCAAACCTCTACTTACATCATATTTGAATGGAGTCCACCATTATTTGATGGAAATAAACCCATCACATTATACCAGTTCTATTATCGTTTGAAAGGAGATGCCACATTTACTTCCATCAATACACAGAATCAAGTGACTTATAATCTTACAGGATTACAACCAGGAAAGTTTTATGAAGTAAAAGTACAGGCTGTAAATTCAATTGGCGATGGAATAGAATCCACTGTCCTGGAAGTTTCAACAGGAGAATCACGTACTTGATTTGTCTTTCTTTGTTATCTTTGGAATTTTCATGTAAACAATGTTTCCTGGGTTGGTTTCTTATTTCCATTTCTACTTGCGTTTTAGCACCAAGTGCACCAAAAGGTTTAAATGCACAACCTCTTAGTAAGGCAGTGATTGTAAAGTGGGAGGTACCAAATCCCACTAATGGAAATATAACAGGTTACAGAGTTTGTTATATTCGTGATACTGATGATGGGAAAAAAGTGAGTGGTAAGAGAACTTGTGTGGATGTTGGAATGGAATTAGAATATAAAGCAAATAATCTTGGTAAGAATTATTTATATGTTTTCAGTAAAAATGTTTTAGTATTTTTATATTCCTCAGCAGGTTTTCTAAAAAATCTAAAAAATGCCTTAATTTATGTTCGCATTAGTGGCTGCAACTCAGGTAATAAAGACAGATCCACAGTTGTTTCTAACTTTTTACATAAGAACACGTTTTTGGAGAAAACATACGTCTTAGGAAGATTTCTTATACGATCATACTGTTTGTTCCATTGTGGTAGACAATATAGATAAAAACATTTGGCAGCGCTCAAACTGATTCCCAGAAGGTCTCTTCTCAACTGATATATAATCTGACAGATATGGATCTGAAAGCCTGTACGAAGAACAAAGTCTTATACTATAATGCCTATTGGCTAAACTTTCAACGCCAAGCTCTGAGAATGACGCCTCCTTGGTATTTCCACGAAAGCTACCAGTTCTTGTCAGACAGGCATTATATTGGATAGCTTCAAGTTGGCAAGCTATTATTTAAATAGTTAATAATTTGTTTTTGTTGGCTCGTGTAGTTGCCAGCTCAGTAGTTGAATTGTGCATGGTATCAGTCATAATATTTAACTTTAACTGATCCTGTTAGTCTGTTACCATTGATGTTTCTTTCTCTTTCAGGAAAATACAGTGGCTATAACTTTTCTGTGAGTGCACAAAACAGTATGGGATACGGAAGAAATACCACTCTTGTCCAAATCTTGACAAGAGCTGAAGGTAATATTAGAGAGACGATTACTGATATCCTAACATGTTAATTTATCCTGATGTCATAACCGTGACATATTCGTCTTGATTGATATTTCTCTTAGAACCAACTGGGGTGCAAAATGTTCAGATTACACCAAGTGCAAGGAGTTTCTTTGTGACGTGGGACAAACCAACAAATATCTATGGTATCTTACAAGGCTACAATGTAAGTTCCGTACAAAATGTGATCAAATAACATTTCCTCTCCAACTTTTCTTTTCATTTATATTGTGGCCTTCTTCCTATTCTATTATGTTTCATGAGTCAGCAATTCCACGAACATTCATTCAGATGTATTTTTTCGTTTCTAATAAAGTTCTTTGAATTGATACTGTTATGTGTTCTGGAAGTCCTGTTTAACGAGAAAATATAATTACAACGTATAATTCCAATATGCCTTCCTACTAACTTCCTACTTACTTCCTACTTACTTGTATTATGTGTATGGAAATAGTCACTTTTGATCGTGTTTATATTTCTGTGATAGGTATCATACAAGAATTCATCCGGTCTCTTGGAATTATCTTGTCAAAATGTTTTCAAAACAGAATGTACTGTAAATGGTTTAAATCCATTCCGAGATTACACAGTAATCATAACGGTTAAAAATCATCTCTTTTCGAAAACATCTGAAAAAAATAAAAAGACTCTAGGCATTGGTAAGAAGTTTTTATACGTTTAGCTACTTCATGAAAAGAAACATATTAAGAAATAACGACTTATATAACAGCTAGCTAAATATGGGATAAGTTTGGGAAAAGTTAACCAATAAATTTGTTTGCCTGCTTTCCAACAAAATGTTGTTTTAATCTAGCACCACCACCACTAAACACCAACTTACCAGCCCCACCAGAAGATAACATCGAGAAAAATAGTTTTTCCATAAAGATTGTACCATTCGATGATTCAAATGGGCATATAGCGTAAATATAATAGTTTTTCATTTATTAATCAATTTATATGTAATTTTTTTTGTTATGATTAATGCAATTTGGATTCTTCTTTCAAATTTTAGGCACTATGATGTCATTGTCTTTGAAGTTTCAAATGAGCAAGTCCCCTCAAAAGATCCACAATTGTACACTAACGATGAAATCAAAAATAATGTGGTTGCAAGGTTAACTACTCTTGATAAAGATCAGGTGTTTACGATAGGTAATGGTGTTACCAGCAAAAGGAAAAGAAGAAATTTAGGAAGTAAGTACGATGAAGTGAAAAACATGAATCCACAAATTTAGAAGCAAGCAGCTCAAAACAAAGATTCGTTTTTAATCCATGAGCCACCTGCTGAATCTTTGTGAAAAAAAATAATTGTAACTGGATTGATCTTTCTTCTTTTACAACAAGTTTCAAGCATATAAATATCATTCCATCAGCTGCAGTACAGTTTAAACGACCGCAAATGATGACAGTTTTAGAAAGTAACCTAATGTATGTTACAGTTAATATATGATAAATGTATGTTTTATCATTCTTTCTAACTCTTGATAGCACCCAAAAATCCTGAACTTAACAAAGACACTCATTATGCTGTTTTTGTTCGTGGTTATGTTTACGATGATGTGTATACAACCACTGGCTGGTATAAAGTTGTCAAAACTGATTCTGAGGATGGTGTGGGTACGTTATTATTATTATCCCTTCTCGAGCGATAACCTACCTACCATTTTGACCTCATTATTTTCTAATGGCCATTGACCAAGTCTCTTAATGACAACTGCATGAGCCATAAAATTCTTATGGCTAAAAGTATTAATAGGAAAAAGTATATAATGTGAAACTGTTTTATAGATGCTGGAGTAATCATTGGTGTAGTTATTGCTATTGTGGCAGTTCTTGTGGTTATCATATTAGTGGTATTCTTTGTTAAAAGACACAAAGATAGAAAGAGCATGACTCCAGATGATACTCAATTGAAGCGCTCTATGAAAAAGTCCTTCCGAGGGTTCTCTCCGCCAATTCAAGGCAGGAAACTGATCATTTCTGTACTCAATCAAACAGTTTTTATCTTACGTACTATATCAAGAGAATTTCGCCTCGCATTCCATACGAATCATTATAATTTATTTTTTATGGTGTTTATGGTCCTCAACGAAGAATTAAATTATCCCACAGATATTTCCCACTACGGCTTATCCTCTGTTGACACCTTGTGTTCTTACTTAAAATTGAATAATCTAAACTCCTTCTGCAGACACTGATGTTTCAATGGATATCAGAATTTTCACTGACTTTCATAATTTAGATCCTACTATACCAGTACTTGTTGATCGACTCGAAGATCATGTTAATCGTTTAAAGGCTAATGGAAACTATGGCTTCTCACAAGAATATCAAATGATCAGTCGAGATCTCGATTATCCTTACAGTCACACACGCTTGCCAGACAATCATAACAAGAACAGATATCACAACATCCCATCATACGATGAAACACGTGTCATTCTCAATATCATAGATGGGGAAAAGACTACAGACTATATCAATGCTAACTACATCGAAGGTAACGTTATTCTTGATTTTTTTCACTGAACTTACTCTACAACCTCGATCCCAGGGCTTCTTCTCTCTATAATAGTGATCTAAATAATAAAATAAAATGCAAGTTACTTGGAAACAGCCATTTGAAAATTATTATAAAAACTATTGTGATAACAATTCAAACACTTGCAATTAACGCTTTGAAAAGTTCCCTTCCAATTCAAAATTCGAAGTGGGCAAAGTCTTCAAAAAGTCTATGAGGAGGAGTGTTTTCTATAGGAATGGCAAGCAATATCGCCTGATGTCTCAATAAAAACACACTCCTCCACAGAGACTTTTTGAAGATTCGCACACTGGGTTGCAAGGTATCGTTATTTTTTTCTTTCAAAAATATTACTTTTATAAGCACAGTTGATCGTATTTAAGAAAGCTCAAATCAATTCCGCAAGATTTACAAAGAATGTGATAGAAGATACGCTCTCGTTCCTTCCAATAAACGCCCCCACCCTTCTTTTCTGAACGCCTCTATTCGCCTAGGATGTATACACGATTATAATCGTGTGGCAGGTAAGGTAAATAATGAAAAGAAAATATCCCACCCGTCAATACAAACAAAATGGGAAGAAACCAACTAGTTGTCAAAGTTTCGTTAATTTCATTACATGAAGAGAGGTTTCGGAGTTTTGAGCACGTGTGTAAAATTGTTGCGAAAAATTGTCATTGGACAAACTTGTGGTCCAATAATTTTATAACTTTTTCACAGAAGAAAGTTATGATATTGTGATATTGTGTTTGGAGGACTCCGTTTTCTTCCACAAATGAATGATTCTGATTCTGAGTGTTCTGAAAGATTAACCTTACCAACGATATTTTAGGTTTTGATTCTGATAGAGAATATATTGCAACACAAGGACCCCTGCCGGAAACGGTATTTGATTTCTGGAGGATGACTTGGGAGACTGAAACCACAACAGTTGTCATGGTAATTTGCGATCACCTTATAAAATCTGTGTCGTAACATCTTGGTAGAAAATTGTGACCTTATTGAGTAATGTTTCAGTATAAGATTATCAATCATACAAATATTTTTTGGCAATTCTTTTTTGGCTGTCGATTTTTTGTTTCTTCAAGCACTTGCCAAGTCCCTCAGTATTTCAATTTTAATACGTAATTTCAGCTGACCCGCGTAGAAGAAAAAGGTCGAGACAAATGCGCACAATATTGGCCCGATAGTGGTAGTCTCTCCTTGAAAGACATTGTTATTACAGCTACTGAAGTTTGCGAGTTTCCTGATCACGTCGTTCGCACTTTTCATCTGACTCGTACTGGTCAGGCTATAGAGCGAATCGTTAAACAGTTCCATTTCACAGCGTGGCCAGATTTCGGAGTGCCTGATGATCCTTCTGCATTGCTAGGATTTCTTCGGAAAGTGAACAATTGGAAGGGTATTTCTAGCGGTCCAGTGGTAAGTGTGTCCATTCTTTGTACAGTATTTGTACTGGCCGTACTACATCCTGCTCAATTCTATTTAATGGTTTAATGATTTTCGCTATTCCCTTTTGTTTTGCTGTAAAGAAAAATATTCCCTAAAACACCTATACGTTGACTCGTTTCATATCACTTTGCCATAGTTAACCACATCTGGTTTTGAAATTAGTGTACTTTACTGTACATTCAATGGTACTTGAAATCATTTGTTTTCCTCTAATTTGTAGATTGTTCATTGTTCTGCTGGTGTTGGACGAACAGGAACCTATATTACAATTGATACTCAAATAAAAAATATCAAACATAAGAAAGACATTACCATATTTTCAAACGTTCAGGCTATAAGGTAACCTGTTTATATCTGCAACTATATTTATTTGAAGTAAAGGTCAATTATTCCATCATTAGTGGCTAACATTACCAGAAAATAAAAGTTAACTTTTGACCTCTATTGTTATTTTAAGTAAAGAAGCTTTTATATAAATATATTGATTTACTATCTAAGGAGACAAATTTTACTAATGAGTAGCATTCACGAGTAGCTTCTTTTTTTTTTACATTTGGCTTGGGTTTATTTTCGTGAATTTGTTCTCTGAGAATTTTCCCGAGCATTTATTTTAGAGGATCTATACTTAATTTATAGAAATTGCTGACAAAGTAGTCATATTTGCTTAGGTTCGCCAACGTTGTCAACTTCAAGCTCCTTGAATGGAAATGCAAAACTAGCGCTCCGACATATTTTCGCACGGTGCATATATCCCGTCCGCTCGCACAAATTTATTTTTTGTTTGCTCATATTTATTAGACAACAACGTTGCTTGATGGTTCAAACCGAAGACCAGTATGTTTTCATTCATTTGGCTTTGCTCGATTACTTGGAATCTGGTGATACTGAAGTTGAAGCCAGCGAGTTAAGAGATTATTTCAAAAAACAATGCCAAGTTGATGTGAGAACCGGTACGTCCTTTTTTTTCAATTCTTGTGCGATGCGTCTGAAAACATTTAGTTTATTATTTGGTTAATTTGTCTTTCGATTCGTTTTCCCCATAAGAGAACAGGAAGGAATACACGTGATGAGATTTTACTTACTTGATTGACATTAAGTAAATAAGTGTTCCTAATACAACTGAACCTCTGTTATCCGATCTCTCAATGGACCGAGCTCATTAGTTCGAATAACTGGGGTTTCGAATAGGTTAGGTTAAACTATAAGAGTGGCTAAAGCGAAGGGAAAGGGCTTGTGTTCGAATAATCGGGAATTCGGATAACCGAGTGTTCGGATAACTGAGGCTCAGCTGTAGAAGGGAATATACCCCAGATTCCCCAAATTGCATTGATTCCTTTACCACATAGGTGGTATCCAGAAATAGTGATGATTCAATTTGCAGTTAATTGCGTATATCTCGTTTTTGTTGTCATATGTGTAGCTCTTATTTCCTTGTCACGTTGGATTTGATTTTCTTCGGTAGGTTTAACTGGTATTGTGGAAGAGTTTATTCGCCTTGCAAAGGCAGACAGGAAAGAAAAATTCAACGAAGCAAATAAAGAAGTTAATCAAGACAAAAATCGCTACAAAAACGTTTACCCGTACGACAGCACACGTGTGAAATTATCCAATCGTCCTGGAGTTGACGGAAGTGATTATATTAACGCTAATTATATCGACTCTTACGCCAGTAAAGATATGTTCATTGCCACCCAAGGACCGTTAGAAAACACAGTTGGTGACTTTTGGCGAATGATATGGGAACAGAATTGCGCTACTGTTGTCATGCTAGTGAAAGAAGTAGAAGGAAACCAGGTAAGAGAACGGAGAGTGATTTTTGTTTGCATGTTGTTTTTGATGTACTAATTTATACAAAATGATCTTCAGTTTGTTTCAACCCTCTAAGTGCTTATGACGTCAAAGAAGGCCAGCTTGCGAATTTTTGATATTGATTTCGGTCCTGCTACGCCGGTAATACTTTAGGGGCAGAAAGTTTCGCAAAAAAAAAAACTTTCGCGAATTGACAAATGTCCACGATTTCTCGGGGAAAAAACTTTCACGAAGGGGAAAAGACATTTGTCATTTGAAGTATTTCGCGCAGGAAACTTTCGCGAAATTCGCGAAACTATCTGTTCACGAAACCTTCTGTCCCTGAAGTAAGATACAGAAATTCTGAATCACCCCTATGACATCAGTCTTATAACATCAGTCTTATTATATCAAATATAGTGTTAAAACTCGCCACAAGAAAAATTCTGTTCTATTTATTATAAAAACAGCCAACTGGTTTCTTATAAGTCTGTTTATTAAGACTATGACTTTTTTGTCTTTTGATTAACATTCTGACATACGCTTTTCAGACAAGGTCTCACCCTTACTGGCCACAGTTGAACTCGTCCAAGATCGAACATTTCATTGTGGAGTTAGTAACTGTCACCACCTATGGCGATTATATTGTGCGAGACCTTAAACTGACCAACACTGAGGTGAGCTCTTGACTTTCATGAATAACCTGGTTGATTGTTCTCCGTGAAAGAATTTTTAGATTTAAACAAATTTAAACCATTCCTCGTTTTTCAATGGCAGTTGAACTTGGTCTAGAATGAATTAATATTCCTTTCTGTTTATCTTCCTCGGTTTACAGGTATCAACCTCTCGCGATGTTAAACAATTTCAATACAAAACATGGCCAGACACTGGTTCACCTGAATCTGGTGTTGGTATCATTGAAATGATTGGTCGGGTGCAAAAATGGAATGCTCCAAGCAATAAGATTATAACAGTTCATTGTAGGTTCGTATCCAGAGGTCCAGTATTATTTGTTGTTATCTAGTAGCAGATAGATGCGATCCAATATCGCCTTACATGCATTTTGAACCTTTCTCTATCACATCCAACTGAAGTTTTTACATAAACTGTAATTTTCTATTTTCCTCCTTAGTGCTGGTGTTGGACGAACTGGTGTTTTTATTGCTCTTACTAATCTTATTGAACGCGTCAAAACTGAATCCGTTGTTGATGTTTATCAAACTGTTAAGAAAATGCGACAACAAAGAACTGCAATGGTTCAAACTAGGGTGAGTGTCATTCGTAACCTAACGTAACCTGACGTAACTTCTGATAGCGTGATTAAAACCATAAATCTAAAAACTAATAATGTTTCTCAGAAGTGATTCGACATTCCCGAGATGGCTGAGCAAAATGTTCAAGTTTAGTCGTTTCTGTAATTAAATCAGTTCCTTTTTTCAATGGAGACGGATTTGGTTTCTTCGTGCTTCGCATCTTCTACTTTACTCTTGTCTTCTTTATATATCTTTATATTTCTTTATATATCTTTATATTTCTTTATATTTCTTTATATTTCTTATATTTCCTTGATGTAAATAAAGTGATCCTGTCCGATTAGTCTACCACTATTTGGACGAAATAATTAACATTTGGCAAATTCAACATTTCATTTCTTTCAAAGTTCCTTTTATCCTAAAAATGTGACAGGGGTATGTTAAATACAGTAGAGACATGATGTAGTTTTCATATCCTAGGAGTGCTCATTCTCAGTCTTGGATTTTGTCAGTCTGGATTTCTTTGCAATATGTGTATATATAGCGTCTTCTTTTAATATTGGAACTAAACCTTATTTTAGGATCAATACGAGTTTCTCTTCCGTGCATTGCAAGAATATCTGGACTCGTTCGATTTATATGCTAATTTCAAATAATCAATGTATGCTGTTTCTTAATGGACTCACTGAGCTGTGTATGGTTACTATGGTTACTCACGATTATAACGTTGGTTCGATTATACCTTCTTATTAAATATCACATGACTTTTTTTTTTTAATAATCAAGAAGGTAAGGTTAGATCATGTGGCGATGGCTACCAGAGGAGTAGCTAGCGCTCAGTCAAAATTTGTGGAGGAGAGTAAAGTCTCATTTTAAGTAGAAAAGTAAAGCGTGCAAGTAACCTAATCGACACTTAAGACTGAAAAGAAATTTCATAACGTTGGACTCCTCCGCTTTTTTTTGACTGATCCTGAATATGCCTGTACCACATGATGTTTCTGTACATTTAACATAAGATATTTACCTTCTTTGATCACTATTTTATTTTGCCTCTAAAAACATTGCCTAAAATTCCTCTCCCTCAAATGGCAAATTTTATATGGATTGTGTTCTATATGTGTTGGTTCATATTATATGTGCACGAGAAAGAAAATCATAATCATCTTCTAATTCCCTTATAAGCAATACAATAAACAATACAGAGATATTTCGCGTCAATTTTTATTTTTTGATAATTAATTTTATTCATGTTTATATTTATATTTCGATAATACACATATATTTAATTTTTTGGCTCATCTGATGTGCCTATTTGTACTAAATGTTATTCGCTCACTTTCTCATTAAATATACGTAAAACCTGGAAGCAAATGAATAATACAGTTTGGAGGAAACTACTTTTTGATAGACTGATATTCCTTTAAATTCTTGATTCACCTAGTTCATATCTCGTATGCTTTCGAAGACATGCCAGCCATTCATTATTGAGTTTTCATTATGCAAGGCGCAAATTTCTCATTCCATACTTTTATACACGATCCTTGTGCCTTTTATGAGTACTGTCTAGAATTGTATAATAAATTGTAATAAATCAGATGTTTTAAATTTTCAAAATTTGGTGAAGGAAAAATTTATCAAACATTCTGTGAACAAATTTTAGTGTTCAGCTCGATATCAGATAACCACTATGACGATATCATGTTGTTTGTATTTATTGGAACTTGTATTTAAATGCATATTTTTGTTATTTTATTTACCTATATAATTATTTACTTGGATAATGAAAATAAAATCCTTAAATACTTCTTCGTTGATGATTTTGCAAAACATGAAGCGGGATTTCCACTACACTTTTTTTATACGTGTATCAGCACAAAATACGGTACGTTCGATGCAATAGGCGTATTAATATCCATTCAAAAATGTGTTCGTATTTCTTTACAGAATATTCATGTAAAACTGCAGACGTTGCAAAATTTTAGTAGTTTGGTTGGTTATCTTTTTCAGCGATACGCGTATTTCCGAAATACAATCAATGCGCATACTCAATGATGGGTACGTGCTGATACGCGTATTAATTTTTGAATTGGAAATCCCGCTTGAGTCATCTCACCGGACATATTTTTAAAACAATCATTGTCAAGATTCATCTTCTAAAGGTCTATTGTTAACAGAATACTAACGACCATATTCAGTGAGAGGAAGTAAAGGCAATCTGAAAGAAACAATAATAATAAAAAAGACATTACTTTTAAGTAAGTAATTGCATTTTTCGTATTTTAAAAAATCAATTTTCGAGAGGCACTGGATTCAAATTACAAAGTGACTGTTCTGACGTCACGCCGAATGGAACGAAGGTAGTCAGGTCATATCAGGCATTCGAATGAAGGGTAGAGAACAAAAGAAATCGAGTTCTTAAAACAAAAGTGGCTGCTGACTGAACGAAACATTTTTTTTAAAAATTTTTAAAAACGTAATATAAAACTAACAAGTTTACAAAGACTTTGGTTATGATCACCGTCATACTCAAGGCGTCTTTGTTTTGGTCTGGGTGACTTCTTATTTTGGGGAGTGATAAAATTGAGCTAACAGTTATTGAAAGTTGTACCAGAAAACATCGATTGCATGGAACTTTGTGGGCAGTTTTAAAGGTGTTCAGAAATATCATGGATGAACAGAATGGTTGGCTACGTTTTTGTCAGTAAAACCAAAAAGTTTGGACGTTTTTTCCAAAGATTTTCCCAAGTTGTCTTGATTTGTACCAAACTGGTTGTTGAAGGTCGAGCTTGTTTTTGATAGACTTTCAATTGGACGATGTTTTTAGATTGGACAAGTGTTTAAATTTGTTGCGTACACGATTGGATTAAATGCTCGTTTTCTTTTCCTATTCTTGTTTTCCTACCTCTCTCACATAGCCAACAAACCAAGTACTCTTTTCCATTTTTATCCGTTTGCAAATTGATGTCACCCCAGCGTAGCTTCCTTCCTTGCTTCGTCACAAGCCAAAATATACAGACGAAAACAGTTTTTCAATTTCCTCATTTTGCAGATCCCTTGTCGCATTAGCCTTATTTCCTATTCCTTTTAATACAAGTCTGTTTCCGTTTTCCAGCTAAGACGTGACTTTTCAAACTCTTGATCCAAAACAATGTTCATTTTTCATTTCCAAGGAATCGAAGTGACATTGAATGCCGTGAAGAATCGTAATCAGGCTTGCAGCAGGCTCCGTAGTCTGTTCCATCCTTTTTCTTGGCCTCAATGAAATATTTTGACAACAATATGTTGAGTTTCTCTGCCGGAATAGTTTCGAAGCTTCTTTGTTCAATGATTGATGTACAATTATGTTGCAAATGTGTTGATTGCATAACGATTACTTCTTATGGTATTTCTCGCCTGTTGTCCATTAATAAAGTCGTCTATTTCTTTAGACACTCTGTTAGTGGTAATTCTTTTCGTTTGTATATTTCTCTTACTTCAATTTAAATTTCGTGTGAAACACATCAAATTAAAATAGACCCTGGGTCGTTTGGTATTCCTTTAATCTCGAAAAAGCGCTGATCGAAAAAATACAGACAAATAGTTACTGAGATTTAGTCAATCAATCCTTGCGGCTAGCTAAAAAGCACACTTTTTTTTCTTGTGGCTGACCGAGTAAATATGTGGATGAAAACACTCAATCGCTACTACTCATCGCACATAAAAGCAATATCATACCTTCTCATGAATCAAACCTCTTATCCTGTGTTACTGCTTCTTGACATATAGATCTTGTACTATATAAGTACACTAAAAATAATTAATCAACACAGTTTTTACTAAATTTTATTTCTTCCCTTTGGAAATCTAAAAGACGAAACAAAACTGTGAAATGCCGTTACGATACCTTTTAAAACCTTAAACCTTAAACACGTAACTCATAAATATAGAGAAAACTATTTTTCAGAACAAAAACATTTGTCCTTTTAAAGTATACTTCTTATTTACTTCGTCGTCAGAAAAAAATATTTTTCGCTGCCAATAGTTACTACGTTCGATTGTAGTTCGAAATTCTCCTCCGTAGACGCTATATCATGTCTTCCTTACCGCAAACATTTTATGAAGTGATTACAGTGAACTCCCGGTAACTCGAACACCGGATAACTCGAACTTTCGTTAACTCGAACTATTTTCTCTGGTCCCTTGGAATTTCCTTAATACTTTCTCATAAAAAAATCCGGTTAACTCGAACCTCGGATAAGTCGAACATTCGTTATCTCGAACCTTTTTTGTCCCCCTGAGGCAAATTTCTTCGGATAACTCGAACTTTCAGAAAAAGAGTAAACAGAAAAGACTCGATTTATAAAAATTTATTTAGATTTCATGTCAATCAAATCAGCTCACTCGTAGAATGTGATCTTACAGAAAAACTAAAACAAACTGAAATACGAAACTTCTTTCAGTAGTGTTTAATATGTATATGCTACAATATTTACTGTAGTTTGATATGATGGCATAAGAAAAAATCGCGATAACTCGAACTATTATCTTATTTTTGTCTGATTTCGACTTAACGGGAGCTCCGCTTAACTCAAACATTCGTTATCTCGAACTATTTTCTTGGGTCCCGTGGGAGTTCGAGTTACCGGGAGTTCACTGTATATGCACTACATAGGAGTTCCCTGTACTAATACAGATTAAACAGCAAAATTTCCAATATCATTTTACTGACTCTCTTTTTGTTTCGGCTAGGAAGAAAAAACAACAAGATTTTGCATTATTATATAAAAATGGTTCCAACGCAAACTTTTTCTACATGGGTGAAGACGAGCTATTTGCTTGAGGTCCATTCTGGCTCAATGACTACAAGAGAATATTTTAAAACACGACATGACAACAGGTAAACACTGTTCAAAAATATTTTCAATTTTCTTTTAATAATTTTGATTTATTACTGATCATGAATTAAAGTCCATACTCTTCAAAACAATAATGGAGTCTTTTCATCGTTGCCCCTGAGTAATATTTTTGAATCGTCCCTTAAAGTTTTTCATTAGAGAACTTCTATACAAAATAACTCCAGAGGAATAGTATTTTCGATGTTATTTCATCTTGAAAAACATGAAAAAAAGTATAGGTTTATAATGGAAAACTTAAAACAACCGAACAATGTTTTGACTAAAAATTCTTGTGCTTTTTTTCTTAGTTTGCAAATAAACCTTAATCCAATAAATCCAATCCACAGAAATCGGTAGGGTCCAAATTTACCTCAAAAGAACTATGACGTCATACCGTGATGTCAGTAAAATCTCTGATGAATGATATTTCAGTACATACTTTTTTTATCAGGTCTATAACATACAATACCGCTTCTGTTCGTTATTCTGTGATTTCAATTTTCATGAGTAATAAACACTGTGATGTTTTTATAACTTTTTATAACTTTTTTTTACAAGAAACTGGGTTACAAAAAACTAGCGCTAAAAATATCTGACTAAGAAACTTCCCCTATTTTTATTGTCTCTTCAGACCCCAAATATGAAGGATTATAATGGATTAGTACTGTTTTCAACGGTAATTAAGAGACTTTAAGAGACTTTCAGGGCTATCCCCTTGTAGTGGCCTTTTAACTCATGGCTGCGCAATACTTATTATACTGACTAGTGTAGCGTGTAAAAACATTTTACAGTTTTTCTCCATAAATTGTTTTTACACGCAATACTGCCATGATAAGTCTGTGTATATGTTGGAATTATATCATATTTAACACAAATATTTTGGATCGATCATTCAAAGAATGCTATTATCCCTATTTTTCAGTGCTATTATTTGGGCTATTTAGAGATTTCTAAAGTTGTACAGTTGAACTAAAAGATTTAGAAAAGAGACAATACATAGTAGTCCTACCTAACCAATGGATACTCCTACCTAACCACGATAAAACGTCTGATATATAAGAAAATACCTTCAAATTTCCCTATTAACTAAAGCTAACAAAAACAATACCTTCTCAGACGTTTTTATCTTTCAATTCTTTATTCTGCTATGAATTGTGGAAATGTCAAAACCTAAAACTCCACTTGTGCATCATGATACAAAAACCATGTGAATATGTATGTAATCACTCTCTCCTTACATTACAATCATTTATACTATTCAATTTTATAATCTAAAAAAGGTATCATTCAAATACTATCAAAACAATATGATAATGATCTTGCTATCTTCGTTTACCTCAATAATAACAATCCACATACTACAATGAAATACCAAATAAACTGCTAGCTACACATTTCGGTATAGTAGTCAAAACTAACTGATACGAAAAAGCTACGTTTCAAATACATTAAAAAAATAGACATCGGTAGAAAATGATAAACTGATAGCACATAACAGGTCTACATCGACTATCTCGTCGGATAAAATTAGTTACTGATATTTATCAATGTGGTTATTCTTTATTACTGAACTTAAAGCGTTGAATAAAAAAATTAAAACAAAAACAAAAAATTATACACGCAGCATCTTCATTCTCAATAAGAAATGAACGTTGAGAAAATTTGATGAACTTTCAAACGCAAAAAAACATTGCATTGCGTTCTCCTCTGGGTGGCTTTATGATGTCTTCCTTTAGGGCACAACAATCCACGAAGTCATAAAAACCCGTAAGATGGAGCTAGAGATTCTCCTAATGGGAGATTCTCCCTATACTAATACGGAAAAACAAACATCCATTGACGAACTTCCCGAGATATTTTACCTAAAGTTCTTTCTTTCATAGTTAGGTAAGAAAAAAGCAAGATTTAGTATTAGTATAAGAAGATGTTCACTTTAAAAGAAGAAAAAAAAGATGAAAATCATCTTTCCAGAGATAATTACCGAGTATTTTTTACTGACAGTTTCTCCTCTCTATAAGTTTACTGTGAGTTTACGAATGACGTCACATAATTCAAGAGGAAAATTCTGACACGCAAGATCTGCAAGTAACATGTGCAATTTTGGTGATTCAGTTTTGCACATAATAAAAAATGTTTGTATTACCGTAAAAACTGATGAAATAAGCTGTTATTTATATTGTTCAATGTTATTTAAATATTCACACAGTGTATTTTCCAATCACCGCCAATGTTACGGATCGAGTGGGAATTGAACCCATGACCTGTGACTTGGTTCCTTGTAAGTTTTTGCTGACGTAGCTGTAATAACTTTACAACTAATGATGCTATCAAAGCAAAATTTCATTTAAAATGGTGTCCAATAATAATGGCTTATTAACCGTTTAGCCGGTCAACTTTCTTCTTTACTTTGTAAACAAACAAATTTACTTTACGATACTACACGATCGATTGTTTACTTAACTACCAAGATGGCTGACTGTGATGCATTTCGAGTAATCTCGGAAATCTTGCAAACCTCTCTCGGTCGCTCTCATTTAGTACCTGACAACATAATTAAGGGAAGAATTACAGCCATGCTAAAACTTTTTTGTTCTAATATTTAAAAGAATAAAATTATTTTCCTTTTGTTTTCTTATATTTTCTGCGCTTGCAATGTAGAGTCTTCCTCATCATTTTGTTACTTTGTTTACATTTTTTATGAAGCCGGTCACTACAGGGAAATAGCGACCGGCCACGTGACGTCAATTAACCAATCATAATGGTCTATTGCGAGAAGACTCTACACTGCCAGGTACTAAACCTTTTTACTGACTAAATTTTCAGTTATTGGTCAGCACCGCGGATTCAACACAGCGCTCCTCATAGCGATCACTTATTTCATTATCGTTCTTATTACTATTATTTTCATATCCGCCATGGCAGTTTTTCACTTTTTTCTTACCAGCGTAATTTTCAAGAACTTTAACGTTCATTATTTTATAATTATGCTAAAGGTACATTCTTCATTTCAAATTGTTGTGAAATAAAGTTTTTGTCCTGAATTCGATTTTTATTTCATTAAAATCTGCTTCTTTATGATTGCTCAATGCATATAAAAAACTCAAACACTGATTTCATTTATGAAAATGTTACAATCATGAATTTTATATATACAGTATAACCCCGTTAAGTCGGACTCTCAGGGGACCGAAATAATCGGTCTGACTTATCGGGAGTCCGACCTATCCGAACTTCGTCTTAAGTCAGACTCTACTTATTTAGTCCCAAGGGGGACAAGGTTTTAGTCCGACTTAAAGAAAAGTCTGACTTAAACCGTATCCGACTTAACGGGGTTATACTGTATACCGTAAATGAACGAATATTTGTCGCAATCAGTTTTAGGGGTTGGGGCTTATTCGGGAGACAAACATAACACTTTTGATAACACAAAATATCTTTCAAAAAGTAATATATGTAACGATTATAATAGCACAGGGTCCTAATTAATAATCAAACAAAGCCTTAGTCAATGTCAATATTCGCTGTCACTAGCCTGGTGTTCATTCACCACTATTTCACGCGGTGCTGCATCTGCTATCTCGCCGTTATCAGGCACAAAGGGGTTGTCTTTGGGAATTACGCGAAACCTGAATTTCTCCCCCCCCCCCCCCCCCCCCTGGGTATAAGCATTAAGCATTCGGGGGTGGGGGCTTATTTTTTGAAAAAGGATTCAGGGGTGGGGACTTATTCGGGAGGAGAGGGGCTTATTCGAGAGTCGGGGCTTATTCGATCATTTACGGTATATGAGTTTCTTCTTTAATCACCACTAAAGGTACATCTGAACAAAAATATTTATATTTCTGTAGTAATACATGCGTGCATTTGTCTTATAAACGAGAGCATTTATACTAGTGGTCACAACTCCTCTTTTTGTTCTGAAGTAACAAGGACAATATGTTTACTTTGTTTTCTCTACAAACATTATAAATTTATTTATCATGTTCTGTGTAACCGAAGAGAGTATAAGTAAGAACATGTTTTGGGTGATATAATTATTCATCAATGAAATCAGGTCTTCAAGTATGTTTAAACTATGTTTAGATACATCGAACAAACGTTTTCATTAAGGCTGTGTTTCCATTCAGAAAATATTGGCCAAATGGAAAATGAAAATTGTAAAATGTAATTTAGATCCAAAAATGTTTTTGCAAAAATGTTTTTGCAGTGTTTTGATATTGTATTTCATATCTTACATCCTTTTGAACGTAAATTAGATTTCCTTTTTCATTTGTTGGATACTGACTTGGTTAGGTGGGCTGACTCGCTTTACCGAGACATATTTCAACTTACGTTCATATGAAGAAAGCTTGCCCACTGATGATCGGGCTGGAACTTTTTACACATGTGGCTTTTTAAAACTAAAGAATGATAATACTAAAACAAAAAATTGACTCATTGTTTAAAATTGTATAATTATTTAAAACTCCATCCCCGGGTTTGTGTTTCCATGTAGAATCAAGTAAGGTTTCCCTTAGGTCGGTTGGTCCAACATGATTTTTTTATGAGAATTTCTTAATGATAGTGAAATCTTGGGTAAGTGTCCCAGTCCGGATAACCAGGCCAGCTTGCCTCCATATGAACATATATATGAATATATATGAACTTCCTTCAGTGAATATGCAGGTAACATAGTACAGTCACATAGTCATATAATAATATTTAAATTCGATTTAAAGGGAGCTTTGCTTCAGCTAAGCTATTTTCCCTAATCCCTTCGAGATTTCAGTAACCAGCAATTAAGTTTCAGCATAAATTTTATTGAACATGTGTCAAGCCTCCTTCACACGATTTGTATATATGCAAAGCATTTCTTGTTGCAATTAAAATCAAAGTTTATAAAAACATTATTTTTCATTGGCAAAATGGTTTCTGCGGTTTTATCCTTGTTTTAAAACCGATTTACCGATGATGCATAAAATCGTAAGTTCGTCGCCGGTAAATTGTACAACTCACCAACTCACAACTCACCAAATTACCACCTTACGACTGACTGATTATCCACATTCGATTGTGAGTGCAGGGTTATACAACTAGAGCGTTGAGTTTCAAACCTTAGGGTTCTTATATAGTATTAATTTTTCTTGATTTTTAGTAGCGTCAGCAAAAGGTGGTAGAGAACTCCATGACGTCCTAAAGTCCACAAGAAGAAACTTTAAACGGTTATATCTCTGTAATGAAAAATGATGTTACAAAAGTTTAAAAAATTGAAGGTTTTTTGTGTTAACTGGAAAATTAAAAATGAACATGTACATTACAGCCCGAAAGAGACTTAGCGAGTCAAACGTAAGATTAGCTTTCACGAACAGACAGTGCCTTTAGAAGTAAAGAGCCTTCAATCGCATGTTGTATATTTAAGAGGAAATTGCATTAAAACAAAAAAAATTATAATGACTTCAGATGTGTAACATCTAAATCTGTTTTCCTTCGGAAACGCGTATATATGGTTTCTTTCGGGTTGTTCTGTATTTTTTTAATACCGCTAGGTATATATACTTATATTCGCTATTGAAAAAAGAAACTCATTTAAGAAGAAACTTTTAGAACTAAATTCACTATCCATAAAATTAAGAAATTAGGAACTAAAATAAAAAAGCATCCAAGAAATGTCATGGCAACTGGCTGAAGGAAGAGGCTGCGCTGAGCGAGCAATAACACCAACACTAGGAGGGGTAGGGGACACACAGAGAGAAGAGAGACTAGGTCATATAGGATCTAACCCTAACCCTTAGCTACACATCTTTAACATACCTCAAATGTTATTTTCATAATACATAAACTTCCAAACAACATCTTTTTAATTTAAGTTCAATAAGTAAGAAAAAACTTCTCTTTTTTACCCTTTTTTGTTTTTTCCAATCTTCTTCCCACCTGTGAACGAACGAAACTTATACGCCATTTTTACAAGCGTTTATACACGAGTAGCTTAAACTTAAAGAGACGGTAGCAATAATATATACGCATAAACTTAAATGAAACATACACCGGGAATGAAGCGGCTAGAGATTAGGGAGATAATCGTTATTAGGGAGAAGGTTCAACCTGTCCGCAAACAAACAAACAAACAAAAACAAACACAGGCCATTTTAATAGACTACTAAGTCTTAAGCCGGATCTCCACTAGGCGGAAAATGTCGCGGCGGAAATATTTTCTGCAATCTGATTGGCTCTGTGAAAATATTTTGACTTTGTGAACCAATCTGATTACAGAGAGCTTTTTTATGTAATAATGTTTAACCTTAAAGTAACACATTATTTTGCTTTTGTGGTCTTTGATTTCCTGAAGAAATCGTTTTAATACAAACGCGATTGATTCAAGATTGATATTTTCGTTTTATGTACAACATATGAATGTTTCATTGTCCAGAAAAGATTACATCTAAAGTTTTGAGGTTCCCCTGTTTCAGTATCGATACGTCAAGACTTCTGAAAATAATATTTTACGTTGAATTTGACAAACTTATAAAGTCATTTGCATTAGACAGATTTCGACTTCCAACCAAATGAATTACCCATAATGGTGTAAAGGATAGGAGAATACCAAAAATAGTACTGGACCAACATAACATATAACCCCAATCATAATGCATCTTGCTGCTGCGTATAATCACGTGGTAAATAAGCTTCTTATATTCGATATCCAAGATTTTATCCTCTCCTTCTTCAAACGTGTATATCATCATTGCTGTCAGGGACGTCAAACTGACAATCAAGAGGAGAACAGAAGATACGTAGCACCATGTTTTAACATGTTTTTCCAGAAACTTCAATATCACTACCATAAGCACGACAACGACATAACAGAGTAAATTTGCGATGATGAGGAGAACGCGTAGAAAAATGTGAATACTTGGTATGGTGGTTGGTCGGTGCAATGCCTTGTTTTCTCGCATCAATTCATTTTTCAAACTGATGCAATGATGGTCTTCATTGCAGTATTCCCATAATCCTTTGTGTGTTTCATACGCACCACCTTCTACAGTTTCGTTTATAACTGTTACCCATCTCTTCGATGATATCGCAATGGTAAAATTCAAAGCAAGTATTATAAGGCTGATCAGTAGAATAACCTCCTTAATAGCATTCATGTTGCTGTCAGCACTGCTAATTGTCGTAATGAAATGTTTTGGCAATTTTGGTCAATATAAGCACTTTCTGTTTTCAAGCTTTTACATATCCCTGAATAAATTGGAACGATTGGAAACTCTACAAAAGACTACGTAATCGTGTTAACAACCAAATGAAATGTAATAAATCATCTTACCACCATGACTTACTAGAAGAAAACAAACTCAATCCAACGAAATTCTGGAAAGTTATAAAGAACTTATTTCCCACGAAAGGAGCAAGTATGTCAACATCCTCAATATCTACAGATAATCAATCAAAAGCCAACGTTTTCTGTGAATACTTCTCCAACATTGTAAAAACTCTGAAAGAAAAGGCTATACCATTGACCAACTTCACATGGCAAATACCAAAGTTCATTTCACTCAGGACAGTAAGACGATTTCGGTTTAAATATGTTTCTAAAATCTTTATTGAGAAACAATTAAAGAGGTTTCAAAGGAAAAAAGCCACTGGTGTAGACGACCTCCCCACAGCTCTACTGAAAGATTGTGCATCTTTGATCAGCAACCCGATATGTCACATCATAAACTTATCAATAGCAACAGGAACGGTACCACTTATTTGGAAAACTGCAAAAATCACACCTGTTTTTAAGTCAGGAGATCCAGATAAACCAGAAAGCTACCGCCCCATTTCGGTCCTGCCAGCGCTATCCAAAATACTCGAACGAGCAGTACATAGTCAGTTGAGCGGATACTTGGAAGATAACAAACTTTTGTCCAATATACAGTTTGGATATAGGAGCAAGAGATCAACTTCGTCTGCTGCTACCATCTTCGTAGATGACATTCGTAGAGAAATGGACAATGGAAAGCTTACCGGCGCTGTTTTTTTGGACCTAACAAAGGCGTTTGACACCATTAGCCACTCTGTGTTAATTGAGAAAATCCGATCTTATGGAGTATATGACAAAGAACTATTCTGGTTTGCAGACTATCTGTTTCAAAGGTCTCAATGCGTCCTTATAAAGAACAGCTCTTCAGACCAGAAGCCTATTTTCAATGGAGTACCACAGGGGTCCATCATGGGACCTTTATTGTTTATATTGTTTTTTAATGACTTCCCTGATATTCTGCGGAAATGTAGCATCATACAATATGCTGACGATACTGTAATATACTTTGCACACCCAGATAAGTCAACGATCATGAAAATCCTGACAGAAGAACTCGCCAACATTGCTACGTATCTAGATGAGAACGAGCTCATAATAAATCTCAAGAAAGGAAAAACTGAGGTGCTGGTTTTGGGAACGGCAAAGCGACTGGGGCGGGATGATGGTGATGAGGATAATGTAAAGTACAGAGACACGAACGTAACTAGAGTATCCTGCTACAAGTACCTTGGATTATTGATTGATAGTACATTAACTTTTCAAGAGCATTTTCAAAAAACTTACAAAAGAGCAAGCACAAGACTTAGATTATTGGAACGTATTCGTTTAAGTCTAACTCCATCTGCACGTCGTATGATCTACCAAATGATGATACTGCCACTTTTCACATACAGCTCATTCGTAAACCTGGATATTACTGCTACCAACATCAACCTACTATGCTCAATTGCCAAAAGAGCTGAAAACATCATCAGCGATGGAAAGCCAGTGAATAGCATACAGAATGAAATCCAGACACAATCCTGCAAGTATGTGAGAAAGTGTCTTGATGGGACAGCTTGCAGTAATTTTGATAATTACTTTGAACTAATTAATCATAATATGAACACAAGAAATAACACTACATCAATTAAATTGCCAAAAGTCAAGCTGTCTTGTGCAAAGAAAGCATTTTATTTTACTGGAGCTAAAATTTATAACAGCTTACCTATTGTGATTCGTAGGGAAGAAAATTTTACTACGTATATAAAAATGTTGAAGAATCACTTTTCTGATTAGTGGGTTTTATTTTTAGCGATTTCGTTTTTCTTCAGCATGAATCTTATTAGTCCTCATCTGATTTTGAGCTTTTATTTTTAGTTTCTACTTATACGTGATACTGGTGGTATTATAGATCCTAATTCTCTTGAAACTCAGAGTTTGAGACTTTGCAATCTGTAATTAATATACTCTTGAAATTCTTGAAATTCTAGATTTTCAAATTTTGTCGCGGTCCTATGTTTCTGACACGATTTTATCAATCTTTTATTATTTATTCTAATATTTTACTAACACTCCATGCACATACACTAACACAGGACAAACATTTATAGCAGTTTTTAACTGAAGTTTTTATCCTGTATAAACATTTTTAATAATAATAATAATAATAATAAAAAATATAATATCTGTGAAAGATAAACATTGAAACTGGATCGAATTTATAATGCATATGATGATCCTTGGAACCTTTATGATAAAATTTCTATAGATATGGGATAGGATGTTTCTGTTTATTTTATTATGAATTAACAATGAATGAAGGTTGAATGAATGAAGGGATGAACCCCCTTTGATCGTTTTTAAACTTCAGAACAGGGTGGTTTGTGCGTTTTGAACTGTTGGAGGAGATTTGGGACTTTTATATAATTTTATCAAAAATAATTGAATATGACGTTTGTATTTTCTTAACAGCAAAAGAGAAACTTTCTCGGGCTCATGTTACGACACTGAAAAGAATAATACACCAGTTTCAAATTATTATTTTTAGAACTTGGTAGAAATTTTCGTGTTTCTTTTGCACAAAATGTCCGTGAAAATATCATTAATGCAATTCTCTAAAGAAATCGCCTTTCTACCAATGTTCTGTAAATTTTTGTCTTATCTCTTGATAGTTGCGGAATGTTGGTCGAAGTTTTCGTGCAATTTTGTTACATGAAATCGTTAAATGGATAATCATATGAGATGCACAATTACTCGATTCTGATTGGTTAACAGGGTGTGCAATTACCGTGTAATTGAACTCTGTACTCACGAATATTTACTGCAGAAAAAACATGATAAGTTTTTTTATTTCCTTTTATCAATCATTATTACCTTATAAGCGATTACGATCTCACTGAGTGTATTCTGTTGAATATTTTTTCTGTTGTAAGGTATTTTTTCGAATGGAAAGAAAAACATAAACATTCGATTTTTGTTCGAAATATTCAGAAATATGATCCTGGTTAATTAAGAGTCAAAGTAATCGGTGAGTTGTGAGTTGGTGAGTTGAGCATAATTTTGTTTAGCCGGCTGCCGAGAGAATTGGGAAACCATGCTATCGTATCATGCTATAAGACAGACCGACAATTCGGATCAATCCATTGAAAAAGCATTCAACACAGCGCTCGTCACTTATTTCATTATCGTTTTATTATTTTCCTATCCACCAAACTTTTTTAAATGTTCATTACTTTATAATTATGCTGAAGGTACATTCAAATCGTTGTGAAATAAAGTTTTTGTCCTGAATTTGTCCTAAGTTCGATCTTTATTTCATTAAAACCTGCTTTTTTATTTTTGCTCAATGCATACAAAAAAATTCAAACACTTTACCTATTTTATTTGTGAAAATGTTACGACCGTGAATTTTGCTGTGTTTTCATTCAGAAAATGTAATGTCCAAATGTAAAATGTAAATTGTATAATGTAATTTAGATCCATCATTAAAAAAGTCTACTTTTGAATCCGATTTAAAACCGATTTACCGATGATCCATTAAATCGTAAGTTCGTCGCCGGTGAATTGTACAACTCACCAACTCACCAACTCACGACTCACCTATTATCCATACTTGTTTATTAAAAACATGAACACTAACTGTCCCTTTGTTGGTCAGCGAAGAGAGTAGCTGATCTTTCATTAGCGTTTGTACGTCCGCATGTAATTCAAAGATTTTTTGTCCTGTGTTGTGGACTGATCCCGCAGTTCGCTGGAATACCATGGCTGATTTATGGTGAACTAATTGATAGTAAAAACAGTTTAATGCGCTGAATTTAATAAACATACCAAATTAACGTTTTACAATTATAAAATAAAATAAAATTATTTTTATTTACAATTTTTTATTAATATTATCATTTTGTGTAGAAAATCTTGACCACATGGTCCACTTAAGCTAACTCTTCCAGTGAGAAGGTGCTGCAAACTAACCATTTAATTATTGTGAGTGCGGCTTTAAATTCAACAATTTGAACGTAACCAAAAACTCCATACGTTGGTCTTTATGTACACATGCATTCCTTCTAAAGACAGTATCGAATATTGGTTGTTCTATCTCCAACACTAAGGTAAGGAAGTTTTCATTATGAAAACTCGATCCAAGGACAATACCAGCGACTCTGTCGAATGACTGAGGAGTTGCCATAAGCATGGAAAACATAAAGTGATGTTTTTTTGTATAATGATGGCATTCGACTAAAATCTTTTAGCAGCGCACCTCTTACAATTTAGAGGCATCAATCATGCATATGACCCCAACACCTCCGGAGCTTCTCTTTACCAGTACATATTCCATTCATTCAATTTCAAAATTCATTTTGGCTTAGGAGGAAGTCATATCCTCACCGAAAAACAAAATAATATAACAGCTATATATAGCTAGCTATATAAAAAAGGATCTCTGCTTGTGGCTGGTAGTTTTTCAGTGTACTGTTCAAACATTTTTGTCGTTCTTTAAAGTAAGAATAAGCAAGTCAACTGCCGGTCATAAGGCTAGGAAATTAAAATAAAATACATTCTCATTGTCTTATTCAGTAATATAGCTAAGTATATAGCTTCTCCCGATCCAGTACCGTTCATTGGGAGAATTCGACAGTTCAGGAGGTATTTTTTCTCCTATTTGATTACTGCTCCCTCGATAAGAGGAGAGAAAAACCTTACTTATATCTATTTTTGTGCAAGTTACAGACCGTTTGTGCTTTTACATTCAGTAATTTTATAGTTACAATTTACAACATAATTTCCACATAAAAAGTCACTCATTCAAAAATGTCTCTTCATGCTATTACTCAATTAAGTGAACAGTACCTGATCGTGGAAAAATCCCATACTGTCACAGTGAGAAAGTAACATGATGTGGTCAACCGTATGTATGGTGCACGCTTTAAATTCCTGTGTCACACAAAATACCAAATTGATATTTTTGATGAGATGGGAATCTTTCCGTCTTGTTCCTCTTTTTTTTCCACTAAAAACAGTCACCTCGTGTCTTTTTCAAATACATCCTTTCTCGTTATATCATTAATACCTACAGCGGATCTAGAGTGTATGTCCAAATTTGAATGTTAGCTGTCAAACCATAAAAGAAAAATGTCCAAATAATCTTTTTGGTGGTATTGAACTAATGTGCAACTATAAAATCCTTTTGGTGATAGGCTGAAAACTAGAAGTTATATTATGTTAGAGTGCGCTTACATGAAGGGCAACATGAAATAAAGGCGGCATGGATTAGTGTTCTATTTACAATTAATTTCATGTCGCTTCAAAACTCATGTGGAGGTGGCCGTACAGATGACGACCCGACAGATTTTCACAAGAAATCTTTTGTTCTGTATTGTGAGCATGCGTAGTTGAACATTATTTAATTAAATTTGATGTCGGTTGTGTTTACATGAAATTTTGACACTCGACATGAGATTTCATGTCTGTCATTGACCGACTTGAAAATCAACCCGACATGAGTTTCATATCGCCTATAAAGGTTTTAACAAGAAACCGATATTTAAAAAGTCGGCCAACATAAAACCTCGTGTAAACAGCCTCTTAATGTGCTCCTCCTCCTATGTACAGTTGGTATGACACACTTGACATTTTCAAGAGTGGGATGGCGGAGTTAGAAGTTTGCGTGACAACATAAATATCGCAAGTGACCACTAAAACCAACAAAACGTTTTTGATGGTACATTACACTACTGAACACACGCAGGTCATGCAGGCACTTGGTACTTCTTATTTTGAAATACCCATTGCTAATTCGTTGTGGATTAAAGGAAACCCTAAAGATTTAAATCTTAATCCACATTCATTTCACGTGGGTTAATTTTATGCACATTTTCTTTTTCACACAAGTAACAATATACTTTTTTGATAAGAACAAGGAAATTTGGTTCACTTCTTGTATCACTTTACTGATTTATGTTTAGCGGGTTTCCAAATCAAAACAATGTTTTTACGTTGGCAGAAAAATACTAAAGAAATACAGACAATGGATTATGACTAATGGTGGATTAGCCAATAATTTCCGTCAATCTCACTTTTACCCCAGCATTCACCGACTGGTGGCCTTGTGGTAGAGTGCTCGCCTTGCTCTGGGACCTCCTTCGCAGGACCCTCATTGATAGCAGTTCTATCAGAACTGAAGAGGCTATCCTGGGTAAACATTAATAATAATAATAATATTAGGTGACCCTTTCTTTTTAAAGCTGAATAGAACTGCTTTTCTCAAGCTTATAGCAATTTTTTCATGTAAAAACATGAGTTATTCTACACCTATATGTATAAAAAAATCGATGTCTCTATTATGAATTAATCTGTACGATTTTAAGTAATTTTAATTTTTTCTCTTTTCTATGTACTAATTATATTTTTTTATTTTTTTTGGTCAATAGTTGGTATGATTATCTGGTATTCGATACCTGGATATTTCCAGCTTTATCTTGTCCACTTCATAGGTTTTATCGGATATAACAAAATTTGTCCGTATTAGGATCTTTTAGATTTGTAAAATGTTTGAATGATTTCTAATTTCTCTTCTATCGGAAAATTTTACAGATCGCCAAAGCTCAGCTGAGACTGCCATCTACGTGTTCCGTTTGTTAAGCACGGTTTTGTTAATTTTGTCGTTATTTCGGAAACATAAATTTGAACTCCGTTGATATATCGAAATTAATCCCGACCTATCTTTTTAAAATATTTTTTAAGGTTAAAATTAATCAAGCGGGGCTCTTATATTAACTTTCAGGAGTGAGCGATTAGATCGCTGTTTACTTAATTCTTTTTCATCTGTTTCTCCTGTTCATGGCAGACATTCTATCTTCACTATTATGTCAAAACGCGCTGACCGTCAGCCCACAGGGGCTCTTGTTTTTTTTTATGATTAACCAGTAATCACACGGCGCTAGTTCGTGAAATTACAGTTTAATTCACGGGTAGTAAGTAAAGAAACGTCAAATTTTAACAAGTACGGAGGACGAGTTTAAAATTTGTTTTTTTACTAAGTACAAGTGAATCACATGCACTCATGTCCATGCGATTGCTAGTACAAATTGGTACCTTTAGGGGCTGTTTATATGGAGAAATTTCATCCCCGGGGTGAAATTTCAACTCAGTACCGGGCTAGAAAATAAGAGCGTTTATAAAGATACGTTCAGCCCGTCATTTAGCTTGCATTCGACGCCGATGCGCATGCTCAGTCCGGGCTGTATATCCTCGGCAAAGCTTTGCAGGGATAGGATTTTCAGCCCAGGGTTGAAATTTTATTCATGTAAACGCAACTGGTTACATGTAATTCAGTTAAATGGTGGGATTGAACTCCAGCCCGGATACATGTGGAAAATCTCAGCCCGGGATGAAATTTCTCCATATAAACAACCCCTTAAACTTTTGGTTGAAAGTCTTTTTTTTGAAAGAACGAGGCATGGCGTAACCATGACTTCGTCATTCCGGACCAAAATAAATAAGGTTTGTACTAGCAATCACATGTTTTTTAGGATGATTTGGGATAAATCAACCCGAGGTTTTTAACAAAATTTTGAAATCAACCCCAGCAAAGCGAGGGTGATTTCAACTTTCTTTTAAATAAACAAAATAAACATTTAATAATATATTATTATAATAATAACATGGATTTTCCGAAAATCCATGTTATTATTATATAATCACATGCGTTATCACGTGCGAAATTTAAGATTCGAAACTCGTTCAATTTAATGCCTTCCTTTCAAAACGTTTTGATTTTTTGATTTTTGGTTTTGATTCCAAAAGAACAACTTGGAATTTATATGGTGACGTCAGGTGTAATTTCCAGTAAACATGTGATTATACCACAACATTCTGCGATACCAATTCGTTAGGTAGGCATATAAAAATATTTATCGTCCAATGTAGTCCAGGACTAAACTTTGTTTCTTTAAAGCGACAGAACTTTAGCAACCAGATCCCATAAAATAGGTAAGCGTGTAGTGATTATTATATGCCGATATGAAATTCGTTATGATGTAATTAGATCCATTTTTTTTTTATTTATTTATTAATGTTGAGCCAGGATAGCTTCTTCAGTTCTGACAGAACTGTTATCATTGAGAGTCCATTTGGGCTACGAAAGCTACATGTCTGCATGAACCGCTCAACTAGACAACCCCCTTAGACATCAACCCCGCTCTCAAGCTGAGAGGATCGATTCATACTGTTATAGTCGCTGGCATGACTCAGGTAGGATTTGAACTCTGACCTCCCGCACTGGGGGCGAGGATTAATATCCACCATTAATATCCATAACGTCATTTTGTGTCACATTTACTTTCCTTGTTATCAAAGTTCATAGAATAAATAACTGGTCTGAAAAAGAAAAGCGTTCAGATGTTTAATCAGTCTATTTCTCAGTTTTGTTTTGTAAGTATTGAAAACTTGTTAAGTGTTAATGGAATTGACCCGGATTGAGTTATAATGCCAGATGATATCTCGGTTCCATTGACCTACGTTTATATGGAAAAAAGAAACTTGCTTAAAGAAATCAAACTGACATGTGCGATACACAAGGTGAAAACATTTTCAGTCGTCAGTGAGGTCTATAAGTTGTAGCTCCAGCAACGAATTCCAGAAAGAATTATTTGTGCTCTAAAACGCATCAAGACTCATACAAGATCAACAATGATCTTGAATCGCCTCAACCACGTAATGATGTGCGCAAAGAGCAGTTAGATGCTAGAGATCAGTAGAATCAGTAGAAATAATATATTTAGAGATTTCATCTGAATTTGTGTGTATCCTTTGTTTATGTGTTTGCCAACCATTTTGATTGATGTTTTCTGTTTTTTCTTTGTTCAGATCTGATAGGGGAGAGTGAGGCCCTGCAGCACAATGAGCATGGGCAACGAAAACTCAATTGATAGTCCATTGGTCATTCTTCAAATGTGCATTTTCGGATTTACTAGGACGTGTTTAATAAGCGAGAAAACTGAACATAAAAGAGTGCGTTTAATTCTGTCCCACATCACAAATTGTGGGGCTAGATGAAACAGATGGAAAAACTCATTGCATAGCTTTTAACACGTGAAGATCAAAAGACGCAGTTATGGATACACCAGTACAATTTTTAGATTGTCACCTTGTCTATTTACATATGCCCGAAAAGATCTAAACAACATCTTACTCATAGAAAAAGTCAGTTGTCAATTATCACTTACGTTAGTAAAAACCTAGAACTAAATGTGCCAAAGAG
Source organism: Turritopsis rubra (assembly GCA_039566895.2). Lineage (NCBI taxonomy): Eukaryota > Metazoa > Cnidaria > Hydrozoa > Anthoathecata > Oceaniidae > Turritopsis > Turritopsis rubra. Next base: position 13,124,354 of record CM077618.1, on the reverse strand, counting down.
AATGCCTTCGCCTAGCAACGATCATACTTAACCCATTTTTCTCCTGAATCACTCCCTGTTCGTGTTGTATGCATTAAAGCAGATGTGTTTTGAACATTCTTGGTTAGATTGACACTGTTTATTGAAAACAGCATTCTATGCTGCTGAAGATTTCACTTTCCAGTCTAGCGCAAAGATCCTGTTGCAATTAGTCAGTTGTCAAATATTTTCATTAATAAATATTTATGGTGTATCGCTAAAATTTATTTTCTTGTACATTTTGGAGAAGTGATAAATAAACATAGAAATGAACATAACAATTACAAGGCATCATTGCATGTATCAACTTATTTTTCATTTTTTCCAAAAAATAAGAAAATTACTTTTTTGAAGATAAAAATGCTTTGGTAACATATTTTTTTCACCAACTTTACAAAAAGATAGGTTGTTTAACATTGATATGAATATATTGACCTTGGAAAATAATCCCCACTCTTTCATTTTACTCCATGTTTCATTAAGCCCCACTCTCCCCTAATCAAAATCGAAAAACAGTCTGGGCAACACTGTGTGAGCTCAAAACGTTTCAGATATCATTTCAAGTTGCAACAGGTTTGAGAGGGCACTTGCACAGTCATTGATTTTCACCACACTTTCCTGTTGTATGCAAAGCTGTCTTCAGTGAATGATCTAAATTGAGTCACCATTTAAGGAAACTTAAACTCGCCTGATGTTTCCCTACTTGAATATCATTAACTGGTAAGTTGATATTGTAGATCTGTGAGTATTATTTGATGAATATCCTCAACCCTGTTTGTATAATTCATCTAATAATTCAATAACACAGTCTACAGAACATTTAATTTGTCGTCCACTACACCAGCTATGAAACTTTCTCCGGTTGTCCTTGTAGAGCAAGTGGATGTTTTTCCCGTCCCCGTGTTCAAATTTATGTCTGTTTGAAGTGGGAATAATATTGGGTTTTGCACCAATATTTGACAACAAATCTACATACCATGGTGTGTTATCAAAGTTATGTCTGTTCTGTCTAGATTTACCTTCTGGATGATCTGAAAAGAAAAACAGAACTGATGTTATACTAATAGTCTATCACTAAAAAAAAAGAACTAGCACAAGGTACCAACTTCCAAACATCAACTTTCTGTAGATAAAAAAAATCTTAGAAAAAATTTTTGTTATACAATCGTGAGTGAAAACTTCTTAAAATAAATTATACATTCATCATACGTCCCGATTCGTTTCTGTTCTATTCTTCTTCTTTAAAAAAAATAAAAAAATAAATTCACATCATAAAATCGTAAATTCTTCGACTTTCTGATAGAAGAAAATTCGATGAACATTCGAAAAGGCGACGAATTCGTCCCATGGGTGTTCTTTCAATATATTTTCCCACGGAAATCAAATCAAAGCGGTCAATTACCTTAGCACAGTCAAATTGACTACCATAAGTGAGTCGGGGTTTTTTGAAAAAAAATGTAATGACAACCTTTTGACTATAATATTTATATTCGGAAATGACTACTTAAAGGTAGTCAAAATGACTCACTTATGATAGAATAAAACAGAAACGAATCGGGACGTATATTGAATGTATAATTTTTTTTAAGTAATCCATGACCACAAAATTTCGGATTTCCTGAAATTGGTCAATTTTGTACAGATTACACGTTCCACTGTACGGCTGGATAACCGAGACCAAAAAAATCTCCTCGCTCATCCCGTGGAAAAAGTTAGTCATTTTTTCGGAAAATGTAAATGACTTTTGCTGTCGATTTGTACATGAATATATGAAATTATATTGCTAGATGAATCGCTTTAAGTTCCAGCCAATTTATGTGCTCCTGTTTTTCGAGACCGTCTCCGTCGTTTATCATTTCCCTGACTTGGTCCTGAATAAGCCTGTGGTCTTGCAAGCTCATCTTGGGAACATGAGGCACTTTTTTCTGGACTGGTTTTGCAATCAATGGCGTTTCGAACCCCTTTACTCTGTTCAGAATATTTGTGTCTTGAATCAATTTCTCCAAATTTTCCCTGAAGTGTTGCAGCCTTTCTGCTAATGGCACTTCTGGAATTGTTTACCGGAATTAACTGCGAATGATTGAGTGGACATTTTGCATTCTGGTTTGAATGAAGGAACTAACAATTTTTACTGGAAATCCCTTGTGTCGATTCTCGTCGAACATTCTTGGAACTTACTTCAAAATAATTCTGTTTGGTTATAAAAATTCTCCTTTGTCTTTTATGATTAATCCATTTAGTGCGTTTAAACGTCGCTGGTATTATTCTTATTGTACGACTGTCCTGTTAAAGTAAACACTTTTTTGAATCATTTATTTCTTCTACTGGTAACTCTAATTGGGTTTCATCCGAGTTTAAAGATTCATTAAGGGTTTGCCACATAGCAGATAACGGCCCCATGCTGTTAAGGATTTTTTGTTGTACTCGAAGCAGAATTTTATCAAATTGCAATTCTGCAAATCCACTCCAATTCAGCATCTGCTAAAACTGCTTTAAAGCGTTTTGGTGGAGCAATTTCTCTTCGAGATTTCACTCATCCTTTTTTGTGAACCTGAGGTAAATTCATCTAATATTCAGTGTTTGACATTTTTCAAGACTAAGAAGAACAGTTTTTTTAACATTTGTGTGCCAAGCACTTTTCTTTTTTGTGCAGACAGGGAAGATATTTTGTCTTTATCATGCTGATCTATAATAAAAACCTTTCTGGCGATGTATTCAGTCCTAGATGTAGGTCTTACACTCGTACTGGCGTTGACTTTACTCCCAGTGCCGTGCCGTACCAGGCATATTCAAATGCGTATTAAAATGATTTGACAGCAATAATGAATTTTGTTTTCTTTCTATTGTCGATGTCACCCCCGACTTGTAGGCATTAATCACGCCAGGAAGAGAATATCTGGCATAATCAGTCAACACAAATTGTCAAAGAAGAGAATTATTGTATTTGTACACGTTCCTTATTTCATGATAACGTGAAACGACCCATACTGAAAAATAAAATGTTTAAACCCTTCTCTTTAGTCTTTCATGTTCCATGCAGTTCAAGCTGTGGGAATGAGTAATTAAGCAGCCAAAGTTATTTTTGGTTTAAAAGATATATAAAAATATTTACCATTAAGCAGCTTAAATTTAACCCTGAAATTCATTTTAAAAGCCGGAGATCCTAGAATTTAACATTTTCTTCGTCGCTCAACCATGGTGGGCAACAAAATTAGGCATTGTTACATTTTTTTTTTAATAAATTTTGATTTGTGGCCAACATCATTATAGAAACATACTATGATTTTGTAAGATATTTAAGGATACAATTATTAACCTTTCTTTATTAACCTTCTAAGCGTCCGTCCTGTTTTCTTGGAAAGCATTGGAAAGCGTTGAACAGAAAAGGTCCGGCCGCTCTGCGTCTTATGCAATAGGGTTGACGTCATCCTTATATCATCCTTAAATCTTCAGAGATTATTGAAATAAAATGCGATTTCATTCCATGCGGAAAATCCATTATCACGCGTGATTTTGGAGATGTAATCATTTTCGAAATTGTATGAAAGTCATTTAAAAGTCGTTATTGAAAATATTTCTAATTAGCTACTTTTTGTTGTTTACAGTACGAAAAACATTAATCAATTTAATCTTGTTACAAAACGAGTTTTTGTAGTCATCTATGCTAGTGTCAAAACAGTAAAAACAGAAACAGATAGGAAATCATGCATTTTCTTAAGGAGATTAATCTACTGGCCTGCCTTGTCATACTTGCATTGGGTTTTACTTTTGCAATATTATCGAATAGATGGGTAACAATTATAAACGAAACTGAAGATGGTGGTGCGTATGAAACACACAAAGGATTATGGGAATACTGCAATGAAGACCATCATTGCATCAGTTTGAAAAATGAATTGATGCGAGAAAACAAGGCATTGCACCGATCAACCACCATACCAAGTATTCACATTTTTCTACGCGTTCTCCTCATCATCGCAAATTTACTCTGTTATGTTGTTGTCGTGCTTATGGTAGTGATATTGAAGTTTCTGGAAAAACATGTTAAAACATGGTGCTACGTATCTTCTGTGCTCCTCTTGATTGTCAGTTTGACATCCCTGACAGCAATGATCATGTACACGTTTGAAGAAGGAGCGGATAAAATCTCGAGTATCGAATATGAGAAGCTTATTTACCACGTGATTATACGCAGCAGCAAGATGCATTATGATTGGGGTTATATGTTATGTTGGTCCAGTACTATTTTTGGTGTTCTCCTATCCTTTACACCATTATGGGTAATTCATTTGTCTAGAAGTCAAAATGTAATTAGTTCAAATGATTTCATACGGTTATCGAACCTGACGTAAGATATTATTTTCAGAAGTGTTGACGTATCGATACTGAAACAGGAAAACCTCAAACATTTGGATGAAACGTTTTCTAGACAATGAAACATTCATATTTTGTACATAAACATCATTTAAAAAGAACATATGAGTCAATCTTGAGTCAATCAGTCACGTGTGTATTAAAACGATTTTCCTTCAGAAAATCAAAGATCACGAAAGCAAAATAGTGTGTTACTTTAAGTTAACACGTTGGTATGAACACGTATTTTGTAAACTTCCCCGTGTGAGCTATCAAATTCATTTTGGATGCAATATCCAGAACGCGACAAAATCATGTTGTCATTCTTTTGTGTCATAATTATATTAATCAATAATCTTTTTTATTATAAGCAAACGAACTGCAATTTATAATTGCGTCAGCTGTCATCCGACTTTTCAATTCATTTAATAGGACGATTTACGATCGAATTTGTCGAATTCGACAAATAATTTTAATTAATTAATTAATTAAATAATTGTAATTAGACGTGATGACGGATTTATATGCTCCGAAATATATTGTCAATGAAAAATAGATAATAAATGGTCATTGTTGGTTTACAAATTTATGTTTCTGACTTATTCTTTAATTGTCATAATTGTGTAATTTTTTTCAAGGTATTTTCGTATGTTACAATGCCTCTTCTAAAATGAAGTTAGTTAAGCAAAAAAAGATCGTTCATATTGGGATTTTCAAAAGAAATGCTTGGTAAAAATCGACAAAAGAATTGGTTGAAGTTAGCATTAGCGAAAGCATTGGCTGAAGTATAGTTGGGAGAATTTGATAAAACACAAATGGGGTACAATAGGATTGGGTGTTGGTTATGCCTTAGCGAGACACCGACGTATTAGTTATAAATGAAATATCGAAACAATTTAAGAAACAATGCCATTCTAATAATTATACTTTATCGGTTGAATTTTAGTTGTAGAATTGACTGCTAGAATTGGTTGTTAGAGGTCAGAATAACAGACTATACACATTGACGCAAATTTGAGTAAAAAATAATAATAACAACAACAATAACAAAAAGTAAACAAAAAACTTGTTGATAAGATTGAAAAGAGTATTAGCGTGAAATATACATTCGAATTGGACAAATATGATCGTGTATCGTGTATCGATTTTATCGAAGTTGGACACTTTTTCAGTTTGGCGAAAGAAACGTAAACCAATCAGCTTCTTTAAAATCGTAACGTCAACCAATCAGCTTCTTTAAAATCGTAACGAAATGAGTTTTACCAATCACGTTATGTTATGGTCACGTTTTGGAAAAAAAATGAGCAAAAAAAAAAAAAAAGTGAGTTTATCACTAAAATGCATGCGGTGGCATTTCTAGCAGAAATACGTAAAAATAAACGAGTTTATCTAGGGGAGCAAGTACACTGTAATAGAAACTTTCACATCTATGATGATGGAATGCTTCGAAGACTGACCTGAGACCTATCCTCTAAAACTGTTTAATTTTTGCGCTCGTTGTCTCACTTAAACAAATTTTCATGTTGCATTAACACGCCTCTACTGAGTTGATCACATTTTCTTTCATTTTTTTCCCATCCCGAACAATCAGTTTTCATCAGTTTAACGTCAGATGTGAAAAAAAACTGAAGAGTAAATAAAAAAGCTTTTCTTTACAAACACGTTATTTGTATAAGTTTGTTTTTGAAATTTCTTTTTTAAAACAGGAACAAGGTAAAGGCAGCTATTGATAATTATGTTTATTTATCATTAACTGTTTATTATAACTTTATCATGACTGACGTTAAACTGATGAAAAATTAATTATTAGTAAATTTTAAGTTTCCAACTCCAGGAATCCAAGAATTTGTTACATTATAGAACAAAGAACTCCACATCGGATAGCGAAAAGGCAAAAAGCCCCGGGGATGAGTTTTCTCAAATTGTTCGACAAACTTCAGACAAATTTAATGGAGGAGAGCAAGACTGTTTAGAGTAGAAAAGAAAGCGTGCAAATAACCTAATCAACTTTACTTAAAGGCATACTGAACTACTGTACCCAGGGAATCACGCATTTGAAGGATCAGTTCATTTAAAATACTTAGGTGACCCAAATGACCAACTAAGTATTTTAAAAGAACTGATACTTAGCCACTTTGAAAATCACGCACCTATGAAAAGGATATGCTCGACCCGTCCACCTGCGCCTTGGATAAAGGACGTAGACATCATCTTATTACAAAATGAATGCAGAAACCCTAGATTTAAATGCCATCAGACAAATCTTGATGCTGATTGAAATATTTTCCGGAAGATTCGAAATAAACTCAAATCAAAAATATAGATCACTAAAAAACCTTTTATTAAAAAGCCTTAAATTCTAAACGTCCCAAAGAAGTATGGTTGACAACTTCATTGAGCATTCTCAATAAACACTCCACTACAATGGCAGGAAAGCTAACGGTAAAACACCAAAAACAAAAAAGGAACTGGATTCAATGATAAACCAGCTACCAGCCTCAAATTGTCAAAACGAATTTTCTCTGAATAATGTCACATATGAACATGTACTCAAGGAAATTACATCGATACGAAGTGATTGTTCTATCGGCAGTGACAACATACCAATAAATCTTGTAAAACTTACCCCATGGCACATAAGAAAACAACAATATCAAAACTTGATTATTGCAATACCGTATATGATCCACTCACACGTTATCAGATGGCTAGGTTACAAAAAGTACAAAATGCAGCTGCTGCGTTCGTTCAAAATCGCTACTGCACGACCAAAGATGTTATTGAATTGAAGTGGCTCCCTATCAAAGAGCGGATTGAAATGAATCTGGTTAATCTTTGCTTCAAAGCTTTATATTATCAACAATACCCAACATACCTCAAGTTGAAATTTGCTGATCCAAAAAGAAATCTACGGTCATGCAACGACACCGGACCAAATATCATAAAAAACGGACACATAAACGCGTTTAAATCAAGAGCAGTATCTTTGTTTAACGAAATTCCAAGGACAGTTCGTGAATCGTCTAATGAAAAATATTTTAGGAGTAAAACCAAGGAATTTTATATTGACTGTGCTTAGCTCGGTTACTTTAATTATTTCAAGCATATATGTTCCGTCTTCTTCTTGTTCTTTTCTCTTTCTACAGTGTTTATCGTTATTGATTTGTTTGTATTTATTGATTATAGCACGAAGAACCATTGTATATAAATGGATGAGGCGAATATGAGGTGATTATCTATTTATTTATTTATTTATTTATTTATTTATTTATTTATTTATTTATTTATTTATTTATTTATTTATTTATTTATTTATTTATTTATTTATTTATTTATTTATTTATTTATTTATTTATTCACGACACTGTTCTCTTCCACTTTTCTAACTAATGCTAGATCCTCCGTTGTTTTCTCTTCCAAAGCTAGTTGATAGCTCAGACATTGCTTTGAGTGGCCATTTAATTACGCATAATTAACAATAACTTAATTAATGCTTGTGAAATTGCTTTTCACATTTTCTTTGATATAACGAGGCATTCGTTTGAAGTTTCATATTTTCTCGTGATAATGAAAGTTGTTTGTGAATGAATTTTCTTGTTTGTAAGATGATCGAACTTTTTTCACGAATTCTTCAAACCTGGTCTTATATTTTATTTATAAGCCTTTTATTTTATTTCTCAAACTTATTTCGTAGTTGTGTTTTAATTTTTGAAATAACATCTTTTTTTTAAATTCTCAGTTAGATGTAAATCTCTTTTTTATACACCTCTTCGTAAATTACGTCACAACATCCACCGCCTCGTTTCTAATCTTTATAATAACACTTAAGCGTTATAAAGAACAACGTGAAACATTTTTTCCTGAGGTATCGTTTCTCTTTGTAAACCAACGTCGTTAATATTCAGGGCGAAAACGAGGCGATGGATGTAACGACATAATTTATGAGAAGGTCTATTGTTTACCAGTTCCTTAAACTGGATTAATGCAGACCAGCTTTATCTAGTTACTTAAAAAAAGCATCTACAATTTCTACACATAAAACATAAAACATGAAAGATGGTTTCAAAAATTCTGCCAAAAGAAAATCATAGGAATCTCACGTTTCGAATTTGTTCCAAATTTTGCCCCAAATACCTTCTTTATGGCCGAGATATAAAAATTGATTCCCAAAGTAAATATCAGCACTTTTGAGTTGTTCTACATGCAAATTTTCATGATAATTGAATCAGTTTTAGAATTTGGTCCAAATTTTGCCATAATTGCCTTCTTTGGCCGAAATATGAATACAATTTCGGAATCATGAAAATTGCTTAATGACATGATCCGAAGGCATATAAAAGTGTTCGGTAAATTAATAAATAATCTTTCAAAAAACGTTAATTAGATTGTTAGTTAGATAAACTCTGAGATTACCTTATTGTACCTTTTTAAACCGCCCCTTTAACGCCAGTCTTTATTGGCGTTATTTTTGAAAAGTCCACGGTCAAACTCTTACAGACAAACATCTAATGCCGGCCCTTTTAACACCAAGTAATGAAAATTAACGTCATTAAGAGCGCAAGTGAAAGATTTGAAATAAAAGACGGCGATATTTTCTTGAATTTCCTGTGTAATCTTATAGAGCGCTGTCCCGCCATTATTGGCAAAACCCAATATGAACATAGTATGGAACCGCCTCGCTTCCATGTTTTTTCTCCTGCCTAGATTTGATCGGTCTGGTTTGAGCACATCTCGACAATTATGTATCCATAACAACAACAAATCGTATGATGGTTGCATGTCACGTGGTATAACCTCACATGGTTGCATGTCACGTTGTATGTGACGGATGTTTCAAAAATACAAATACAGTAATGACTGACGCAATTCTGACGTCATATATTTTGTGTTTGTTCGTTTCTTCTGTCGGATCGATTATACCGGGAAAGAGCAAATCAACATGTTTTGTTGAAGCACGTCAGGATTTTCATTTGGAAGTCCATTTGAACAGAACATATGATCCACTGTCATCCTTCAGAAAAGTCTTTTAAACGAGAATAACTTTATAAACAGTACCAACTGCAATAATAAATTGTTATCAACAAAGACGATTATATTCTGCAAACTATGGAATGTGCAGTATAGAACAATAAGGGAGAAATACAGCTTACGCGCCATTACAAATAGTGGTCACGTGGTATGGGTGGATGATATGTACATTCCATATGACAATTTATACGACTGCATGAGCTCTGGAGATCATAACTTGAAACAAATCGACATTTTCAGTAAGTCTTCTGACAGCCTGGTAGTGGAATTTAAGAACGAAGAAAAGTTTGATGACGTGAAGTTCTTGTATCGTCATCAATCATTTCTATTGGAGAATGGTCACGTGAAACAGAGAAGTGAGATCGATAGTAAGAATAAGTGCCGAAGTCTTCGTGTCAAACGTTTTATCTGTAAATCCTAATTCTTTTAAGATTTCCATCACTGTCTTTTAGTTGGGTGCGTTTCCAAAACACATTGCAACACTCCTAATCTTACACACATGTGGAAGGTTAGCATCAAAATTGATCAAGAGAGATCCAGTAATCACCTTCAAGGTAATGAAATATATTAAATGCGACTGCGTTAATTATATAGGACTGTCAATGAACGGCAGCTCTTTAGGTATTGTGTCTCCTCTTCAAATTTGCTACATTTTCTTCTTACGGGCTGTTCAAACGTGTACTAACCATTGCTGTCAACACTTCTGAAAATATTATCTTACATCATGTTCGATAACCTTGTGAAATCATTTGAATTAGTTACATTTTGACTTCTAGACGAATGGATAATCCATAATGGTGTAAAGGATAGGAAAACACAAAAAAAAGGACTGGACTAACATAACATATAACCCCAATCATAATGCATCTTGCTGCTGCGTATAATCACGTGGTAAATAAGCTTCTCATATTCGATACTCGAGATTTTATCCGCTCCTTCTTCAAACGTGTACATGATCATTGCTGTCAGGGATGTCAAACTGACAATCAAGAGGAGAACAGAAGATACGTAGCACCATGTTTTAACATGTTTTTCCAGAAACTTCAATATCACTACCATAAGCACGACAACGACATAACAGAGTAAATTTGCGATGATGAGGAGAACGCGTAGAAAAATGTGAATACTTGGTATGGTGGTTGATCGGTGCAATGCCTTGTTTTCTCGTATCAATTCATTTTCAAACTGATGCAATGATGGTCTTCATTGCAGTATTTCCACAATCCTTTGTGTGTTTCATACGCACCACCATTTTCAGTGTTGCAAGTATGATAAGGCAGAACAGTAGAATAATCTTCTTGGTAAAATGCATACACGCTATACTATCCTTTATTACATGCATGATTATTCACAAAGCTACGTTTCAGCAGTGGTAAAATTGTGAAATAATAATGTCATAATATTTAGTTTCAGTCAGGTGATTAGCTAGTAGGAAATCTAAGAATTGATGGAAAGGTTTTTGTAGTCATTATGCATTTAGGAGCTCCGTGAATTCAAGACACAAATATTCTGAATATTCGAAGGGGTTTGAAACTCCATTGATTGCCAAACCAGAAAAAAAACAGAAAAAAGTACCTCATGTTCCCAAGATGAGCTTGCAAGACCATAAGCTTCTTCAGGATGAAGTAAGGGAAATGATAAAGAAGGTGCAGGATGAAGTAAGGGAAATGATAAAGAAGGTGCAGGATGAAGTAAGGGAAATGATAAAGAAGGTGCAGGATGGAGAGAAAGAGAAAGAGTTACTACTTTTATTGATCTATTCAAATATAACGCTTCTCAGTTTATTGAATTTTTTACAAAGGCAGTTGTCAAACTCAGTTAAAAAATATAAATGCTTCTATTGGCTTCTGAAACAACCAACCAGAAATGTTTTTCAAGAAATTCCGTTTATTTTGCAGCCAATTTTAGAACGCTGATTCCTTACGAACTTCTACAGTCTCAGCCTTGAAACTTTTAGGATTGAGGGACAGGATATCCTTCTTCCAGTAGATTTACCGGCGTTTTCTTTCGAATTTGCGAAGTTTTCGTAAAAGTAAATACTACATCACTCGTTACAATTCGCTGTAAACGCCCATCAAACACCTTGAAAACATTAAGTTGTAATTTTGAAGTATTAATGAAAGTTGCAGATTAATATGCAATTCAAAGTTCTTCTAATTTCTCTGATTTTCCACAATGTGTCAAACATAAACATTCCTATAAACCCGCGCCCATGTAAACCATAAATGCAGTGAAATGCGATACACGTTTTATATCAAAGAAATGCCGACATAAAAGATTTTAACAATAGAATTATAGAAAGGCTTTAGCAGTTAGTTGTAAGTCTTTCTCTTGTTATACGTCCGTGGTACGTTAAAATCGTGTATTTAGTAAAGTTGATAGCGTGATCGTGATCAACTTTGGGGTGTCACCATCCCCTAAAATCTTTGTGACTTTTAGGGCATAATAAACCTGAGACTAAATAAAATCTTTGGGAATTTAGCAATGGGCATGTAGCAAATTACATGCTGTGCTTTTTAAGTAGATGTTAGGTATGCGAAAGTACGAATCAAAAGAGCGTGGTTAATTTATTTGAATTTTTAATCAACTAGCATTAGATTCTATTCCTTTGATTTGCTCGACAATAGGTATTCTGTTGGTTTCGTAATAAACTGGCAGCTACTTATGATGAAACTGTGGACAAAAAAGGAAGCGTGACTGCTCTTTCGCAACATCATGTAGATATGACATTAATCATTCATGACAAAACTCATTCCGCACTTTCTGAACATGTTTTTGTCTCTGTGGAGGAGAGTTTTTTGTTGAAATAGCAGAAGATACTGCTTGCCATTTCTAACAGAAAACAGTCCTTCTCATAGACTTTTTGAAGATTATGCCCACTGGGCTTGTGTTCAAAATCCTTTTGACTGTTCCATTTAATTTGAAGATATTCCTAAATCGTGAAATAATTATGAAATCAAAAATAGCTGATCTATACAGGGCCGACGACCCGTAAGTGAAAGTAGGACGCCCAATACACGGCTGATTTTTGACTGTTCCATTTAATTTGAAGATATTGCTAAATCGTGAAATAATTATGAAAACAAAAATAGCTGATCTATACAGGGCCGACGACCCGTAAGTGAAAGTAGGACGCCCAATACACGGCTGATTTTTGACTGTTCCATTTAATTTGAAGATATTGCTAAATCGTGAAATAATTATGAAATCAAAAATAGCCGATCTATACAGGGCCGACGACCCGTAAGTGAAAGTAGGACGCCCAACACACGGCTGATTTTTGACTGTTCCATTTAATTTGAAGATATTGCTAAATCGTGAAATAATTATGAAATCAAAAATAGCCGATCTATACAGGGCCGACGACCCGTAAGTGAAAGTAGGATGCCCAACACACGGCTGATTTTTGACTGTTCCATTTAATTTGAAGATATTGCTAAATCGTGAAATAATTATGAAAACATAAATAGCTGATCTATACAGGGCCGACGACCCGTAAGTGAAAATAGGACGCCCAAAACACGGCTGATTTTTGAGCAAGAACAAAGAACGTAAGATCTTGGAAGCCTGTTAATGAGAGCAACTTAAGCAACATTGAGCCTCAGTCAAAATTTTGTGAAACTTTTGCTGAAGAGAAATGCTTGTAAATGTTTTGAGTGGTCTTGTTTGTGACTGCTTTTGATAACTGTATTCAACATGTCTCCTTCCACATCAACAAAAACTTCAGAAAAAGCAAATAGCTAGGAGTCGAATTCACCAATCGAATCATTTATTTGCTTAACAGTCAAATTATGAGTCATCGTGTTGATATGATAATCCTGTGAATTCAGAACATTGACGTAAACTACGCATCTTTATGTTTGTTTTCACCATCACAACAAGGAAAACAAAGAACAGAGGAACCAGTGATAACACGCACATCATTCTTACATGTTTGAATTCCTCACTAATGCTTAGTATTTGCTAAGCTTGGGAAAATATTTCCTGTGATGAATCTCAGAATCTTCAACACAATCTCTTATTACACACGTTTGCATGAACAGATAATTCCCCATCATTATCATTATTGATAACAGATATTATTTTCTTTATTACATGATAAAAATTACGGATATAAAAATTACTTGAGTTTCCATTCTCAGAAAAGAAAATGGATATGCATATGCTATGCGATTAATGGCTGCAGATCTAACAAGTCACGTTTAAATGAACAACTTTCAGACAATGTTTTTCTCTCACCAGGTTTACATTAACAATATGCTGGCTTAGTTAGGCTTGACGTTTGCATCGTTTGGCTTTCATCTTGAAACAAAATAAAAATTTAAATGCACTTACATTGGAAAAAAGCCTGTAAAATCCTACAGAAAAATGTTTTAATGTGAGTTAAAATTCCATTTCACTTATTTGGGTTGATTTTCTGAGAGTTTTTAACCCTAATCCAACAAGCATGGATTACCGGTTCACCTATATGGATATCACTTAAAATCAGTGAGCTCTTTTATTCTCTGGTATTCAGGAAAACCACTGCTGAAAAATTTAATGGACGGTAGTTAACAAATTCTGCAACTTGAAACAGAAACTGGTTACTCGTATATCTTTGATTTAACGGAAATGACGTCCACTTTCTGTCCCTCGAGTTGTTTAGTGATAAATTTAAAAGGGGCCAAAACAGGTGGTATTTAAAAACATATGTAAAAAAGTTCTTTGGAACTTGTCAGGCAGTTAGACAAAAAGACATCAACACAGTATAGCAACACGAGTCGAGATGAAGACGATCCACCAGCTTCCACGCCTTCATAAAATTTGGCTATTCAACAAATTTTTTTGCAAGACAGCAACGTACTAATTGTCGTGAATTTGTTGATCCGATTTATGTAAAGTGATCTTGGCAACAGACAGATTAAGTGTTTGTGACGTGCAAAGAAAATGAACAGGCGATTAGCGGATATATGATAGGAATTCCATCAAGTCAATAGTTTATGTATAACGGTATCCGATGCAAAAGCTTTAGATTAAAGGTAATATCCGGTTGAACTTTAAACTTTCAACTAAGAAATACCCTTTCTTTAAGAGACAGTAATGTAGTTTGTCCTGCAAAAACAATAAATAAATGCTTTGTTTGTTTGCTTGTTTGTTTGTTTGTTTGTTTGTTTGTTTGTTTGTTTGTTTGAGCCTTTTCGTTTAATCACGTCTCTGCTGTATCTTGTTGCAAGTCGTATGTGAAAAGTAGCAAAGGGCAATCTCGTCCACAGGACGTCTTGCCTTTTCCTCGTCGCCATCCAGTATATTGAAAAGGCAAGAAGCCCTGGGGACGAGGTTGTAGCAAAGGAAGGTACTTGGTATATGATCTGGGGAAGATACACACATGCTTACGTCGAGACAACGCTGCAATCCCTGACTAACTTAAATCTAAGAACTTAGGCACTGTCAAATCATACATGCATCATTTATATAAGCAAAATTTTATAAGTAACACGAGGCTTAAATCTGTCAACGCCCAAGACTGTTAACGCCCAAGACTGCTAACGCCCAAGCCAAGCCAAGCCTATAGTGGATTTGCTCAGCAAAAAAAAACTAAAAACTTTTTTCTTGTCGATGAAACGTGTTTTAAAAGTTAAGTTGGCTTAAACAAACACGCGAATGTGGTCTTCCCCACGTCGAAAGTCAAAAACAACAAAGTTAGGAACAAATCAGTCTGTAAAAAACAGCCAATTACCCAACGTTGAGCTTCTTTAAGCTTTTAAAGAAAGTGCGTATCCAACTGATTCGATGTCGATTTATTTTGTTTGCTGATTCAGTTTCATGTTGCTACCTTAAATGTCACGCCTGTTTCTTTTATGCCACAAGAATTTCACTTTTCATTGTACCTTTGAAATCAAAATATGAAATTGAATGTTTATCCGCTAAAGATTTCGCTAATCTGCTTATTAAATAGTTTGTTCCTCCGTAATCATTTGTATAGATTGATCTAATAGATTGGCAACAATAGGAAATATTTTCACATTTTCTCGTGTAGTGTGAAATGCAAATCTACTTTCACAGCATGGAAATCTTTTTATTTATTTGTTATTACGCAAGGGCTTGTAACTAACTACCAATATTATCGTGCAAGTATTCAATCCATAAGGCTTCATATTTCTGTTGTATCAGACTGTTTTCCGTTTTATCTCCCTAATGTTCTTCCGCTGTTATTTTCCGCATTTTGACCTTTTTTACTTCCTTCTTAACGATGGTATTGCATTGTATTGGTGATGTCATTTGCTATCACATGATTTGGGGAAAAACTTTTGCTACAATTCCCGCAAATTTATGTTTCGTCATCAAATTTTTTTTCTCACATAACAGATAATGGAGATAAAGGATGTCTATACATATAAATATAGGGGGGATTTTTGCAGTTTTATTCGAGAGAAGAGAAGAAAAGGGGTAGCAAGCAGAGCGGTAAGAATAAATCAGTTTTAAAAGTTTTTCAAAAGTTTGGATGCAGATGTCAATAAAAAGTGTGAAGGGAAGTGTACATCATAACTGTTTTATTTCACTCTCTGGTGATGACACAAACATGTTATTTTGCTGAACACGCATAAAATTTGTGCAAAAAAATGTTTTTTCAGCTAAATTCTAGTTTCATGACATAATTTTCACCCAGAGTGAACATGATGTTCTTTGATCGTTGTATATACGTCTTCAAAACGTCTACACGGACGTTAAACGACGTTAAACGACGATGATACAAGCACCTACTAATTACCATTTATTTTGACTCTACATTTCTCCACTTAACATTATATTGTACCAGCAGAAGCAGCTGAGAAGAACTTTGCTCTCCGCATCTTATATAAGCAACGTCTATTCAATATTTACAACCTCGACTGATATTCAGTGAACAAGATATGAACCTGGATAGTAAACAAGTAAACAAAATCAAATATAATAAATAACAACAAAATATCAAGAGATTACACTCCTCCGTGGTGTTTTTATTCTCTCCAGCGCTTTTTTCGAGTAGTACCGTAAATGCTCGTTTTAGCTTATAAAAAAAATCAACTTCTGAGGGGGCGCTTAATCGTGAGAATTCGAATAAGCGCCCCCTTTGGTTCAGAAAAGCTCTTTAATTTGTCAAGAGAGGGAGGGAACGCTTTTTCGAGTGGACTTCGGAATAATCCGTCATCAGCCATGTGATTATTGATGATGGGGCTCTGTTGGTCGTATCTGCCCCAATCTCCCCCAAGCTTTACAATCATCACAAAGTTAACGGGTTGGATGGTAGTTGGTATCAATTCGATGACATTTCACTGGTTGGCGGGATTAAGCTCCAATTGAGCAAAGTTCCCCATCGTCTACTGTGAATAGGGTAACGACATCGGATCGGGAGCGCAGACGGTAGAGCAACCGCCCGACAAGCGAGAGGTCATGGGTTCAATTCCCACTCGTCCCATTACCTTTGGATTGGAAAGTATATTGTGTGTATAACTGATTACAAATAATATATACTGTAGTTGCATATTGGTTCCATATGACATTATCTACTATTCTTGTTATTTTGTAGTGCCACGGCATGCTAATTTTCACACTTGCAGCCAAATTCGAACATGATATCTCGAAACTTATTTTTTCCGTTTGAAATATTACCTTGTCTCACTCAGCCAGCGTGACCACATAGATCATGGACGTATAATAAGAGGTGGATCTTCATTTATCTATTACCTTGTCTCACTCAGCCAGCGTGACCACATAGATCATGGACGTATAATAAGAGGTGGACCTTCATTTATCTATTGTTTATTGAAATTTTTACAAAGGTAGCTTTAAAACTCCCTCAAATACAGTTAGAAATACATGCATAAATTCAATGGAAATCTTATATTATAGCGTGGACGTATAATAACAGAAGGACATACAACTTTTATAGATCTATTCAAATAAACCGCTTCTCGGTTTCATGAGATTTTAACAACCAACCAGAAATGTTTTTCAAGATATTCCGTTTATTTTGTAGACAATTTTCAAGATATTCTGATTTCTTAGGAGCTCTTACAGTCTGAACCTTGACACTTTCAGAATTGAGATATATGCGATTCACATTTCTTCAATTTCTTTGATTTTCCACAATGTGTGAAACATAAACATTCGTACAAACCCGCCCATATAAACCAAAATCCTGTGAGATGAGTGACACAATTCATACCAAAGGAATGCCGACATAAAAGATTTTAATAATAGAATTGAAAAGCTTTAGAAGTAAGTTGTAAGTCTTTAAACCGCTTCTCTGTTACAAAAGCAATTTTAGAATACCCCCAAGCACAGTAAATCCATGCCTCTATTGGCTTCTGAGATTTTAACAACCAACCAGAAATGTTTTTTCAATACATTCCGTTTATTTTTGTAGCCAATTTTAAAATTCTGATTCCTTAAGAACCACTAAACCCTCAGTCTCGAAACTTTCAGAATTGAGAGACAAAATATTCTTCTTCCTGTTGATTTTCCAGCGTTTTTCCAGCGTTTTTCCAGCGTTTTTTCGTAAAAGAGGTATCAATACTACATAGACTCGTTAAAATTCGCTGGAAACGCCCATCAAACACCTTGAAAACATTAAGTAGTAGTTTTGAAGTATTAATCGCAGATTTATATGCAATTCACATTTTTTCTAATTTCTCTGAAGTAAAATATCAACATTCGTATAAACCCGCCCGTGTAAACCAAAATCGTTTTATATTAAAGGAATGCCGACATAAAAGATTTTAACAATAGAATCGAGTATTTAGAATCGAGCTTTATAGAAGTAAGTTGTAAGTCCTTCTCTTGTTTTACGTCCATGCATAGTAATAAGAAAATATTAGATAGAGATTTGAGATGGGATGTCTGGCCTCTAACTCGTTTTAAGATAATCAATATACTTTTCTCTTCTTCTCCATCATTATGGAAAATATCGGTGTTTAAACGGAAAATATCGCTGTTTAAACGGAAAATTTGGTGGGTTTATCCAATATTGTTTTAGAATATATGACTGATTGGGAATGTAATAGCAACAGCAATAAAAAAGCGTTTAGATGTTTAATCAACCTTTTCTTGAAATTTTGTGCACGGGTATTGTCACGTGACCATCATTGACCAATTCAATCACTTTTATACTTTGATTCTTTCGGGAGTAATTACAATTGCGGTTTTTTTCATCAGTTGATACAATATAAAAGATTTCAAAAGAATCAGAATCTAAGAACTTTGATTAATCAAATGAAAACAGGGTCAAACATCTGAAAACATCTGTTTTCTCATCTCTTGATGTTCACAACAAAATTCTCGATCACTTTCTCTGTTATTAACATTTTTTTTCACTCTTTGTTATCTGAGTCAAAAAAGGTAGAAAAACAACAACATGATATTTAACCTTTCACGCATGCGTTAAGACTCCAAAACCTCAAACTCAGCAATTCCCAATATTGGACATGGAAAATAAACCGACGTAATCCAGCAGGCACGTCACATTCGAACAACGTGCCGTTGTTGTAAAGAAGTCCATATAACGTTAACACGACGTCACTGTCGACGTCACACTGGGAAAGCACCAAGCACTGACTGCAATGAGGAAAAATCAATACATATTCAAAATACAAGTTCATGAAATATATTTTATAATCTTGTTAGAAGCGAAACATGCATTAAACGATTCTAATTTACTTTTTCTCAGAAAACAAATTTGTAGTAAAAGAGATGCAAAGCAAACAAACAGTGTTCAATAAACATCTGAAAAAAACAGTGAAGTGAAGTATTAGGCTGATTATCATAAAGAAAGGATTTTTGAGTATGATGGCTAACTTTAACTGAAAATGATTCGAGTTGGTACGTTAGGCACAAAACGATTTGCTGATCTGTTGCTTTTCATTAAATTTGTTGAAACGAAAGTCTCAATGTAACATAATGTAAGTCTTTAAGTTCATTTACGTGTTTGAGTGGTTTACATAAGAAACTCGTTTATTTTATGTGCTGGCTTAGATACAAAACCACTTGATTATCGAAACTAAACACTCCTCCGTTGAACATCTAAATGTTGCACTCCTTTGAAAACAAAGTCCTGTTCGTTAATTGCTAGATGAGCGTGTTTTGAAACACACTGGGATTAAGTCTAATGGGAGGTCACAAATTACATTTCACCTGTTTCCTCCTACTAAATCGCCTTTACCAATCATTATCCAAAATATTTTAACTTCGTCAGAGCTATCAAGACAAATAACATGGGAGCTTTACCTAAGATGTTTCCACGCTAATAGTGATATTGGCCACCAAGCCATTACGTCATCTTACGGAAGGAGAATGGAAAGGAACGTCATAATTATTCTGATTTGAAACGAGGCCACATCTGTACAGAACAAAAGTGACGCAATTCAAACCAAGCTTATGAGTCCGTTTATCATACAACTCCAAACGATCAAACTTCCCGGTGAAAACTCACATAAAAGTTTTTGAAATAACGAGGCAAATGTGTTGTTTATTAGACCCAATCACTCAAACAAATTATGTAAGGTTTAAATATTGAAAATTAGATCGTCTGATTGTGGGACGAACTGTACTGCACGCTGGCCTAAAATTAAACCTTCCCCTGGAAAGGTCAAAATACAAGTTCATATCAAAAGACAAATTTTCGAGAAGTAATAGAAAGTTTGTGAAACCACACTGAACTTTCATAGATTCTTTTTGTTTATCAATATCGTTATTATTTTTAATATATATGTTTGTTATCACTCTAATATATCTTTCAATTGAATAAATCAACAATTCTCAAGCAAAAGATAAATCTTCATAGCAAAAAAAAGTATATATAATACAAAATATATCTTCATTCATTCATTAATAGTGTTGGTAGGTTTGATATAACTACTTGTGTTGGTGGTGAAGAAATTTTGCATTGTCATAATTGATTTTAACTGTGCACTGGCAAGTTTTGCATTTTTTTTAATCAAAATTTCTATTACTGTAGCGGATCAAAATGTGCTTTGAATGACGAACTTTTTACGCGAAAAATATAAAGATATATTCTGTAATTATTTTTACACATATCAAATTAAAATCAATTATTACAAACTATAAAAGTTCAACTGACAATTGTTTTTCTCGATTAATTTTACAGTACAAACCTTATAAGTTTGGTCTGGGTTAGTGAGGTTATGCCACGTTCTTTCAAACCCTATTGTAAGACTTTCCACCGTAAATTTAGACGGAGGAGAAATTTGTCATTGTAACCCCGGCCATGTAATTCCTTCATCCGCTAATGGTTATATAAATTTTGTTTCAAAAATTTAGAACGACGAACGTCTGTAAATCTATCCGTTTTAACATGACATCACTTTGTTCTGTCTAGATAATACGTGTCCAAGTATCATCGCACCAGTTCCTAGACAGTCGCCATGGTTCAGTCACAAACAACAATCGAAAATCAATCCACAAACGACCTATCAATCACCAAGCAAAAGTTTTCACATTTAATGAGGATAGCTATTCCAACGGAATCGAGAAAATTTCAACTCGTTATTCCCGGATCTGACACTGTACGATCAATCACGAATATTCTCTCCGTCGATGAATGCAATGCTATCATTACAGCTACCTGTTTGTCGAAAGAAGGATTTAGTCGACCAACAGCATTTTCGAAAGACGCTCGCGACTGTCAAAGAATTCACACTGTTGACAAGGCCATGAGCGGCATTATGATGGGCAGACTGACACCATATTTACCAGAGATTGTCATAATTGACGGTGTACGATGGAAACTACATCGGTTCACTCATCACTGGCGCTATGTCAGATATTATCCTGGTGGTCATTTTAGCCCTCACTATGATGGCGTAAAAATGAGTAAGATTCCCACGCCCTGTATGTCAGTTTATACAGTACAAATCTATCTAAATGGTGGTGAATCGTTCACAGGGGGAAGTACACGTTTCTATCCTGATTATCAACCAGACCGAAAAGAATCTCATGAGATAAGGTACGGTCATGTTAGCAAATTCGATCCATTTTCTGCAAAAGACGCGCGCAGGTTTGATGTGGAGGCGAAAACAGGCAAAGCACTAATATTCAACCACGCCTTGAATACATTACACGACGGAAGTTCAGTAACTGAAGGGGTAAAGTTTATTATGCGTGGGGATATTTTATACACAGCTTTACCAGAAGATATACACTTGTTGCCAACTGTCTCTACGGTTGCTAGTCATTTCGATCATGAGCGTCATTGGTGTCCGTTTACCGCTGAAAAACACGGAACCCGAAACCACATTGGGGAGGTTTGGTATTGTGTTTGCTCACGTGACATGCATGGCGCAAAATTGGATGATGATAATGATGGGACACCCAATTTATCATGTTGGCACAATGACGATGACTTGAACTCTGTGAATGAACTCACCCAAGCTATAGATATGTCCAATTTTTCGCGGGCCAATCCTAAAGTCATCGTTTTACTAAGTGGAAAGAGAGCTTCTGGTAAGGACCATATAGGTAATCTTTTACAGGAATCTCTTGTAAACCACTCCTTGAACGTTCATTGCACTGCACTTGGAAATATAAACAAAAAACTGTACGCTGCCAGTGTTGGCATTGATGTTGAACGTTTGTTGAATGATCGAGCTTTTAAAGAACAACATCGAGTTGCCATGGTAGAACATCATAAGAAACATAATGCTGATGATCCGGAATGGTGTGTAAAAGCTGTCATGAACTGGCCAATCAATGCGGATATCCTCGTGCTTAGTGATCTTAGAACTCAGTCCGACCTGATCTGGTTTCAACAAACAGGTAAACCCGTGGTAGTTTTGCGTATAAACGCGGCTGACGAAGCTCGCAAAGAACGCGGTTGGGAACCATGCCCGATAAAAGATAACCTTTACACCGAAACCGATTTGGATGCATATACAGAGTGGAGTGCTTGCTGGGACAACAGTGATAACTCAACCGAAGGTGGAGCGCTGCTGCAAAAATGGATTGAATTGACCGTCGTCCCCCGAATAACATCCTTGTTGCCCAAATGAGAAGATGAGATAAGCAAAGGAGATGTTATCCAATTTACACGTCAAATATAAACAATAACAAAACAAAAGATGTTTTCTATGAAAATCTCTAATGCATTTTAAAAACACATTGTTTGTAGACTTAAGACCTTTGTAGTTAAAACTATATAGCCAGGTAAATATGTTTCTGTAATCTCCTTAATACGCTCAATACAATGGTGTCATTCAGTGTTGAGACCCAAGAACACTCCCACACAAACAAACGCCAACAAGATTTTTTTAAAAATGGAGGAGTACTTGAAACCATCTTCACTCTTCACCATAATATCTCCATTTTCCCACAAATTCTGACAAATTTTCAGGACCAGATTCAGCTCGTATTTTTAGCCATTTTTTCTTTCAAAAATTTACAACGTATTATTAAGTACTTATGTAGATAAAATATTTATTTAAACTTGACCACACCTGAAGAACTTTCAAGTCTTTCATGTTTTTCTAACTGCGCAGTCACCATCTTTTATTTGTATCACAATATGCACAGCACCAATATTTGTTACTGTATTTCGAATATTTTATGAAGAATTTGTTAATAATTTTATTTGCGTTTTAGTAGGAACGCTCCGTCCTAAATATTCCATGCGGTGGAAAACCGGCTTCAGGAGCTAATATAACAAAGTGGTTAACTTAGAATTTACCGTTATTTACCGTTATTACCGTTATTGATGGTGTCTCTAATAGCATAACTATATTTGAGATTTGTTACTTTGAGATGGTAAACAAACACAATTAACACGCCATACTGGAAACTTAATTTTGTTTTCTTGTTTTATTTGGCAATCTCCTTATTCTGGTTTACCCATATTAACTCTTGTGATAGTATTCGCATACAGATCGGGGGTTCGTAGGTTAAAATCCTCAACCGAATTACACCAGACACTGTAACAAACGCGAGGCAATCCTCCCTTATTAACACCCAGCATGGTAACAGGAGTGGTATCTAGAATGGTTATCCAGTGAAGTCGCTGTCAGCGCACTTTTCGTATCACAAATGAGAAATATTATTACACTAAGGCCACTTACACAAGATCTTAGTACTTAAATGGTCCTGGACAAAGTGAATGAATAATTTGTTTAAACCCTTCCCACTGTTCTTTCAAGACACTGTCATTGGCTAATGCTAATTACTGACAGGAGTACATGAAGAAAAATGCTTTTGTTAATTATAGTTGAGTCACTGAAGTACGAATAATTTTGCTAAAAATTAAAACGATATCGGAAAGCTGTCCGCAATCAGATTTTATGATATCGGAAAGCTGTCCGCAATCAGATTTTATGGATTTCATTGCAAGGAGAGTTCGTTGATGGTTCGATCGTTGTTTTTGCCACGGTTGTTCCCTTTCAAACTTGTCAGAATTTCATGTTTTTTTCCGAAGGAACATTCTTACTTCGTTTCTGTTCTCCATACAACTCATTTAGTTTTTCAGAGGTTTTACATACTGAGCAGATGTTTTCTTTCTAGTATTTCAGATATCTTAAAGTTCCTGAATCTCACTGCATCGTGAGCAATTTCACTATATGCTCCTTTTTTTGATAATATAAAATATAATATTATATTAAGCTTCGTGGGCTCGAATAGGATGTCCAACAGGGACTTGGAGAGGACGTTCAAAGGACGCGCTTAAGGACGTCTAGAAGACGTCCACAATGGTATGTGGACGAGAGGACATCCACGGGATGTCCAAAGGACAATTGCGTGCCCACTGGGTTTGATCATAAAGATAAGTTTCTATTTTTGTTGCTCTTAATGATGACTTTTATAGAAGTAACTGAAAGGTCTGCATCGGTAATGATGGCGTCAGCATGAGGAAGTACCTCCGGCGGTATTTATAACAACACATTGTCTTTAAATATACGGCAAATACAACAACAATTCCCCAAGTTTTCATAAGAGTCTATCTAGATTTGTTAGTTCATGCGACAAAGTGTTCTAAGATGTGACAAAGTGTTCTAAAACTAATGATAAAAACCTATTCAGGCAACTTCGTTACAACACAGCATATCGTCAAAACACTTCATGCCCCATTACCATGAGAAATTGGGAAAGTACAACAGCTTGATCTTTTAAACAGATTTCGATTAATTTATTTTTCACAGTGTAAGGGGGAGAGAAAAGAGAAAGTTGAAAATAACAAGTCAATATAACATGTAACAAGGACGATTTTGAGCTGATTTAGCCAGTCGGCTACACAAACAAACATGGCCACAGTTTAGATGAACAAGGCGAATCATATTAAAGAGGATATACGTGGTTCCCACCATCACTTTTATAATTTTCTTAAGACGTGATTATTAAACAAAATTTTACCTAAACAACAACATACAAAGTGTTGTGAATTTGTTGATTCGATTATGCGTATAGCGATTTAAAATGAGATTTTTATAGAAAACATCTTTTGTTTTGTTATTGTTTATATTTGACGTGTAAATTGGATAACATCTCCTTTGCTTATCTCATCTTCTCATTTGGGCAACAAGGATGTTATTCGGGGGACGACGGTCAATTCAATCCATTTTTGCAGCAGCGCTCCACCTTCCATTGAGTTATCACTGTTGTCCCAGCAAGCACTCCACTCTGTATATGCATCCAAATCGGTTTCGGTGTAAAGGTTATCTTTTATCGGGCATGGTTCCCAACCGCGTTCTTTGCGAGCTTCGTCAGCCGCGTTTATACGCAAAACTACCACGGGTTTACCTGTTTGTTGAAACCAGATCAGGTCGGACTGAGTTCTAAGATCACTAAGCACGAGGATATCCGCATTGATTGCCCAGTTCATGACAGCTTTTACACACCATTCCGGATCATCAGCATTATGTTTCTTATGATGTTCTACCATGGCAACTCGATGTTGTTCTTTAAAAGCTCGATCATTCAACAAACGTTCAACATCAATGCCAACACTGGCAGCGTACAGTTTTTTGTTTATATTTCCAAGTGCAGTGCAATGAACGTTCAAGGAGTGGTTTACAAGAGATTCCTGTAAAAGATTACCTATATGGTCCTTACCAGAAGCTCTCTTTCCACTTAGTAAAACGATGACTTTGGGATTAGCTTGGACAAAACACATTTGCATAAATATCATCTAGACGAAAGGAAGAGTTTGATGAACTGTTGCATAAACAAGCTGTTATATGTTAATAACATTACTTATATTAATAAAATTTTAATGAGATTTGTTTATCGTTTAACAGAACGTTATAGTAGAAAGGTGGGCCTTTGTCATTAAACTGAAATCGGGGTAGAGGAGGGGGAGATCAGAGGCGTAGCTAGAGCTCAGTCAAAATTTATGGAGGAGAGTTTAGTCATTTAAAGTAGAAAAGAAAAACGTGCAAGTAACCTAATCGACAGTTAAGACTGAAAAGAAATTTCATAACGTTGGACTCCCCCACTTTCTGACCGACCCTGAATACACCTATGGAGATGGGGAGATCAGCGAAGTCAACATGAAGGGTAAGATAAATATTGCACTGTCTCGCATGTAGTTGTTTTTTAAAATGTACATCATAAACCTACTTAAAAGATAAATTTCTACCTATCACTTTATCTCCTTCATCTTCCCTGTGTTCTGCTCTCTTTAATAAAACTGCACAAAGCTTTTATTTTTAAGTGTCAATGTTATTGTGTCAATAAAAACAATAAGAACCACTTAATTATTATTTTTGCATAATTTACCAAATTTGCATAATATCTCCACACTTACGTGTCTTTTTTTCGGTGATGTAACATAAATGTGTTTATAAATAAACATTCGAATATTTATTAAAAAAAACTGTTTTGATGACGAGACATAAATTTGCGAGGATTGTAGGAAAATGACATTACCACTACAATGAATTAGTACCTGTCAGTGTAGAGTCTTCTCGTAATAGATCGTTATGGTTGGTTAATTGACGTCACGTGGCCGGTCGCTATTTCTCTGTAGTGACCGGCTTCATAAAAAATGTAAACAAAGTAACAAAATGATGAGGAAGACTCTACATTGCAAGCGCAGAAAATATAAAAAAACAAAAGGAAAATAATGTTATTCTTTTAAATATTAAAACAAAAAACTTTTAGCATGGCTATAATTCTTCCCTTAATTATGTTGTCAGGTACTAAATTATCATAATGTAACAAAAATGTATAATTTATGTTACATTCTACTGAATTTTTTATTGTATTTATATAAAAAATTTCAAATTTTTTAAGTCACTTTTTGTTCATTATTCCCCTATGACCTTTTAGACAAATGTTATCATGAAGTCACTTCGATCGACATAGTAGTTATTTTCTACTTGGCGATCAGTGTGAATGCAAAAGAAAATACAGTTAGATAGTGCAAAATGAAATTTCCGAAAATAGAACTTAGATACCTGTACATGAAGAAGTTTTCGCGGACCCCCCAAAAAACCTAATTTCGTGCGGATCAATTTTCGCGGAAAATTGCGAAATCCGCGAAAAATTCATCTGTGTGAAAATTAATCCATGTGAGGTAGGCAAAATCATGAAAAAAAACCCCGAAAATTTAGATTTTTGGATATGATATTGGATTAGCCTTATTCTTTCAAATGCAATATTTAGTTTTTTGAAAGAAGTTCTGAAAAATAGTTATAATGCATATAATTGGCTGGTTTCAGATCTCCTGTCTACTACCCCTCCGTTCTATATGCTGCAAATTACTTACTGGCACCTTCATTGCCGTTAGTTTGGTTCTGATACCAAAACCCTGCAAAATGAGAACGGAGGTTCACGTCGGAACACTAAACAATTTAAACATTTTCATAACAATAATAGCGCAAGTCACACCGAAGACTGGTTAAATCTAATCTGAACCAGAGTCTTACGTCAGCTTATAACTAATCTGAAGCCACCAATGAGGAGCGAATGCTATAAAGGCCAGGCTATTAAATAAATTTGAAATTCTTATTACTGTAATCATCGATGGAAATATTTTTGTACGCTAATTAGAAATGTCCATTTTTTGGAAATTGACCTACAGTTGACTCATATTTGAGGTAATTCTTATCTGATATTGGTTCTCTCAGTGGTGGATCTAGAACTTTATGGAGGAGAGCAAGGTTAAGAAAAGAAAAACGTGCAAGTAACCTAGAACTTTATGGAGGAGAGCAAGGTTATTAAGAAAAGAAAAACGTGCAAGTAACCTAGAACTTTATGGAGGAGAGCAAGGTTATTAAGAAAAGAAAAACGTGCAAGTAACCTAGAACTTTATGGAGGAGAGCAGGTTATTAAGACAAGAAAAACGTGCAAGTAACCTAGAACTTTATGGAGGAGAGCAGGTATTAAGAAAAGAAAAACGTGCAAGTAACCTAAGCAACACTTTGATTGAAAAGAAATTTGTACTTTTTTGTCTCGCAAGATCCGCAGCTGGTAATAACTTTGAAATAGCCCTATTTAATTTTTAAATTTTAGAGACAAGAGGACTTCTAGGTATACACAAGAAATTCTCCATTGCTTTTCTTCCTCTGTCCACTAATTAGAAAGATATTCTAAAGGGAAAGTTCATTTGGTAGAAAG
This sequence comes from Turritopsis rubra, assembly GCA_039566895.2. Taxonomy (NCBI): domain Eukaryota; kingdom Metazoa; phylum Cnidaria; class Hydrozoa; order Anthoathecata; family Oceaniidae; genus Turritopsis; species Turritopsis rubra. The sequence goes on along the minus strand of CM077618.1, from coordinate 13,096,382 downwards.
AAAATAAGTGTGTCCGCTAGTATTTTTGTCCGTTAAATAGAGCAGCCTGTTAATTAGAGCTTCACGTCTCGTCAGACACGTTAATTACGTAAGGTTATTGCGATATCGTGAATCGAAACATTTATACACAGTATACGTCAATCGCTAGTCCCTAAGAGTTTGGATTAAAAAAGTCCGCTAATTTGAACCAGTTTCTCCTTCCGGTAGCAAAAGTACACCCGGTAATTCTAAATTTCGTGCATTCATGATTGGGCATAAAAATCAGGCATAAATCAATATTTTGTTTATTTTGATACCATGGATACCAACCAATCGTAAATAAAACCCAAATAGAGGTCTAAGAAATAGTCAAACGCGCAGATTTGCGTTACACGCGTTTTTCCCTGAGACTTTTGGTTTGTACAATGTTGCTTTAAGAGAAACTGTCAGGTGAACTTTATGTTTATGAATAAATGTGCATGAAATGAGCTGCGTGAAAGTCGCTTCTTGTTTCAAGTTAAAACACCCGACACCTTAAGTTGTTCAAAGAATTCGTTGGCGTATAACGTAAAATAACTTTTGGTGCGTAAGAAATGTGTCCGTCTTTATAGTATAGGGTATCCGCTTTAATAATTTTACTGTAAACAAATAATAATCCAAAATTTCCTAGAACATTAAACCAAAATGAAGTGTCCATCTGAAATTGATTTCAAACTCATCTGTGCTAGCTGAACTCTGAGAGGTTATTTTCTTTATACTCGAGTGCAACTCATATCATAATTATTAGAGTTATTATTTTTTTTATTTATACTGAGTCTGCTAAATGACGTGCTCGCGTGCTTAGTATGTTTGAACAAATAAACTCCATATTTTTGCATCGAATGAATGAATTATTATCTATGTTTAAATGGATAGTGATAATAATTAATATTAACAACAGTTTATACGAAAGGAAGGATTTTTTGAACAGAATAGAAATAGAAATAATCGCACAGAACTGTTAACGATGGAAATTTTAAAAGGAAAATAAGCCTTAAAGAGTTTGGACCATATCGAACATAACCCTTCTTTTTAAGGCAAAAATATGAATTCGAAATCACTGCCCCAAAATCGGGAGCATTTATTTTTACACAATATTTGTTATTTGGTTATTTCTTGCTTTCGTCGTTCATTTCTATATTCTTTGTTTAACAAATTTCTTTAACTATATGAGAATTGTGACGACACTGAACTGGAGTACTGTTTTTTACAATTTATAATTTACCATGTATCGTTTGTTGATGGTGAACTTGTGGGGTCAGAAAAAATACGCAGCTAAAACTGAATATAAACGGCAAAAGTTAAATTCAAGTGTGCAGAAATTGCCTGACAAGAGTGGTCTTTAAGCAGTCCCAGACAATAAATTTCCAAATGATGCATTCCAGTGTCCAAAATCCGTTCGAGTCCATATTCAAAGAGAATTTGTCAAATATACAGAAAAATATTCTTTGTGCGTATGAACTAGTAACTGAGTAACTATTAACTGAATTATTTACTTGCTAATTTTCTGTCACCGGAGTTGGAGAGCATTATGACAAGAGGGTGGAAACTATTATTGGGAAAAATTAAAATTAAAATGCTGGAAATAAACTGTCTGATAAGAAGTTATGTAAAGTTTTAGTGTATAACATTTTTTTCTGGGTTGACCAGAATTTAATATTTATATATCAACAAATAATGTCCAAGTGATGGAAAACTTAAACAGTTTATCTTTCGATAACAAAGATTGCAGTGAACAGAAGAGGAATTCAGAAGCTAATCGTTATAATCGTTAAATTTTGTTAACGTTTTAAATGTTATTTGAAACTTAGTGAGAACCAAGTTTACACACCACTACAGAGAACTCTTGCTAAGAAATGCATTAGACTACATATAAATCAAAAAAACTTAAAAAACTTAATAATTCAGTATATAATACGAAGACAATAAATGTGTATATAAGCAGAGGCCACCAGTACTGGCAGGGATCGCGAACAGTTACATTTTTTTCTTATTTGGGCTTGAGAATCCCGTTTAGTCATACCCCGGCCAAAATACTCTCCTTAACTCGGACTCCCTGTTCGAACTTCCGATAATCGAACTTTCAAATTTTCGAATGTTTGAAAGTTTTATCAGAATCGAATGTAAAAACATTGGACTGTTCCACTCAACAATCTTGATTAAAAAAATATAAGAATTCAACCCAAAAATGTTTTTGTTATATTTTCCAACTATTGAGCAAAACCGTAAAATTGTGTCTTTGCCTATCTTTGTTTCCTGAATATGTTTTATAGGAATGTGATTGTCTGTCTTATTTGTACCTACCCTGTCAAGATGACTGAACATAATCTTGATAAGTCGGACTTATCGAGAGACTCGATTAACCCGGACATCCTATCCCCTTGAGGGTACAACTTAACGGGATTCTACTGTATTTCTTGAGTCATCGTTTTTTGGGATATTTCTATTCGTTTATTTACTTAAATAAAACAAAATATTTACCTTTTAAAAGCAGAACTTCTATTTTAATGCGTTTTCAAATTATTACTTGCTCGTCGTCCATGTTGAGAATGAATGGGTTATAAAAATTTAAAAACATATATGGAACACGCACATTTCTTTACCAAGAGATCTTTCAATATGGAGCGAGCGAATTTCTATTTTGCAAGATTCCTTTATCAAGATATCTGGAAGTGCCTATAAGGTCGTTTCTCACCATTTAAATTCCTCACTGATGTGAATATGATTTAATTTCCCACTAGAATTTTCTCGCGAGAAATTCAGTACGAAAGATATCAAAACGACGTAGCAGATTATAAATAGAATACATCAAATATGCACAGTATTCGCAAATTTCAGTTTCGAAATAAATGTAGAAATAGGGAGTTAAAATTACATTTTATGTAACTAAACACGATGGGAAAGTCGAATAGATGTGTTATTTTCTCCCCAATAAGAAAACTATTTGAATCACAACACCTGTTTCCGGTTAATATATTTCTCGCAGAGATTTTTTGAAGATTTTGCGCACTGGGCAGGAACCGACCTTAAGAGATTGATGAAAAAGTAATGAAAGGTAAACTTGATTTGTATTATAGATGGTATCCATTTAACACAAATAGAGACATAAGCACAATCAATTATTTATTCATAATTTATTTGAATATTAATATATTTTGTTACACAACAACGCAACAGATATCATAAAAGTTCAAGATTTTTGAGAAACCATCATATAAATTTTGAAAATTATTTCATAAAGTTTAAATTTGAGAATCCTCTTGTATTGACTATATTCAACGAACATCTATTTTTACTCTAGCATCTGATTAGAATGCATTGTCTTTTCATGATCTATGTGTATTACTTGGTCTTGGGTTCGGACCAAAATGTGCGTCTAAATCTTACCTTCCATTAGAGAAATGTTACCATACCAAAAGATATAGAACTACGCAAGAAGTGGTTATATAAAATTAGCAGAAAGGATTTTCAACCACGTTCGTCACACAGAGTCCGTTCAGAACATTTTTTAGGTGGGAAAAGACCTACATAAATAAAATTCCCACTATAGTACCCAAAACAATTAAGCCTGCAGAAACCAAGCCAAGACCAACTAAAAATAGCTCTGGACTCAAAATAGCTCTTTTTTCTCCTGCTAGCCGTACCACAGAGCAAATCGAGAAACAGTTTTCACACGAGGAAGAGCTTAAAATTCAAGTAGAAAACTTAACAATGGAAATAACAAACTTGAAAACAAAAGTGGAGAAGAGGGAAGAGGAACTTTTAAAAACAATAAGTTAGAATGTGAACTTCAAACTAACAAATTTACATTGGTAGATTCAAACACAATACAACACACTTTATATTTTAGTAATAGCCATCACTCTTTGACATTGAATATACTACGGATGTTTTTCTTTTAATTTCGGAAAGTTATTATCAAATGATAAAAAGAAATTCTTATCAGAACACGCTTCTTCTATCTTCATGTCTTTTTTAGAATATGGACATTTAATTTCAATGACTTTCAAATTTCCGTCACTAGATTCATAAATACCATCAGGGCTTGCTCCTAACCAAGGCCATCTAGGATTAATAATGAATCCACATTGCTCAACAGATATCCCAGTATTTTTTTCATGTTTTTCAATAGCGACTTTTTCGTCTCGCTTCCCCCATTCACATGCAGCAGATTTAAATTCCTTTACTTGAAAAATCTTTTGAAGTATAGACTTTGGGGAAAAGTGTTTGTCGTCGGTTTAAAACCAACCCAAAATTTGATGCTGTAGTCGTTTCTTGCGTTCTTCAAACCAAACTGAAGAGGCAGCCTGGGTCTTTGTTTTACCTTCGATAGAAAGGATTTCTTGTTCTCTTTAAAAATTTATATCCCCTCACATTGTGTTTATGCGATCCTCGTGGTTTGTTATTGAAACTTTGGCCAAGTATCATGTATGAATGTATTCGTTCATGAGTTATTTTTGGCAAGCAAGACAAATCTGTTGTCCATTCAACAATATTCTGTACAACAGTTTCTTCATTCGTTTTGGACGACTCTTCATTTGAAATCTCTCTGAAAACGGGCTCTGGACCCACGCTAGAGCTTTGAAAAAAGCTAGGGTCTATGTTTTCAGTTGTTAAAGTAAGATCAATGCTTGCATCAAAATCAATAATTTTCCTGTTTCTTCTACTACTTTCTCCTCTCAACTAAAACATTTCGCTTGTTTATACCAAAAACTTAGTAATTTATAACGGAGATAATCAAAATAATGATAGAGATTTTATGCGAAAATTTTATTCCAATAACGCGTCAAAAGCAGTTACCTCCATCAATCAATACCACCGCGTATTTCACGAGATTTTCTGTCCGGAGAAACTACTATTCAGAGTATTGTGGGCGAATATTGTTGAATACAAATACCAGAATGCATCACGGCTTTCGAGAAAGAGGGGAACCGGGAATTACATAATTTTCGTTACGAGGAAAACTAACCTTTGATTAATTTACACTATCACTGACGTCACTAAAGTCAGCTTACGCCCATCGTTTGTGACGTCACAAAAGTCAGGTTATGCCCCTCGTTCTTTCAATTTCGCTTTACCGTATATTTCAAGCGAGAAGAAATTGTCAGTAAAAACATAGTCATCAGCACTACTGGTTATAAACCATCATAGAGAAAGGGAATGTATATCGTCTACCATAAACTTGGATTTTTTTTTCTTTTAAAGTATTAGAAAGAATTGGAATGTAGAAAATATATTCAATTCAATATAAGTACAAGATTTCTTAGAGGGAACAGATTCTATCATCTTTGACTCAATTATTCAGCATTATTCAAGTGATGTTAACAACACCAAGTAAAATAAAAGACTAACAGATCTGGCTGAGGAGGAAGTAGGAAGAAATGATAGGAGATTGGGTACGAAGGAAATACAGTACAGGTCATTAAACAATGGTCCTTGTTTTATCTCATCAATGGTCCTTGTTTTGTCTCATCAACTTAGTTTTTAGAGATACTAGGCATTCTTGTCTTTCACGATGAATTTTTACGTGAAAACACCAAAGATTTTCGTGTCAAGTTTTATCTGCTACATGAAGTAATGATGTTCTTATGAAATCTCATGGTAGATAAACAAAAGACCGTTAACTTCTAAAGATGGCGACTCCTGGTGAAAGCTAATTATCTTACGCGGATGGGTAAAATTTCTTTCAGGTTGTACTGTACAAGTTAACAAGTTATTAACCGAAAGAATTCATTATAACAATTTTAATTGTTTTGCTGTGGAAAGTATGCAGATGAAAGAACATAGGGCCGGGCTGTTTTTTTGCTCAATTGGTCTGACTGAACCAAATCCGGGTCCGTATTTTCATCATTTATTGCCGTATTAACTTGCATAGTTTCCGGTTTCTTCCGCATGAGATATTTCGGATCTAAGACGGGTTCGTTTTCTTCTCGTATGACAGGTGTAGAGTATTGCTTGGAGCGTAATGGATTACGTATATGTTGCGGAACAATTGGACTAATACCATCAGGTTGAAACTGAGGCTTCTTCAAAATGGGCCGATGTGTCATCTAAACGAAAGGTTACATCGGCAATTATTGATGTTTTCGAAACTTTTACGGGCAACTTTCTCGATTTCCCAACAACCAGTTTTTATTCAGCCAAAATCAGAGGAGTTTATTTTTTATCCCCAAATTACGTCAAATCACCTGAAACTAATGACTATAAGCAATTCTTATTCTACCGTATGACCAACAAACCTGAGCAACGGGAGGCGGTGCAGCTGTTGAATGCGAAGCATATGATGTTGGCAAATAAGATCCCGGTCGTGGATGAGGAACATGTTGTTGGCTTGAGAAGGCATTCACGAGATTCCCCTAAAGATAAAACACAGCAATAAAGTGAAAAAACAAACAAACAAACAAACAAAAACTTTCAAATTCAAATCTAGTCTTAGATAAGGACACCCAAGAAGAACTATTTGATATTGTTATTTACCGATGGTCTCCCTGTGTATGGTATTCTTCCGTTACTAACGCTACCAACTGAGGTGGACGTGTTATATGTCGAAGATAACCTGTTCATTGCTTGCTCATTCAGCTGTTTATTTAGCCAATTGATCACTAAAAGGTACACAGTCAGCCAATCAAAATTTCAGATAATAGCCAATTAACCAATCAAAATCTTACGAAATACCCAATCAGGAAATATTAGAAAACATTTAACGTAAAGCCTTTTGACAGAAAGTTCTCGTATGACTTCTCTTCAACTAACCATATATATGTTTTGTCAAGATAACAGCCAGTTACAAAGATACGAATGTTACTGATGGATGTTACTGACGTAGCAATATACGTACGTGTATCAGAAGGAAGTCAGTAAGTAAGACTTTGGGCTCCCATGCGTAACGAATGGTTCTTCGGAACGCCAACTTGCAGCTAGTTAGTTGACTTACCGTCAGAGATTCGTAAAATACAACGCTCTAACTTGCAAAAAGTTTATTGTGCAGTCAGTCCACGGCTGCTTTTACAGTATCGGTGTTGCGACAGGGGTGAGACTCGAAATGCAGAAGTCACTAGTCGCACGCACACGCACGCACACGAAGATACGAACCGCTACACCATCGCGCACAGAAGAAAATTAGGAAAAAAGATGTATACCATTCTCGTTATTTTTCAGTGTTTCTTGACTGTCATTCAACTTCTGAGTAGCGTCTTCATTATTTTTCTTCAACTGATCTATCTGTAAGAAGAAAGAAGTTCCAATCAAAAGTCAAACGATATATGAAGTCTATAAAGTTAGCTTTTTTTTAGAAAGTTAACAAAAAGTATCTAAAGGCTTAAGATAGTTGCGCCGTAAGCGTTAAGACGATCAGTGAACTCAAGTTCTTCTTGTGAATGGAAGAAACCTCACCACACCTGTACTAAGAGTTGTTTTTTAGCCTATAAACGCTTAAGTTACAGTGATTTTAAGTCTTAAGACAATCTTATGGTGATCAAAAATTATTCCTGTGGTTTTCATTAGAAATATCACAACATGTATCGTAAGACTTAAGATCGTTGTGTTGTAAGAGTTAAGATGAACAGTGAAAAACAATATATTTATATTGTTTGTCAGTCTAGTATTCATAATATATAATTAGAGTTTATCATGTCATAGACCGGTTGTTTTTGTTTGCGACGTTTCGACAGTTACTACTGTCATCATCGGGCGTTTGTAAATGAATGATGTAAAGTTTATATATGTTTTCAGTAGGATCGAAATTATTTCGGACCTGGAAGGAAGCAATGTCAATATTTCGGACCTGGAAGGAAGCAATGTCAATAATTTGTTTTGCGTAGAGCTGGAAACCATATCGCAGGAACATTATACGATGTACTATTAATACTGGAATTGTTTTTGACACTGTATATAGTCTCTTTGACTTTTCGAGCAGTCCATCCTTTTTCCTTGTCAAGGATCTTTCTATTCTCCCAATCAAACTTGTGGTCATTAGTCCAACAGTGGTCAGCAATTTCGTTTTTGGTTACATCGCCATTCCGTACGGCTCGCATATGTTAAGATACACAAAAGATGATACACAAAAGATACACAAAAATATACACAAAGATACACGAAGATACACAAAACTGGAATACCTATACGACCAATAGTCTCATGCACCGGTACGCCGTTGTACGACTTATCAAAATACGTAGCAAAGATATTATCATCATATACACAAACTAACCGATGCAAGAATTCAAAAGAGTTTTCCGACTTTGTTAGAACAAAAACTGTCAATGTTGATGAAGAAATGGTATCATTCGATGTTACATCACTTTACACAAATGTACCGATAAATGACACGATCAATATAATTAGAGATTTAATCTCTAATGACTCAAACTTTTCATCCAAAACGAAAATTCCACCAACAGAATTTTTGGAATTGATAACGCTTGTATTAACAAAAACGTGGTTTCTATTCGATGAAACTTATTACACTCAAACAGATGGAGTTGCAATGGGAGGTCCAGCATCTTCTGTAGTTGCTGAAATCTTCATGCAAGCGTTTGAGTCCACAGCCACAACAACCGCTGACAAACCCCCAAAAGTATGGAAACGTTTTGTTGACGATGTTTACGCTATAGTGACACGAGATTCATTGAATAATTTTCATCAACATCTAAATGGATTGCACCCGAAAATAAAATTTACAATCGAGCAGGAATCGAATAATTGCATCCCATTCTTGGATACTCTTGTAAAAAGAAATCAAGACGGAAGCATTTCAGTGAACGTATATCGTAAACCAACACATACAGACCAATATCTAAACTGTAACTCAAACCATCAACAAAGTTGCAAAGAAAGTGTTGTTGCATCGTTAATAAATCGGGCGAAAGATATTGTTAGTAATGACGATGATCGTGTTGAAGAAATGAAACATATCAAATCGGTTCTCCAAGCAAATGGATATGACAGGACGATTGTTAGAAGAGTTGAAAATAGAATAAACAATACTCGAACTTCAAACACCGAAGAATCAACAGAACAAGAACCGGTGACCACTATTAGTATTCCTTATGTATCTGGTATCAGTAATGCTTTACAAAGAATATTCCGTACACACAACATCAAATGCAGATTTCGATCAACGGAAACTCTTCGTAACATATTATCTCATCCGAAAGACAAGATCTCAATGAACGACACAAATAACGTGATATACCAAATTCCATGTAGTGATTGTGAATCAGTTTATATAGGAGAAACAAAAAGAACATTTGAGCAACGCATCAAAGAACATATGCGAGCCGTACGGAATGGCGATGTAACCAAAAACGAAATTGCTGACCACTGTTGGACTAATGACCACAAGTTTGATTGGGAGAATAGAAAGATCCTTGACAAGGAAAAAGGATGGACTGCTCGAAAAGTCAAAGAGACTATATACAGTGTCAAAAACAATTCCAGTATTAATAGTACATCGTATAATGTTCCTGCGATATGGTTTCCAGCTCTACGCAAAACAAATTATTGACATTGCTTCCTTCCAGGTCCGAAATATTGACATTGCTTCCTTCCAGGTCCGAAATAATTTCGATCCTACTGAAAACATATATAAACTTTACATCATTCATTTATAAACGCCCGATGATGACAGTAGTAACTGTCGAAACGTCCCAAACAAAAACAACCGGTCTATGACATGATAAACTCTAATTATATATAGTGAAAAACAAGCTTAAAAGAATAAGAACTGGTTGCGAAAACTCCTTTGTTGGCCAGTGAATACGTAACAAACTTAATTCAAATGATGATGGCGTTAGGCAGTGGTTGTCAATGGAGTTGTGTCCATGCTACAATGTGTATGATGTGTTAGACAGTTGTTAACAAAATCGTCTTTATTCATACGTTTTTTATAAAAAATAGACCTTCACATATTTTTTTTTTTTTGGGCGTTATTTCTTTAAGCCCGTTGAGAAAAAGACCGGTCTTTAGCAAGAATTGATGATATTATCATGAAGATATGTTTCTTCTCAAGTCCACAGTGCAATGTTTTAACGTTCTGCGGGCTGAAAGAGTAGATTCGGTCTGCAACTTATGACGTAACCCTCTACCATTATGAAATTTAATGTTTTGAAAGCGAAAGTGGAATGGACGGTGAAAATGGTGAACTTCTGATAAAGTATTAGATAGGTTAGAATTTAAATACATCTTCCATCACTACATCAAACTCTACCTCGTTTTGAAGAGATTTTATTAAATCTTTATCTTCCTTTGAAATGGCTTCTTTTTGATTCAATACAACTTCCTACAAATCGAAAGAACACCTGTTTAATCAAAAAATACGTAGGATGCGATAGAATATGTAAAAAGACTTTTACTTTTTCATCGATCAATTTTTCTTGCTTTGTAGTAACAATGTTCATCATTTTAACCTGCAAATAAACATTTCATTTTAACCTGTAAATAAATATTTCATTTTAACCTGTAAATAAATATTTCATTTTAACCTGCAAATAAACATTTCATTTTAACCTGTAAATAAATATTTCAAGGTTCATTAGAAATTCAGTGTGTAGTGTTCGTCTTATAATAGACAGAACTTCTGGAATTTTATGATGGCGACACATTATCCCATTTGTTCCACCCGTCTTTGCTTTTCCTTAGAATGGCTTTCAGCCTTAAATGACGCCCATATGGGTGAAATTGAGATGATTTCACAATGGGATAATGTCTCCCCTACGTTCATCTCGAACTTTTGTTTTACCGCCCTTTTCGAAGAAACTACAAAGTAAGGCTTACCCTCCCTTTCAACGATTTGATTTCTGATTGTAGTTTTTGAATGATTTCATTTCCCTGGAAAATAAAAATACAACAAGATAAATGTTAAGACCAGGGTGGTAACATTTATTGTCAAAATTTTTACGAAAAGACACATAGAGGCAAGCAGAAATTCAAATTGTAATTAGTTGCTTGAATATTTCATTACCGTATTTTATAGAATAAACGCCCTCATTTGTATAAATGCCAATTTTGAATAAATGCAAGTAAAAATCGATTAATCGAGACATCAACAAGATTACCTTGATAACCTCAGCTGATACCGATCGAATTGTGTTTTCAAGTTGTTTCACTTGATGACTTTTAGATTCCAGGTCAACGTCTAAACGCCCCTTCAATGATAACACAGTGTATTACACAAGACGACTTCATAGATATTGTGTGTAGACTAGGTAATCATGAAGAGCATGCGCGTAAGGATATAGAAGGATCAGTAGATTGTAAACGTCTGAAAGGTTATGATACTATGCATCTCCCAAACCAGGAAAGTTCACTTTTCAACAGAGATGTTAGGGGGTGATCACATGGGGCTAGCCCGCTTTCCCAGGCTAAATTTTCTAAATGTGATTACCCCCTTAGCTGGTTAGGTAAACTGATAGGTTAACACCTTCCAATTTGTCTCACTTTCTCGAGCATGCGCATATCATCGTGTAAATAAAATCTTTGAAACTACCTTGTGTTCGTTAGCAGCGTCAAGCAATTCGTTGGTTTTGCAATTCATCTATAAACCAAAAATATTTTTTACTAAACCAACGGGAAAAAATATTAAAAACTTTCATATCGTTGTGTTTTCGGTGGACAAAAAATGGTCTTGTCATAAGCCAATCATACAAGATGAAGGTCATAGACTGGAGATAGATCGAGTTCTTTTTCCAACCTGTTCTTTATCTTTCACTTCTTGTTCTAACACGGCGACACGTGTTCGCAAATGATTTAACGTCTTGTCGCGTTCATGTCGGTCGGAATCCAGATTCGTATTTTGTCGGCGCAATAGCTGCACATCACGTGATGCCAAATTGCGTTCCTGAAGTAGCGAATAATATCAATAAAACTCCTTACAAAACAATGCACTAAAGTGGGGGCGTGTAAAATGTAGTAAGCTAGCGGGCGTAAAATATAACAAACCCGCCATCTATCCCAGGGTTATAGTTATCTCTGGTGCAAGTGAAACAGGTTAAACAGGTTAAACAAATTTCTAAGTTTGGAACTGGTTAAGGTACTTAACGACATAAATCGTGTTGTTGGCATAGCAACAACATCACTGTCGCAAACCATCCATAACTGATTATTTTCAAGTGATGTAATACTGGAAAAGGAGACATAAGCATTGAAAATCATCCTTTCTTTTATATTTCCTCCAATCTGTCACTTTGACTAAGATTTTCTTGAAATTTTGATAATTTATTCATGTTACGTTCTAATGCAAATGGATGCAAATTTGAATGTCACTGTGAAGTAAAAACATGACGTTTGATTATGTGCAGTAAAAACTGTTACATAATTACATAATGTTATGAAAAATGGTAATTATGGAAATGAATATTATTATTATTAAATCGACAATGTATACAACTGCCATTGATTCACCAACCTCTTTATTTATTTTTAAAGCTTGATGTAGTTCTGAAAGACAGTCGTATGCAAAGGAAATTGGTATGTACGATCACTTTTCTATTATTATTTTTTTCGTTCTCTTTAAATATTTTTTTGATTTAGTTTTACAGTTGATGATTTTTTTCATGTTTTTTTTTTTTATCTTTTCGATTCGCGGCTCGTATTTCATGGTGAGAATCAAAACCGGCATAATTATGATATAGTACAAAATAACGACAAATAGGGGTATTGTTGTTATGACTACCACACCTGTGTAAATTAACTTCGAGGCTCTTTGATGATCATTTTTATCTCATATTCAGGATGATGGCAATTTAAATTTCTTTTGCCCTTCTGCCAATGCATAGTTGTTTTTAGTGCCTAAAACCTTGATGCAGAAGGGAGAAAGGGAACAAAAAATAATATGTTCATCTCAAAAGAGATGCACGTGTGTCCCGTCATATTTTGTAAAGTATTTTCAAAGGTCAATTATTTTCGCTCGATCAATTTTCACACTGTTCTATGTAAATAAGGATAATAGCGTTGTTGATTTCTGAAGGGGCTCTAGTTATGGAGACCGATATATCGGATAGGCGAGATAACTCAGCTAGACGATATCCATATATAGAAATGTTTCAACGGACTGCAAGAGTCCAAGGCAGGACACTGTTTGCTGTATTTTAACAGACTGGCCTAGAGGTAGATCGAATTTCTTAATTAATTTAATTAATTTCTACACACACTCTATTGTCTTTATTCGATATTATGACCAGTAACCCACAATAAACACACCTAAATGTTGTTATTATTAGGTAATAATTACGTAATAATAGTGTCAAAATAAAGGATAAGTATTGTTTAAAAATAATTTCATTTTAGCAAAGGTTACATCGCCTGTGCAGCGATAACATTGTTGTTCAAACGATAATGTTCTGGTATAATTCCACTGAATTTCTGCAACGGCAACACTGATCTGTGTCATACTTGATAATGTAATGGTCATTTACGTAGTAAGTTACCATTACGGCTGAGTACCAATTATGCGTTGCCCAAAACAATGCACTAAAGTGGGGGCGTGTAAAATGTAGTAAGCTAGTGGGCGTAAAATATAACAAACCCGCCCACTTTAGGTGCAGGTAGTGGGGGAGGGAGACTTAGAAACTGGGAGTTTTTTTTCATTTTCGGGATTTAAGGGGGCGTTTATTGGAGAACACAGGGTTGAACGGAGCATTTATGATATTTATAAATCACAGTGCACCAACACCGTTAGGATCTCATACTAAGCTAGTAAAAAAGGAACTCAATAGCCAACTGATTATTACAAACTCCTTGAGGAATAAACTGCACTGAAAACATTGAAAGGATTAAGATAGCAGTCACGTGATCGTGTTTATAATGTTCAACAATTTTTACCTCTTCCAACGACGCAACACGTGACTTCAACTCACGTATTAGCGATTCGTATTTGTATTTATGGTCGGTTAGCAACTAAAAATAAAAGATGGACGTGTTACAATCAAAATTGTTTGGAAATATCTGTCAAACCACCTGCAACCCCAAACCGACTGCAACCTCAACGCGAAGAAAACAATGCTAGGCTCCCATCAATGATGATGAAGAAATGCAAATGTAAGGATTTTGGGCGCTATTTCTTTTTCCCAGATTTATCGAACAATTTCAAACAAGGAGACACCACCAAGCGATCAACAGATACTTGGTTGTTTATACTATTTGCTGGTTGGAGATTTGCTGTAAAAAAACATGAAATAACATATACTAACCTTGTTATCGGACTGTACATCTTTTAATTTATGTTCTAACTCACGAAACTAAAATGACATGTTACAAACAGAACATTAAGGTAGGAGAATGAAATATATACATAGAGTGAAAAAAACAGGAACCACAACAAACTTATTAAATTAATTACACGAGATGAACTTTTTAATTTCACTGATACCATAGTAAGCGAGGTTTTTTTATAGGTTGAAAAAAAAAACCTTGTTGAATTTTGTGTTAACCGCCATTGTTGCCATGAGTGAAACCAAACCGAACGACAGTGCCGAAGACTCCGAAAATACGATTATGCAGCATCAGCATCGGTAATTGACGGTATCGAGGACACGGAAAACACGTACATGATAATCAAAATTAATACGTACGGATTTATTGAAACGTTCCTCAAACGACAGACGTTCGGTGTGCAACCTTTCTTCGTAAGATTGTTGTAACTATCCACAAAAAAAAACATAAGCGATATCGTCTAAATTTTTATCACAACAGCTTAGATAGATAGTAAAAAATTCTACCTTGGCTTTGGTGGTTTTCTCATGTTGAAGTTGGTCTTCATATTTACTTGTGGTGCGATCTATTTCTGTTTTTAACCGTAGATTCAAATCTTCAAGTTGTTTTGTTCTCTCAGAAAGTAACTAGTAGTACAAACAAACAAACAAACAAACAAACAAACAAACAAACAAACAAACAAACAAACAAACAGGTTGAACCAGACGTTACACTGTAATCATATAATTGAAAAGCGAAAAAATATATTCAAAATATTCTAGTGGACAAAATTTTCAAAAAGTCTCTGTGGAGGAGCGTTTTTTATTAAAACAGCAGGCAATATTGCTTGCCATTCCTATTTAAAAAAAACACTCCTCTGCATAGACTTTTTAAAGATTTTGACTACTGGGATTCTCGCTTCAAATATTTTTCACTACATTCCTGTGGAAACTCTATAAAGCGTACACCCTATAAAACGGACATGGATGGATTTGCAGTCAGATTCTTATAGGTAAGGTCTCTTTAGATCTGACACCTTTTCTATGCATCAATAGAAATACCACTGTATCTGAAACATTTGTCAGCCATCGTTTTTTTAGATTTTTTAGACACATCAACAAAAGCAGATGACTGATCGATATCAATCAGTTTTGCGTCTGAAGGTACATTAATAAAATGAAGCCCTGAAAACACTTGAACATTTCAACGAAACCTCCACCACCATAATGGTCCATAATGGTCAAAACTATTGGGGATCGTCACATCGATGGCTTGCTACAAACCAACCTCCTAATGTTTTCCATTACAGAAGGATATTGCGATAGATTGCGATGTTATCATAGAGATACAAGATTGGAAAAACATTTCATCTGAATGCATTTTTCTTTCAATTTTTTTCGAAAACAAACCTATATCTCCTTCCATGAAAATTTGTGGAGGAGAGTTAAGTTATTTAGAGCAGAAAACAAAAACGTGACTCAATCAACGTAACTCAATCAACACTTAAGATTGAAAAGAAATTTCACGATACTTCTCCACTTTATTGCCTAACGCTAGATCCGCCACTGGATTGACGTTATTTTATTTAAACCCCACGGTCAAACTTTTACAGACCACAAACAACTAACGCCAGTCCATTTAACGACAAGTCATAGAAATTAATGCCATGAAGGGCATTCGTTCCAAAAACGTGAATAATATACATGAATACAATATGAATGCAATCAGATAGGTATTAGCATCTATTAAATCACACTGACTGTCGCAACTAAATGTTTCCGTCTAAAAACAAGCATTGTTAATAAAAGCAAAGGATTTGGTTGTACCTGTTGTGTAGAAGAAAGTCTAGATGATAAATCTTTTTCTGTTCCATTCAACTGTCGCTCTAAATTTTCTTTCTCGTACTGTAAAAGAATAAAAGAAGCTTTAATATGAATACGAATATTAGAAAATTCGTGTTCTGATTGGTGCAGATTGTTCTGTTCGTGTTCTGATTGGTGCAGATTGTTCTGACAAAATTTTTCAGTTAAAGGCAAAAATAGAGCAGTTTCTTCAGTCTTACTTGTTCCGTAAAATTTCCATGTTTATCAGGGAAAGTTAAGTGGTCTTTGCTACCATAGAAACAAAACTGCCCCCCAACTAAAGCATAAAAATCTGTTGGAAGTATTCACCAAATTATAAACCAAAGTGGATAAAACAATAAAAAAATGAAAAAACAATAAACAGCATTGATTTCTAAGAAACAAACGAGAGGATCGAAAGCACTGATAATATAAGTCTGATAAGCTAGTCAAATATTTGATAAGCTTGGAATACATCGTAAACCATTCAAATACTATCTTACATATACACTACACCGCAGTGGTTGGAGCTCCCAGTAGTTATTAGCGGAATACGGAATGCTGACTCAATGACGGTCAATGTAAAGCAAGCTCGACCTCTACTATCGACCTCGGGTATTATTTTTCAGTACAAATACAGAAAACAGTCAGTATCCCGTTAGTACTTGTGATGTGACTTGATTTGATTTATTACTTTTACTTTTGCTTCTCTTATTCTATCAATTTTTTGATTCTCTTAATTCAGACAGGACTCGTTTGGAAAGCACTAGCTTTGACATTGTAAAATGTATATACTAAAACGGCTATCCTATATAAATATATTAGAAATAAAATAAAATACTAATACTCAGGATCACTCAATAGTCAAATTAGTAAATGGTGAAGCTATTCACAAATTATAAAATTGATAAAGGATTCCTTTATCTTGTCTATACAAGCAGTTTTATTGTTAAGTGCTGAAACGAGTTGTTTCAGAAAGAAAACCTTATCTCCACATTATATATTATGCATCTCTATAATATACAATGTGATGCTCCATGTTATTAGATCCGAATGATGGGTAATCGTGCATTTGTACGTATGCAGAAACGATTTTATACATGCAGAAACAATTATGCGCATGAAGTTGAAGATGGCGTTATGAGGTATGGCGCAGGATAATATGGCGGTAACGACATATTATAAATTCGAATAACCGGGGAATTTGGATAACTGAGGTGTTCGGATAACTGAGGTAACTGACTTAACCCAGGAGTTACTCTCGAGTTATTCGCGTATGGGAGAACTTTTTTGAAAGGACAGAAAAGAAGACATTGGCGATTACTGCATGCATGAATTGCATTTGACATTTTATATTCAAGCACTGGAAAACTTAAAAGGTCTTACTTTCGATAACAAAGATTATAGCAAGCAGAAAAGTAAACAACTTGCCATGGATCAAATTCTATCCAGTTCAATAATCTCTTATTCAAAAACAGAACCTGTACAAGACACATGCGATTATACCACACATGAATGGTGTGTTACATTTAATATCCTATTGCTGGAAAATGTAAACAATGAATCTTTCGATAACAAGGACTGCAGTGAAGAGAAAAGGAATTTAGAAGCTCTACAAGACACCCACGATTACAGCACACATGAATGGTGCTTGACAAGTAATATCCAAATGCTGGAAAATTTAAACAGTATATCTTTCGAAAACAAAGATATCAGTGAAGAGAAAAGGAATTCAGAAGCTATACAAGACACCAACGATTACAGCACACATGAATGGTGCTTGACAAGTAATATCCAAATGCTGGAAAACTTAAACAGTATATCTTTCGAAAACAAAGATATCAGTGAAGACAAAAGGAATTCAGAAGCTATACAAGACACCAACGATTACAGCACACATGAATGGTGCTTGACAAGTAATATCCAAATGCTGGAAAACTTAAACAGTATATCTTTCGAAAACAAAGATATCAGTGAAGAGAAAAGGAATTCAGAAGCTATACAAGACACCAACGATTACAGCACACATGAATGGTGCTTGACAAGTAATATCCAAATGCTGGAAAACTTAAACAGTATATATTTTGAAAACAAAGATTGCAGTGAAGAGCAAAGAACCTGCCATTAACAAACTTCTTTGGACGGCAGAGAATGCAGAAGATTTAACATAGCAAAAAGCAAAAGAAAATAACACATTGCCATTCCAATCTGATGTTTGACACCTAACTAGAATCCCAATACTATTCCTAGACTTGAAAGTTGGAAAAGATGATGAAGATGATGATACAAAAATTTTAATTTTTTTTTGCTTACATTTTTTTGTTCTTGTTTTGTTGTCGATAGGGAGAAGAATGGTTGTTACATGACTTTTAAATTTTTAAATTAGGAAATTTCCCTGATTCTGTAACAACCCTGGATTATAAATGCCAAGTAATGTTCAATAAATAAATAAATAAATAAAGTAAAGTTTAGATTATACATTCATGTTCTCTCATTTTGGTATTTTGCCATCTAAAGGTGAAGTTTAGGATAAGTGAAAAATAAACTTGCCTTGTCGAAAAAACAGATATATCATTTAACAAAAATAGTGACATAAGCACAATCAATTATTTATTCATTATTTATTTGAATATTAATATATTTTGTTACACACCAACGCAATAGATATCATAAAAGTTCAAGATTTTTGAGAAACCATCATATAAATTTTGAAAATTATTTTATAAAGTTTAAATTTGAGAATCCTCTTGTATTGACTATATTCAACGAACATCTATTTTTACTCTAGCACCTGATTAGAATGCATTTTCTTTTAACACCTGTTTTCATGATCTATGTGTATTATTTGGTCACACATTTGGACCAAAAAGTGCATCTAAATTTTACCTGTCATTAGGATCTAGAAATCTGCCGAATGTTCACCCTCCCTTTTGATCTAAAAATGTTTGCATTCTATTTTAGAAGTGCAACAAGAATTCGAAACTGATAAAAGAATTGGCTAGATATAAATGAACACATAAAATAGATCACTCTTCCAATAAAGGTGGATGCCTACTAAAGACATTAGAAAATATCAGCTCTTCCTTCTACTGGGTGTCTGCCAGAATCTGGATTTCCCTGATTTTTCCCCGATCCTCTACCTGTTTTCCCTGATTTTCATTTCAGTTATTATGAGCTAGTCTGACGACAGCAACAACCAGAACAGATAACATCGACAAGCAAATCTATCTGCTACAGTTCAAAATAGTTTTTATATGTTTTGAAATACTAACTATAAGTTGGTTACAGAGTTACAGAGACTTTTCCCCTGATTTCTCCCTGATTTTCCAGAAATCCAACCAAATTTCCCTGATTTTACCCAGATTTTCCAGAAATCTAACCAAATTTCCCTGATTTTACCCAGATTTTCCAGAAATCTAACCAAATTTCCCTGATTTTACCCAGATTTTCCAGAAATCTAACCAAATTTCCCTGATTTTACCCTGATTTTTTTGAAGGCATCTGAATTCCCTGACTTTTCCCTGATTTAAATGCACTAAAACCATCACAAAAACTCAATGCACCACGAGTTCATAAATATTGAAACTAACAGTGGTAAAATTTCCTCAGTTTTCTATTTGCACAGGGCGCCTGCCCTTTGATATTTTTTTTACATAATTTTACTTGCTTGGCACTGAGATTAGTTGCATTGGGCAATCGGGACAGCATTATTCAGTTTTACCACTGATTAAGAAATATGAGGTCCAATATCTCTTCTGTAGTGCAAAACATAAGCTGAATAAACATTTCATCACACATCTCCCAACTTCTTTCCCACTCCTTTTATGCAATAGTTAAATAATAATAATATTGATCAATCTTACAGATCTAAGAGACGGTAGGATACCACAAATTGACTCATAACTTTTGAATTATACATGCTGAGTATAAGAGTTTAACAACAACAAAACTTTAAGTATGCTATTATGAATCCCAAACTGTGAACTCCGTCATAAGCAATTAGGGAATATCTTTTTCTATTTATAGTTTCCTTAATTAATGAATGCAATAACTGGAAGAGTGAACGATTAATAAGATTGTTTAAGGTTAATAAAGGTTAATAAGATAAGAGGATTAAAAAGTTGAAGTCCATTTATAATACCCGTATCGAAGGAGAATTTTATTCAAAGGAAGAAAAGGAAAGACAAGAAGAGATCAGTAATTCTGAAACATAAACTGTACAAGACATTGGCGATTACTGCATGCATGAATTGCATTTGACATTTTATATTCAAGCACTGGAAAACTTAAAAGGTCTTACTTTCGATAACAAAGATTATAGCAAACAGAAAAAAAAACAACTTGCCATGGATCAAATTCTATCCAGTTCAATAATCTCTTATTCAAAAACAGAACCTGTACAAGACACATGCGATAATACCACACATGAATGGTGTGTTACATTTAATATCCTATTGCTGGAAAATGTAAACAATGAATCTTTCGATAACAAGGACTGCAGTGAAGAGAAAAGGAATTTAGAAGCCATACAAGACACCCACGATTACAGCACACAAGAATGGTGCTTGACAAGTAATATCCAAATGCTGGAAAATGTAAACAATGAATCTTTCGATAACAAGGACTGCAGTGAAGAGAAAAGGAATTTAGAAGCCATACAAGACACCCACGATTACAGCACACATGAATGGTGCTTGACAAGTAATATCCAAATGCTGGAAAATGTAAACAATGAATCTTTCGATAACAAGGACTGCAGTGAAGAGAAAAGGAATTTAGAAGCCATACAAGACACCCACGATTACAGCACACATGAATGGTGCTTGACAAGTAATATCCAAATGCTGGAAAACTTAAACAGTATATCTTTCGAAAACAAAGATATCAGTGAAGAGAAAAGGAATTCAGAAGCTATACAAGACACCGACGATTACAGCACACATGAATGGTGCTTGACAAGTAATATCCAAATGCTGGAAAACTTAAACAGTATATCTTTCGAAAACAAAGATATCAGTGAAGAGAAAAGGAATTCAGAAGCTATACAAGACATCGACGATTACAGCACACATGAATGGTGCTTGACAAGTAATATCCAAATGCTGCCATGAACCTGCCATGAACAAACTTCTTTCAAAGTTAAGAAAAGAAAAACATGCAAGTAACCTAGGAGGAGAGCAAGGTTATTAAGAAAAGAAAAACGTGCAAGTAACCTAGAACTTTATGGAGGAGAGCAGGTATTAAGAAAAGAAAAACGTGCAAGTAACCTAAGCAACACTTTGATTGAAAAGAAATTTGTACTTTTTTGTCTCGCAAGATCCGCAGCTGGTAATAACTTTGAAATAGCCCTATTTAATTTTTAAATTTTAGAGACAAGAGGACTTCTAGGTATACACAAGAAATTCTCCATTGCTTTTCTTCCTCTGTCCACTAATTAGAAAGATATTCTAAAGGGAAATTTCATTTGGTAGAAAGAAAATAAGTGTGTCCGCTAGTATTTTTGTCCGTTAAATAGAGCTGCCTGTTAATTAGAGCTTCACGTCTCGTCAGACACGTTAATTACGTAAGGTTATTGCGATATCGTGAATCGAAACATTTATACACAGTATACGTCAATCTCTAGTCCCTAAGAGTTTGGATTAAAAAAGTCCGCTAATTCAAACCAGTTTCTCCTTCCGGTAGCAAAAGTACACCCGGTAATTCTAAATTTCAAGCATTCATGATTGGGCATAAAAATCAGGCATAAATCAATATTTTTGTTTATTTTGATACCATGGATACCAACCAATCGTAAATAAAACCCAAATAGCGGTCTAAGAAATAGTCAAACGCGCAGATTTGCGTTACACGCGTTTTTCCCTGAGACTTTTGGTTTGTACAATGTTGCTTTAAGAGAAACTGTCAGGTGAACTTTATGTTTATGAATAAATGTGCATGAAATGAGCTGCGCGAAAGTCGCTTCTTGTTTCAAGTTAAAACACCCGACACCTTAAGTTGTTCAAAGAATTCGTTGGCGTATAACGTAAAATAACTTTTGGTGCGTAAGAAATGTGTCCGTCTTTATAGTATAGGGTATCCGCTTTAATAATTATTCCCCTATGACCTTTTAGGCAAATGTTATCATGCAGTCACTTCGATCGACATAGTAGTTATTTTCAACTTGGCGATCAGTGTGAATGCAAAAGAAAATATAGTTAGATAGTGCAAAATGAAATTTCCGAAAATAGAACTTAGATACCTGTACATGAAGAAGTTTTCGCGGACCCCCAAAAAACCTAATTTCGTGCGGATCAATTTTCGCGGGAAATTGCGAAATCCGCGAAAAATTCATCTGTGTGAAAATTAATCCATGTAAGGTAGGCAAAATCATGAAAAAAACCCCGAAAAAAAATCCCGAAAATTTAGATTTTTGGATATGATATTGGATTAGCCTTATTCTTTCAAATGCAATATTTAGTTTTTTGAAAGAAGTTCTGAAAAATAGTTATAATGCATATAATTGGCTAGTTTCAGATCTCCTGTCTACTACCCCTCCGTTCTATATGCTGCAAATTACTTACTGGCACCTTCATTGCCGTTAGTTTGGTTCTGATACCAAAACTCTGCAAAATGAGAACGGAGGTTTACGTCGGAACACTAAACAATTTAAACATTTTCATAACAATAATAGCGCAAGTCACACCGAAGACTGGTTAAATCTAATCTGAACCAGAGTCTTACGTCAGCTTATAACTAATCTGAAGCCACCAATGAGGAGCGAATGCTATAAAGGCCAGGCTATTAAATAAATTTGAAATTCTTATTACTGTAATCATCGATGGAAATATTTTTTGTACGCTAATTAGAAATGTCCATTTTTTGGAAATTGACCTATCGTTGACTCATATTTGAGGTAATTCTTATCTGATATTGGTTCTCTCAGTGGTGGATCTAGAACTTTATGGAGGAGAGCAAGGTTAAGAAAAGAAAAACGTGCAAGTAACCTAGAACTTTATGGAGGAGAGCAAGGTTATTAAGAAAAGAAAAACGTGCAAGTAACCTAGTACTTTATGGAGGAGAGCAAGGTTATTAAGAAAAGAAAAACGTGCAAGTAACCTAGAACTTTATGGAGGAGAGCAGGTATTAAGAAAAGAAAAACGTGCAAGTAACCTAAGCAACACTTTGATTGAAAAGAAATTTGTACTTTTTTGTCTCGCAAGATCCGCAGCTGGTAATAACTTTGAAATAGCCCTATTTAATTTTTAAATTTTAGAGACAAGAGGACTTCTAGGTATACACAAGAAATTCTCCATTGCTTTTCTTCCTCTGTCCACTAATTAGAAAGATATTCTAAAGGGAAAGTTCCTTTGGTAGAAAGAAAATAAGTGTGTCCGCTAGTATTTTTGTCCGTTAAATAGAGCTGCGTGTTAATTAAAGCATCACGTCTCGTCAGACACGTTAATTACGTAAGGTTATTGCGATATCGTGAATCGAAACATTTATACACAGTATACGTCAATCTCTAGTCCCTAAGAGTTTGGATTAAAAAAGTCCGCTAATTCAAACCAGTTTCTCCTTCCGGTAGCAAAAGTACACCCGGTAATTCTAAATTTCGTGCATTCATGATTGGGCATAAAAATCAGGCATAAATCAATATTTTTGTTTATTTTGATACCATGGATACCAACCAATCGTAAATAAAACCCAAATAGAGGTCTAAGAAATAGTCAAACGCGCAGATTTGCGTTACACGCGTTTTTCCCTGAGACTTTTGGTTTGTACAATGTTGCTTTAAGAGAAACTGTCAGGTGAACTTTATGTTTATGAATAAATGTGCATGAAATGAGCTGCGTGAAAGTCGCTTCTTGTTTCAAGTTAAAACACCCGACACCTTAAGTTGTTCAAAGAATTCGTTGGCGTATAACGTAAAATAACTTTTGGTGCGTAAGAAATGTATCCGTCTTTATAGTATAGGGTATCCGCTTTAATAATTATTCCCC
This sequence comes from Turritopsis rubra, assembly GCA_039566895.2. Classification (NCBI taxonomy): domain Eukaryota; kingdom Metazoa; phylum Cnidaria; class Hydrozoa; order Anthoathecata; family Oceaniidae; genus Turritopsis; species Turritopsis rubra. The sequence goes on along the minus strand of CM077618.1, from coordinate 13,072,357 downwards.
TATGACCTTTTAGGCAAATGTTATCATGCAGTCACTTCGATCGACATAGTAGTTATTTTCTACTTGGCGATCAGTGTGAATGCAAAAGAAAATATAGTTAGATAGTGCAAAATGAAATTTCCGAAAATAGAACTTAGATACCTGTACATGAAGAAGTTTTCGCGGACCCCCCAAAAAACCTAATTACGTGCGGATCAATTTTCGCGGAAAATTGCGAAATCCGCGAAAAATTCATCTGTGTGAAAATTAATCCATGTGAGGTAGGCAAAATCATGAAAAAAAACCCGAAAAAAAAACCCGAAAATTTAGATTTTTGGATATGATATTGGATTAGCCTTATTCTTTCAAATGCAATATTTAGTTTTTTGAAAGAAGTTCTGAAAAATAGTTATAATGCATATAATTGGCTGGTTTCAGATCTCCTGTCTACTACCCCTCCGTTCTATATGCTGCAAATTACTTACTGGCACCTTCATTGCCGTTAGTTTGGTTCTGATACCAAAACCCTGCAAAATGAGAACGGAGGTTCACGTCGGAACACTAAACAATTTAAACATTTTCATAACAATAATAGCGCAAGTCACACCGAAGACTGGTTAAATCTAATCTGAACCAGAGTCTTACGTCAGCTTATAACTAATCTGAAGCCACAAATGAGGAGCGAATGCTATAAAGGCCAGGCTATTAAATAAATTTGAAATTCTTATTACTGTAATCATCGATGGAAATATTTTTTGTACGCTAATTAGAAATGTCCATTTTTTGGAAATTGACCTATCGTTGACTCATATTTGAGGTAATTCTTATCTGATATTGGTTCTCTCAGTGGTGGATCTAGAACTTTATGGAGGAGAGCAAGGTTAAGAAAAGAAAAACGTGCAAGTAACCTAGAACTTTATGGAGGAGAGCAAGGTTATTAAGAAAAGAAAAACGTGCAAGTAACCTAGTACTTTATGGAGGAGAGCAAGGTTATTAAGAAAAGAAAAACGTGCAAGTAACCTAGAACTTTATGGAGGAGAGCAGGTATTAAGAAAAGAAAAACGTGCAAGTAACCTAAGCAACACTTTGATTGAAAAGAAATTTGTACTTTTTTGTCTCGCAAGATCCGCAGCTGGTAATAACTTTGAAATAGCCCTATTTAATTTTTAAATTTTAGAGACAAGAGGACTTCTAGGTATACACAAGAAATTCTCCATTGCTTTTCTTCCTCTGTCCACTAATTAGAAAGATATTCTAAAGGGAAAGTTCCTTTGGTAGAAAGAAAATAAGTGTGTCCGCTAGTATTTTTGTCCGTTAAATAGAGCTGCGTGTTAATTAAAGCATCACGTCTCGTCAGACACGTTAATTACGTAAGGTTATTGCGATATCGTGAATCGAAACATTTATACACAGTATACGTCAATCTCTAGTCCCTAAGAGTTTGGATTAAAAAAGTCCGCTAATTCAAACCAGTTTCTCCTTCCGGTAGCAAAAGTACACCCGGTAATTCTAAATTTCGTGCATTCATGATTGGGCATAAAAATCAGGCATAAATCAATATTTTTGTTTATTTTGATACCATGGATACCAACCAATCGTAAATAAAACCCAAATAGAGGTCTAAGAAATAGTCAAACGCGCAGATTTGCGTTACACGCGTTTTTCCCTGAGACTTTTGGTTTGTACAATGTTGCTTTAAGAGAAACTGTCAGGTGAACTTTATGTTTATGAATAAATGTGCATGAAATGAGCTGCGTGAAAGTCGCTTCTTGTTTCAAGTTAAAACACCCGACACCTTAAGTTGTTCAAAGAATTCGTTGGCGTATAACGTAAAATAACTTTTGGTGCGTAAGAAATGTATCCGTCTTTATAGTATAGGGTATCCGCTTTAATAATTATTCCCCTATGACCTTTTAGGCAAATGTTATCATGCAGTCACTTCGATCGACATAGTAGTTATTTTCTACTTGGCGATCAGTGTGAATGCAAAAGAAAATATAGTTAGATAGTGCAAAATGAAATTTCCGAAAATAGAACTTAGATACCTGTACATGAAGAAGTTTTCGCGGACCCCCCAAAAAACCTAATTACGTGCGGATCAATTTTCGCGGAAAATTGCGAAATCCGCGAAAAATTCATCTGTGTGAAAATTAATCCATGTGAGGTAGGCAAAATCATGAAAAAAAACCCGAAAAAAAAACCCGAAAATTTAGATTTTTGGATATGATATTGGATTAGCCTTATTCTTTCAAATGCAATATTTAGTTTTTTGAAAGAAGTTCTGAAAAATAGTTATAATGCATATAATTGGCTGGTTTCAGATCTCCTGTCTACTACCCCTCCGTTCTATATGCTGCAAATTACTTACTGGCACCTTCATTGCCGTTAGTTTGGTTCTGATACCAAAACCCTGCAAAATGAGAACGGAGGTTCACGTCGGAACACTAAACAATTTAAACATTTTCATAACAATAATAGCGCAAGTCACACCGAAGACTGGTTAAATCTAATCTGAACCAGAGTCTTACGTCAGCTTATAACTAATCTGAAGCCACAAATGAGGAGCGAATGCTATAAAGGCCAGGCTATTAAATAAATTTGAAATTCTTATTACTGTAATCATCGATGGAAATATTTTTTGTACGCTAATTAGAAATGTCCATTTTTTGGAAATTGACCTACCGTTGACTCATATTTGAGGTAATTCTTATCTGATATTGGTTCTCTCAGTGGTGGATCTAGAACTTTATGGAGGAAAGCAAGGTTAATAAAAGAAAAACGTGCAAGTAACCTAGAACTTTATGGAGGAGAGCAAGGTTATTAAGAAAAGAAAAACGTGCAAGTAACCTAGTACTTTATGGAGGAGAGCAAGGTTATTAAGAAAAGAAAAACGTGCAAGTAACCTAGAACTTTATGGAGGAGAGCATGTATTAAGAAAAGAAAAACGTGCAAGTAACCTAAGCAACACTTTGATTGAAAAGAAATTTGTACCTTTTTGTCTCGCAAGATCCGCAGCTGGTAATAACTTTGAAATAGCCCTATTTAATTTTTAAATTTTAGAGACAAGAGGACTTCTAGGTATACACAAGAAATTCTCCATTGCTTTTCTTCCTCTGTCCACTAATTAGAAAGATATTCTAAAGGGAAAGTTCCATTGGTAGAAAGAAAATAAGTGTGTCCGCTAGTATTTTTGTCCGTTAAATAGAGCTGCGTGTTAATTAAAGCATCACGTCTCGTCAGACACGTTAATTACGTAAGGTTATTGCGATATCGTGAATCGAAACATTTATACACAGTATACGTCAATCTCTAGTCCCTAAGAGTTTGGATTAAAAAAGTCCGCTAATTCAAACCAGTTTCTCCTTCCGGTAGCAAAAGTACACCCGGTAATTCTAAATTTCGTGCATTCATGATTGGGCATAAAAATCAGGCATAAATCAATATTTTTGTTTATTTTGATACCATGGATACCAACCAATCGTAAATAAAACCCAAATAGCGGTCTAAGAAATAGTCAAACGCGCAGATTTGCGTTACACGCGTTTTTCCCTGAGACTTTTGGTTTGTACAATGTTGCTTTAAGAGAAACTGTCAGGTGAACTTTATGTTTATGAATAAATGTGCATGAAATGAGCTGCGTGAAAGTCGCTTCTTGTTTCAAGTTAAAACACCCGACACCTTAAGTTGTTCAAAGAATTCGTTGGCGTATAACGTAAAATAACTTTTGGTGCGTAAGAAATGTATCCGTCTTTATAGTATAGGGTATCCGCTTTAATAATTATTCCCCTATGACCTTTTAGGCAAATGTTATCATGCAGTCACTTCGATCGACATAGTAGTTATTTTCTACTTGGCGATCAGTGTGAATGCAAAAGAAAATATAGTTAGATAGTGCAAAATGAAATTTCCGAAAATAGAACTTAGATACCTGTACATGAAGAAGTTTTCGCGGACCCCCCAAAAAACCTAATTACGTGCGGATCAATTTTCGCGGAAAATTGCGAAATCCGCGAAAAATTCATCTGTGTGAAAATTAATCCATGTGAGGTAGGCAAAATCATGAAAAAAAACCCGAAAAAAAAACCCGAAAATTTAGATTTTTGGATATGATATTGGATTAGCCTTATTCTTTCAAATGCAATATTTAGTTTTTTGAAAGAAGTTCTGAAAAATAGTTATAATGCATATAATTGGCTGGTTTCAGATCTCCTGTCTACTACCCCTCCGTTCTATATGCTGCAAATTACTTACTGGCACCTTCATTGCCGTTAGTTTGGTTCTGATACCAAAACCCTGCAAAATGAGAACGGAGGTTCACGTCGGAACACTAAACAATTTAAACATTTTCATAACAATAATAGCGCAAGTCACACCGAAGACTGGTTAAATCTAATCTGAACCAGAGTCTTACGTCAGCTTATAACTAATCTGAAGCCACCAATGAGGAGCGAATGCTATAAAGGCCAGGCTAATAAATAAATTTGAAATTCTTATTACTGTAATCATCGATGGAAATATTTTTTGTAGGCTAATTAGAAATGTCCATTTTTTGGAAATTGACCAACAGTTGACTAATATTTGAGGTAATTCTTATCTGATATTGGTTCTCTCAGTGGTGGATCTAGAACTTTATGGAGGAGAGCAAGGCTAAGAAAAGAAAATCGTGAATGTAACCTAGAACTTTATGGAGGAGAGCAAAGTTATTAAGAAAAGAAAAAAGTGCAAGTAACCTAGAACTTTATGGAGGAGAGCAGGTTATTAAGACAAGAAAAACGTGCAAGTAACCTAGAACTTTATGGAGGAGAGGAAGGTTATTAAGAAAAGAAAAACGTGTAAGTAACCTAGAACTTTATGGAGGAGAGCAGGTATTAAGAAAAGAAAAACGTGCAAGTAACCTAAGCAACACTTTGATTGAAAAGAAATTTGTACTTTTTTGTCTCGCAAGATCCGCAGCTGGTAATAACTTTGAAATAGCCCTATTTAATTTTTAAATTTTAGAGACAAGAGGACTTCTAGGTATACACAAGAAATTTTCCATTGCTTTTCTTCCTCTGTCCACTAATTAGAAAGATATTCTAAAGGGAAAGTTCATTTGGTAGAAAGAAAATAAGTGTGTCCGCTAGTATTTTTGTCCGTTAAATAGAGCTGCCTGTTAATTAGAGCTTCACGTCTCGTCAGACACGTTAATTACGTAAGGTTATTGCGATATCGTGAATCGAAACATTTATACACAGTATACGTCAATCTCTAGTCCCTAAGCGTTTGGATTAAAAAAGTCCGCTAATTCAAACCAGTTTCTCCTTCCGGTAGCAAAAGTACACCCGGTAATTCTAAATTTCGTGCATTCATGATTGGGCATAAAAATCAGGCATAAATCAATATTTTTGTTTATCTTGATACCATGGATACCAACCAATCGTAAATAAAACCCAAATAGAGGTCTAAGAAATAGTCAAACGCGCAGATTTGCGTTACACGCGTTTTTCCCTGAGACTTTTGGTTTGTACAATGTTGCTTTAAGAGAAACTGTCAGGTGAACTTTATGTTTATGAATAAATGTGCATGAAATGAGCTGCGTGAAAGTCGCTTCTTGTTTCAAGTTAAAACACCCGACACCTTAAGTTGTTCAAAGAATTCGTTGGCGTATAACGTAAAATATCTTTTGGTGCGTAAGAAATGTATCCGTCTTTATAGTATAGGGTATCCGCTTTAATAATTATTCCCCTATGACCTTTTAGGCAAATGTTATCATGCAGTCACTTCGATCGACATAGTAGTTATTTTCTACTTGGCGATCAGTGTGAATGCAATAGAAAATATAGTTATATAGTGCAAAATGAAATTTCCGAAAATAGAACTTAGATACCTGTACATGAAGAAGTTTTCGCGGACCCCCCAAAAAACCTAATTACGTGCGGATCAATTTTCGCGGAAAATTGCGAAATCCGCGAAAAATTCATCTGTGTGAAAATTAATCCATGTGAGGTAGGCAAAATCATGAAAAAAAACCCGAAAAAAAACCCCGAAAATTTAGATTTTTGAATATGATATTGGATTAGCCTTATTCTTTCAAATGCAATATTTAGTTTTTTGAAAGAAGTTCTGAAAAATAAATATAATTCATATAATTGGCTGGTTTCAGATCTCCTGTCTACTACCCCTCCGTTCTATATGCTGCAAATTACTTACTGGCACCTTCATTGCCGTTAGTTTGGTTCTGATACCAAAACCCTGCAAAATGAGAACGGAGGTTCACGTCGGAACACTAAACAATTTAAACATTTTCATAACAATAATAGCGCAAGTCACACCGAAGACTGGTTAAATCTAATCTGAACCAGAGTCTTAGGTCAGCTTTTAACTAATCTGAAGCCCCCAATGAGGAGCGAATGCTATAAAGGCCAGGCTAATAAATAAATTTGAAATTCTTATTACTGTAATCATCGATGGAAATATTTTTTGTAGGCTAATTAGAAATGTTCATTTTTTGGAAATTGACCAACAGTTGACTAATATTTGAGGTAATTCTTATCTGATATTGGTTCTCTCAGTGGTGGATATAGAACTTTATGGAGTAGAGCAAGGCTAAGAAAAGAAAAACGTGCAAGTAACCTAGAACTTTCTGGAGGAGAGCAAGGTTATTAAGAAAAGAAAAAAGTGCAAGTAACCTAGAACTTTATGGAGGAGAGCAGGTTATTAAGACAAGAAAAACGTGCAAGTAACCTAGAACTTTATGGAGGAGAGCAAGGTTATTAAGAAAAGAAAAACGTGTAAGTAACCTAGAACTTTATGGAGGAGAGCAGGTATTAAGAAAAGAAAAACGTGCAAGTAACCTAAGCAACACTTTGATTGAAAAGAAATTTGTACTTTTTTGTCTCGCAAGATCCGCAGCTGGTAATAACTTTGAAATAGCCCTATTGAATTTTTAAATTTTAGAGACAAGAGGACTTCTAGGTATACACAAGAAATTCTCCATTGCTTTTCTTCCTCTGTCCACTAATTAGAAAGATATTCTAAAGGGAAAGTTCCTTTGGTAGAAAGAAAATAAGTGTGTCCGCTAGTATTTTTGTCCGTTAAATAGAGCTGCGTGTTAATTAAAGCATCACGTCTCGTCAGACACGTTAATTACGTAAGGTTATTGCGATATCGTGAATCGAAACATTTATACACAGTATACGTCAATCTCTAGTCCCTAAGAGTTTGGATTAAAAAAGTCCGCTAATTCAAACCAGTTTCTCCTTCCGGTAGCAAAAGTACACCCGGTAATTCTAAATTTCGTGCATTCATGATTGGGCATAAAAATCAGGCATAAATCAATATTTTTGTTTATTTTGATACCATGGATACCAACCAATCGTAAATAAAACCCAAATAGAGGTCTAAGAAATAGTCAAACGCGCAGATTTGCGTTACACGCGTTTTTCCCTGAGACTTTTGGTTTGTACAATGTTGCTTTAAGAGAAACTGTCAGGTGAACTTTATGTTTATGAATAAATGTGCATGAAATGAGCTGCGTGAAAGTCGCTTCTTGTTTCAAGTTAAAACACCCGACACCTTAAGTTGTTCAAAGAATTCGTTGGCGTATAACGTAAAATAACTTTTGGTGCGTAAGAAATGTATCCGTCTTTATAGTATAGGGTATCCGCTTTAATAATTATTCCCCTATGACCTTTTAGGCAAATGTTATCATGCAGTCACTTCGATCGACATAGTAGTTATTTTCTACTTGGCGATCAGTGTGAATGCAAAAGAAAATATAGTTAGATAGTGCAAAATGAAATTTCCGAAAATAGAACTTAGATACCTGTACATGAAGAAGTTTTCGCGGACCCCCCAAAAAACCTAATTACGTGCGGATCAATTTTCGCGGAAAATTGCGAAATCCGCTAAAAATTCATCTGTGTGAAAATTAATCCATGTGAGGTAGGCAAAATCATGAAAAAAAACCCGAAAAAAAAACCCGAAAATTTAGATTTTTGGATATGATATTGGATTAGCCTTATTCTTTCAAATGCAATATTTAGTTTTTTGAAAGAAGTTCTGAAAAATAGTTATAATGCATATAATTGGCTGGTTTCAGATCTCCTGTCTACTACCCCTCCGTTCTATATGCTGCAAATTACTTACTGGCACCTTCATTGCCGTTAGTTTGGTTCTGATACCAAAACCCTGCAAAATGAGAACGGAGGTTCACGTCGGAACACTAAACAATTTAAACATTTTCATAACAATAATAGCGCAAGTCACACCGAAGACTGGTTAAATCTAATCTGAACCAGAGTCTTACGTCAGCTTATAACTAATCTGAAGCCACCAATGAGGAGCGAATGCTATAAAGGCCAGGCTAATAAATAAATTTGAAATTCTTATTACTGTAATCATCGATGGAAATATTTTTTGTAGGCTAATTAGAAATGTCCATTTTTTGGAAATTGACCAACAGTTGACTAATATTTGAGGTAATTCTTATCTGATATTGGTTCTCTCAGTGGTGGATCTAGAACTTTATGGAGGAGAGCAAGGCTAAGAAAAGAAAATCGTGCAAGTAACCTAGAACTTTATGGAGGAGAGCAAAGTTATTAAGAAAAGAAAAAAGTGCAAGTAACCTAGAACTTTATGGAGGAGAGCAGGTTATTAAGACAAGAAAAACGTGCAAGTAACCTAGAACTTTATGGAGGAGAGGAAGGTTATTAAGAAAAGAAAAACGTGTAAGTAACCTAGAACTTTATGGAGGAGAGCAGGTATTAAGAAAAGAAAAACGTGCAAGTAACCTAAGCAACACTTTGATTGAAAAGAAATTTGTACTTTTTTGTCTCGCAAGATCCGCAGCTGGTAATAACTTTGAAATAGCCCTATTTAATTTTTAAATTTTAGAGACAAGAGGACTTCTAGGTATACACAAGAAATTTTCCATTGCTTTTCTTCCTTTGTCCACTAATTAGAAAGATATTCTAAAGGGAAAGTTCATTTGGTAGAAAGAAAATAAGTGTGTCCGCTAGTATTTTTGTCCGTTAAATAGAGCTGCCTGTTAATTAGAGCTTCACGTCTCGTCAGACACGTTAATTACGTAAGGTTATTGCGATATCGTGAATCGAAACATTTATACACAATATACGTCAATCTCTAGTCCCTAAGCGTTTGGATTAAAAAAGTCCGCTAATTCAAACCAGTTTCTCCTTCCGGTAGCAAAAGTACACCCGGTAATTCTAAATTTCGTGCATTCATGATTGGGCATAAAAATCAGGCATAAATCAATATTTTTGTTTATCTTGATACCATGGATACCAACCAATCGTAAATAAAACCCAAATAGAGGTCTAAGAAATAGTCAAACGCGCAGATTTGCCTTACACGCGTTTTTCCCTGAGACTTTTGGTTTGTACAATGTTGCTTTAAGAGAAACTGTCAGGTGAACTTTATGTTTATGAATAAATGTGCATGAAATGAGCTGCGTGAAAGTCGCTTCTTGTTTCAAGTTAAAACACCCGACACCTTAAGTTGTTCAAAGAATTCGTTGGCGTATAACGTAAAATATCTTTTGGTGCGTAAGAAATGTATCCGTCTTTATAGTATAGGGTATCCGCTTTAATAATTATTCCCCTATGACCTTTTAGGCAAATGTTATCATGCAGTCACTTCGATCGACATAGTAGTTATTTTCTACTTGGCGATCAGTGTGAATGCAATAGAAAATATAGTTATATAGTGCAAAATGAAATTTCCGAAAATAGAACTTAGATACCTGTACATGAAGAAGTTTTCGCGGACCCCCCAAAAAACCTAATTACGTGCGGATCAATTTTCGCGGAAAATTGCGAAATCCGCGAAAAATTCATCTGTGTGAAAATTAATCCATGTGAGGTAGGCAAAATCATGAAAAAAAACCCGAAAAAAAACCCCGAAAATTTAGATTTTTGAATATGATATTGGATTAGCCTTATTCTTTCAAATGCAATATTTAGTTTTTTGAAAGAAGTTCTGAAAAATAAATATAATTCATATAATTGGCTGGTTTCAGATCTCCTGTCTACTACCCCTCCGTTCTATATGCTGCAAATTACTTACTGGCACCTTCATTGCCGTTAGTTTGGTTCTGATACCAAAACCCTGCAAAATGAGAACGGAGGTTCACGTCGGAACACTAAACAATTTAAACATTTTCATAACAATAATAGCGCAAGTCACACCGAAGACTGGTTAAATCTAATCTGAACCAGAGTCTTAGGTCAGCTTTTAACTAATCTGAAGCCCCCAATGAGGAGCGAATGCTATAAAGGCCAGGCTAATAAATAAATTTGAAATTCTTATTACTGTAATCATCGATGGAAATATTTTTTGTAGGCTAATTAGAAATGTTCATTTTTTGGAAATTGACCAACAGTTGACTAATATTTGAGGTAATTCTTATCTGATATTGGTTCTCTCAGTGGTGGATCTAGAACTTTATGGAGTAGAGCAAGGCTAAGAAAAGAAAAACGTGCAAGTAACCTAGAACTTTCTGGAGGAGAGCAAGGTTATTAAGAAAAGAAAAAAGTGCAAGTAACCTAGAACTTTATGGAGGAGAGCAGGTTATTAAGACAAGAAAAACGTGCAAGTAACCTAGAACTTTATGGAGGAGAGCAAGGTTATTAAGAAAAGAAAAACGTGTAAGTAACCTAGAACTTTATGGAGGAGAGCAGGTATTAAGAAAAGAAAAACGTGCAAGTAACCTAAGCAACACTTTGATTGAAAAGAAATTTGTACTTTTTTGTCTCGCAAGATCCGCAGCTGGTAATAACTTTGAAATAGCCCTATTGAATTTTTAAATTTTAGAGACAAGAGGACTTCTAGGTATACACAAGAAATTCTCCATTGCTTTTTTTCCTCTGTCCACTAATTAGAAAGATATTCTAAAGGGAAAGTTCCTTTGGTAGAAAGAAAATAAGTGTGTCCGCTAGTATTTTTGTCCGTTAAATAGAGCTGCGTGTTAATTAAAGCATCACGTCTCGTCAGACACGTTAATTACGTAAGGTTATTGCGATATCGTGAATCGAAACATTTATACACAGTATACGTCAATCTCTAGTCCCTAAGAGTTTGGATTAAAAAAGTCCGCTAATTCAAACCAGTTTCTCCTTCCGGTAGCAAAAGTACACCCGGTAATTCTAAATTTCGTGCATTCATGATTGGGCATAAAAATCAGGCATAAATCAATATTTTTGTTTATTTTGATACCATGGATACCAACCAATCGTAAATAAAACCCAAATAGAGGTCTAAGAAATAGTCAAACGCGCAGATTTGCGTTACACGCGTTTTTCCCTGAGACTTTTGGTTTGTACAATGTTGCTTTAAGAGAAACTGTCAGGTGAACTTTATGTTTATGAATAAATGTGCATTAAATGAGCTGCGTGAAAGTCGCTTCTTGTTTCAAGTTAAAACACCCGACACCTTAAGTTGTTCAAAGAATTCGTTGGCGTATAACGTAAAATAACTTTTGGTGCGTAAGAAATGTGTCCGTCTTTATAGTATAGGGTATCCGCTTTAATAATTATTCCCCTATGACCTTTTAGGCAAATGTTATCATGCAGTCACTTCGATCGACATAGTAGTTATTTTCTACTTGGCGATCAGTGTGAATGCAAAAGAAAATATAGTTAGATAGTGCAAAATGAAATTTCCGAAAATAGAACTTAGATACCTGTACATGAAGAAGTTTTCGCGGACCCCCCAAAAAACCTAATCACGTGCGGATCAATTTTCGCGGAAAATTGCGAAATCCGCGAAAAATTCATCTGTGTGAAAATTAATCCATGTGAGGTAGGCAAAATCATGAAAAAAAACCCGAAAAAAAAACCCGAAAATTTAGGTTTTTGGATATGATATTGGATTAGCCTTATTCTTTCAAATGCAATATTTAGTTTTTTGAAAGAAGTTCTGAAAAATAGTTATAATGCATATAATTGGCTGGTTTCAGATCTCCTGTCTACTACCCTTCCGTTCTATATGCTGCAAATTACTTACTGGCACCTTCATTGCCGTTAGTTTGGTTCTGATACCAAAACCCTGCAAAATGAGAACGGAGGTTCACGTCGGAACACTAAACAATTTAAACATTTTCATAACAATAATAGCGCAAGTCACACCGAAGACTGGTTAAATCTAATCTGAACCAGAGTCTTACGTCAGCTTATAACTAATCTGAAGCCACCAATGAGGAGCGAATGCTATAAAGGCCAGGCTATTAAATAAATTTGAAATTCTTATTACTGTAATCATCGATGGAAATATTTTTTGTACGCTAATTAGAAATGTCCATTTTTTGGAAATTGACCTACCGTTGACTCATATTTGAGGTAATTCTTATCTGATATTGGTTCTCTCAGTGGTGGATCTAGAACTTTATGGAGAAAAGCAAGGTTAAGAAAAGAAAAACGTGCAAGTAACCTAGAACTTTATGGAGGAGAGCAGGTTATTAAGACAAGAAAAACGTGCAAGTAACCTAGAACTTTATGGAGGAGAGCAAGGTTATTAAGAAAAGAAAAACGTGCAAGTAACCTAGAACTTTATGGAGGAGAGCAGGTATTAAGAAAAGAAAAACGTGCAAGTAACCTAAGCAACACTTTGATTGAAAAGAAATTTGTACTTTTTTGTCTCGCAAGATCCGCAGCTGGTAATAACTTTGAAATAGCCCTATTTAATTTTTAAATTTTAGAGACAAGAGGACTTCTAGCTATACACAAGAAATTCTCCATTGCTTTTCTTCCTCTGTCCACTAATTAGAAAGATATTCTAAAGGGAAAGTTCCATTGGTAGAAAGAAAATAAGTGTGTCCGCTAGTATTTTTGTCCGTTAAATAGAGCTGCGTGTTAATTAAAGCATCACGTCTCGTCAGACACGTTAATTACGTAAGGTTATTGCGATATCGTGAATCGAAACATTTATACACAGTATACGTCAATCTCTAGTCCCTAAGAGTTTGGATTAAAAAAGTCCGCTAATTCAAACCAGTTTCTCCTTCCGGTAGCAAAAGTACACCCGGTAATTCTAAATTTCGTGCATTCATGATTGGGCATAAAAATCAGGCATAAATCAATATTTTTGTTTATTTTGATACCATGGATACCAACCAATCGTAAATAAAACCCAAATAGAGGTCTAAGAAATAGTCAAACGCGCAGATTTGCGTTACACGCGTTTTTCCCTGAGACTTTTGGTTTGTACAATGTTGCTTTAAGAGAAACTGTCAGGTGAACTTTATGTTTATGAATAAATGTGCATGAAATGAGCTGCGTGAAAGTCGCTTCTTGTTTCAAGTTAAAACACCCGACACCTTAAGTTGTTCAAAGAATTCGTTGGCGTATAACGTAAAATAACTTTTGGTGCGTAAGAAATGTATCCGTCTTTATAGTATAGGGTATCCGCTTTAATAATTATTCCCCTATGACCTTTTAGGCAAATGTTATCATGCAGTCACTTCGATCGACATAGTAGTTATTTTCTACTTGGCGATCAGTGTGAATGCAAAAGAAAATATAGTTAGATAGTGCAAAATGAAATTTCCGAAAATAGAACTTAGATACCTGTACATGAAGAAGTTTTCGCGGACCCCCCAAAAAACCTAATTACGTGCGGATCAATTTTCGCGGAAAATTGCGAAATCCGCTAAAAATTCATCTGTGTGAAAATTAATCCATGTGAGGTAGGCAAAATCATGAAAAAAAACCCGAAAAAAAAACCCGAAAATTTAGATTTTTGGATATGATATTGGATTAGCCTTATTCTTTCAAATGCAATATTTAGTTTTTTGAAAGAAGTTCTGAAAAATAGTTATAATGCATATAATTGGCTGGTTTCAGATCTCCTGTCTACTACCCCTCCGTTCTATATGCTGCAAATTACTTACTGGCACCTTCATTGCCGTTAGTTTGGTTCTGATACCAAAACCCTGCAAAATGAGAACGGAGGTTCACGTCGGAACACTAAACAATTTAAACATTTTCATAACAATAATAGCGCAAGTCACACCGAAGACTGGTTAAATCTAATCTGAACCAGAGTCTTACGTCAGCTTATAACTAATCTGAAGCCACCAATGAGGAGCGAATGCTATAAAGGCCAGGCTAATAAATAAATTTGAAATTCTTATTACTGTAATCATCGATGGAAATATTTTTTGTAGGCTAATTAGAAATGTCCATTTTTTGGAAATTGACCAACAGTTGACTAATATTTGAGGTAATTCTTATCTGATATTGGTTCTCTCAGTGGTGGATCTAGAACTTTATGGAGGAGAGCAAGGCTAAGAAGAAAATCGTGCAAGTAACCTAGAACTTTATGGAGGAGAGCAAGTTATTAAGAAAAGAAAAAAGTGCAAGTAACCTAGAACTTTATGGAGGAGAGCAGGTTATTAAGACAAGAAAAACGTGCAAGTAACCTAGAACTTTATGGAGGAGAGCAAGGTTATTAAGAAAAGAAAAACGTGTAAGTAACCTAGAACTTTATGGAGGAGAGCAGGTATTAAGAAAAGAAAAACGTGCAAGTAACCTAAGCAACACTTTGATTGAAAAGAAATTTGTACTTTTTTGTCTCGCAAGATCCGCAGCTGGTAATAACTTTGAAATAGCCCTATTTAATTTTTAAATTTTAGAGACAAGAGGACTTCTAGGTATACACAAGAAATTTCTCCATTGCTTTTCTTCCTCTGTCCACTAATTAGAAAGATATTCTAAAGGGAAAGTTCCATTTGGTAGAAAGAAAATAAGTGTGTCCGCTAGTATTTTTGTCCGTTAAATAGAGCTGCGTGTTAATTAAGCATCACGTCTCGTCAGACACGTTAATTACGTAAGGTTATTGCGATATCGTGAATCGAAACATTTATACACAGTATACGTCAATCTCTAGTCCCTAAGAGTTTGGATTAAAAAAGTCCGCTAATTCAAACCAGTTTCTCCTTCCGGTAGCAAAAGTACACCCGGTAATTCTAAATTTCGTGCATTCATGATTGGGCATAAAAATCAGGCATAAATCAATATTTTTGTTTATTTGATACCATGGATACCAACCAATCGTAAATAAAACCCAAATAGAGGTCTAAGAAATAGTCAAACGCGCAGATTTGCGTTACACGCGTTTTTCCCTGAGACTTTTGGTTTGTACAATGTTGCTTTAAGAGAAACTGTCAGGTGAACTTTATGTTTATGAATAAATGTGCATGAAATGAGCTGCGTGAAAGTCGCTTCTTGTTTCAAGTTAAAACACCCGACACCTTAAGTTGTTCAAAGAATTCGTTGGCGTATAACGTAAAATACTTTTGGTGCGTAAGAAATGTATCCGTCTTTATAGTATAGGGTATCCGCTTTAATAATTATTCCCCTATGACCTTTTAGGCAAATGTTATCATGCAGTCACTTCGATCGACATAGTAGTTATTTTCTACTTGGCGATCAGTGTGAATGCAATAAAAATATAGTTATAGTAGTGCAAAATGAAATTTCCGAAAATAGAACTTAGATACCTGTACATGAAGAAGTTTTCGCGGACCCCCAAAAAACCTAATTACGTGCGGATCAATTTTCGCGGAAAATTGCGAAATCCGCGAAAAATTCATCTGTGTGAAAATTAATCCATGTGAGGTAGGCAAAATCATGAAAAAAAACCCGAAAAAAAACCCGAAAATTTAGATTTTTGATATGATATTGGATTAGCCTTATTCTTTCAAATGCAATATTTAGTTTTTTGAAAGAAGTTCTGAAAAAAATATTATTGCATATAATTGGCTGGTTTCAGATCTCCTGTCTACTACCCCTCCGTTCTATATGCTGCAAATTACTTACTGGCACCTTCATTGCCGTTAGTTTGGTTCTGATACCAAAACCCTGCAAAATGAGAACGGAGGTTCACGTCGGAACACTAAACAATTTAAACATTTTCATAACAATAATAGCGCAAGTCACACCGAAGACTGGTTAAATCTAATCTGAACCAGAGTCTTACGTCAGCTTATAACTAATCTGAAGCCCCAATGAGGAGCGAATGCTATAAAGGCCAGGCTAATAAATAAATTTGAAATTCTTATTACTGTAATCATCGATGGAAATATTTTTTGTACGCTAATTAGAAATGTCCATTTTTTGGAAATTGACCTATCGTTGACTCATATTTGAGGTAATTCTTATCTGATATTGGTTCTCTCAGTGGTGGATCTAGAACTTTATGGAGGAGAGCAAGGTTAAGAAAAGAAAAACGTGCAAGTAACCTAGAACTTTATGGAGGAGAGCAAGGTTATTAAGAAAAGAAAAACGTGCAAGTAACCTAGTACTTTATGGAGGAGAGCAAGGTTATTAAGAAAAGAAAAACGTGCAAGTAACCTAGAACTTTATGGAGGAGAGCAGGTATTAAGAAAAGAAAAACGTGCAAGTAACCTAAGCAACACTTTGATTGAAAAGAAATTTGTACTTTTTTGTCTCGCAAGATCCGCAGCTGGTAATAACTTTGAAATAGCCCTATTTAATTTTTAAATTTTAGAGACAAGAGGACTTCTAGGTATACACAAGAAATTCTCCATTGCTTTTCTTCCTCTGTCCACTAATTAGAAAGATATTCTAAAGGGAAAGTTCCTTTGGTAGAAAGAAAATAAGTGTGTCCGCTAGTATTTTTGTCCGTTAAATAGAGCTGCGTGTTAATTAAAGCATCACGTCTCGTCAGACACGTTAATTACGTAAGGTTATTGCGATATCGTGAATCGAAACATTTATACACAGTATACGTCAATCTCTAGTCCCTAAGAGTTTGGATTAAAAAAGTCCGCTAATTCAAACCAGTTTCTCCTTCCGGTAGCAAAAGTACACCCGGTAATTCTAAATTTCGTGCATTCATGATTGGGCATAAAAATCAGGCATAAATCAATATTTTTGTTTATTTTGATACCATGGATACCAACCAATCGTAAATAAAACCCAAATAGAGGTCTAAGAAATAGTCAAACGCGCAGATTTGCGTTACACGCGTTTTTCCCTGAGACTTTTGGTTTGTACAATGTTGCTTTAAGAGAAACTGTCAGGTGAACTTTATGTTTATGAATAAATGTGCATGAAATGAGCTGCGTGAAAGTCGCTTCTTGTTTCAAGTTAAAACACCCGACACCTTAAGTTGTTCAAAGAATTCGTTGGCGTATAACGTAAAATAACTTTTGGTGCGTAAGAAATGTATCCGTCTTTATAGTATAGGGTATCCGCTTTAATAATTATTCCCCTATGACCTTTTAGGCAAATGTTATCATGCAGTCACTTCGATCGACATAGTAGTTATTTTCTACTTGGCGATCAGTGTGAATGCAAAAGAAAATATAGTTAGATAGTGCAAAATGAAATTTCCGAAAATAGAACTTAGATACCTGTACATGAAGAAGTTTTCGCGGACCCCCCAAAAAACCTAATTACGTGCGGATCAATTTTCGCGGAAAATTGCGAAATCCGCGAAAAATTCATCTGTGTGAAAATTAATCCATGTGAGGTAGGCAAAATCATGAAAAAAAACCCGAAAAAAAAACCCGAAAATTTAGATTTTTGGATATGATATTGGATTAGCCTTATTCTTTCAAATGCAATATTTAGTTTTTTGAAAGAAGTTCTGAAAAATAGTTATAATGCATATAATTGGCTGGTTTCAGATCTCCTGTCTACTACCCCTCCGTTCTATATGCTGCAAATTACTTACTGGCACCTTCATTGCCGTTAGTTTGGTTCTGATACCAAAACCCTGCAAAATGAGAACGGAGGTTCACGTCGGAACACTAAACAATTTAAACATTTTCATAACAATAATAGCGCAAGTCACACCGAAGACTGGTTAAATCTAATCTGAACCAGAGTCTTACGTCAGCTTATAACTAATCTGAAGCCACAAATGAGGAGCGAATGCTATAAAGGCCAGGCTATTAAATAAATTTGAAATTCTTATTACTGTAATCATCGATGGAAATATTTTTTGTACGCTAATTAGAAATGTCCATTTTTTGGAAATTGACCTATCGTTGACTCATATTTGAGGTAATTCTTATCTGATATTGGTTCTCTCAGTGGTGGATCTAGAACTTTATGGAGGAGAGCAAGGTTAAGAAAAGAAAAACGTGCAAGTAACCTAGAACTTTATGGAGGAGAGCAAGGTTATTAAGAAAAGAAAAACGTGCAAGTAACCTAGTACTTTATGGAGGAGAGCAAGGTTATTAAGAAAAGAAAAACGTGCAAGTAACCTAGAACTTTATGGAGGAGAGCAGGTATTAAGAAAAGAAAAACGTGCAAGTAACCTAAGCAACACTTTGATTGAAAAGAAATTTGTACTTTTTTGTCTCGCAAGATCCGCAGCTGGTAATAACTTTGAAATAGCCCTATTTAATTTTTAAATTTTAGAGACAAGAGGACTTCTAGGTATACACAAGAAATTCTCCATTGCTTTTCTTCCTCTGTCCACTAATTAGAAAGATATTCTAAAGGGAAAGTTCCTTTGGTAGAAAGAAAATAAGTGTGTCCGCTAGTATTTTTGTCCGTTAAATAGAGCTGCGTGTTAATTAAAGCATCACGTCTCGTCAGACACGTTAATTACGTAAGGTTATTGCGATATCGTGAATCGAAACATTTATACACAGTATACGTCAATCTCTAGTCCCTAAGAGTTTGGATTAAAAAAGTCCGCTAATTCAAACCAGTTTCTCCTTCCGGTAGCAAAAGTACACCCGGTAATTCTAAATTTCGTGCATTCATGATTGGGCATAAAAATCAGGCATAAATCAATATTTTTGTTTATTTTGATACCATGGATACCAACCAATCGTAAATAAAACCCAAATAGAGGTCTAAGAAATAGTCAAACGCGCAGATTTGCGTTACACGCGTTTTTCCCTGAGACTTTTGGTTTGTACAATGTTGCTTTAAGAGAAACTGTCAGGTGAACTTTATGTTTATGAATAAATGTGCATGAAATGAGCTGCGTGAAAGTCGCTTCTTGTTTCAAGTTAAAACACCCGACACCTTAAGTTGTTCAAAGAATTCGTTGGCGTATAACGTAAAATAACTTTTGGTGCGTAAGAAATGTATCCGTCTTTATAGTATAGGGTATCCGCTTTAATAATTATTCCCCTATGACCTTTTAGGCAAATGTTATCATGCAGTCACTTCGATCGACATAGTAGTTATTTTCTACTTGGCGATCAGTGTGAATGCAAAAGAAAATATAGTTAGATAGTGCAAAATGAAATTTCCGAAAATAGAACTTAGATACCTGTACATGAAGAAGTTTTCGCGGACCCCCCAAAAAACCTAATTACGTGCGGATCAATTTTCGCGGAAAATTGCGAAATCCGCGAAAAATTCATCTGTGTGAAAATTAATCCATGTGAGGTAGGCAAAATCATGAAAAAAAACCCGAAAAAAAAACCCGAAAATTTAGATTTTTGGATATGATATTGGATTAGCCTTATTCTTTCAAATGCAATATTTAGTTTTTTGAAAGAAGTTCTGAAAAATAGTTATAATGCATATAATTGGCTGGTTTCAGATCTCCTGTCTACTACCCCTCCGTTCTATATGCTGCAAATTACTTACTGGCACCTTCATTGCCGTTAGTTTGGTTCTGATACCAAAACCCTGCAAAATGAGAACGGAGGTTCACGTCGGAACACTAAACAATTTAAACATTTTCATAACAATAATAGCGCAAGTCACACCGAAGACTGGTTAAATCTAATCTGAACCAGAGTCTTACGTCAGCTTATAACTAATCTGAAGCCACAAATGAGGAGCGAATGCTATAAAGGCCAGGCTATTAAATAAATTTGAAATTCTTATTACTGTAATCATCGATGGAAATATTTTTTGTACGCTAATTAGAAATGTCCATTTTTTGGAAATTGACCTACCGTTGACTCATATTTGAGGTAATTCTTATCTGATATTGGTTCTCTCAGTGGTGGATCTAGAACTTTATGGAGGAAAGCAAGGTTAATAAAAGAAAAACGTGCAAGTAACCTAGAACTTTATGGAGGAGAGCAAGGTTATTAAGAAAAGAAAAACGTGCAAGTAACCTAGTACTTTATGGAGGAGAGCAAGGTTATTAAGAAAAGAAAAACGTGCAAGTAACCTAGAACTTTATGGAGGAGAGCATGTATTAAGAAAAGAAAAACGTGCAAGTAACCTAAGCAACACTTTGATTGAAAAGAAATTTGTACCTTTTTGTCTCGCAAGATCCGCAGCTGGTAATAACTTTGAAATAGCCCTATTTAATTTTTAAATTTTAGAGACAAGAGGACTTCTAGGTATACACAAGAAATTCTCCATTGCTTTTCTTCCTCTGTCCACTAATTAGAAAGATATTCTAAAGGGAAAGTTCCATTGGTAGAAAGAAAATAAGTGTGTCCGCTAGTATTTTTGTCCGTTAAATAGAGCTGCGTGTTAATTAAAGCATCACGTCTCGTCAGACACGTTAATTACGTAAGGTTATTGCGATATCGTGAATCGAAACATTTATACACAGTATACGTCAATCTCTAGTCCCTAAGAGTTTGGATTAAAAAAGTCCGCTAATTCAAACCAGTTTCTCCTTCCGGTAGCAAAAGTACACCCGGTAATTCTAAATTTCGTGCATTCATGATTGGGCATAAAAATCAGGCATAAATCAATATTTTTGTTTATTTTGATACCATGGATACCAACCAATCGTAAATAAAACCCAAATAGCGGTCTAAGAAATAGTCAAACGCGCAGATTTGCGTTACACGCGTTTTTCCCTGAGACTTTTGGTTTGTACAATGTTGCTTTAAGAGAAACTGTCAGGTGAACTTTATGTTTATGAATAAATGTGCATGAAATGAGCTGCGTGAAAGTCGCTTCTTGTTTCAAGTTAAAACACCCGACACCTTAAGTTGTTCAAAGAATTCGTTGGCGTATAACGTAAAATAACTTTTGGTGCGTAAGAAATGTATCCGTCTTTATAGTATAGGGTATCCGCTTTAATAATTATTCCCCTATGACCTTTTAGGCAAATGTTATCATGCAGTCACTTCGATCGACATAGTAGTTATTTTCTACTTGGCGATCAGTGTGAATGCAAAAGAAAATATAGTTAGATAGTGCAAAATGAAATTTCCGAAAATAGAACTTAGATACCTGTACATGAAGAAGTTTTCGCGGACCCCCCAAAAAACCTAATTACGTGCGGATCAATTTTCGCGGAAAATTGCGAAATCCGCGAAAAATTCATCTGTGTGAAAATTAATCCATGTGAGGTAGGCAAAATCATGAAAAAAAAACCCGAAAAAAAAACCCGAAAATTTAGATTTTTGGATATGATATTGGATTAGCCTTATTCTTTCAAATGCAATATTTAGTTTTTTGAAAGAAGTTCTGAAAAATAGTTATAATGCATATAATTGGCTGGTTTCAGATCTCCTGTCTACTACCCCTCCGTTCTATATGCTGCAAATTACTTACTGGCACCTTCATTGCCGTTAGTTTGGTTCTGATACCAAAACCCTGCAAAATGAGAACGGAGGTTCACGTCGGAACACTAAACAATTTAAACATTTTCATAACAATAATAGCGCAAGTCACACCGAAGACTGGTTAAATCTAATCTGAACCAGAGTCTTACGTCAGCTTATAACTAATCTGAAGCCACCAATGAGGAGCGAATGCTATAAAGGCCAGGCTAATAAATAAATTTGAAATTCTTATTACTGTAATCATCGATGGAAATATTTTTTGTAGGCTAATTAGAAATGTCCATTTTTTGGAAATTGACCAACAGTTGACTAATATTTGAGGTAATTCTTATCTGATATTGGTTCTCTCAGTGGTGGATCTAGAACTTTATGGAGGAGAGCAAGGCTAAGAAAAGAAAATCGTGAATGTAACCTAGAACTTTATGGAGGAGAGCAAAGTTATTAAGAAAAGAAAAAAGTGCAAGTAACCTAGAACTTTATGGAGGAGAGCAGGTTATTAAGACAAGAAAAACGTGCAAGTAACCTAGAACTTTATGGAGGAGAGGAAGGTTATTAAGAAAAGAAAAACGTGTAAGTAACCTAGAACTTTATGGAGGAGAGCAGGTATTAAGAAAAGAAAAACGTGCAAGTAACCTAAGCAACACTTTGATTGAAAAGAAATTTGTACTTTTTTGTCTCGCAAGATCCGCAGCTGGTAATAACTTTGAAATAGCCCTATTTAATTTTTAAATTTTAGAGACAAGAGGACTTCTAGGTATACACAAGAAATTTTCCATTGCTTTTCTTCCTCTGTCCACTAATTAGAAAGATATTCTAAAGGGAAAGTTCATTTGGTAGAAAGAAAATAAGTGTGTCCGCTAGTATTTTTGTCCGTTAAATAGAGCTGCCTGTTAATTAGAGCTTCACGTCTCGTCAGACACGTTAATTACGTAAGGTTATTGCGATATCGTGAATCGAAACATTTATACACAGTATACGTCAATCTCTAGTCCCTAAGCGTTTGGATTAAAAAAGTCCGCTAATTCAAACCAGTTTCTCCTTCCGGTAGCAAAAGTACACCCGGTAATTCTAAATTTCGTGCATTCATGATTGGGCATAAAAATCAGGCATAAATCAATATTTTTGTTTATCTTGATACCATGGATACCAACCAATCGTAAATAAAACCCAAATAGAGGTCTAAGAAATAGTCAAACGCGCAGATTTGCGTTACACGCGTTTTTCCCTGAGACTTTTGGTTTGTACAATGTTGCTTTAAGAGAAACTGTCAGGTGAACTTTATGTTTATGAATAAATGTGCATGAAATGAGCTGCGTGAAAGTCGCTTCTTGTTTCAAGTTAAAACACCCGACACCTTAAGTTGTTCAAAGAATTCGTTGGCGTATAACGTAAAATATCTTTTGGTGCGTAAGAAATGTATCCGTCTTTATAGTATAGGGTATCCGCTTTAATAATTATTCCCCTATGACCTTTTAGGCAAATGTTATCATGCAGTCACTTCGATCGACATAGTAGTTATTTTCTACTTGGCGATCAGTGTGAATGCAATAGAAAATATAGTTATATAGTGCAAAATGAAATTTCCGAAAATAGAACTTAGATACCTGTACATGAAGAAGTTTTCGCGGACCCCCCAAAAAACCTAATTACGTGCGGATCAATTTTCGCGGAAAATTGCGAAATCCGCGAAAAATTCATCTGTGTGAAAATTAATCCATGTGAGGTAGGCAAAATCATGAAAAAAAACCCGAAAAAAAACCCCGAAAATTTAGATTTTTGAATATGATATTGGATTAGCCTTATTCTTTCAAATGCAATATTTAGTTTTTTGAAAGAAGTTCTGAAAAATAAATATAATTCATATAATTGGCTGGTTTCAGATCTCCTGTCTACTACCCCTCCGTTCTATATGCTGCAAATTACTTACTGGCACCTTCATTGCCGTTAGTTTGGTTCTGATACCAAAACCCTGCAAAATGAGAACGGAGGTTCACGTCGGAACACTAAACAATTTAAACATTTTCATAACAATAATAGCGCAAGTCACACCGAAGACTGGTTAAATCTAATCTGAACCAGAGTCTTAGGTCAGCTTTTAACTAATCTGAAGCCCCCAATGAGGAGCGAATGCTATAAAGGCCAGGCTAATAAATAAATTTGAAATTCTTATTACTGTAATCATCGATGGAAATATTTTTTGTAGGCTAATTAGAAATGTTCATTTTTTGGAAATTGACCAACAGTTGACTAATATTTGAGGTAATTCTTATCTGATATTGGTTCTCTCAGTGGTGGATATAGAACTTTATGGAGTAGAGCAAGGCTAAGAAAAGAAAAACGTGCAAGTAACCTAGAACTTTCTGGAGGAGAGCAAGGTTATTAAGAAAAGAAAAAAGTGCAAGTAACCTAGAACTTTATGGAGGAGAGCAGGTTATTAAGACAAGAAAAACGTGCAAGTAACCTAGAACTTTATGGAGGAGAGCAAGGTTATTAAGAAAAGAAAAACGTGTAAGTAACCTAGAACTTTATGGAGGAGAGCAGGTATTAAGAAAAGAAAAACGTGCAAGTAACCTAAGCAACACTTTGATTGAAAAGAAATTTGTACTTTTTTGTCTCGCAAGATCCGCAGCTGGTAATAACTTTGAAATAGCCCTATTGAATTTTTAAATTTTAGAGACAAGAGGACTTCTAGGTATACACAAGAAATTCTCCATTGCTTTTCTTCCTCTGTCCACTAATTAGAAAGATATTCTAAAGGGAAAGTTCCTTTGGTAGAAAGAAAATAAGTGTGTCCGCTAGTATTTTTGTCCGTTAAATAGAGCTGCGTGTTAATTAAAGCATCACGTCTCGTCAGACACGTTAATTACGTAAGGTTATTGCGATATCGTGAATCGAAACATTTATACACAGTATACGTCAATCTCTAGTCCCTAAGAGTTTGGATTAAAAAAGTCCGCTAATTCAAACCAGTTTCTCCTTCCGGTAGCAAAAGTACACCCGGTAATTCTAAATTTCGTGCATTCATGATTGGGCATAAAAATCAGGCATAAATCAATATTTTTGTTTATTTTGATACCATGGATACCAACCAATCGTAAATAAAACCCAAATAGAGGTCTAAGAAATAGTCAAACGCGCAGATTTGCGTTACACGCGTTTTTCCCTGAGACTTTTGGTTTGTACAATGTTGCTTTAAGAGAAACTGTCAGGTGAACTTTATGTTTATGAATAAATGTGCATGAAATGAGCTGCGTGAAAGTCGCTTCTTGTTTCAAGTTAAAACACCCGACACCTTAAGTTGTTCAAAGAATTCGTTGGCGTATAACGTAAAATAACTTTTGGTGCGTAAGAAATGTATCCGTCTTTATAGTATAGGGTATCCGCTTTAATAATTATTCCCCTATGACCTTTTAGGCAAATGTTATCATGCAGTCACTTCGATCGACATAGTAGTTATTTTCTACTTGGCGATCAGTGTGAATGCAAAAGAAAATATAGTTAGATAGTGCAAAATGAAATTTCCGAAAATAGAACTTAGATACCTGTACATGAAGAAGTTTTCGCGGACCCCCCAAAAAACCTAATTACGTGCGGATCAATTTTCGCGGAAAATTGCGAAATCCGCTAAAAATTCATCTGTGTGAAAATTAATCCATGTGAGGTAGGCAAAATCATGAAAAAAAACCCGAAAAAAAAACCCGAAAATTTAGATTTTTGGATATGATATTGGATTAGCCTTATTCTTTCAAATGCAATATTTAGTTTTTTGAAAGAAGTTCTGAAAAATAGTTATAATGCATATAATTGGCTGGTTTCAGATCTCCTGTCTACTACCCCTCCGTTCTATATGCTGCAAATTACTTACTGGCACCTTCATTGCCGTTAGTTTGGTTCTGATACCAAAACCCTGCAAAATGAGAACGGAGGTTCACGTCGGAACACTAAACAATTTAAACATTTTCATAACAATAATAGCGCAAGTCACACCGAAGACTGGTTAAATCTAATCTGAACCAGAGTCTTACGTCAGCTTATAACTAATCTGAAGCCACCAATGAGGAGCGAATGCTATAAAGGCCAGGCTAATAAATAAATTTGAAATTCTTATTACTGTAATCATCGATGGAAATATTTTTTGTAGGCTAATTAGAAATGTCCATTTTTTGGAAATTGACCAACAGTTGACTAATATTTGAGGTAATTCTTATCTGATATTGGTTCTCTCAGTGGTGGATCTAGAACTTTATGGAGGAGAGCAAGGCTAAGAAAAGAAAATCGTGCAAGTAACCTAGAACTTTATGGAGGAGAGCAAAGTTATTAAGAAAAGAAAAAAGTGCAAGTAACCTAGAACTTTATGGAGGAGAGCAGGTTATTAAGACAAGAAAAACGTGCAAGTAACCTAGAACTTTATGGAGGAGAGGAAGGTTATTAAGAAAAGAAAAACGTGTAAGTAACCTAGAACTTTATGGAGGAGAGCAGGTATTAAGAAAAGAAAAACGTGCAAGTAACCTAAGCAACACTTTGATTGAAAAGAAATTTGTACTTTTTTGTCTCGCAAGATCCGCAGCTGGTAATAACTTTGAAATAGCCCTATTTAATTTTTAAATTTTAGAGACAAGAGGACTTCTAGGTATACACAAGAAATTTTCCATTGCTTTTCTTCCTTTGTCCACTAATTAGAAAGATATTCTAAAGGGAAAGTTCATTTGGTAGAAAGAAAATAAGTGTGTCCGCTAGTATTTTTGTCCGTTAAATAGAGCTGCCTGTTAATTAGAGCTTCACGTCTCGTCAGACACGTTAATTACGTAAGGTTATTGCGATATCGTGAATCGAAACATTTATACACAATATACGTCAATCTCTAGTCCCTAAGCGTTTGGATTAAAAAAGTCCGCTAATTCAAACCAGTTTCTCCTTCCGGTAGCAAAAG
The DNA here is from genome assembly GCA_039566895.2 of Turritopsis rubra. Taxonomy (NCBI): domain Eukaryota; kingdom Metazoa; phylum Cnidaria; class Hydrozoa; order Anthoathecata; family Oceaniidae; genus Turritopsis; species Turritopsis rubra. The sequence continues at coordinate 13,045,973 of CM077618.1, read as the reverse complement.
TACACCCGGTAATTCTAAATTTCGTGCATTCATGATTGGGCATAAAAATCAGGCATAAATCAATATTTTTGTTTATCTTGATACCATGGATACCAACCAATCGTAAATAAAACCCAAATAGAGGTCTAAGAAATAGTCAAACGCGCAGATTTGCCTTACACGCGTTTTTCCCTGAGACTTTTGGTTTGTACAATGTTGCTTTAAGAGAAACTGTCAGGTGAACTTTATGTTTATGAATAAATGTGCATGAAATGAGCTGCGTGAAAGTCGCTTCTTGTTTCAAGTTAAAACACCCGACACCTTAAGTTGTTCAAAGAATTCGTTGGCGTATAACGTAAAATATCTTTTGGTGCGTAAGAAATGTATCCGTCTTTATAGTATAGGGTATCCGCTTTAATAATTATTCCCCTATGACCTTTTAGGCAAATGTTATCATGCAGTCACTTCGATCGACATAGTAGTTATTTTCTACTTGGCGATCAGTGTGAATGCAATAGAAAATATAGTTATATAGTGCAAAATGAAATTTCCGAAAATAGAACTTAGATACCTGTACATGAAGAAGTTTTCGCGGACCCCCCAAAAAACCTAATTACGTGCGGATCAATTTTCGCGGAAAATTGCGAAATCCGCGAAAAATTCATCTGTGTGAAAATTAATCCATGTGAGGTAGGCAAAATCATGAAAAAAAACCCGAAAAAAAACCCCGAAAATTTAGATTTTTGAATATGATATTGGATTAGCCTTATTCTTTCAAATGCAATATTTAGTTTTTTGAAAGAAGTTCTGAAAAATAAATATAATTCATATAATTGGCTGGTTTCAGATCTCCTGTCTACTACCCCTCCGTTCTATATGCTGCAAATTACTTACTGGCACCTTCATTGCCGTTAGTTTGGTTCTGATACCAAAACCCTGCAAAATGAGAACGGAGGTTCACGTCGGAACACTAAACAATTTAAACATTTTCATAACAATAATAGCGCAAGTCACACCGAAGACTGGTTAAATCTAATCTGAACCAGAGTCTTAGGTCAGCTTTTAACTAATCTGAAGCCCCCAATGAGGAGCGAATGCTATAAAGGCCAGGCTAATAAATAAATTTGAAATTCTTATTACTGTAATCATCGATGGAAATATTTTTTGTAGGCTAATTAGAAATGTTCATTTTTTGGAAATTGACCAACAGTTGACTAATATTTGAGGTAATTCTTATCTGATATTGGTTCTCTCAGTGGTGGATCTAGAACTTTATGGAGTAGAGCAAGGCTAAGAAAAGAAAAACGTGCAAGTAACCTAGAACTTTCTGGAGGAGAGCAAGGTTATTAAGAAAAGAAAAAAGTGCAAGTAACCTAGAACTTTATGGAGGAGAGCAGGTTATTAAGACAAGAAAAACGTGCAAGTAACCTAGAACTTTATGGAGGAGAGCAAGGTTATTAAGAAAAGAAAAACGTGTAAGTAACCTAGAACTTTATGGAGGAGAGCAGGTATTAAGAAAAGAAAAACGTGCAAGTAACCTAAGCAACACTTTGATTGAAAAGAAATTTGTACTTTTTTGTCTCGCAAGATCCGCAGCTGGTAATAACTTTGAAATAGCCCTATTGAATTTTTAAATTTTAGAGACAAGAGGACTTCTAGGTATACACAAGAAATTCTCCATTGCTTTTTTTCCTCTGTCCACTAATTAGAAAGATATTCTAAAGGGAAAGTTCCTTTGGTAGAAAGAAAATAAGTGTGTCCGCTAGTATTTTTGTCCGTTAAATAGAGCTGCGTGTTAATTAAAGCATCACGTCTCGTCAGACACGTTAATTACGTAAGGTTATTGCGATATCGTGAATCGAAACATTTATACACAGTATACGTCAATCTCTAGTCCCTAAGAGTTTGGATTAAAAAAGTCCGCTAATTCAAACCAGTTTCTCCTTCCGGTAGCAAAAGTACACCCGGTAATTCTAAATTTCGTGCATTCATGATTGGGCATAAAAATCAGGCATAAATCAATATTTTTGTTTATTTTGATACCATGGATACCAACCAATCGTAAATAAAACCCAAATAGAGGTCTAAGAAATAGTCAAACGCGCAGATTTGCGTTACACGCGTTTTTCCCTGAGACTTTTGGTTTGTACAATGTTGCTTTAAGAGAAACTGTCAGGTGAACTTTATGTTTATGAATAAATGTGCATTAAATGAGCTGCGTGAAAGTCGCTTCTTGTTTCAAGTTAAAACACCCGACACCTTAAGTTGTTCAAAGAATTCGTTGGCGTATAACGTAAAATAACTTTTGGTGCGTAAGAAATGTGTCCGTCTTTATAGTATAGGGTATCCGCTTTAATAATTATTCCCCTATGACCTTTTAGGCAAATGTTATCATGCAGTCACTTCGATCGACATAGTAGTTATTTTCTACTTGGCGATCAGTGTGAATGCAAAAGAAAATATAGTTAGATAGTGCAAAATGAAATTTCCGAAAATAGAACTTAGATACCTGTACATGAAGAAGTTTTCGCGGACCCCCCAAAAAACCTAATCACGTGCGGATCAATTTTCGCGGAAAATTGCGAAATCCGCGAAAAATTCATCTGTGTGAAAATTAATCCATGTGAGGTAGGCAAAATCATGAAAAAAAACCCGAAAAAAAAACCCGAAAATTTAGGTTTTTGGATATGATATTGGATTAGCCTTATTCTTTCAAATGCAATATTTAGTTTTTTGAAAGAAGTTCTGAAAAATAGTTATAATGCATATAATTGGCTGGTTTCAGATCTCCTGTCTACTACCCTTCCGTTCTATATGCTGCAAATTACTTACTGGCACCTTCATTGCCGTTAGTTTGGTTCTGATACCAAAACCCTGCAAAATGAGAACGGAGGTTCACGTCGGAACACTAAACAATTTAAACATTTTCATAACAATAATAGCGCAAGTCACACCGAAGACTGGTTAAATCTAATCTGAACCAGAGTCTTACGTCAGCTTATAACTAATCTGAAGCCACCAATGAGGAGCGAATGCTATAAAGGCCAGGCTATTAAATAAATTTGAAATTCTTATTACTGTAATCATCGATGGAAATATTTTTTGTACGCTAATTAGAAATGTCCATTTTTTGGAAATTGACCTACCGTTGACTCATATTTGAGGTAATTCTTATCTGATATTGGTTCTCTCAGTGGTGGATCTAGAACTTTATGGAGAAAAGCAAGGTTAAGAAAAGAAAAACGTGCAAGTAACCTAGAACTTTATGGAGGAGAGCAGGTTATTAAGACAAGAAAAACGTGCAAGTAACCTAGAACTTTATGGAGGAGAGCAAGGTTATTAAGAAAAGAAAAACGTGCAAGTAACCTAGAACTTTATGGAGGAGAGCAGGTATTAAGAAAAGAAAAACGTGCAAGTAACCTAAGCAACACTTTGATTGAAAAGAAATTTGTACTTTTTTGTCTCGCAAGATCCGCAGCTGGTAATAACTTTGAAATAGCCCTATTTAATTTTTAAATTTTAGAGACAAGAGGACTTCTAGCTATACACAAGAAATTCTCCATTGCTTTTCTTCCTCTGTCCACTAATTAGAAAGATATTCTAAAGGGAAAGTTCCATTGGTAGAAAGAAAATAAGTGTGTCCGCTAGTATTTTTGTCCGTTAAATAGAGCTGCGTGTTAATTAAAGCATCACGTCTCGTCAGACACGTTAATTACGTAAGGTTATTGCGATATCGTGAATCGAAACATTTATACACAGTATACGTCAATCTCTAGTCCCTAAGAGTTTGGATTAAAAAAGTCCGCTAATTCAAACCAGTTTCTCCTTCCGGTAGCAAAAGTACACCCGGTAATTCTAAATTTCGTGCATTCATGATTGGGCATAAAAATCAGGCATAAATCAATATTTTTGTTTATTTTGATACCATGGATACCAACCAATCGTAAATAAAACCCAAATAGAGGTCTAAGAAATAGTCAAACGCGCAGATTTGCGTTACACGCGTTTTTCCCTGAGACTTTTGGTTTGTACAATGTTGCTTTAAGAGAAACTGTCAGGTGAACTTTATGTTTATGAATAAATGTGCATGAAATGAGCTGCGTGAAAGTCGCTTCTTGTTTCAAGTTAAAACACCCGACACCTTAAGTTGTTCAAAGAATTCGTTGGCGTATAACGTAAAATAACTTTTGGTGCGTAAGAAATGTATCCGTCTTTATAGTATAGGGTATCCGCTTTAATAATTATTCCCCTATGACCTTTTAGGCAAATGTTATCATGCAGTCACTTCGATCGACATAGTAGTTATTTTCTACTTGGCGATCAGTGTGAATGCAAAAGAAAATATAGTTAGATAGTGCAAAATGAAATTTCCGAAAATAGAACTTAGATACCTGTACATGAAGAAGTTTTCGCGGACCCCCCAAAAAACCTAATTACGTGCGGATCAATTTTCGCGGAAAATTGCGAAATCCGCTAAAAATTCATCTGTGTGAAAATTAATCCATGTGAGGTAGGCAAAATCATGAAAAAAAACCCGAAAAAAAAACCCGAAAATTTAGATTTTTGGATATGATATTGGATTAGCCTTATTCTTTCAAATGCAATATTTAGTTTTTTGAAAGAAGTTCTGAAAAATAGTTATAATGCATATAATTGGCTGGTTTCAGATCTCCTGTCTACTACCCCTCCGTTCTATATGCTGCAAATTACTTACTGGCACCTTCATTGCCGTTAGTTTGGTTCTGATACCAAAACCCTGCAAAATGAGAACGGAGGTTCACGTCGGAACACTAAACAATTTAAACATTTTCATAACAATAATAGCGCAAGTCACACCGAAGACTGGTTAAATCTAATCTGAACCAGAGTCTTACGTCAGCTTATAACTAATCTGAAGCCACCAATGAGGAGCGAATGCTATAAAGGCCAGGCTAATAAATAAATTTGAAATTCTTATTACTGTAATCATCGATGGAAATATTTTTTGTAGGCTAATTAGAAATGTCCATTTTTTGGAAATTGACCAACAGTTGACTAATATTTGAGGTAATTCTTATCTGATATTGGTTCTCTCAGTGGTGGATCTAGAACTTTATGGAGGAGAGCAAGGCTAAGAAAAGAAAATCGTGCAAGTAACCTAGAACTTTATGGAGGAGAGCAAAGTTATTAAGAAAAGAAAAAAGTGCAAGTAACCTAGAACTTTATGGAGGAGAGCAGGTTATTAAGACAAGAAAAACGTGCAAGTAACCTAGAACTTTATGGAGGAGAGGAAGGTTATTAAGAAAAGAAAAACGTGTAAGTAACCTAGAACTTTATGGAGGAGAGCAGGTATTAAGAAAAGAAAAACGTGCAAGTAACCTAAGCAACACTTTGATTGAAAAGAAATTTGTACTTTTTTGTCTCGCAAGATCCGCAGCTGGTAATAACTTTGAAATAGCCCTATTTAATTTTTAAATTTTAGAGACAAGAGGACTTCTAGGTATACACAAGAAATTTTCCATTGCTTTTCTTCCTCTGTCCACTAATTAGAAAGATATTCTAAAGGGAAAGTTCATTTGGTAGAAAGAAAATAAGTGTGTCCGCTAGTATTTTTGTCCGTTAAATAGAGCTGCCTGTTAATTAGAGCTTCACGTCTCGTCAGACACGTTAATTACGTAAGGTTATTGCGATATCGTGAATCGAAACATTTATACACAATATACGTCAATCTCTAGTCCCTAAGCGTTTGGATTAAAAAAGTCCGCTAATTCAAACCAGTTTCTCCTTCCGGTAGCAAAAGTACACCCGGTAATTCTAAATTTCGTGCATTCATGATTGGGCATAAAAATCAGGCATAAATCAATATTTTTGTTTATCTTGATACCATGGATACCAACCAATCGTAAATAAAACCCAAATAGAGGTCTAAGAAATAGTCAAACGCGCAGATTTGCCTTACACGCGTTTTTCCCTGAGACTTTTGGTTTGTACAATGTTGCTTTAAGAGAAACTGTCAGGTGAACTTTATGTTTATGAATAAATGTGCATGAAATGAGCTGCGTGAAAGTCGCTTCTTGTTTCAAGTTAAAACACCCGACACCTTAAGTTGTTCAAAGAATTCGTTGGCGTATAACGTAAAATATCTTTTGGTGCGTAAGAAATGTATCCGTCTTTATAGTATAGGGTATCCGCTTTAATAATTATTCCCCTATGACCTTTTAGGCAAATGTTATCATGCAGTCACTTCGATCGACATAGTAGTTATTTTCTACTTGGCGATCAGTGTGAATGCAATAGAAAATATAGTTATATAGTGCAAAATGAAATTTCCGAAAATAGAACTTAGATACCTGTACATGAAGAAGTTTTCGCGGACCCCCCAAAAAACCTAATTACGTGCGGATCAATTTTCGCGGAAAATTGCGAAATCCGCGAAAAATTCATCTGTGTGAAAATTAATCCATGTGAGGTAGGCAAAATCATGAAAAAAAACCCGAAAAAAAACCCCGAAAATTTAGATTTTTGAATATGATATTGGATTAGCCTTATTCTTTCAAATGCAATATTTAGTTTTTTGAAAGAAGTTCTGAAAAATAAATATAATTCATATAATTGGCTGGTTTCAGATCTCCTGTCTACTACCCCTCCGTTCTATATGCTGCAAATTACTTACTGGCACCTTCATTGCCGTTAGTTTGGTTCTGATACCAAAACCCTGCAAAATGAGAACGGAGGTTCACGTCGGAACACTAAACAATTTAAACATTTTCATAACAATAATAGCGCAAGTCACACCGAAGACTGGTTAAATCTAATCTGAACCAGAGTCTTAGGTCAGCTTTTAACTAATCTGAAGCCCCCAATGAGGAGCGAATGCTATAAAGGCCAGGCTAATAAATAAATTTGAAATTCTTATTACTGTAATCATCGATGGAAATATTTTTTGTAGGCTAATTAGAAATGTTCATTTTTTGGAAATTGACCAACAGTTGACTAATATTTGAGGTAATTCTTATCTGATATTGGTTCTCTCAGTGGTGGATCTAGAACTTTATGGAGTAGAGCAAGGCTAAGAAAAGAAAAACGTGCAAGTAACCTAGAACTTTCTGGAGGAGAGCAAGGTTATTAAGAAAAGAAAAAAGTGCAAGTAACCTAGAACTTTATGGAGGAGAGCAGGTTATTAAGACAAGAAAAACGTGCAAGTAACCTAGAACTTTATGGAGGAGAGCAAGGTTATTAAGAAAAGAAAAACGTGTAAGTAACCTAGAACTTTATGGAGGAGAGCAGGTATTAAGAAAAGAAAAACGTGCAAGTAACCTAAGCAACACTTTGATTGAAAAGAAATTTGTACTTTTTTGTCTCGCAAGATCCGCAGCTGGTAATAACTTTGAAATAGCCCTATTGAATTTTTAAATTTTAGAGACAAGAGGACTTCTAGGTATACACAAGAAATTCTCCATTGCTTTTTTTCCTCTGTCCACTAATTAGAAAGATATTCTAAAGGGAAAGTTCCTTTGGTAGAAAGAAAATAAGTGTGTCCGCTAGTATTTTTGTCCGTTAAATAGAGCTGCGTGTTAATTAAAGCATCACGTCTCGTCAGACACGTTAATTACGTAAGGTTATTGCGATATCGTGAATCGAAACATTTATACACAGTATACGTCAATCTCTAGTCCCTAAGAGTTTGGATTAAAAAAGTCCGCTAATTCAAACCAGTTTCTCCTTCCGGTAGCAAAAGTACACCCGGTAATTCTAAATTTCGTGCATTCATGATTGGGCATAAAAATCAGGCATAAATCAATATTTTTGTTTATTTTGATACCATGGATACCAACCAATCGTAAATAAAACCCAAATAGAGGTCTAAGAAATAGTCAAACGCGCAGATTTGCGTTACACGCGTTTTTCCCTGAGACTTTTGGTTTGTACAATGTTGCTTTAAGAGAAACTGTCAGGTGAACTTTATGTTTATGAATAAATGTGCATTAAATGAGCTGCGTGAAAGTCGCTTCTTGTTTCAAGTTAAAACACCCGACACCTTAAGATGTTCAAAGAATTCGTTGGCGTATAACGTAAAATAACTTTGGTGCGTAAGAAATGTGTCCGTCTTTATAGTATAGGGTATCCGCTTTAATAATTATTCCCCTATGACCTTTTAGGCAAATGTTATCATGCAGTCACTTCGATCGACATAGTAGTTATTTTCTACTTGGCGATCAGTGTGAATGCAAAAGAAAATATAGTTAGATAGTGCAAAATGAAATTTCCGAAAATAGAACTTAGATACCTGTACATGAAGAAGTTTTCGCGGACCCCCCAAAAAACCTAATCACGTGCGGATCAATTTTCGCGGAAAATTGCGAAATCCGCGAAAAATTCATCTGTGTGAAAATTAATCCATGTGAGGTAGGCAAAATCATGAAAAAAAACCCGAAAAAAAAACCCGAAAATTTAGGTTTTTGGATATGATATTGGATTAGCCTTATTCTTTCAAATGCAATATTTAGTTTTTTGAAAGAAGTTCTGAAAAATAGTTATAATGCATATAATTGGCTGGTTTCAGATCTCCTGTCTACTACCCTTCCGTTCTATATGCTGCAAATTACTTACTGGCACCTTCATTGCCGTTAGTTTGGTTCTGATACCAAAACCCTGCAAAATGAGAACGGAGGTTCACGTCGGAACACTAAACAATTTAAACATTTTCATAACAATAATAGCGCAAGTCACACCGAAGACTGGTTAAATCTAATCTGAACCAGAGTCTTACGTCAGCTTATAACTAATCTGAAGCCACCAATGAGGAGCGAATGCTATAAAGGCCAGGCTATTAAATAAATTTGAAATTCTTATTACTGTAATCATCGATGGAAATATTTTTTGTACGCTAATTAGAAATGTCCATTTTTTGGAAATTGACCTACCGTTGACTCATATTTGAGGTAATTCTTATCTGATATTGGTTCTCTCAGTGGTGGATCTAGAACTTTATGGAGAAAAGCAAGGTTAAGAAAAGAAAAACGTGCAAGTAACCTAGAACTTTATGGAGGAGAGCAGGTTATTAAGACAAGAAAAACGTGCAAGTAACCTAGAACTTTATGGAGGAGAGCAAGGTTATTAAGAAAAGAAAAACGTGCAAGTAACCTAGAACTTTATGGAGGAGAGCAGGTATTAAGAAAAGAAAAACGTGCAAGTAACCTAAGCAACACTTTGATTGAAAAGAAATTTGTACTTTTTTGTCTCGCAAGATCCGCAGCTGGTAATAACTTTGAAATAGCCCTATTTAATTTTTAAATTTTAGAGACAAGAGGACTTCTAGCTATACACAAGAAATTCTCCATTGCTTTTCTTCCTCTGTCCACTAATTAGAAAGATATTCTAAAGGGAAAGTTCCATTGGTAGAAAGAAAATAAGTGTGTCCGCTAGTATTTTTGTCCGTTAAATAGAGCTGCGTGTTAATTAAAGCATCACGTCTCGTCAGACACGTTAATTACGTAAGGTTATTGCGATATCGTGAATCGAAACATTTATACACAGTATACGTCAATCTCTAGTCCCTAAGAGTTTGGATTAAAAAAGTCCGCTAATTCAAACCAGTTTCTCCTTCCGGTAGCAAAAGTACACCCGGTAATTCTAAATTTCGTGCATTCATGATTGGGCATAAAAATCAGGCATAAATCAATATTTTTGTTTATTTTGATACCATGGATACCAACCAATCGTAAATAAAACCCAAATAGCGGTCTAAGAAATAGTCAAACGCGCAGATTTGCGTTACACGCGTTTTTCCCTGAGACTTTTGGTTTGTACAATGTTGCTTTAAGAGAAACTGTCAGGTGAACTTTATGTTTATGAATAAATGTGCATGAAATGAGCTGCGTGAAAGTCGCTTCTTGTTTCAAGTTAAAACACCCGACACCTTAAGTTGTTCAAAGAATTCGTTGGCGTATAACGTAAAATAACTTTTGGTGCGTAAGAAATGTATCCGTCTTTATAGTATAGGGTATCCGCTTTAATAATTATTCCCCTATGACCTTTTAGGCAAATGTTATCATGCAGTCACTTCGATCGACATAGTAGTTATTTTCTACTTGGCGATCAGTGTGAATGCAAAAGAAAATATAGTTAGATAGTGCAAAATGAAATTTCCGAAAATAGAACTTAGATACCTGTACATGAAGAAGTTTTCGCGGACCCCCCAAAAAACCTAATTACGTGCGGATCAATTTTCGCGGAAAATTGCGAAATCCGCTAAAAATTCATCTGTGTGAAAATTAATCCATGTGAGGTAGGCAAAATCATGAAAAAAAACCCGAAAAAAAAACCCGAAAATTTAGATTTTTGGATATGATATTGGATTAGCCTTATTCTTTCAAATGCAATATTTAGTTTTTTGAAAGAAGTTCTGAAAAATAGTTATAATGCATATAATTGGCTGGTTTCAGATCTCCTGTCTACTACCCCTCCGTTCTATATGCTGCAAATTACTTACTGGCACCTTCATTGCCGTTAGTTTGGTTCTGATACCAAAACCCTGCAAAATGAGAACGGAGGTTCACGTCGGAACACTAAACAATTTAAACATTTTCATAACAATAATAGCGCAAGTCACACCGAAGACTGGTTAAATCTAATCTGAACCAGAGTCTTACGTCAGCTTATAACTAATCTGAAGCCACCAATGAGGAGCGAATGCTATAAAGGCCAGGCTAATAAATAAATTTGAAATTCTTATTACTGTAATCATCGATGGAAATATTTTTTGTAGGCTAATTAGAAATGTCCATTTTTTGGAAATTGACCAACAGTTGACTAATATTTGAGGTAATTCTTATCTGATATTGGTTCTCTCAGTGGTGGATCTAGAACTTTATGGAGGAGAGCAAGGCTAAGAAAAGAAAATCGTGCAAGTAACCTAGAACTTTATGGAGGAGAGCAAAGTTATTAAGAAAAGAAAAAAGTGCAAGTAACCTAGAACTTTATGGAGGAGAGCAGGTTATTAAGACAAGAAAAACGTGCAAGTAACCTAGAACTTTATGGAGGAGAGGAAGGTTATTAAGAAAAGAAAAACGTGTAAGTAACCTAGAACTTTATGGAGGAGAGCAGGTATTAAGAAAAGAAAAACGTGCAAGTAACCTAAGCAACACTTTGATTGAAAAGAAATTTGTACTTTTTTGTCTCGCAAGATCCGCAGCTGGTAATAACTTTGAAATAGCCCTATTTAATTTTTAAATTTTAGAGACAAGAGGACTTCTAGGTATACACAAGAAATTTTCCATTGCTTTTCTTCCTCTGTCCACTAATTAGAAAGATATTCTAAAGGGAAAGTTCATTTGGTAGAAAGAAAATAAGTGTGTCCGCTAGTATTTTTGTCCGTTAAATAGAGCTGCCTGTTAATTAGAGCTTCACGTCTCGTCAGACACGTTAATTACGTAAGGTTATTGCGATATCGTGAATCGAAACATTTATACACAATATACGTCAATCTCTAGTCCCTAAGCGTTTGGATTAAAAAAGTCCGCTAATTCAAACCAGTTTCTCCTTCCGGTAGCAAAAGTACACCCGGTAATTCTAAATTTCGTGCATTCATGATTGGGCATAAAAATCAGGCATAAATCAATATTTTTGTTTATCTTGATACCATGGATACCAACCAATCGTAAATAAAACCCAAATAGAGGTCTAAGAAATAGTCAAACGCGCAGATTTGCCTTACACGCGTTTTTCCCTGAGACTTTTGGTTTGTACAATGTTGCTTTAAGAGAAACTGTCAGGTGAACTTTATGTTTATGAATAAATGTGCATGAAATGAGCTGCGTGAAAGTCGCTTCTTGTTTCAAGTTAAAACACCCGACACCTTAAGTTGTTCAAAGAATTCGTTGGCGTATAACGTAAAATATCTTTTGGTGCGTAAGAAATGTATCCGTCTTTATAGTATAGGGTATCCGCTTTAATAATTATTCCCCTATGACCTTTTAGGCAAATGTTATCATGCAGTCACTTCGATCGACATAGTAGTTATTTTCTACTTGGCGATCAGTGTGAATGCAATAGAAAATATAGTTAGATAGTGCAAAATGAAATTTCCGAAAATAGAACTTAGATACCTGTACATGAAGAAGTTTTCGCGGACCCCCCAAAAAACCTAATTACGTGCGGATCAATTTTCGCGGAAAATTGCGAAATCCGCGAAAAATTCATCTGTGTGAAAATTAATCCATGTGAGGTAGGCAAAATCATGAAAAAAAACCCGAAAAAAAAACCCGAAAATTTAGATTTTTGAATATGATATTGGATTAGCCTTATTCTTTCAAATGCAATATTTAGTTTTTTGAAAGAAGTTCTGAAAAATAGTTATAATGCATATAATTGGCTGGTTTCAGATCTCCTGTCTACTACCCCTCCGTTCTATATGCTGCAAATTACTTACTGGCACCTTCATTGCCGTTAGTTTGGTTCTGATACCAAAACCCTGCAAAATGAGAACGGAGGTTCACGTCGGAACACTAAACAATTTAAACATTTTCATAACAATAATAGCGCAAGTCACACCGAAGACTGGTTAAATCTAATCTGAACCAGAGTCTTACGTCAGCTTATAACTAATCTGAAGCCCCCAATAAGGAGCGAATGCTATAAAGGCCAGGCTAATAAATAAATTTGAAATTCTTATTACTGTAATCATCGATGGAAATATTTTTTGTAGGCTAATTAGAAATGTCCATTTTTTGGAAATTGACCAACAGTTGACTAATATTTGAGGTAATTCTTATCTGATATTGGTTCTCTCAGTGGTGGATCTAGAACTTTATGGAGTAGAGCAAGGCTAAGAAAAGAAAAACGTGCAAGTAACCTAGAACTTTCTGGAGGAGAGCAAGGTTATTAAGAAAAGAAAAAAGTGCAAGTAACCTAGAACTTTATGGAGGAGAGCAGGTTATTAAGACAAGAAAAACGTGCAAGTAACATAGAACTTTATGGAGGAGAGCAAGGTTATTAAGAAAAGAAAAACGTGCAAGTAACCTAGAACTTTATGGAGGAGAGCAGGTATTAAGAAAAGAAAAACGTGCAAGTAACCTAAGCAACACTTTGATTGAAAAGAAATTTGTACTTTTTTGTCTCGCAAGATCCGCAGCTGGTAATAACTTTGAAATAGCCCTATTTAATTTTTAAATTTTAGAGACAAGAGGACTTCTAGGTATACACAAGAAATTTTCCATTGCTTTTCTTCCTCTGTCCACTAATTAGAAAGATATTCTAAAGGGAAAGTTCATTTGGTAGAAAGAAAATAAGTGTGTCCGCTAGTATTTTTGTCCGTTAAATAGAGCCGCCTGTTAATTAGAGCTTCACGTCTCGTCAGACACGTTAATTACGTAAGGTTATTGCGATATCGTGAATCGAAACATTTATACACAGTATACGTCAATCTCTAGTCCCTAAGAGTTTGGATTAAAAAAGTCCGCTAATTCAAACCAGTTTCTCCTTCCGGTAGCAAAAGTACACCCGGTAATTCTAAATTTCGTGCATTCATGATTGGGCATAAAAATCAGGCATAAATCAATATTTTTGTTTATTTTGATAGCATGGATACCAACCAATCGTAAATAAAACCCAAATAGAGGTCTAAGAAATAGTCAAACGCGCAGATTTGCGTTACACGCGTTTTTCCCTGAGACTTTTGGTTTGTACAATGTTGCTTTAAGAGAAACTGTCAGGTGAACTTTATGTTTATGAATAAATGTGCATGAAATGAGCTGCGTGAAAGTCGCTTCTTGTTTCAAGTTAAAACACCCGACACCTTAAGTTGTTCAAAGAATTCGTTGGCGTATAACGTAAAATAACTTTTGGTGCGTAAGAAATATTTCCATCTTTATATTAAAGGGTATCCGCTTTAATAGTTTTACTGTAAACAAATAATAATCCAAAATTTCCTAGAACATTAAACCAAAATGAAGTGTCCATCTGAAATTGATTTCAAACTCATCTGTGCTAGCTGAACTCTGAGAGAGTTTATTTTCTTTATACTCGAGTGCAACTCATATCATAATTATTAGAGTTATTATTTTATTTATTTATACTGAGTCTGTTAAATGACGTGCTCGCGTCCTTTACGTGCTTAGGATGTTTGAACAAATAAACTCCATATTTTTGCATCGAATGAATGAATTATTATCTATGTTTAAATGGATAGTGATAATAATTAATATCAACAACAGTTTATACGAAAGGAAGGATTTTTTGAACAGAATAGAAATAGAAATAATCGCACAGAACTGTTAACGATGGAAATTTTAAAAGGAAAATAAGCCTTAAAGAGTTTGGACCCTATCGAACATAACCCTTCTTTTTAAGGCAAAAATATGAATTCGAAATCACTGTCCCAAAGTGAGCATTTATTTTTACACAATATTTGTTATTTGGTTATTTCTTGCTTTCGTCGTTCATTTCTATATTCTTTGTTTAACAAATTTCTTTAACTATATGAGAATTGTGACGACACTGAACTGGAGTACTGTGTTTTACAATTTATAATTTACCATGTATCGTTTGTTGATGGTGAACTTGTGGGGTCAGAAAAAATACGCAGCTAAAACTGAATATAAACGGCAAAAGTTAAATTCAAGTGTGCAGAAATTGCCTGACAAGAGTGGTCTTTAAGCAGTCCCAGACAATAAATTTCCAAATGATGCATTCCAGTGTGCAAAATCCGTTCGAGTCCATATTCAAAGAGAATTTGTCAAATATACAGAAAAATATTCTTTGTGCGTATGAACTAGTAACTGAGTAACTATTAACTGAATTGTTTACTTGCTAATTTTCTGTCACCGGAGTTGGAGAGCATTATGACAAGAGGGTGGAAACTATTATTGGGAAAAATTAAAATTAAAATGATGGAAATAAACTGTCTGATAAGAAGTTATGTAAAGTTTTAGTGTATAACATTTTTTTCTGGGTTGACCAGAATTTAATATTTATATATCAACAAATAATGTCCAAGTGATGGAAAACTTAAACAGTATATCTTTCGATAACAAAGATTGCAGTGAACAGAAGAGGAATTCAGAAGCTAATCGTTATAATCGTTAAATTTTGTTAACGTTTTAAATGTTATTTGAAACTTAGTGAGAACCAAGTTTACACACCACTACAGAGAACTCTTGCTAAGAAATGCATTAGACTACATAAAAATCAAAAAAAGAATTAATAATTCAGTATATAATATGAAGACAATAAATGTGTATATAAGCAGAGGCCACCAGTACTGGCAGGGATCGCGAACAGTTACATTTTTTTCTTATTTGGGCTTGAGAATCCCGTTTAGTCATACCCCGGCCAAAATACTCTCCTTAACTCGGACTCCCTGTTCGAACTTCCGAAAATCGAACTTTCAAATTTTCGAATGTTTGAAAGTTTTATCAGAATCGAATGTAAAAACATTGGACTGTTCCACTCAACAATCTTGATTAAAAAAATATAAGAATTCAACCCAAAACTGTTTTTGTTATATTTTCCAACTATTGAGCAAAACCGTAAAATTGTGTCTTTGCCTATCTTTGTTTCCTGAATATGTTTTATAGGAATGTGATTTTCTGTCTTATTTGTACCTACCCTGTCAAGATGACTGAACATAATCTTGATAAGTCGGACTTATCGAGAGACTCGATTAACCCGGACATCCTATCCCCTTGAGGGTACAACTTAACGGGATTCTACTGTATTTCTTGAGTCATCGTTTTTTGGGATATTTCTTATTCGTTTATTTACTTAAATAAAACAAAATATTTACCTTTTAAAAGCAGAACTTCTATTTTAATGCGTTTTCAAATTATTACTTGCTCGTCGTCCATGTTGAGAATGAATGGGTTATAAAAATTTAAAAACATATATGGAACACGCACATTTCTTTACCAAGAGATCTTTCAATATGGAGCGAGCGAATTTCTATTTTGCAAGATTCCTTTATCAAGATATCTGGAAGTGCCTATAAGGTCGTTTCTCACCATTTAAATTCCTCACTGATGTGAATATGATTTAATTTCCCACTAGAATTTTCTCGCGAGAAATTCAGTACGAAAGATATCAAAACGACGTAGCAGATTATAAATAGAATACATCAAATATGCACAGTATTCGCAAATTTCAGTTTCGAAATAAATGTAGAAATAGGGAGTTAAAATTACATTTTATGTAACTAAACACGATGGGAAAGTCGAATAGATGTGTTATTTTCTCACCAATAAGAAAACTATTTGAATCACAACACCTGTTTCCGGTTAATATATTTCTCGCAGAGATTTTTTGAAGATTTTGCGCACTGGGCAGGAACCGACCTTAAGAGATTGATGAAAAAGTAATGAAAGGTAAACTTGATTTGTATTATAGATGGTATCCATTTAACACAAATAGAGACATAAGCACAATCAATTATTTATTCATAATTTATTTGAATATTAATATATTTTGTTACACACCAACGCAATAGATATCATAAAAGTTCAAGATTTTTGAGAAACCATCATATAAATTTTGAAAATTATTTCATAAAGTTTAAATTTGAGAATCCTCTTGTATTGACTATATTCAACGAACATCTATTTTTACTCTAGCATCTGATTAGAATGCATTGTCTTTTCATGATCTATGTGTATTACTTGGTCTTGGGTTCGGACCAAAATGTGCGTCTAAATCTTACCTTCCATTAGAGAAATGTTACCATACCAAAAGATATAGAATACGCAAGAAGTGGTTATATAAAATTAGCAGAAAGGATTTTCAACCACGTTCGTCACACAGAGTCCGTTCAGAACATTTTTTAGGTGGGAAAAGACCTACATAAATAAAATTCCCACTATAGTACCCAAAACAATTAAGCCTGCAGAAACCAAGCCAAGACCCACTAAAAATAGCTCTGGACTCAAAATAGCTCTTTTTTCTCCTGCTAGACGTACCACAGAGCAAATCGAGAAACAGTTTTCACACGAGGAAGAGCTTAAAATTCAAGTAGAAAACTTAACAATGGAAATAACAAACTTGAAAACAAAAGTGGAGAAGAGGGAAGAGGAACTTTTAAAAACAATAAGTTAGAATGTGAACTTCAAACTAACAAATTTACATTGGTAGATTCAAACACAATACAACACACTTTACATTTTAGTAATAGCCATCACTCCTTGACATTGAATATACTACGGATGTTTTTCTTTTAATTTCGGAAAGTTATTATCAAATGATAAAAAGAAATTCTTATCAGAACACGCTTCTTCTATCTTCATGTCTTTTTTAGAATATGGACATTTAATTTCAATGACTTTCAAATTTCCGTCACTAGATTCATAAATACCATCAGGGCTTGCTCCTAACCAAGGCCATCTAGGATTAATAATGAATCCACATTGCTCAACAGATATCCCAGTATTTTTTTCATGTTTTTCAATAGCGACTTTTTCGTCTCGCTTCCCCCATTCACATGCAGCAGATTTAAATTCCTTTACTTGAAAAATCTTTTGAAGTATAGACTTTGGGGAAAAGTGTTTGTCGTCGGTTTAAAACCAACCCAAAATTTGATGCTGTAGTCGTTTCTTGCGTTCTTCAAACCAAACTGAAGAGGCAGCCTGGGTCTTTGTTTTACCTTCGATAGAAAGGATTTCTTGTTCTCTTTAAAAATTTATATCCCCTCACATTGTGTTTATGCGATCCTCGTGGCTTGTTATCGAAACTTTGGCCAAGTATCATGTATGAATGTATTCGTTCATGAGTTATTTTTGGCAAGCAAGACAAATCTGTTGTCCATTCGACAATATTCTGTACAACAGTTTCTTCATTCGTTTTGGACGACTCTTCATTTGAAATCTCTCTGAAAACGGGCTCTGGACCCACGCTAGAGCTTTGAAAAAAGCTAGGGTCTATGTTTTCAGTTGTTAAAGTAAGATCAATGCTTGCATCAAAATCAATAATTTTCCTGTTTCTTCTACTACTTTCTCCTCTCAACTAAAACATTTCGCTTGTTTATACCAAAAACTTAGTAATTTATAACGGAGATAATCAAAATAATGATAGAGATTTTATGCGAAAATTTTATTCCAATAACGCGTCAAAAGCAGTTACCTCCATCAATCAATACCACCGCGTATTTCACGAGATTTTCTGTCCGGAGAAACTACTATTCAGAGTATTGTGGGCGAATATTGTTGAATACAAATACCAGAATGCATCACGGCTTTCGAGAAAGAGGGGAACCGGGAATTACATAATTTTCGTTACGAGGAAAACTAACCTTTGATTAATTTACACTATCACTGACGTCACTAAAGTCAGCTTACGCCCATCGTTTGTGACGTCACAAAAGTCAGGTTATGCCCCTCGTTCTTTCAATTTCGCTTTACCGTATATTTCTAGCGAGAAGAAATTGTCAGTAAAAACATAGTCATCAGCACTACTGGTTATAAACCATCATAGAGAAAGGGAATGTATATCGTCTACCATAAACTTGGATTTTTTTTTCTTTTAAAGTATTAGAAAGAATTGGAATGTAGAAAATATATTCAATTCAATATAAGTACAAGATTTCTTAGAGGGAACAGATTCTATCATCTTTGACTCAATTATTCAGCATTATTCAAGTGATGTTAACAACACCAAGTAAAATAAAAGACTAACAGATCTGGCTGAGGAGGAAGTAGGAAGAAATGATAGGAGATTGGGTACGAAGGAAATACAGTACAGGTCATTAAACAATGGTCCTTGTTTTATCTCATCAATGGTCCTTGTTTTGTCTCATCAACTTAGTTTTTAGAGATACTAGGCATTCTTGTCTTTCACGATGAATTTTTACGTGAAAACACCAAAGATTTTCGTGTCAAGTTTTATCTGCTACATGAAGTAATGATGTTCTTATGAAATCTCATGGTAGATAAACAAAAGACCGTTAACTTCTAAAGATGGCGACTCCTGGTGAAAGCTAATTATCTTACGCGGATGGGTAAAATTTCTTTCAGGTTGTACTGTACAAGTTAACAAGTTATTAACCGAAAGAATTCATTATAACAATTTTAATTGTTTTGCTGTGGAAAGTATGCAGATGAAAGAACATAGGGCCGGGCTGTTTTTTTGCTCAATTGGTCTGACTGAACCAAATCCGGGTCCGTATTTTCATCATTTATTGCCGTATTAACTTGCATAGTTTCCGGTTTCTTCCGCATGAGATATTTCGGATCTAAGACGGGTTCGTTTTCTTCTCGTATGACAGGTGTAGAGTATTGCTTGGAGCGTAATGGATTACGTATATGTTGCGGAACAATTGGACTAATACCATCAGGTTGAAACTGAGGCTTCTTCAAAATGGGCCGATGTGTCATCTAAACGAAAGGTTACATCGGCAATTATTGATGTTTTCGAAACTCTTACGGGCAACTTTCTCGATTTCCCAACAACCAGTTTTTATTCAGCCAAAATCAGAGGAGTTTATTTTTTATCCCCAAATTACGTCAAATCACCTGAAACTAATGACTATAAGCAATTCTTATTCTACCGTATGACCAACAAACCTGAGCAACGGGAGGCGGTGCAGCTGTTGAATGCGAAGCATATGATGTTGGCAAATAAGATCCCGGTCGTGGATGAGGAACATGTTGTTGGCTTGAGAAGGCATTCACGAGATTCCCCTAAAGATAAAACACAGCAATAAAGTGAAAAAACAAACAAACAAACAAACAAAAACTTTCAAATTCAAATCTAGTCTTAGATAAGGACACCCAAGAAGAACTATTTGATATTGTTATTTACCGATGGTCTCCCTGTGTATGGTATTCTTCCGTTACTAACGCTACCAACTGAGGTGGACGTGTTATATGTCGAAGATAACCTGTTCATTGCTTGCTCATTCAGCTGTTTATTTAGCCAATTGATCACTAAAAGGTACACAGTCAGCCAATCAAAATTTCAGATAATAGCCAATTAACCAATCAAAATCTTACGAAATACCCAATCAGGAAATATTAGAAAACATTTAACGTAAAGCCTTTTGACAGAAAGTTCTCGTATGACTTCTCTTCAACTAACCATATATATGTTTTGCCAAGATAACAGCCAGTTACAAAGATACGAATGTTACTGATGGATGTTACTGACGTAGCAATATACGTACGTGTATCAGAAGGAAGTCAGGAAGTAAGGCCTTGGGCTCCCATGCGTAACGAATGGTTCTTCGGAACGCCAACTTGCAGCTAGTTAGTTGACTTACCGTCAGAGATTCGTAAAATACAACGCTCTAACTTGCAAAAAGTTTATTGTGCAGTCAGTCCACGGCTGCTTTTACAGTATCGGTGTTGCGACAGGGGTGAGACTCGAAATGCAGAAGTCACTAGTCGCACGCACACGCACGCACACGAAGATACGAACCGCTACACCATCGCGCACAGAAGAAAATTAGGAAAAAAGATGTATACCATTCTCGTTATTTTTCAGTGTTTCTTGACTGTCATTCAACTTCTGAGTAGCGTCTTCATTATTTTTCTTCAACTGATCTATCTGTAAGAAGAAAGAAGTTCCAATCAAAAGTCAAACGATATATGAAGTCTATAAATTTAGCTTTTTTTTAGAAAGTTAACAAAAAGTATCTAAAGGCTTAAGATAGTTGCGCCGTAAGCGTTAAGACGATCAGTGAACCCAAGTTCTTCTTGTGAATGGAAGAAACCTCACCACACCTGTACTAAGAGTTGTTTTTTAGCCTATAAACGCTTATGTTACAGTGATTTTAAGTCTTAAGACAATCTTATGGTGATCAAAAATTATTCCTGTGATTTTCATTAGAAATATCACAACATGTATCGTAAGACTTAAGATCGTTGTGTTGTAAGAGTTAAGATGAACAGTGAAAAACAAGCTTAAAAGAATAAGAACTGGTTGCGAAAACTCCTTTGTTGGCCAGTGAATACGTAACAAACTTAATTCAAATGATGATGGCGTTAGGCAGTGGTTGTCAATGGAGTTGTGTCCATGCTACAATGTGTATGATGTGTTAGACAGTTGTTAACAAAATCGTCTTTATTCATACGTTTTTTATAAAAAATAGACCTTCACATATTTTTTTTTTTTTTTTGGCGTTATTTATTTAAGCCCGTTGAGAAAAAGACCGGTCTTTAGCAAGAATTGATGATATTATCATGAAGATATGTTTCTTCTCAAGTCCACAGTGCAATGTTTTAACATTCTGCGGGCTGAAAGAGTAGATTCGGTCTGCAACTTATGACGTAACCCTCTACCATTATGAAATTTAATGTTTTGAAAGCGAAAGTGGAATGGACGGTGAAAATGGTGAACTTCTGATAAAGTATTAGACAGGTTAGAATTTAAATACATCTTCCATCACTACATCAAACTCTACCTAGTTTTGAAGAGATTTTATTAAATCTTTATCTTCCTTTGAAATGGCTTCCTTTTGATTCAATACAACTTCCTACAAATCGAAAGAAAACCTGTTTAATCAAAACTTACGTAGGATGCGATAGAATATGTAAAAAGACTTTTACTTTTTCATCGATCAATTTTTCTTGCTTTGTAGTAACAATGTTCATCATTTTAACCTGCAAATAAACATTTCATTTTAACCTGTAAATAAACATTTCATTTTAACCTGCAAATAAATATTTCAAGAAAGGTTCATTAGAAATTCAGTGTTCGTCTTATAATAGACAGAACTTCTGGAATTTTATGATGGCGACACATTATCCCATTTGTTCCACCCGTCTTTGCTTTTCCTTAGAATGGCTTTCAGCCTTAAATGACGCCCATATGGGTGAAATTGAGATGATTTCACAATGGGATAATGTCTCCCCTACGTTCATCTCGAACTTTTGTTTTACCGCCCTTTTCGAAGAAACTACAAAGTAAGGCTTACCCTCCCTTTCAACGATTTGATTTCTGATTGTAGTTTTTGAATGATTTCATATCCCTGGAAAATAAAAATACAACAAGATAAATGTTAAGACCAGGGTTGTTGATAACACATCAATTGATCAATTTTTACGAAAAGACACATAGAGGCAAGCAGAAATTCAAATTGTAATTAGTTGCTTGAATATTTCATTACCGTATTTTATAGAATAAACGCCCTCATTTGTATAAATGCCAATTTTGAATAAATGCAAGTAAAAATCGATTAATCGAGACATCAACAAGATTACCTTGATAACCTCAGCTGATACCGATCGAATTGTGTTTTCAAGTTGTTTCACTTGATGACTTTTAGATTCCAGGTCAACGTCTAAACGCCCCTTCAATGATAACACAGTGTATTACACAAGACGACTTCATAGAAATTGTGTGTAGACTAGGTAATCATGAAGAGCATGCGCGTAAGGATATAGAAGGATCAGTAGATTGTAAACGTCTGAAAGGTTATGATACTATGCATCTCCCAAACCAGGAAAGTTCACTTTTCAACAGAGATGTTAGGGGGTGATCACATGGGGCTAGCCCGCTTTCCCAGGCTAAATTTTCTAAATGTGATTAACCCCTTAGCTGGTTAGGTAAACTGATAGGTTAACACCTTCCAATTTGCCTCACTTTCTCGAGCATGCGCATATCATCGTGTAAATAAAATCTTTGAAACTACCTTGTGTTCGTTAGCAGCGTCAAGCAATTCGTTGGTTTTGCAATTCATCTATAAACCAAAAATATTTTTTACTAAACCAACGGGAAAAAATATTAAAAACTTTCATATCGTTGTGTTTTCGGTGGACAAAAAATGGTCTTGTCATAAGCCAATCATACAAGATGAAGGTCATAGACTGGAGATAGATCGAGTTCTTTTTCCAACCTGTTCTTTATCTTTCACTTCTTGTTCCAACACGGCGACACGTGTTCGCAAATGATTTAACGTCTTGTCGCGTTCATGTCGGTCGGAATCCAGATTCGTATTTTGTCGGCGCAATAGCTGCACATCACGTGATGCCAAATTGTGTTCCTGAAGTAGCGAATAATATCAATAAAACTCCTTACAAAACAATGCACTAAAGTGGGGGCGTGTAAAATGTAGTAAGCTAGTGGGCGTAAAATATAACAAACCCGCCCACTTTAGGTGCAAGTAGTGGGGGAGGGAGACTTAGAAACTGGGAGTTTTTTTCATTTTCGGGATTTAAGGGGGCGTTTATTGGAGAACACAGGGTTGAACGGAGCATTTACGATATTTATAAATCATAGTGCACCAACACCGTTAGGATCTCATACTAAGCTAGTAAAAAAGGAACTCAATAGCCAACTGATTATTACAAACTCCTTAAGCATGTACTTAAGGGAATTAACCCCTTTTTCAGGACCACAAATAGAATTTTTCGTGACAAGAACATACGTCAATGACTCTCGTCTAATAACGTCTACTGACGGCAAAACACCACTCTTAAACATTTGGTCAGAAACAAAACCGACATTTTTTTTTGAAAACTTTCCGCTGATTTCTGCGAATTTCCAATGGCACAATGGAAAAGTTCAGAATTACTAATACTTATGGTAATTGCTTTGCTTGAACTATTGTATTGGAAGAAAAATCTGTCTGATCATAATATAAAACATTTAACTTCATATGATATAAGTTTGGAACTGGTTAAGGTACTTAACGACATAAATCGTGTTGTTGGCATAGCAACAACATCACTGTCGCAAACCATCCATAACTGATTATTTTCAAGTGATCTAATACTGGAAAAGGAGACATAAGCATTAAAAATCATCCTTTCTTTTATATTTCCTCCAATCTGTCACTTTGACTAAGATTTTCTTGAAATTTTGATAATTTATTCATGTTACGTTCTAATGCAAATGGATGCAAATTTGAATGTCACTGTGAAGTAAAAACATGACATTTGATTATGTGAAGTAAAAACATGACGTTTGATTATGTGCAGTAAAAACATGACATTTGGTTATGTGAAGTAAAAACATGACATTTGGTTATGTGCAGTAAAAACATGACATTTGGTTATGTTATGAAAAATGGTAATTATGGAAATGAATATTATTATTATTATTATTATTATTATTGAATCGACAATGTATACAACTGCCATTGATTCACCAACCTCTTTATTTATTTTTAAAGCTTGATGTAGTTCTGAAAGACAGTCATATGCAAAGGAAATTGGTATGTACGATCACTTTTCTATTATTATTTTTTTCGTTCTCTTTAAATATTTTTTTGATTTAGTTTTACAGTTGATGATTATTTTCATGTTTTTTTTTTTATCTTTTCGATTCGCGGCTCGTATTTCATGGTGAGAATCAAAACCGGCATAATTATGATATAGTACAAAATAACGACAAATAGGGGTATTGTTGTTATGACTACCACACCTGTGTAAATTAACTTCGAGGCTCTTTGATGATCATTTTTATCTCATATTCAGGATGATGGCAATTTAAATTTCTTTTGCCCTTCTGCCAATGCATAGTTGTTTTTAGTGCCTAAAACCTTGATGCAGAAGGGAAAGGGAACAAAAAATAATATGTTCATCTCAAAAGAGATGCACGTGTGTCCCGTCATATTTTGTAAAGTATTTTCAAAGGTCAATTATTTTCGCTCGATCAATTTTCACACTGTTCTATGTAAATAAGGATAATAGCGTTGTTGATTTCTGAAGGGGCTCTAGTTATGGAGACCGATATATCGGATAGGCGAGATAACTCAGCTAGACGATATCCATATATAGAAATGTTTCAACGGACTGCAAGAGTCCAAGGCAGGACACTGTTTGCTGTATTTTAACAGACTGGAATAGAGGTAGATCGAATTTCTTAATTAATTTAATTAATTTCTACACACACTCTATTGTCTTTATTCGATATTATGACCAGTAACCCACAATAAACACACCTAAATGTTGTTATTATTAGGTAATAATTACGTAATAATAGTGTCGGCGTTTTCTTTCGAAGTTGCAAAGTTTTCGTAAAAGTAAATACTACATCACTCGTTACAATTCGCTGTAAACACCCATCAAACACCTTGAAAACACTAAGTTGTAATTTTGAAGTATTAATGAAAGTTGCAGATTAATATGCAATTCAAAGTTCTTCTAATTTCTCTGATTTTCCACAATGTGTCAAACATAAACATTCCTATAAACCCATGCCCATGTAAACCATAAATGCAGTGAAATGCGATACACGTTTTATATCAAAGAAATGCCGACATAAAAGATTTTAACAATAGAATTATAGAAAGGCTTTAGCAGTTAGTTGTAAGTCTTTCTCTTGTTATACGTCCGTGGTACGTTAAAATCGTGTATTTAGCAAAGTTGATAGCGTGATCGTGATCAACTTTGGGGTGTCACCATCCCCTAAAATCTTTGTGACTTTTAGGGCATAATAAACCTGAGACTAAATAAAATCTTTGGGAATTTAGCAATGGGCATGTAGCAAATTACATGCTGTGCTTTTTAAGTAGATGTTAGGTATGCGAAAGTACGAATCAAAAGAGCGTGGTTAATTTATTTGAATTTTTAATCAACTAGCATTAGATTCTATTCCTTTGATTTGCTCGACAATAGGTATTCTGTTGGTTTCGTAATAAACTGGCAGCTACTTATGATGAAACTGTGGACAAAAAAGGAAGCGTGACTGCTCTTTCGCAACATCATGTAGATATGACATTAATCATTCATGACAAAACTCATTCCGCACTTTCTGAACATGTTTTTGTCTCTGTGGAGGAGAGTTTTTTGTTGAAATAGCAGAAGATACTGCTTGCCATTTCTAACAGAAAACAGTCCTTCTCATAGACTTTTTGAAGATTATGCCCACTGGGCTTGTGTTCAAAATCCTTTTGACTGTTCCATTTAATTTGAAGATATTCCTAAATCGTGAAATAATTATGAAATCAAAAATAGCTGATCTATACAGGGCCGACGACCCGTAAGTGAAAGTAGGACGCCCAATACACGGCTGATTTTTGACTGTTCCATTTAAATTGAAGATATTGCTAAATCGTGAAATAATTATGAAAACAAAAATAGCTGATCTATACAGGGCCGACGACCCGTAAGTGAAAGTAGGACGCCCAATACACGGCTGATTTTTGACTGTTCCATTTAATTTGAAGATATTGCTAAATCGTGAAATAATTATGAAAACAAAAATAGCTGATCTATACAGGGCCGACGACCCGTAAGTGAAAGTAGGACGCCCAATACACGGCTGATTTTTGACTGTTCCATTTAATTTGAAGATATTGCTAAATCGTGAAATAATTATGAAATCAAAAATAGCCGATCTATACAGGGCCGACGACCCGTAAGTGAAAGTAGGACGCCCAACACACGGCTGATTTTTGACTGTTCCATTTAATTTGAAGATATTGCTAAATCGTGAAATAATTATGAAAACATAAATAGCTGATCTATACAGGGCCGACGACCCGTAAGTGAAAATAGGACGCCCAAAACACGGCTGATTTTTGAGCAAGAACAAAGAACGTAAGATCTTGGAAGCCTGTTAATGAGAGCAACTTAAGCAACATTGAGCCTCAGTCAAAATTTTGTGAAACTTTTGCTTAAGAGAAATGCTTGTAAATGTTTTTAGTGGTCTTGTTTGTGACTGCTTTTGATAACTGTATTCAACATGTCTCCTTCCACATCAACAAAAACTTCAGAAAAAGCAAATAGCTAGGAGTCGAATTCACCAATCGAATCATTTATTTGCTTAACAGTCAAATTATGAGTCATCGTGTTGATATGATAATCCTGTGAATTCAGAACATTGACGTAAACTACGCATCTTTATGTTTGTTTTCACCATCACAACAAGGAAAACAAAGAACAGAGGAACCAGTGATAACACGCACATCATTCTTACATGTTTGAATTCCTCACTAATGCTTAGTATTTGCTAAGCTTGGGAAAATATTTCCTGTGATGAATCTCAGAATCTTCAACACAATCTCTTATTACACACGTTTGCATGAACAGATAATTCCCCATCATTATCATTATTGATAACAGATATTATTTTCTTTATTACATGATAAAAATTACGGATATAAAAATTACTTGAGTTTCCATTCTCAGAAAAGAAAATGGATATGCATATGCTATGCGATTAATGGCTACAGATCTAACAAGTCACGTTTAAATGAACAACTTTCAGACAATGTTTTTCTCTCACCAGGTTTACATTAACAATATGCTGGCTTAGTTAGGCTTGACGTTTGCATCGTTTGGCTTTCATCTTGAAACAAAATAAAAATTTAAATGCACTTACATTGGAAAAAAGCCTGTAAAATCCTACAGAAAAATGTTTTAATGTGAGTTAAAATTCCATTTCAC
Source organism: Turritopsis rubra (assembly GCA_039566895.2). Classification (NCBI taxonomy): domain Eukaryota; kingdom Metazoa; phylum Cnidaria; class Hydrozoa; order Anthoathecata; family Oceaniidae; genus Turritopsis; species Turritopsis rubra. Next base: position 13,018,704 of record CM077618.1, on the reverse strand, counting down.
TTATTTGGGTTGATTTTCTGAGAGTTTTTAACCCTAATCCAACAAGCATGGATTACCGGTTCACCTATATGGATATCACTTAAAATCAGTGAGCTCTTTTATTCTCTGGTATTCAGGAAAACCACTGCTGAAAAATTTAATGGACGGTAGTTAACAAATTCTGCAACTTGAAACAGAAACTGGTTACTCGTATATCTTTGATTTAACGGAAATGACGTCCACTTTCTGTCCCTCGAGTTGTTTAGTGATAAATTTAAAAGGGGCCAAAACAGGTGGTATTTAAAAACATATGTAAAAAAGTTCTTTGGAACTTGTCAGGCAGTTAGACAAAAAGACATCAACACAGTATAGCAACACGAGTCGAGATGAAGACGATCCACCAGCTTCCACGCCTTCATAAAATTTGGCTATTCAACAAATTTTTTTGCAAGACAGCAACGTACTAATTGTCGTGAATTTGTTGATCCGATTTATGTAAAGTGATCTTGGCAACAGACAGATTAAGTGTTTGTGACGTGCAAAGAAAATGAACAGGCGATTAGCGGATATATGATAGGAATTCCATCAAGTCAATAGTTTATGTATAACGGTATCCGATGCAAAAGCTTTAGATTAAAGGTAATATCCGGTTGAACTTTAAACTTTCAACTAAGAAATACCCTTTCTTTAAGAGACAGTAATGTAGTTTGTCCTGCAAAAACAATAAATAAATGCTTTGTTTGTTTGCTTGTTTGTTTGTTTGTTTGTTTGTTTGTTTGTTTGTTTGTTTGTTTGTTTGTTTGTTTGTTTGAGCCTTTTCGTTTAATCACGTCTCTGCTGTATCTTGTTGCAAGTCGTATGTGAAAAGTAGCAAAGGGCAATCTCGTCCACAGGACGTCTTGCCTTTTCCTCGTCGCCATCCAGTATATTGAAAAGGCAAGAAGCCCTGGGGACGAGGTTGTAGCAAAGGAAGGTACTTGGTATATGATCTGGGGAAGATACACACATGCTTACGTCGAGACAACGCTGCAATCCCTGACTAACTTAAATCTAAGAACTTAGGCACTGCCAAATCATACATGCATCATTTATATAAGCAAAATTTTATAAGTAGCACGAGGCTTAGATCTGTCAACGCCCAAGACTGTTAACGCCCAAGACTGCTAACGCCCAAGCCAAGCCAAGCCTATAGTGGATTTGCTCTGCAAAAAAAAACTAAAAACTTTTTTCTTGTCGATGAAACGTGTTTTAAAAGTTAAGTTGGCTTAAACAAACACGCGAATGTGGTCTTCCCCACGTCGAAAGTCAAAAACAACAAAGTTAGGAACAAATCAGTCTGTAAAAAACAGCCAATTACCCAACGTTTAGCTTCTTTGAGCTTTTAAAGAAAGTGCGTATCCAACTGATTCGATGTCGATTTATTTTGTTTGCTGATTCAGTTTCATGTTGCTACCTTAAATGTCACGCCTGTTTCTTTTATGCCACAAGAATTTCACTTTTCATTGTACCTTTGAAATCAAAATATGAAATTGAATGTTTATCCGCTAAAGATTTCGCTAATCTGCTTATTAAATAGTTTGTTCCTCCGTAATCATTTGTATAGATTGATCTAATAGATTGGCAACAATAGGAAATATTTTCACATTTTCTCGTGTAGTGTGAAATGCAAATCTACTTTCACAGCATGGAAATCTTTTTATTTATTTGTTATTACGCAAGGGCTTGTAACTAACTACCAATATTATCGTGCAAGTATTCAATCCATAAGGCTTCATATTTCTGTTGTATCAGACTGTTTTCCGTTTTATCTCCCTAATGTTCTTCCGCTGTTATTTTCCGCATTTTGACCTTTTTTACTTCCTTCTTAACGATGGTATTGCATTGTATTGGTGATGTCATTTGCTATCACATGATTTGGGGAAAAACTTTTGCTACAATTCCCGCAAATTTATGTTTCGTCATCAAATTTTTTTTCTCACATAACAGATAATGGAGATAAAGGATGTCTATACATATAAATATAGGGGGGATTTTTGCAGTTTTATTCGAGAGAAGAGAAGAAAAGGGGTAGCAAGCAGAGCGGTAAGAATAAATCAGTTTTAAAAGTTTTTCAAAAGTTTGGATGCAGATGTCAATAAAAAGTGTGAAGGGAAGTGTACATCAAAACTGTTTTATTTCACTCTCTGGTGATGACACAAACATGTTATTTTGCTGAACACGCATAAAATTTGTGCAAAAAAATGTTTTTTCAGCTAAATTCTAGTTTCATGACATAATTTTCACCCAGCGTGAACATGATGTTCTTTGATCGTTGTATATACGTCTTCAAAACGTCTACACGGACGTTAAACGACGTTAAACGACGATGATACAAGCACCTACTAATTACCATATATTTTGACTCTACATTTCTCCACTTAACATTATATTGTACCAGCAGAAGCAGCTGAGAAGAACTTTGCTGTCCGCATCTTATATAAGCAACGTCTATTCAATATTTACAACCTCGACTGATATTCAGTGAACAAGATATGAACCTGGATAGTAAACAAGTAAACAAAATCAAATATAATAAATAACAACAAAATATCAAGAGATTACACTCCTCCGTGGTGTTTTTATTCTCTCCAGCGCTTTTTTCGAGTAGTACCGTAAATGCTCGTTTTAGCTTATAAAAAAATCAACTTCTAAGGGGGCGCTTAATCGTGAGAATTCGAATAAGCGCCCCCTTTGGTTCAGAAAAACTCTTTAATTTGTCAAGAGAGGGAGGGAGCGCTTTTTCGAGTGGACTTCGGAATAATCCGTCATCAGCCATGTGATTATTGATGATGGGGCTCTGTTGGTCGTATCTGCCCCAATCTCCCCCAAGCTTTACAATCATCACAAAGTTAACGGGTTGGATGGTAGTTGGTATCAATTCGATGACATTTCACTGGTTGGCGGGATTAAGCTCCAATTGAGCAAAGTTCCCCATCGTCTACTGTGAATAGGGTAACGACATCGGATCGGGAGCGCAGGCGGTAGAGCAACCGCCCGACAAGCGAGAGGTCATGGGTTCAATTCCCACTCGTCCCATTACCTTTGGATTGGAAAGTATATTGTGTGTATAACTGATTACAAATAATATATACTGTAGTTGCATATTGGTTCCATATCACATTATCTACTATTCTTGTTATTTTGCAGTGCCACGGCATGCTAATTTTCATACTTGCAGCCAAATTCGAACATGATATCTCGAAACTTATTTTTTCCGTTTGAAATATTACCTTGTCTCACTCAGCCAGCGTGACCACATAGATCATGGACGTATAATAAGACCTTCATTTATCTATTGTTTATTGAAATTTTTACAAAGGTAGCTTTAAAACTCCCTCAAATACAGTTAGAAATACATGCATAAATTCAATGGAAATCTTATATTATAGCGTGGACGTATAATAACAGAAGGACATACAACTTTTATAGATCTATTCAAATAAACCGCTTCTCTGTTACAAAAGCAATTTTAGAATACCCCCAAGCACAGTAAATTCATGCCTCTATTGGCTTCTGAGATTTTAACAACCAACCAGAAATGTTTTTTCAATACATTCCGTTTATTTTTGTAGCCAATTTTAAAATTCTGATTCCTTAAGAACCACTAAACCCTCAGTCTCGAAACTTTCAGAATTGAGAGACAAAATATTCTTCTTCCTGTTGATTTTCCAGCGTTTTTCCAGCGTTTTTCCAGCGTTTTTCCAGCGTTTTTTCGTAAAAGAGGTATCAATACTACATAGACTCGTTAAAATTCGCTGGAAACGCCCATCAAACACCTTGAAAACATTAAGTAGTAGTTTTGAAGTATTAATCGCAGATTTATATGCAATTCACATTTTTTCTAATTTCTCTGAAGTAAAATATCAACATTCGTATAAACCCGCCCGTGTAAACCAAAATCGTTTTATATTAAAGGAATGCCGACATAAAAGATTTTAACAATAGAATCGAGTATTTAGAATCGAGCTTTATAGAAGTAAGTTGTAAGTCCTTCTCTTGTTTTACGTCCATGCATAGTAATAAGAAAATATTAGATAGAGATTTGAGATGGGATGTCTGGCCTCTAACTCGTTTTAAGATAATCAATATACTTTTCTCTTCTTCTCCATCATTATGGAAAATATCGGTGTTTAAACGGAAAATATCGCTGTTTAAACGGAAAATTTGGTGGGTTTATCTAATATTGTTTTAGAATATATGACTGATTGGGAATGTAATAGCAACAGCAATAAAAAAGCGTTTAGATGTTTAATCAACCTTTTCTTGAAATTTTGTGCACGGGTATTGTCACGTGACCATCATTGACCAATTCAATCACTTTTATACTTTGATTCTTTCGGGAGTAATTACAATTGCGGTTTTTTTCATCAGTTGATACAATATAAAAGATTTCAAAAGAATCAGAATCTAAGAACTTTGATTAATCAAATGAAAACAGGGTCAAACATCTGAAAACATCTGTTTTCTCATCTCTTGATGTTCACAACAAAATTCTCGATCACTTTCTCTGTTATTAACATTTTTTTTCACTCTTTGTTATCTGAGTCAAAAAAGGTAGAAAAACAACAACATGATATTTAACCTTTCACGCATGCGTTAAGACTCCAAAACCTCAAACTCAGCAATTCCCAATATTGGACATGGAAAATAAACCGACGTAATCCAGCAGGCACGTCACATTCGAACAACGTGCCGTTGTTGTAAAGAAGTCCATATAACGTTAACACGACGTCACTGTCGACGTCACACTGGGAAAGCACCAAGCACTGACTGCAATGAGGAAAAATCAATACATATTCAAAATACAAGTTCATGAAATATATTTTATAATCTTGTTAGAAGCGAAACATGCATTAAACGATTCTAATTTACTTTTTCTCAGAAAACAAATTTGTAGTAAAAGAGATGCAAAGCAAACAAACAGTGTTCAATAAACATCTGAAAAAAACAGTGAAGTGAAGTATTAAGGCTGATTATCATAAAGAAAGGATTTTTGAGTATGATGGCTAACTTTAACTGAAAACGATTCGAGTTGGTACGTTAGGCACAAGACGATTTGCTGATCTGTTGCTTTTCATTAAATTTGTTGAAACGAAAGTCTCAATGTAACATAATGTAAGTCTTTAAGTTCATTTACGTGTTTGAGTGGTTTACATAAGAAACTCGTTTATTTTATGTGCTGGCTTAGATACAAAACCACTTGATTATCGAAACTAAACACTCCTCCGTTGAACATCTAAATGTTGCACTCCTTTGAAAACAAAGTCCTGTTCGTTAATTGCTAGATGAGCGTGTTTTGAAACACACTGGGATTAAGTCTAATGGGAGGTCACAAATTACATTTCACCTGTTTTCTCCTACTAAATCGCCTTTACCAATCATTATCCAAAATATTTTAACTTCGCCAGAGCTATCAAGACAAATAACATGGGAGCTTTACCTAAGATGTTTCCACGCTAATAGTGATATGGCCACCAAGCCATTACGTCATCTTACGGAAGGAGAATGGAAAGGAACGTCATAATTATTCTGATTTGAAACGAGGCCACATCTGTACAGAACAAAAGTGACGCAATTCAAACCAAGCTTATGAGTCCGTTTATCATACAACTCCAAACGATCAACGTTTTTGAAATAACGAGGCAAATGTGTTGTTTATTAGACCCAATCACTCAAACAAATTATGTAAGGTTTAAATATTGAAAATTAGATCGTCTGATTGTGGGACGAACTGTACTGCACGCTGGCCTAAAATTAAACCTTCCCCTGGAAAGGTCAAAATACAAGTTCATATCAAAAGACAAATTTTCGAGAAGTAATAGAAAGTTTGTGAAACCACACTGAACTTTCATAGATTCTTTTTGTTTATCAATATCGTTATTATTTTTAATATATATGTTTGTTATCACTCTAATATATCTTTCAATTGAATAAATCAACAATTCTCAAGCAAAAGATAAATCTTCATAGCAAAAAAAAGTATATATAATACAAAATATATCTTCATTCATTCATTAATAATGTTGGTAGGTTTGATATAACTACTTGTGTTGGTAGTGAAGAAATTTTGCATTGTCATAATTGATTTTAACTGTGCACTGGCAAGTTTTGCATTTTTTTTAATCAAAATTTCTATTACTGTAGCGGATCAAAATGTGCTTTGAATGACGAACTTTTTACGCGAAAAATATAAAGATATATTCTGTAATTATTTTTACACATATCAAATTAAAATCAATTATTACAAACTATAAAAGTTCAACTGACAATTGTTTTTCTCGATTAATTTTACAGTACAAACCTTATAAGTTTGGTCTGGGTTAGTGAGGTTATGCCACGTTCTTTCAAACCCTATTGTAAGACTTTCCACCGTAAATTTAGACGGAGGAGAAATTTGTCATTGTAACCCCGGCCATGTAATTCCTTCATCCGCTAATGGTTATATAAATTTTGTTTCAAAAATTTAGAACGACGAACGTCTGTAAATCTATCCGTTTTAACATGACATCACTTTGTTCTGTCTAGATAATACGTGTCCAAGTATCATCGCACCAGTTCCTAGACAGTCGCCATGGTTCAGTCACAAACAACAATCGAAAATCAATCCACAAACGACCTATCAATCACCAAGCAAAAGTTTTCACATTTAATGAGGATAGCTATTCCAACGGAATCGAGAAAATTTCAACTCGTTATTCCCGGATCTGACACTGTACGATCAATCACGAATATTCTCTCCGTCGATGAATGCAATGCTATCATTACAGCTACCTGTTCGTCGAAAGAAGGATTTAGTCGACTAACAGCATTTTCGAAAGACGCTCGCGACTGTCAAAGAATTCACACTGTTGACAAGGCGATGAGCGGCATTATGATGGGCAGACTGACACCATATTTACCAGAGATTGTCATAATTGACGGTGTACGATGGAAACTGAATCGGTTCACTCATCACTGGCGCTATGTCAGATATTATCCTGGTGGTCATTTTAGCCCTCACTATGATGGCGTAAAAATGAGTAATATTCCTACGCCCTGTATGTCAGTTTATACAGTACAAATCTATCTAAATGGCGGTGAATCGTTCACAGGGGGAAGTACACGTTTCTATCCTGATTATCAACCAGACCGAAAAGAATCTCATGAGATAAGGTACGGTCATGTTAGCAAATTCGATCCATTTTCTGCAAAAGACGCGCGCAGGTTTGATGTGGAGGCGAAAACAGGCAAAGCACTAATATTCAACCACGCCTTGAATACATTACACGACGGAAGTTCAGTAACTGAAGGGGTAAAGTTTATTATGCGTGGGGATATTTTATACACAGCTTTACCAGAAGATATACACTTGTTGCCAACTGTCTCTACGGTTGCTAGTCATTTCGATCATGAGCGTCATTGGTGTCCGTTTACCGCTGAAAAACACGGAACCCGAAACCACATTGGGGAGGTTTGGTATTGTGTTTGCTCACGTGACATGCATGGCGCAAAATTGGATGATGATAATGATGGGACACCCAATTTATCATGTTGGCACAATGACGATGACTTGAACTCAGTGAATAAACTCACCCAAGCTATAGATATGTCCAATTTTTCGCGGGCCAATCCTAAAGTCATCGTTTTACTTAGTGGAAAGAGAGCTTCTGGTAAGGACCATATAGGTAATCTTTTACAGGAATCTCTTGTAAACCACTCCTTGAACGTTCATCGCACTGCACTTGGAAATATAAACAAAAAACTGTACGCTGCCAGTGTTGGCATTGATGTTGAACGTTTGTTGAATGATCGAGCTTTTAAAGAACAACATCGAGTTGCCATGGTAGAACATCATAAGAAACATAATGCTGATGATCCGGAATGGTGTGTAAAAGCTGTCATGAACTGGGCAATCAATGCGGATATCCTCGTGCTTAGTGATCTTAGAACTCAGTCCGACCTGATCTGGTTTCAACAAACAGGTAAACCCGTGGTAGTTTTGCGTATAAACGCGGCTGACGAAGCTCGCAAAGAACGCGGTTGGGAACCATGCCCGATAAAAGATAACCTTTACACCGAAACCGATTTGGATGCATATACAGAGTGGAGTGCTTGCTGGGACAACAGTGATAACTCAACCGAAGGTGGAGCGCTGCTGCAAAAATGGATTGAATTGACCGTCGTCCCCCGAATAACATCCTTGTTGCTCAAATGAGAAGATGAGATAAGCAAAGGAGATGTTATCCAATTTACACGTCAAATATAAACAATAACCAAACAAAAGATGTTTTCTATGAAAATCTCTAATGCATTTTAAAAACACATTGTTTGTAGACTTAAGACCTTTGTAGTTAAAACTATATAGCCAGGTAAATATGTTTCTGTAATCTCCTTAATACGCTCAATACAATGGTGTCATTCAGTGTTGAGACCCAAGAACACTCCCACACAAACAAACGCCAACAAGATTTTTTTAAAAATGGAGGAGTACTTGAAACCATCTTCACTCTTCACCATAATATCTCCATTTTCCCACAAATTCTGACAAATTTTCAGGACCAGATTCAGCTCGTATTTTTAGCCATTTTTTCTTTAAAAAATTTACAACGTATTAATAAGTACTTATGTAGATAAAATATTTATTTAAACTTGACCACACCTGAAGAACTTTCAAGTCTTTCATGCTTTTCTAACTGCGCAGTCACCATCTTTTATTTGTATCACAATATGCACAGCACCAATATTTGTTACTGTATTTCGAATATTTTATGAAGAATTTGTTAATAATTTTATTTGCGTTTTAGTAGGAACGCTCCGTCCTAAATATTCCATGCGGTGGAAAACTGGCTTCAGGAGCTAAGATAACAAAGTGGTTAACTTAGAATTTACCGTTATTTACCGTTATTACCGTTATTGATGGTGTCTCTAATAGCATAACTATATTTTAGATTTGTTACTTTGAGATGGTAAACAAACACAATTAACACGCCATACTGGAAACTTAATTTTGTTTTCTTGTTTTATTTGGCAATCTCCTTATTCTGGTTTACCCATATTAACTCTTGTGATAGTATTCGCATACAGATCGGGGGTTCGTAGGTTAAAATCCTCAACCGAATTACACCAGACACTGTAACAAACGCGAGGCAATCCTCCCTTATTAACACCCAGCATGGTAACAGGAGTGGTATCTAGAATGGTTATCCAGTGAAGTCGCTGTCAGCGCACTTTTCGTATCACAAATGAGAAATATTATTACACTAAGGCCACTTACACAAGATCTTAGTACTTAAATGGTCCTGGACAAAGTGAATGAATAATTTGTTTAAACCCTTCCCACTGTTCTTTCAAGACACTGTCATTGGCTAATGCTAATTACTGACAGGAGTACATGAAGAACAATGCTTTTGTTAATTATAGTTGAGTCACTGAAGTACGAATAATTTTGCTAAAAATTTAAACGATATCGGAAAGCTGTCCGCAATCAGATTTTATGATATCGGAAAGCTGTCCGCAATCAGATTTTATGGATTTCATTGCAAGGAGAGTTCGTTGATGGTTCGATCGTTGTTTTTGCCACGGTTGTTTCCTTTCAAACTTGTCAGAATTTCATGTTTTTTTCCGAGGGAACATTCTTACTTCGTTTCTGTTCTCCATACAACTCATTTAGTTTTTCAGAGGTTTTACATACTGAGCAGATGTTTTCTTTGTAGTATTTCAGATATCTTAAAGTTCCTGAATCTCACTGGATCGTGAGCAATTTAACTATATGGTCCTTTTTTTGATAATATAAAATATAATATTATATTAAGCTTCGTGGGCTCGAATAGGATGTCCAACAGGGACTTGGAGAGGACGTTCAAAGGACGCGCTTAAGGACGTCTAGAAGACGTCCACAATGGTATGTGGACGAGAGGACATCCACGGGACGTCCAAAGGACAATTGCGTGCCCACTGGGTTTGATCATAAAGATAAGTTTCTATTTTTGTTGCTCTTAATGATGACTTTTATAGAAGTAACTGAAAGGTCTGCATCGGTAATGATGGCGTCAGCATGAGGAAGTACCTCCGGCGGTATTTATAACAACACATTGTCTTTAAATATACGGCAAATACAACAACAATTCTCCAAGTTTTCATAAGAGTCTATCTAGATTTGTTAGTTCATGCGACAAAGTGTTCTAAGATGTGACAAAGTGTTCTAAAACTAATGATAAAAACCTATTCAGGCAACTTCGTTACAACACAGCATATCGTCAAAACACTTCATGCCCCATTACCATGAGAAATTGGGAAAGTACAACAGCTTGATCTTTTAAACAGATTTCGATTAATTTAGTTTTGACAGTGTAAGGGGGAGAGAAAAGAGAAAGTTGAAAATAACAAGTCAATATAACATGTAACAAGGACGATTTTGAGCTGATTTATCCAGTCGGCTACACAAACAAACATGGCCACAGTTTAGATGAACAAGACGAATCATATTAAAGAGGATATACGTGGTTCCCACCATCACTTTTATAATTTTCTTAAGACGCGATTATTAAACAAAATTTTACCTAAACAACAACATACAAAGTGTTGTGAATTTGTTGATTCGATTATGCGTATAGCGATTTAAAATGAGATTTTTATAGAAAACATCTTTTGTTTTGTTATTGTTTATATTTGACGTGTAAATTGGATAACATCTCCTTTGCTTATCTCATCTTCTCATTTGGGCAACAAGGATGTTATTCGGGGGACGACGGTCAATTCAATCCATTTTTGCAGCAGCGCTCCACCTTCGGTTGAGTTATCACTGTTGTCCCAGCAAGCACTCCACTCTGTATATGCATCCAAATCGGTTTCGGTGTAAAGGTTATCTTTTATCGGGCATGGTTCCCAACCGCGTTCTTTGCGAGCTTCGTCAGCCGCGTTTATACGCAAAACTACCACGGGTTTACCTGTTTGTTGAAACCAGATCAGGTCGGACTGAGTTCTAAGATCACTAAGCACGAGGATATCCGCATTGATTGCCCCGTTCATGACAGCTTTTACACACCATTCCGGATCATCAGCATTATGCTTCTTATGATGTTCTACCATGGCAACTCGATGTTGTTCTTTAAAAGCTCGATCATTCAACAAACGTTCAACATCAATGCCAACACCGGCAGCGTACAGTTTTTTGTTTATATTTCCAAGTGCAGTGCGATGAACGTTCAAGGAGTGGTTTACAAGAGATTCCTGTAAAAGATTACCTATATGGTCCTTACCAGAAGCTCTCTTTCCACTTAGTAAAACGATGACTTTGGGATTAGCTTGGACAAAACACATTTGCATAAATATCATCTAGACGAAAGGAAGAGTTTGATGAACTGTTGCATAAACAAGCTGTTATATGTTAATAACATTACTTATATTAATAAAATTTTAATGAGATTTGTTTATCGTTTAACAGAACGTTATAGTAGAAAGGTGGGCCTTTGTCATTAAACTGAAATCGGGGTAGAGGAGGGGGAGATCAGAGGCGTAGCTAGACCTCAGTCAAAATTTATGGAGGAGAGTTTAGTCATTTAAAGTAGAAAAGAAAAACGTGCAAGTAACCTAATCGACAGTTAAGACTGAAAAGAAATTTCATAACGTTGAACTCCCCCACTTTCTGACCGACCCTGAATACACCTATGGAGATGGGGAGATCAGCGAAGTCAACATGAAGGGTAAGATAAATATTGCACTGTCTCGCATGTAGTTGTTTTTTAAAATGTACATCATAAACCTACTTAAAAGATAAATTTCTACCTATCACTTTATCTCCTTCATCTTCCCTGTGTTCTGCTCTCTTTAATAAAACTGCACAAAGCTTTTATTTTTAAGTGTCAATGTTATTGTGTCAATAAAAACAATAAGAACCACTTAATTATTATTTTTGCATAATTTACCAAATTTGCATAATATCTCCACACTTACGTGTCTTTTTTTCGGTGATGTAACATAAATGTGTTTATAAATAAACATTCGAATATTTATTAAAAAAAACTGCTTTGATGACGAGACATAAATTTGCGAGGATTGTAGGAAAATGACATTACCACTACAATGAATTAGTACCTGTCAGTGTAGAGTCTTCTCGTAATAGATCGTTATGGTTGGTTAATTGACGTCACGTGGCCGGTCGCTATTTCTCTGTAGTGACCGGCTTCATAAAAAATGTAAACAAAGTAACAAAATGATGAGGAAGACTCTACATTGCAAGCGCAGAAAATATAAAAAAACAAAAGGAAAATAATGTTATTCTTTTAAATATTAAAACAAAAAAGTTTTAGCATGGCTATAATTCTTCCCTTAATTATGTTGTCAGGTACTAAATTATCATAATGTAACAAAAATGTATAATTTATGTTACATTCTACTGAATTTTTTATTGTATTTATATAAAAAATTTCAAATTTTTTAAGTCACTTTTTGTTCATTATTCCCCTATGACCTTTTAGGCAAATGTTATCATGAAGTCACTTCGATCGACATAGTAGTTATTTTCTACTTGGCGATCAGTGTGAATGCAAAAGAAAATACAGTTAGATAGTGCAAAATGAAATTTCCGAAAATAGAACTTAGATACCTGTACATGAAGAAGTTTTCGCGGACCCCCCAAAAAACCTAATTTCGTGCGGATCAATTTTCGCGGAAAATTGCGAAATCCGCGAAAAATTCATCTGTGTGAAAATTAATCCATGTGAGGTAGGCAAAATCATGAAAAAAAACCCCGAAAATTTAGATTTTTGGATATGATATTGGATTAGCCTTATTCTTTCAAATGCAATATTTAGTTTTTTGAAAGAAGTTCTGAAAAATAGTTATAATGCATATAATTGGCTGGTTTCAGATCTCCTGTCTACTACCCCTCCGTTCTATATGCTGCAAATTACTTACTGGCACCTTCATTGCCGTTAGTTTGGTTCTGATACCGAAACTCTGCAAAATGAGAACGGATGTTCACGTCGGAACACTAAACAATTTAAACATTTTCATAACAATAATAGCGCAAGTCACACCGAAGACTGGTTAAATCTAATCTGAACCAGAGTCTTACGTCAGCTTATAACTAATCTGAAGCCACCAATGAGGAGCGAACGCTATAAAGGCCAGGCTAATAAATAAATTTGAAATTCTTATTACTGTAATCATCGATGGAAATATTTTTTGTACGCTAATTAGAAATGTCCATTTTTTGGAAATTGACCTACAGTTGACTCATATTTGAGGTAAGTCTTATCTGATATTGGTTCTCTCAGTGGTGGATCTAGAACTTTATGGAGGAGAGCAAGGTTAAGAAAAGAAAAACGTGCAAGTAACCTAAAACTTTATGGAGGAGAGCAAGGTTATTAAGAAAAGAAAAACGTGCAAGTAACCTAGAACTTTATGGAGGAGAGCAGGTTATTAAGAAAAGAAAAACATGCAAGTAACCTAGTACTTTATGGAGGAGAGCAAGGTTATTAAGAAAAGAAAAACGTGCAAGTAACCTAGAACTTTATGGAGGAGAGCAGGTATTAAGAAAAGAAAAACGTACAAGTAACCTAAGCAACACTTTGATTGAAAAGAAATTTGTACTTTTTTGTCTCGCAAGATCCGCAGCTGGTAATAACTTTGAAATAGCCCTATTTAATTTTTAAATTTTAGAGACAAGAGGACTTCTAGGTATACACAAGAAATTCTCCATTGCTTTTCTTCCTCTGTCCACTAATTAGAAAGATATTCTAAAGGGAAAGTTCATTTGGTAGAAAGAAAATAAGTGTGTCCGCTAGTATTTTTGTCCGTTAAATAGAGCTGCCTGTTAATTAGAGCTTCACGTCTCGTCAGACACGTTAATTACGTAAGGTTATTGCGATATCGTGAATCGAAACATTTATACACAGTATACGTCAATCTCTAGTCCCTAAGAGTTTGGATTAAAAAAGTCCGCTAATTCAAACCAGTTTCTCCTTCCGGTAGCAAAAGTACACCCGGTAATTCTAAATTTCGTGCATTCATGATTGGGCATAAAAATCAGGCATAAATCAATATTTTTGTTTATTTTGATACCATGGATACCAACCAATCGTAAATAAAACCCAAATAGAGGTCTAAGAAATAGTCAAACGCGCAGATTTGCGATACACGCGTTTTTCCCTGAGACTTTTGGTTTGTACAATGTCGCTTTAAGAGAAACTGTCAGGTGAACTTTATGTTTATGAATAAATGTGCATGAAATGAGCTGCGTGAAAGTCGCTTCTTGTTTCAAGTTAAAACACCCGACACCTTAAGTTGTTCAAAGAATTCGTTGGCGTATAACGTAAAATAACTTTTGGTGCGTAAGAAATGTGTCCGTCTTTATAGTATAGGGTATCCGCTTTAATAATTTTACTGTAAACAAATAATAATCCAAAATTTCCTAGAACATTAAACCAAAATGAAGTGTCCATCTGAAATTGATTTCAAACTCATCTGTGCTAGCTGAACTCTGAGAGGTTATTTTCTTTATACTCGAGTGCAACTCATATCATAATTATTAGTGTTATTATTTTTTTTATTTATACTGAGTCTGCTAAATGACGTGCTCGCGTGCTTAGTATGTTTGAACAAATAAACTCCATATTTTTGCATCGAATGAATGAATTATTATCTATGTTTAAATGGATAGTGATAATAATTAATATCAACAACAGTTTATACGAAAGGAAGGATTTTTTGAACAGAATAGAAATAGAAATAATCGCACAGAACTGTTAACGATGGAAATTTTAAAAGGAAAATAAGCCTTAAAGAGTTTGGACCCTATCGAACATAACCCTTCTTTTTAAGGCAAAAATATGAATTCGAAATCACTGCCCCAAAATCGGGAGCATTTATTTTTACACAATATTTGTTATTTGGTTATTTCTTGCTTTCGTCGTTCATTTCTATATTCTTTGTTTAACAAATTTCTTTAACTATATGAGAATTGTGACGACACTGAACTGGAGTACTGTTTTTTACAATTTATAATTTACCATGTATCGTTTGTTGATGGTGAACTTGTGGGGTCAGAAAAAATACGCAGCTAAAACTGAATATAAACGGCAAAAGTTAAATTCAAGTGTGCAGAAATTGCCTGACAAGAGTGGTCTTTAAGCAGTCCCAGACAATAAATTTCCAAATGATGCATTCCAGTGTGCAAAATCCGTTCGAGTCCATATTCAAAGAGAATTTGTCAAATATACAGAAAAATATTCTTTGTGCGTATGAACTAGTAACTGAGTAACTATTAACTGAATTGTTTACTTGCTAATTTTCTGTCACCGGAGTTGGAGAGCATTATGATAAGAGGGTGGAAACTATTATTGGGAAAAATTAAAATTAAAATGATGGAAATAAACTGTCTGATAAGAAGTTATGTAAAGTTTTAGTGTATAACATTTTTTTCTGGGTTGACCAGAATTTAATATTTATATATCAACAAATAATGTCCAAGTGATGGAAAACTTAAACAGTATATCTTTCGATAACAAAGATTGCAGTGAACAGAAGAGGAATTCAGAAGCTAATCGTTATAATCGTTAAATTTTGTTAACGTTTTAAATGTTATTTGAAACTTAGTGAGAACCAAGTTTACACACCACTACAGAGAACTCTTGCTAAGAAATGCATTAGACTACATATAAATCAAAAAAACTTAAAAAACTTAATAATTCAGTATATAATACGAAGACAATAAATGTGTATATAAGCAGAGGCCACCAGTACTGGCAGGGATCGCGAACAGTTACATTTTTTTCTTATTTGGGCTTGAGAATCCCGTTTAGTCATACCCCGGCCAAAATACTCTCCTTAACTCGGACTCCCTGTTCGAACTTCCGATAATCGAACTTTCAAATTTTCGAATGTTTGAAAGTTTTATCAGAATCGAATGTAAAAACATTGGACTGTTCCACTCAACAATCTTGATTAAAAAAATATAAGAATTCAACCCAAAAATGTTTTTGTTATATTTTCCAACTATTGAGCAAAACCGTAAAATTGTGTCTTTGCCTATCTTTGTTTCCTGAATATGTTTTATAGGAATGTGATTGTCTGTCTTATTTGTACCTACCCTGTCAAGATGACTGAACATAATCTTGATAAGTCGGACTTATCGAGAGACTCGATTAACCCGGACATCCTATCCCCTTGAGGGTACAACTTAACGGGATTCTACTGTATTTCTTGAGTCATCGTTTTTTGGGATATTTCTATTCGTTTATTTACTTAAATAAAACAAAATATTTACCTTTTAAAAGCAGAACTTCTATTTTAATGCGTTTTCAAATTATTACTTGCTCGTCGTCCATGTTGAGAATGAATGGGTTATAAAAATTTAAAAACATATATGGAACACGCACATTTCTTTACCAAGAGATCTTTCAATATGGAGCGAGCGAATTTCTATTTTGCAAGATTTCTTTATCAAGATATCTGGAAGTGCCTATAAGGTCGTTCTCACCATTTAAATTCCTCACTGATGTGAATATGATTTAATTTCCCACTAGAATTTTCTCGCGGAGAAATTCAGTACGAAAGATATCAAAACGACGTAGCAGATTAGTAGAATAGAATACATCAATATGCACAGTATTCGCAAATTTCAGTTTTCGAAATAAATGTAGAAATAGGGGAGTTAAAATTACATTTTATGTAACTAAACACGATGGAAAGTTCGAATAGCCAGATTATAAATAGAATACATCAAATATGCACAGTATTCGCAAATTTCAGTTTCGAAATAAATGTAGAAATAGGGAGTTAAAATTACATTTTATGTAACTAAACACGATGGGAAAGTCGAATAGATGTGTTATTTTCTCACCAATAAGAAAACTATTTAAATCACAACACCTGTTTCCGGTTAATATATTTCTCGCAGAGATTTTTTGAAGATTTTGCGCACTGGGCAGGAACCGACCTTAAGAGATTGATGAAAAAGTAATGAAAGGTAAACTTGATTTGTATTATAGATGGTATCCATTTAACACAAATAGAGACATAAGCACAATCAATTATTTATTCATAATTTATTTGAATATTAATATATTTTGTTACACACCAACGCAATAGATATCATAAAAGTTCAAGATTTTTGAGAAACCATCATATAAATTTTGAAAATTATTTCATAAAGTTTAAATTTGAGAATCCTCTTGTATTGACTATATTCAACGAACATCTATTTTTACTCTAGCATCTGATTAGAATGCATTGTCTTTTCATGATCTATGTGTATTACTTGGTCTTGGGTTCGGACCAAAATGTGCGTCTAAATCTTACCTTCCATTAGAGAAATGTTACCATACCAAAAGATATAGAACTACGCAAGAAGTGGTTATATAAAATTAGCAGAAAGGATTTTCAACCACGTTCGTCACACAGAGTCCGTTCAGAACATTTTTTAGGTGGGAAAAGACCTACATAAATAAAATTCCCACTATAGTACCCAAAACAATTAAGCCTGCAGAAACCAAGCCAAGACCAACTAAAAATAGCTCTGGACTCAAAATAGCTCTTTTTTCTCCTGCTAGACGTACCACAGAGCAAATCGAGAAACAGTTTTCACACGAGGAAGAGCTTAAAATTCAAGTAGAAAACTTAACAATGGAAATAACAAACTTGAAAACAAAAGTGGAGAAGAGGGAAGAGGAACTTTTAAAAACAATAAGTTAGAATGTGAACTTCAAACTAACAAATTTACATTGGTAGATTCAAACACAATACAACACACTTTACATTTTAGTAATAGCCATCACTCCTTGACATTGAATATACTACGGATGTTTTTCTTTTAATTTCGGAAAGTTATTATCAAATGATAAAAAGAAATTCTTATCAGAACACGCTTCTTCTATCTTCATGTCTTTTTTAGAATATGGACATTTAATTTCAATGACTTTCAAATTTCCGTCACTAGATTCATAAATACCATCAGGGCTTGCTCCTAACCAAGGCCATCTAGGATTAATAATGAATCCACATTGCTCAACAGATATCCCAGTATTTTTTTCATGTTTTTCAATAGCGACTTTTTCGTCTCGCTTCCCCCATTCACATGCAGCAGATTTAAATTCCTTTACTTGAAAAATCTTTTAAAGTATAGACTTTGGGGAAAAGTGTTTGTCGTCGGTTTAAAACCAACCCAAAATTTGATGCTGTAGTCGTTTCTTGCGTTCTTCAAACCAAACTGAAGAGGCAGCCTGGGTCTTTGTTTTACCTTCGATAGAAAGGATTTCTTGTTCTCTTTAAAAATTTATATCCCCTCACATTGTGTTTATGCGATCCTCGTGGCTTGTTATCGAAACTTTGGCCAAGTATCATGTATGAATGTATTCGTTCATGAGTTATTTTTGGGAAGCAAGACAAATCTGTTGTCCATTCAACAATATTCTGTACAACAGTTTCTTCATTCGTTTTGGACGACTCTTCATTTGAAATCTCTCTGAAAACGGGCTCTGGACCCACGCTAGAGCTTTGAAAAAAGCTAGGGTCTATGTTTTCAGTTGTTAAAGTAAGATCAATGCTTGCATCAAAATCAATAATTTTCCTGTTTCTTCTACTACTTTCTCCTCTCAACTAAAACATTTCGCTTGTTTATACCAAAAACTTAGTAATTTATAACGGAGATAATCAAAATAATGATAGAGATTTTATGCGAAAATTTTATTCCAATAACGCGTCAAAAGCAGTTACCTCCATCAATCAATACCACCGCGTATTTCACGAGATTTTCTGTCCGGAGAAACTACTATTCAGAGTATTGTGGGCGAATATTGTTGAATACAAATACCAGAATGCATCACGGCTTTCGAGAAAGAGGGGAACCGGGAATTACATAATTTTCGTTACGAGGAAAACTAACCTTTGATTAATTTACACTATCACTGACGTCACTAAAGTCAGCTTACGCCCATCGTTTGTGACGTCACAAAAGTCAGGTTATGCCCCTCGTTCTTTCAATTTCGCTTTACCGTATATTTCTAGCGAGAAGAAATTGTCAGTAAAAACATAGTCATCAGCACTACTGGTTATAAACCATCATAGAGAAAGGGAATGTATATCGTCTACCATAAACTTGGATTTTTTTTTCTTTTAAAGTATTAGAAAGAATTGGAATGTAGAAAATATATTCAATTCAATATAAGTACAAGATTTCTTAGAGGGAACAGATTCTATCATCTTTGACTCAATTATTCAGCATTATTCAAGTGATGTTAACAACACCAAGTAAAATAAAAGACTAACAGATCTGGCTGAGGAGGAAGTAGGAAGAAATGATAGGAGATTGGGTACGAAGGAAATACAGTACAGGTCATTAAACAATGGTCCTTGTTTTATCTCATCAATGGTCCTTGTTTTGTCTCATCAACTTAGTTTTTAGAGATACTAGGCATTCTTGTCTTTCACGATGAATTTTTACGTGAAAACACCAAAGATTTTCGTGTCAAGTTTTATCTGCTACATGAAGTAATGATGTTCTTATAAAATCTCATGGTAGATAAACAAAAGACCATTAACTTCTAAAGATGGCGACTCCTGGTGAAAGCTAATTATCTTACGCGGATGGGTAAAATTTCTTTCAGGTTGTACTGTACAAGTTAACAAGTTATTAACCGAAAGAATTCATTATAACAATTTTAATTGTTTTGCTGTGGAAAGTATGCAGATGAAAGAACATAGGGCCGGGCTGTTTTTTTGCTCAATTGGTCTGACTGAACCAAATCCGGGTCCGTATTTTCATCATTTATTGCCGTATTAACTTGCATAGTTTCCGGTTTCTTCCGCATGAGATATTTCGGATCTAAGACGGGTTCGTTTTCTTCTCGTATGACAGGTGTAGAGTATTGCTTGGAGCGTAATGGATTACGTATATGTTGCGGAACAATTGGACTAATACCATCAGGTTGAAACTGAGGCTTCTTCAAAATGGGCCGATGTGTCATCTAAACGAAAGGTTACATCGGCAATTATTGATGTTTTCGAAACTCTTACGGGCAACTTTCTCGATTTCCCAACAACCAGTTTTTATTCAGCCAAAGTCAGAGGAGTTTATTTTTTATCCCCAAATTACGTCAAATCACCTGAAACTAATGACTATAAGCAATTCTTATTCTACCGTATGACCAACAAACCTGAGCAACGGGAGGCGGTGCAGCTGTTGAATGCGAAGCATATGATGTTGGCAAATAAGATCCCGGTCGTGGATGAGGAACATGTTGTTGGCTTGAGAAGGCATTCACGAGATTCCCCTAAAGATAAAACACAGCAATAAAGTGAAAAAACAAACAAACAAACAAACAAACAAAAACTTTCAAATTCAAATCTAGTCTTAGATAAGGACACCCAAGAAGAACTATTTGATATTGTTATTTACCGATGGTCTCCCTGTGTATGGTATTCTTCCGTTACTAACGCTACCAACTGAGGTGGACGTGTTATATGTCGAAGATAACCTGTTCATTGCTTGCTCATTCAGCTGTTTATTTAGCCAATTGATCACTAAAAGGTACACAGTCAGCCAATCAAAATTTCAGATAATAGCCAATTAACCAATCAAAATCTTACGAAATACCCAATCAGGAAATATTAGAAAACATTTAACGTAAAGCCTTTTGACAGAAAGTTCTCGTATGACTTCTCTTCAACTAACCATATATATGTTTTGCCAAGATAACAGCCAGTTACAAAGATACGAATTTTACTGATGGATGTTACTGACGTAGCAATATACGTACGTGTATCAGAAGGAAGTCAGTAAGTAAGGCTTTGGGCTCCCATGCGTAACGAATGGTTCTTCGGAACGCCAACTTGCAGCGAGTTAGTTGACTTACCGTCAGAGATTCGTAAAATACAACGCTCTAACTTGCAAAAAGTTTATTGTGCAGTCAGTCCACGGCTGCTTTTACAGTATCGGTGTTGCGACAGGGGTGAGACTCGAAATGCAGAAGTCACTAGTCGCACGCACACGCACGCACACGAAGATACGAACCGCTACACCATCGCGCACAGAAGAAAATTAGGAAAAAAGATGTATACCATTCTCGTTATTTTTCAGTGTTTCTTGACTGTCATTCAACTTCTGAGTAGCGTCTTCATTATTTTTCTTCAACTGATCTATCTGTAAGAAGAAAGAAGTTCCAATCAAAAGTCAAACGATATATGAAGTCTATAAATTTAGCTTTTTTTTAGAAAGTTAACAAAAAGTATCTAAAAGCTTAAGATAGTTGCGCCGTAAGCGTTAAGACGATCAGTGAACTCAAGTTCTTCTTGTGAATGGAAGAAACCTCACCACACCTGTACTAAGAGTTGTTTTTTAGCCTATAAACGCTTATGTTACAGTGATTTTAAGTCTTAAGACAATCTTATGGTGATCAAAAATTATTCCTGTGGTTTTCATTAGAAATATCACAACATGTATCGTAAGACTTAAGATCGTTGTGTTGTAAGAGTTAAGATGAACAGTGAAAAACAAGCTTAAAAGAATAAGAACTGGTTGCGAAAACTCCTTTGTTGGCCAGTGAATACGTAACAAACTTAATTCAAATGATGATGGCGTTAGGCAGTGGTTGTCAATGGAGTTGTGTCCATGCTACAATGTGTATGATGTGTTAGACAGTTGTTAACAAAATCGTCTTTATTCATACGTTTTTTATAAAAAATAGACCTTCACATATTTTTTTTTTTTTGGCGTTATTTATTTAAGCCCGTTGAGAAAAAGACCGGTCTTTAGCAAGAATTGATGATATTATCATGAAGATATGTTTCTTCTCAAGTCCACAGTGCAATGTTTTAACATTCTGCGGGCTGAAAGAGTAGATTCGGTCTGCAACTTATGACGTAACCCTCTACCATTATGAAATTTAATGTTTTGAAAGCGAAAGTGGAATGGACGGTGAAAATGGTGAAGTTCTGATAAAGTATTAGATAGGTTAGAATTTAAATACATCTTCCATCACTACATCAAACTCTACCTCGTTTTGAAGAGATTTTATTAAATCTTTATCTTCCTTTGAAATGGCTTCCTTTTGATTCAATACAACTTCCTACAAATCGAAAGAACACCTGTTTAATCAAAAAATACGTAGGATGCGATAGAATATGTAAAAAGACTTTTACTTTTTCATCGATCAATTTTTCTTGCTTTGTAGTAACAATGTTCATCATTTTAACCTGCAAATAAACATTTCATTTTAACCTGTAAATAAACATTTCATGTTAACCTGTAAATAAATATTTCAAGGTTCATTAGAAATTCAGTGTGTAGTGTTCGTCTTATAATAGACAGAACTTCTGGAATTTTATGATGGCGAGACATTATCCCATTTGTTCCACCCGTCTTTGCTTTTCCTTAGAATGGCTTTCAGCCTTAAATGACGCCCATATGGGTGAAATTGAGATGATTTCACAATGGGATAATGTCTCCCCTACGTTCATCTCGAACTTTTGTTTTACCGCCCTTTTCGAAGAAACTACAAAGTAAGGCTTACCCTCCCTTTCAACGATTTGATTTCTGATTGTAGTTTTTGAATGATTTCATTTCCCTGGAAAATAAAAATACAACAAGATAAATATTAAGACCAGGGTTGTTGATAACACATCAATTGATCAATTTTTACGAAAAGACACATAGAGGCAAGCAGAAATTCAAATTGTAATTAGTTGCTTGAATATTTCATTACCGTATTTTATAGAATAAACGCCCTCATTTGTATAAATGCCAATTTTGAATAAATGCAAGTAAAAATCGATTAATCGAGACATCAACAAGATTACCTTGATAACCTCAGCTGATACCGATCGAATTGTGTTTTCAAGTTGTTTCACTTGATGACTTTTAGATTCCAGGTCAACGTCTAAACGCCCCTTCAATGATAACACAGTGTATTACACAAGACGACTTCATAGAAATTGTGTGTAGACTAGGTAATCATGAAGAGCATGCGCGTAAGGATATAGAAGGATCAGTAGATTGTAAACGTCTGAAAGGTTATGATACTATGCATCTCCCAAACCAGGAAAGTTCACTTTTCAACAGAGATGTTAGGGGGTGATCACATGGGGCTAGCCCGCTTTCCCAGGCTAAATTTTCTAAATGTGATTAACCCCTTAGCTGGTTAGGTAAACTGATAGGTTAACACCTTCCAATTTGCCTCACTTTCTCGAGCATGCGCATATCATCGTGTAAATAAAATCTTTGAAACTACCTTGTGTTCGTTAGCAGCGTCAAGCAATTCGTTGGTTTTGCAATTCATCTATAAACCAAAAATATTTTTTACTAAACCAACGGGAAAAAATATTAAAAACTTTCATATCGTTGTGTTTTCGGTGGACAAAAAATGGTCTTGTCATAAGCCAATCATACAAGATGAAGGTCATAGACTGGAGATAGATCGAGTTCTTTTTCCAACCTGTTCTTTATCTTTCACTTCTTGTTCCAACACGGCGACACGTGTTCGCAAATGATTTAACGTCTTGTCGCGTTCATGTCGGTCGGAATCCAGATTCGTATTTTGTCGGCGCAATAGCTGCACATCACGTGATGCCAAATTGCGTTCCTGAAGTAGCGAATAATATCAAGTAAAACTCCTTACAAATACAATGCACTAAAGTGGGGGCGTGTAAAATGTAAGTAAGCTAGCGGGCGTAAAATATAACAAACCCTGCCATCTATCCCAGGGTTATAGTTATCTCTGGTGCAAGTGAAACAGGTTAAACAGGTTAAACAAATTTCTAAGTTTGGAACTGGTTAAGGGTACTTAACGACAGTAAATCGTGTTGTTGGCATAGCAACAACATCACTGTCGCAAACCATCCATAACTGATTATTTTGCGAATTTCCAATGGCAAAATGGAAAAGTTCAGAATTACTAATACTTATGGTAATTGCTTTGCTTGAACTATTGTATTGGAAGAAAAATCTGTCTGATCATAATATAAAACATTTAACTTCATATGATATCCCAGGGTTATAGTTATCTCTGGTGCAAGTGAAACAGGTTAAACAGGTTAAACAAATTTCTAAGTTTGGAACTGGTTAAGGTACTTAACGACATAAATCGTGTTGTTGGCATAGCAACAACATCACTGTCGCAAACCATCCATAACTGATAATTTTCAAGTGATGTAATACTGGCAAAGGAGACATAAGCATTGAAAATCATCCTTTCTTTTATATTTCCTCCAATCTGTCACTTTGACTAAGATTTTCTTGAAATTTTGATAATTTATTCATGTTACGTTCTAATGCAAATGGATGCAAATTTGAATGTCACTGTGAAGTAAAAACATGACATTTGATTATGTGAAGTAAAAACATGACATTTGGTTATGTGAAGTAAAAACATGACATTTGGTTATGTGCAGTAAAAACTGTTACATAATTACATAATGTTATGAAAAATGGTAATTATGGAAATGAATATTATTATTATTAAATCGACAATGTATACAACTGCCATTGATTCACCAACCTCTTTATTTATTTTTAAAGCTTGATGTAGTTCTGAAAGACAGTCGTATGCAAAGGAAATTGGTATGTACGATCACTTTTCTATTATTATTTTTTTCGTTCTCTTTAAATATTTTTTTGATTTAGTTTTACAGTTGATGATTTTTTTCAAGTTTTTTTTTTTATCTTTTCGATTCGCGGCTCGTATTTCATGGTGAGAATCAAAACCGGCATAATTATGATATAGTACAAAATAACGACAAATAGGGGTATTGTTGTTATGACTACCACACCTGTGTAAATTAACTTCGAGGCTCTTTGATGATCATTTTTATCTCATATTCAGGATGATGGCAATTTAAATTTCTTTTGCCCTTCTGCCAATGCATAGTTGTTTTTAGTGCCTAAAACCTTGATGCAGAAGGGAGAAAGGGAACAAAAAATAATATGTTCATCTCAAAAGAGATGCACGTGTGTCCCGTCATATTTTGTAAAGTATTTTCAAAGGTCAATTATTTTCGCTCGATCAATTTTCACACTGTTCTATGTAAATAAGGATAATAGCGTTGTTGATTTCTGAAGGGGCTCTAGTTATGGAGACCGATATATCGGATAGGCGAGATAACTCAGCTAGACGATATCCATATATAGAAATGTTTCAACGGACTGCAAGAGTCCAAGGCAGGACACTGTTTGCTGTATTTTAACAGACTGGCCTAGAGGTAGATCGAATTTCTTAATTAATTTAATTAATTTCTACACACACTCTATTGTCTTTATTCGATATTATGACCAGTAACCCACAATAAACACACCTAAATGTTGTTATTATTAGGTAATAATTACGTAATAATAGTGTCAAAATAAAGGATAAGTATTGTTTAAAAATAATTTCATTTTAGCAAAGGTTACATCGCCTGTGCAGCGATAACATTGTTGTTCAAACGATAATGTTCTGGTATAATTCCACTGAAATTCTGCAACGGCAACACTGATCTGTGTCATACTTGATAATGTAATGGTCATTTACGTAGTAAGTTACCATTACGGCTGAGTACCAATTATGCGTTGCCCAAAACAATGCACTAAAGTGGGGGCGTGTAAAATGTAGTAAGCTAGTGGGCGTAAAATAAAACAAACCCGCCCACTTTAGGTGCAGGTAGTGGGGGAGGGAGACTTAGAAACTGGGAGTTTTTTTCATTTTCGGGATTTAAGGGGGCGTTTATTGGAGAACACAGGGTTGAACGGAGCATTTATGATATTTATAAATCATAGTGCACCAACACCGTTAGGATCTCATACTAAGCTAGTATAAAAGGAACTCAATAGCCAACTGATTATTACAAACTCCTTGAGGAATAAACTGCACTGAAACCATTGAAAGGATTAAGATAGCAGTCACGTGATCGTGTTTATAATGTTCAACAATTTTTACCTCTTCCAACGACGCAACACGTGACTTCAACTCACGTATTAGCGATTCGTATTTGTATTTATGGTCGGTTAGCAACTAAAAATAAAAGATGGACGTGTTACAATCAAAATTGTTTGGAAATATCTGTCAAACCGCCTGCAACCCCAAACCGACTGCAACCCCAACGCGAAGAAAACAATGCTAGGCTCCCATCAATGATGATGAAGAAATGCAAATGTAAGGATTTTGGGCGCTATTTCTTTTTCCCAGATTTATCGAACAATTTCAAACAAGGAGACACCACCAAGCGATCAACAGATACTTGGTTGTTTATACTATTTGCTGGTTGGAGATTTGCTGTAAAAAAACATGAAATAACATATACTAACCTTGTTATCGGACTGTACATCTTTTAATTTATGTTCTAACTCACGAAACTAAAATGACATGTTACAAACAGAACATTAAGGTAGGAGAATGAAAGATATACATAGAGTGAAAAAAACAGGAACCACAACAAACTTATTAAATTAATTACACGAGATGAACTTTTTAATTTCACTGATACCATAGTAAGCGAGGTTTTTTTATAGGTTGAAAAAAAAAACCTTGTTGAATTTTGTGTTAACCGCCATTGTTGCCATGAGTGAAACCAAAGCGAACGACAGTGCCGAAGACTCCGAAAATACGATTATGCAGCATCAGCATCGGTAATTGACGGTATCGAGGACACGGAAAACACGTACATGATAATCAAAATTAATACGTACGGATTTATTGAAACGCTCCTCAAACGACAGACGTTCGGTGTGCAACCTTTCTTCGTAAGATTGTTGTAACTATCCACAAAAAAAAACATAAGCGATATCGTCTAAATTTTTATCACAACAGCTTAGATAGATAGTAAAAAATTCTACCTTGGCTTTGGTGGTTTTCTCATGTTGAAGTTGGTCTTCATATTTACTTGTGGTGCGATCTATTTCTGTTTTTAACCGTAGATTCAAATCTTCAAGTTGTTTTGTTCTCTCAGAAAGTAACTAGTAGTACAAACAAACAAACAAACAAACAAACAAACAAACAAACAAACAAACAAACAAACAAACAAACAAACAAACAGGTTGAACCAGACGTTACACTGTAATCATATAATTGAAAAGCGAAAAAATATATTCAAAATATTCTAGTGGACAAAATTTTCAAAAAGTCTCTGTGGAGGAGCGTTTTTTATTAAAACAGCAGGCAATATTGCTTGCCATTCCTATTTAAAAAAAACACTCCTCTGCATAGAATTTTTAAAGATTTTGACTACTGGGATTCTCGCTTCAAATATTTTTCACTACATTCCTGTGGAAACTCTATAAAGCGTACACCCTATAAAACGGACATGGATGGATTTGCAGTCAGATTCTTATAGGTAAGGTCTCTTTAGATCTGACACCTTTTCTATGCATCAATAGAAATACCACTGTATCTGAAACATTTGTCAGCCATCGTTTTTTTTAGATTTTTTAGACACATCAACAAAAGCAGATGACTGATCGATATCAATCAGTTTTGCGTCTGAAGGTACATTAATAAAATGAAGCCCTGAAAACACTTGAACATTTCAACGAAACCTCCACCACCATAATGGTCCATAATGGTCAAAACTATTGGGGATCGTCACATCGATGGCTTGCTACAAACCAACCTCCTAATGTTTTCCATTACAGAAGGATATTGCGATAGATTGCGATGTTATCATAGAGATACAAGATTGAAAAAACATTTCATCTGAATGCATTTTTCTTTCAATTTTTTTCGAAAACAAACCTATATCTCCTTCCATGAAAATTTGTGGAGGAGAGTTAAGTTATTTAGAGCAGAAAACAAAAACGTGACTCAATCAACACTTAAGATTGAAAAGAAATTTCACGATACTTCTCCACTTTATTGCCTAACGCTAGATCCGCCACTGGATTGACGTTATTTTATTTAAACCCCACGGTCAAACTTTTACAGACCACAAACAACTAACGCCAGTCCATTTAACGACAAGTCATAGAAATTAATGCCATGAAGGGCATTCATTCCAAAATCGTGAATAATATACATGAATACAATATGAATGCAATCAGATAGGTATTAGGATCTATTAAATCACACTGACTGTCGCAACTAAATGTTTCCGTCTAAAAACAAGCATTGTTAATAAAAGCAAAGGATTTGGTTGTACCTGTTGTGTAGAAGAAAGTCTAGATGATAAATCTTTTTCTGTTCCATTCAACTGTCGCTCTAAATTTTCTTTCTCGTACTGTAAAAGAATAAAAGAAGCTTTAATATGAATACGAATATTAGAAAATTCGTGTTCTGATTGGTGCAGATTGTTCTGTTCGTGTTCTGATTGGTGCAGATTGTTCTGACAAAATTTTTCAGTTAAAGGCAAAAATAGAGCAGTTTCTTCAGTCTTACTTGTTCCGTAAAATTTCCATGTTTATCAGGGAAAGTTAAGTGGTCTTTGCTACCATAGAAACAAAACTGCCCCCCAACTAAAGCATAAAAATCTGTTGGAAGTATTCACCAAATTATAAACCAAAGTGGATAAAACAATAAAAAAATGAAAAAACAATAAACAGCACTGATTTCTAAGAAACAAACGAGAGGATCGAAAGCACTGATAATATAAGTCTGATAAGCTAGTCAAATATTTGATAAGCTTGGAATACATCGTAAACCATTCAAATACTATCTTACATATACACTACACCGCAGTGGTTGGAGCTCCCAGTAGTTATTAGCGGAATACGGAATGCTGACTCAATGACGGTCAATGTAAAGCAAGCTCGACCTCTACTATCGACCTCGGGTATTATTTTTCAGTACAAATACAGAAAACAGTCAGTATCCCGTTAGTACTTGTGATGTGACTTGATTTGATTTATTACTTTTACTTTTGCTTCTCTTATTCTATCAATTTTTTGATTCTCTTAATTCAGACAGGACTCGTTTGGAAAGCACTAGCTTTGACATTGTAAAATGTATATACTAAAACGGCTATCCTATATAAATATATTAGAAATAAAATAAAATACTAATACTCAGGATCACTCAATTGTCAAATTAGTAAATGGTGAAGCTATTCACAAACCATAAAATTGATAAAGGATTCCTCTATCTTTTTATATCTTTTTATATTTTGCTTTAAAAGTGCATTGTTTATATAAGCAGTTTTATTGTTAAGTGCTGAAACGAGTTGTTTAGATTTGCTGACAGCACGCTGAAGGAAAACCTTATCTCCACATTATATATTATGCATCTCTATACATCAGTACACCGCCAGTTTATCTTACGAAATGGATTTTCGAAGAACATCCAACCATAAAATGACTATGGGTGGTTATTGGTTGTTCTATCCAGAGCAATGGATGTTACGACTTCAAGAAACTCATTGGCAGTTTTTTAAGAAATTATGAAATTATGAAATTCTTACGCTTGACTTTATATGTGGAATACACAATTGGTTGATCAGGAAGATCTTCCGTTGTTAAAGGTTAATGCTTGGATAACTCACCAATGGCGAAGATGGCGTTATGAGGTATGGCGCAGGATAATATGACGGTAACGAAAATGATAAGAGGATTAAAAAGTTGAAGTCCACCTACAATACGCGTATGCGAGGAGAACTTTTTTGAAAGGAAAGAAAAGGAAAGACAAGAAGAGATCAGTAATTCTGAAACAGAAACTGTACAAGACATTGGCGATTACTGCATGCATGAATTGCATTTGACATTTTATATTCAAGCACTGGAAAACTTAAAAGGTCTTACTTTCGATAACAAAGATTATAGCAAACAGAAAAGTAAACAACTTGCCATGGATCAAATTCTATCCAGTTCAATAATCTCTTATTCAAAAACAGAACCTGTACAAGACACATGCGATTATACCACACATGAATGGTGTGTTACATTTAATATCCTATTGCTGGAAAATGTAAACAATGAATCTTTCGATAACAAGGACTGCAGTGAAGAGAAAAGGAATTTAGAAGCCATACAAGACACCCACGATTACAGCACACATGAATGGTGCTTGACAAGTAATATCCAAATGCTGGAAAACTTAAACAGTATATCTTTCGAAAACAAAGATATCAGTGAAGAGAAAAGGAATTCAGAAGCTATACAAGACACCGACGATTACAGCACACATGAATGGTGCTTGACAAGTAATATCCAAATGCTGGAAAACTTAAACAGTATATATTTTGAAAACAAAGATTGCAGTGAAGAGAAAAGCAAAGAACCTGCCATGAACAAACTTCTTTGGACGGCAGAGAATGCAGAAGATTTAACATAGCAAAAAGCAAAAGAAAATAACACATTGCCATTCCAATCTGATGTTTGACACCTAACTAGAATTCCAATACTATTCCTAGACTTGAAAGTTGGAAAAGATGATGAAGATGATGATACAAAAATTTTAAATTTTTTTTTGCTTACATTTTTTTGTTCTTGTTTTGTTGTCGATAGGGAGAAGAATGGTTGTTACATGATTTTTAAATTTTTAAATTAGGAAATTTCCCTGATTCTGTAACAACCCTGAATTATAAATGCCAAGTAATGTTCAATAAATAAATAAATAAAGTAAAGTTTAGATTATACATTCATGTTCTCTCATTTTGGTATTTTGCCATCTAAAGGTGAAGTTTAGGATAAGTGAAAAATAAACTTGCCTTGTCGAAAAAACAGATATATCATTTAACACAAATAGTGACATAAGCACCATCAATTATTTATTCATTATTTATTTGAATATTAATATATTTTGTTACACACCACCCAATAGATATCATAAAAGTTCAAGATTTTTGAGAAACCATCATATAAATTTTGAAAATTATTTCATAAAGTTTAAATTTGAGAATCCTCTTGTATTGACTATATTCAACGAACATCTATTTTTACTCTAGCACCTGATTAGAATGCATTTTCTTTTAACACCTGTTTTCATGATCTATGTGTATTATTTGGTCACACATTTGGACCAAAAAGTGCATCTAAATTTTACCTGTCATTAGGATCTAGAAATCTGCCGAATGTTCACCCTCCCTTTTGATCTAAAAATGTTTGCATTCTATTTTAGAAGTGCAACAAGAATTCGAAACTGATAAAAGAATTGGCTAGATATAAATGAACACATAAAATAGATCACTCTTCCAATAAAGGTGGATGCCTACTAAAGACATTAGAAAATATCAGCTCTTCCTTCTACTGGGTGTCTGCCAGAATCTGGATTTCCCTGATTTTTCCCCGATCCTCTACCTGTTTTCCCTGATTTTCATTTCAGTTATTATGAGCTAGTCTGACGACAGCAACAACCAGAACAGATAACATCGACAAGCAAATCTATCTGCTACAGTTCAAAATAGTTTTTATATGTTTTGAAATACTAACTATAAGTTGGTTACAGAGTTACAGAGACTTTTCCCCTGATTTCTCCCTGATTTTCCAGAAATCCAACCAAATTTCCCTGATTTTACCCAGATTTTCCAGAAATCTAACCAAATTTCCCTGATTTTACCCAGATTTTCCAGAAATCTAACCAAATTTCCCTGATTTTACCCTGATTTTTTTGAAGGCATCTGAATTCCCTGACTTTTCCCTGATTTAAATGCACTAAAACCATCACAAAAACTCAATGCACCACGAGTTCATAAATATTGAAACTAACAGTGGTAAAATTTCCTCAGTTTTCTATTTGCACAGGGCGCCTGCCCTTTGATATTTTTGATACTCGCCCAATATAGTATTGTTTTTTCAAATTGATTAAAATATTTTTTTTACATAATTTTACTTGCTTGGCACTGAGATTAGTTGCATTGGGCAATCGGGACAGCATTATTCAGTTTTACCACTGACTGTGCGAAACATAAGCTGAATAAACATTTCATCACCCATCTCCCAACTTCTTTCCCACTCCTTTTATGCAATAGTTAAATAATAATAATACTGATCAATCTTACAGATCAAAGAGACATTTAACCTTACCCAAAATCTAAAGAACTGGATAAAAGAAAATGATAGACATTATAATACAGTGATGGAAAGACTAAAAGAATATGAGAATAGAGTGTAGAGCAGAATGATACTTGTGTTTACGTGAAACAGAAGGTTCTAGACAACAAAATAATTCATACATTTTATGTTGAAAATTACAACAGCAATATACCAGTTCATAGTTCAGATTTTCAGCACACATTCAGTATTAGAAATGGAAAGAAAAAATGAGCAAATTAAGAAGAGTTTGACCAGAAGAAAAAGTAGGAATGTTCAATATTTTGCTTAGATCTTTTTATATGTTATGGGAAATAAGTATTTTCAAAAAATATGTAAAGGAATTGATAACTTTCTTTTCAAAATTTTTCTATAAAATTATTTTCACTTTTCCTTCTGGCCAGAGCCTTGTTAATTTCTTGTATTTTACTTCCCAATTCACATGCTGAGTAAGAGTTTAACAACAATAAAAATTTAAAGTAAGCTATTATGAATCCCAAACTGTGAACTCGCGTATTAAGCAATTAAGGAATAACTGCTCTATTTATAGTTTCCTTAATTAATGACAATCAATTAAATGGAAGAGTGAAGGATATTAAAGATGGCAAACAACTTATTACATTAATTGCTTAAACCTGAGGCTTCAGAACAAGAGACATATTTGCATGAAAATTGGCGGAAAATTCAGGAGCTGTAAAGGAACTAAGCAAGCTGAAATTTAAGAATTTGGTTAATTTTATGAGATCAGAAAATATGGGAAAATGTGAGATCACATGAGAAATGAGCCAGTCTAATTTATTGCAATGTCACAATGACCCAACCCGGTTAACTGACACATGTAATCTTATTCAATCCAAATATTAATAGTAAAAACAGAAAACAGAAACAAATATCATGTGACTGGAGATGGGTGTTTATTCAAATTTTTTTTATCATTTTAGAGGGAGTCTGATTGGAGAGGGGTGTTTAAAAGAATGTGGGCATTTATTAGAGAACATACGGTTATCGAAATAGATACTTTGAAGCTAGTGTTTATGAAAAATTGTTTCTTCACTCTTTTGAGAGGAGCAAGGGTGGGATTGTAACTTAAAGAGAAATGAATTGGTAAAAATACTACACGTTATAGTAGTTCCTTATAAAATGTATGATATGGCTTTATTTGTATTCTCCAATTTATATTTTATCAAAGGATCATAATTGTTAGCCTTATTCTATAATGATTGGTTATATAGATATTGATGGATAAAGGACCTGTGTTATACAACTACTGTTTCACCATTGTCATGTCCAGTTACTTGTTGCACTATAAGAAAATAAAGTCTTATCTGGGCTGTTAAAAAAGATTTTCATTGAAACTCATTCATTTATTATAGAACTTCTTTTCATTATGCAGGGGCAAAACTCTACAATGACCTACCTTTAGCTATAAGAAAAAGCCAAACGAGGGCTGTTTTTAGAAACAAGATCAATGAGTATTTTATTTAGATTTCTGTATTATATGTGAATAAAAACTCTATTTAGGTTCTTTTAAAGCTCTATTTGATCAATCTTTTCAATTTTATATTTACCACTTTATTTTTCACTTTTGTTTAACAGGTCTAACATTAATAAAAGCCGATATGTATATATTGTATATATTTTAGACGCTGAAGTATTTTGCACCTGTATCATAATATTAATAAACTTTATCTGTCAATAGATTCTTAAAACAGACGTTTAAAAAGTTTCAATGATGATTGATTGCATCCTATCCTTAATGAGATTATCAAAGTTACTGATATAGAATTTTCAGGTATAATTGTGTCCCGGTATAATTGTGTGTAATAATTATCCAGCTGCTTGTCAATCCGTAATTCATCCATCCGTAAGATGAACTTGCGACCACACATTTTCCGCTAAATTCTTTGTTTAACTTTTCTACCTCTTTCTT
Source organism: Turritopsis rubra (assembly GCA_039566895.2). Lineage (NCBI taxonomy): Eukaryota > Metazoa > Cnidaria > Hydrozoa > Anthoathecata > Oceaniidae > Turritopsis > Turritopsis rubra. Next base: position 12,984,859 of record CM077618.1, on the reverse strand, counting down.
GGCTCCTTTGAAAACGATAAACGGCTCATTCACTGACACACAGCTTTTTTCATGCCCCGTTGATCTCAAATAAATATTTTTGGATCCTGTTTTATCGACTGTGGAAGTTGAAACCATGTCGCACCAAATAGGAGTCACATCCATGGCAAAAAAAATTATTTATGGCATAATTGTGTTGCAGCCTTAGTGGTTGGCAAAAGAAAAAAAGAGATAGGTTTGGTGGTTTTGGTGGCGATGACAAATGACATCAAGTTCACAGAAGTCCAAGAAATTCCAAGAAAAGAAAAATGTCATTGACATTATGATACATGAAACTATTTTTAAAAAGTTTCCATGTTATTATGATGAAAAGGAAAAAAATGAGAATGAAAACTAAAACAAACTGTGTTGTTCATTAAATCTTTCTTGCTGAATTACCTTCCAACTATGTTTCCATGGAAAATTCGAATAAGCGCCTGTTTCTGAAGGTTGAAGGGTGGGCACTCATTCGAGGGGGGCCTTATATGAGGCATTTCAGCGTTACATTATTATTACAAAATTATCCTTTGAAAAAATCTTGATTACTTTGTTTGCAAAATTATTAGTTGTAGACCTTTCCCAGTGGCCAAAATCCTCAAAGTCTCTGTGGGGGAGTGTTTTTTTAATGAAACAACACTGCTTGCCATTCCTATAGAAAACACTCCTCCTCATAGACATTTTTAAGATTTTGCCCACTGGGTTTGGGTTAGTTTTTATGTTTCATAAAAATTGTCACACTTATTACTGAACATAAAATAAAATAACATCCAATTTATTAGAAAATAACATCCAATGCCACATAGACTAAACAACATCTGGTTTTCTTATGCTTCAGAATTAACTCACAAATAGTAGTAGTAAGCACTCTATTTATCCAAAACACGTCAATTACAAATTTAACTATTCCTCAATAATTGGTGTATTTATATAGTGACGGGTGGAAAGTAGCTTAATTTTATCAACTGTTCAATGGTGTTTGCTTTTACAGTATTTTTTTAACAACTTCAAACCACTAAAAAAGACTGAGTGTCATGTGATTATTGGTTAATCATATAAGTTAATGAGTAAAGGGATCTACAATCCTTCCAGTTCAGTGTTTGAGATGGTTTAACGTTCATGTCTTCACTCACCAAGATAAAACTTATTGTATGTAAATGTGTGAAGTTTTCGTATTTGCGGAATAATTCTTAATTAGATGTAGTTAGATGAGTTAAGGGAGAGTTAATGTTCTTTATGTTTATGTCATTGATGGAAACCAATTTAAATTTAAACTTTAAATTCCTTCCTTCCTGAACATATAAAGGTTGAAATGTGTACATATAAAACTCAAAAATAGTTTTTTTATAAGGTCAAACACTATTTTTAGTAAAATTTAAAGAAATTTATTAATCTGTTATTATAGTGGATAATGTAAATAAAATTTTCAATACACTTTACAAAAACAATACACAACATTCCGTTTAAAAGTAAGTTCCGTTTTATAGTAAAAACAACATTGCTTGGCAGATACGAGAAAGAACAGTGACAAGAGATACCATGGAGAATAATGCAGGTTTGCAGGTACGATTTCTAAATTATATTCACAAACACACAATCAACCCATCTCGTCTCTTCCTTTCATTTTGTTGTCTGACAAATAAAGCAAAGCTTTCCCTTGTGCGCCTCAGTGCTCTAGTCTTCTTTCTAATCAAATATTCATGATAACATAATTCAAAAGAAATGTTTATTTTAGAAAAAAAAATGTTTATTTGAGAAAAAAAGAAACTTTTGTTGCCATGGAAATACTGAATCGAACCATGAATATCATGGGGAAAAAAACATACTGAGGGGAGTTGGAGACGTTTTAAAATACAGTTAGAAAAAGAGATATATAATTTTTTACTCCAAAACGTAAAAAAAGTTATAAAATGAAAGTTATATATCTGACATTCTAAAAATATATACTCTAATATGAAAATCTTGAAAAAATTATGAGTTTTTTTATTTATACTGAACACGTTATGAAGAGTATCCTTAAGCACACAAGTAACAGTAACATTTGTGACTTCAATGAGATTTTTTTCATTATTTTCAGGACCACGGCTTTAAACCAGAGCAGACAGAACGAGTATTGGTCACAAACATAATATCAAAACCACCTTACGATGAGCAATTCATTTTTAAATATGATGTCCAATTAGTGATGGTAAGGAAACTTATAGATGGATGTGACCAATTAAGAACGTCAACTTTCCAAATATTTTTTTCTTTGACATACTTTTAAGTTTATTGTGGTTTAGTTGTCCACAAGCTCTTTTTTAAACCTATAACATTGGAATATTAGTAGCAAGCTGGTAGGCAAGGTTCTGCCTTGCTTTTAGTTTAACTGTTCAACATCTGAGATCAATATATAGGCCAGGTAGCACTGAAATATAGGGGTAGTAGCATTCTTTAAGTGATTAGTTAATCATATCGTTGGTAGTTTAGTTATATGGTGTGGTATATACACAAAACCCTGTGGCAGTTTCGTTAGATTGTGTGGTAGTTTTGTTACATCATGCGGCAGTTTCGTTACATCGTATGGTAGTTTTGTTACATCATGCGGCAGTTTCGTTACATCGTATGGTAGTTTTGTTACATCATGCGGCAGTTTCGTTACATCGTATGGTAGTTTTGTTACATCATGCGGCAGTTTCGTTACATCGTATGGTAGTTTTGTTACATCATGCGGCAGTTTCGTTACATCGTATGGTAGTTTTGTTACATCATGCGGCAGTTTCGTTACATCATATGGTAGTTTTGTTACATCATGCGGCAGTTTCGTTTCGTTACATCATATGGTAGTTTTGTTACATCATGCGGCAGTTTCGTTACATCGTATGGTAGTTTTGTTACATCATGCGGCAGTTTCGTTACATCGTATGGTAGTTTTGTTACATCATGCGGCAGTTTCGTTACATCGTATGGTAGTTTTGTTACATCATGCGGCAGTTTCGTTACATCATATGGTAGTTTCGTTACATCGTATGGTAGTTTCGTTATATCGTGCGGCAATTTTACATGTTGTGCAGTAGTAATAGTAACGTGGTTGTTATCTCATTATGGCAGTCTAGCGTGTAAAAACATTTTATGGGGCAAACCTGTAAAATGATTTTACACACTATCCTAGTATCATAACATTGTTTGGTAACATGTTTTAAAAAAATTTCAAAGTTTATTTGCAAAAGCTTTTGGCTTACGGCATCTTCAGGTCAAGTGAACAGAAGAAGAACAAGTGTACTGAAGTCCATGATTGTAAACATTCAAAAAAGGTGATATGAATGAGGATTTAAAAAACATGAAATTGAAAAAAATTATTGTGCCAAGAACTAAGGCTGAAAAAATGAATTTCCAGCTAAACTATATATAGTTATGACTTTAATTATCTTTAAACGATTATAAATGTAATTATAATTCTTCATAACTTTTCTTTACTTCTGTATTTTATAGAACGAGACAATGTCCTCATCTCTTAAAGACTTGTTCCTGAAAACTTCATCATTATCAAAACAAACCCTATAATGGCATTATGAACTCATACTTCCATGTATGTGTCAAATGAAGAGAAATCAATTTCCACCTGCACTGGAAATATCACAAATCTATTTTACAGTTACATTTTTGTTTTTTGAAAGTGATTAACATAAATTTTCTTATACATTTCTTTTAGATCTTTCAGATCTAGCGTAAGATCCGGTAACTTCATGATTTACCCAATTTTTTTGATTTATAGAAATCAAAATTCACTTAATCCTCAACCTCTTGGTAGGCAATCTAACCAACATCTAAAAATTGTCAACAGAGGTCCCGTAGTGGCGTGTAAATTGCTTGAACACATTGTACAGGAGTTTTTGAGTTCAAATTGGTGACAATATGCACGTACTGTCCTTTTTTTATTAAGGATGTCATCCTGTGATTAGGTCAACCCCAAAATCATTGAATATATTTCTAAGTTTACACAGTAACCATATAAAACTATACATTTTTGGAAAGTTAAAGAGAAGCAGAAACTCTGTACATAGGTATTTTCTTAAAATTACAAACATAGACGCATATTTTTCATGCTTTCATGAAATTACATGCATCCTCACAAATTAGAAGAGATAGTACATGCCATGTTTTGCTTTCTTACACCCAATTGTAGCAAGGGTGTGCGAGCATATAGTTTTAATATAGTACCTCAGGTAAATAGGATTTAGCATTTACATAAAGATGGCTTCCGCAATGACCGGAGTGGCTGCTACAGATAAAAACTTAATTTTTCACAAAGTTACCGGATCTTACAGTTCTATTATACTACCTACTATCTACTATTATTCCTTACTGAAGAAACCGAAATGTAGTATATTTGTAAATGAACTACAAGATTGAAAGGTTAAAACATATTAACAAAAATTAAAAACAACAGCTTTTTCATAATCTTACGAGTCTTCATCAGGTTAAACATAAAATCTCTATATTGTATTATAGTTGTATATATTTGTATTATATTTGTATATATTTGTATATATTTGTATATATTTGTATATATTTGGTATAAAGAAACTATTTTGCTATTTTTCATTGTCTTCTTTCATCCTCGAAAAATCCTGTAAGATAGAGTTAGGGCTTCCCCCTAATACACAAAAAAAAAACAAAAGTTGCTTGTGCTGTTTCAAACTTCCCCAGATAAACTTATATGAAAAGAAATGTTAAAAACCAGCAACCACATATGCCAAATCCTTTACCAAAATAAAAGTGGTATGCACAGATCGCGATTAATATATGGTACCTTGGAGCACACTTTTTGGAGCACTTAAATTTCATTGCCCTAGTGCAGTGCTAGTACAACCAGAAGTAAAAACAGATACTGACCATGTCAAAGGCTTCCTACCAAAATATACCAACCAGTCATATCCTAATTATCTGAAACTAACAAAAAGTTTGAACTGAGGGCAATTTTTGTATTTATAATGGTAATGGAGGGTGGCAAAATTTTATTACCTGTTTAATGTTTTTACATTGTTTTTAAGTTGATGATGATGTTTTTAGAGCTTCTTCTTCCTAGATAAAGCACAGCTTCTTCCAGGGTATTTCAAATTTCAAATAATCCCCTGGGTGGACTGACCTGGAGAGGAGGCTTTGAGGGTGGGGGGAAGGGAGGGGTTTATTTCAAAACTTCAGGCTACAATGCCCCATTGTATTCGAGAATTAACAATATTAAGTTTTTTGGAGGTTTCAAGAAATCCTTAGTGCTTTTAGGGATAAAAGAACTTGATAGGATGGTTCCTCACCCGAATAGAAACATATTAAGTTTGGTAACCACCCCCCCCCCCCCTTAGTTATCATGGCAACAGGACTAGAGCTTTACCAGTATGACATTTATTTATTAATTTTGGAAAACTGCTTATAACATTCAAAAGAGCACAAAAAACTGCGAAGAAAATTGATGTTCTTTTTTAACTAATCTTTTTTTGTTTTTAATTTTAGATACATTTTGATAAATTATTTTCTTAATTTTTTTCAGTTGCATTTTTTCACCAAATTTTACCAGTATGACATTTATTTATTAATTTTGGAAAACTGCTTATAACATTCAAAAGAGCACAAAAAACTGATAAAACTTGGCGTATAAAACACTATTTGTAGGTGTCAAAAGTTCTAGCCATCTTATATCAAAAATGTTATCAGCATCTTATTTTTCACCAATTTCTCTTACTAAGGTAAACCTCAGGTCCAGTACAAATCCTAATTTTGTGTGTTTTCCAGACCCGAGCAGGATTCCCATCATTGTTTTTCTATTTGAAAGCCCTTCGTTGAACGTTCTCAATTGTCTCAATGAGTATCTTTTGTAATGGATTCCATACTGTTGCTGCACATTCCAAATGTGGTCGTACAATTGAAACAAATAAACTCCTGAACATATTCTTGTCTAGATTGCATAAAAGACCTTCGTATCATTCCAGCTAAGGAATTCGTTTTCTTAACCTTTTTATTGATAACGATGATTCAAAGGTAACACTGTCTTGTGCTCACGTTACAACTTCAAGTCTAATCATCCAGCCTGGATGGAAGTAAAGAATCATACAAGGTATCGATATCATTTTGCAAGTTCTCAGTATCTGTTTCAGACGTAACCTTGAATATTTTCAGATCGTCAGCAAATAAATACAAATTTTCTGTGTCAGCTTTCTCGATCATTAGGTTGATAAAAATGATTAAAAGGATTGAACCTAGCACTGACCCTTGTGGTACACCAGATAGAATATCAAAAGCATTTTATTTACTGCCATTCATTTGTACATATTACTTCCTTTCAGCTGAAAAATTGCAAATCCAGGGTAGAACAGGTTTCAAATCCTGGTCGAGTCATACCAGCGACTATAACAGTGTGATTCAATTCACTCAGCTTAGGACTCAGCTAGCCAGATTGATGTCTTAGGGGGTTGCCTAGTTGAGCGATCGGAGCAGAAATGGCTCTTCTGTAGCCCAAATGGGGACTTTAAATGATATTCTACGCAGGACCCTCATTAATAATAGAAACTATCCTGGGTAAACGTTGATAAATAAAATAAATAAAAAAGAATTTTGTGTCTTTATAGAAGATTTTTTTTATAAACTTTTTTTATAAGCACCAGAAGGTATGTCACAAATCGCAAACCTAACACTCTATACACAGCTATGGTTTTGTTTATGACAATGAATTTCCACTTAAATCAAATTGGAAAAAATAACATTATAATGACGTCATCTTTTGTATTTATTGATGACTCACATGGTAAAATCCTTTAATTTTAGTGAATTTTCTGAATTTTCATTACTTTTAAGATTTTACTTCTTATAGAAGATTTTTTCGAAACACAACTTTTTTTACAAGCAACACCTTTTTAAGCACCAGAGACTAAAAATCTCCATTTTCCTCCCATGAGTTACCACCCCAACACCCGTACTCTTCTTCTCATGTGGTGGGGTGACCAAAATAAAAAATCACAAATGGCGAAGGATATATAGTACAAACTGTCACAGAGATATGGTGGATCAAAGATTCTAATGACATCACACTCTTCCCCAAAATGTTTTAGACTTAAATTTTTTCGTCTCTCCATTGCCAATATCTCGCACCAAAAATGACATCAGTTATTCCCATTGGTTATCGAGATATTTGACTCTGAAAATCGCATTCTATTTAGGGTGCAATGCAATGTGCCATCTGACATTGCGCGACTCCTATAATACTAATCACTTATATCTGGACAACTCAGTTACGCACAATCTAAAATATTACCATCTCTTAATGCATACAAACATTTCGCTCCCAGTCCTTTTATTCACCGACTAAAGTAAAATTGGGATGCACAATCGTGATTAATATAATAAGATGAAGCTATTATCAATATAAAAGCTAATCAGCTGCTTTGCAGAAAGTCTTTTAGTGTTCTAGTTTCAATTTTTATTGTCAATGGATTCTTTAAAATAGCTTTGAAAATTTCAATGATGACTGCCAATACTATCAATATAGTATTAACTATTATTATTAATTATTAAGGCATTAATATAAAGTATAGTAAAAACAAAAAGAAAGCATTGTCTTTTGACTGAAAGATGAAAATTTTATTTTATTTTTATTTACTTATTATCAATATTTATACAGGATATTCGTTATATATTATATGCAAAGATCTTGACATTTTAATCGGAAATTTACAGGTATTGTATGTCTGGTTGACTGAGTAAAGTATTTGAATAACTGAATCCATTAGCATTTCATTGTTATGCTGAGAGTATTGGGATTCTCTTTTAAGTCTACATACTGTTTAACCAGGAAGTTTAAAGACAGAAAATCAACTTACTTATACCATTGGGTTTTCCAAACATTGCAAATTTATTATGATTGGTGTGTTATATTCTCTTTATAGATTGACTACAACACTAAAGTGTTCAAAGCTTGTAGAAGTGCAAGAAACATAGGACCAAACTTGAACTACAAGTTAATGACATGGGAAAGGAGTAACAATGATCTTTGGAACCATGCTTAAAGTGTACAGAGATTTTTTCATTGAATCCTATTGCCGAAATGCTGGGGCCACCAGTAATGAACATGAAGATATTAGCCAACTTCAGTTCTAAAAATTCTAAAAAAAATTGATTATTCATAAAGAACTAGCATCCTGTGTCAAAATCATTTTAAACATTCACTCAAGGAGAATGTATAAATCAGAGTTCTATATCATGGTAATGCAAAATGAAGTTCAATTTAGAAAACTTTGACAAAGCTCCTCACAGAGCTCATCAAAAACATGCATCAAACTTGGTGCCGTATCACTTTCTCCAAATTGAATCTTTAAAAAGTCAAAAGGACTGCATTTGCGGATGCCAGCTTCAATGATTTTAACAATAACAGTAGTCAAGGAGAACATCTGATCTTCTTGATATATATCCCTCTATAAGGGTTATTTCTTAAAACCAATCATTGTGAGATCACCTTTAGACCTCACCCCTGACTGATAATCCAGCAATTGATGACCTACACACATTCAAAAATAAACAGCAAAGTACGAATCCATTCAATCAACTAAACCAACTCCTGAGAAAAAACTTTGCATTGACATGTCTATCATTCGAGAAATGAATGTGAATAACCAGATTTTGAACAAAGGAGCAGTGGAGTGGCATCACGAGAAAACTTTCCAGGTAACAATCCAACATGGAATCATACATTTTATAACAGAAAATGAAACTCTATACTACTGCATTCTTTCATATATTTTATGCCCATTATTGATGTACAGAAATAAACATTGCAAACCTGAAAAAATGTGTTTCTTCCTTTTTTCCTGAAAAAAGGAGGAAAGAGGGAGAAATTATCCGTGCCCAAATCTCAAATACAAAATCCTTCCCGCATACAACAACATCAAACAAAAGAAAAATCAAGAGAAAATAATTATCTTTTTTTTAAAGATCAACTACTTAACTACTAAGTAATAATTAGATGGAGTACAACAAACACAGAGACCTATGGAAGAATGAAGTCAAAAGTCAACAGCAGACAAAGATGATATAGCCAGAAGTGGACAAGATGATATAGCCATCAGTCCAGAATTGGACAAGTCCACAAAGATGGACAAAGGCGGTCAGAACACAAGGTAATAGTTATTTTATTTAACACTATGATATAAATAAAACAACGTTTTTGTGTGAAAATTAGAAATGCACCTGTGTTTATTTATTAATCACACATTAGGAGGCCAACATGCCAGCATGTGATACATATACATTCAATACACGCAAGAATACTCAGCAAGAACTGCATTTATGTAATTTCAAAGGACCAAATGCATGGCCTCATGTGCGGGTATGTTTATGATTTTGATCACAATGTTACATTTCTGTTATTCTGTTTCTGAACCTACACCATAAAAATGAATTGTACCTGATGAAGTGATGGTTGAGATGAGCGTATATCAAAACATTGCTCTCCAATGCATACGCACATTGTTTTGTTAAATATAACCTGTCTTTAATATATTCTTGTTGAATATTTTTACTGAGGATAAAAATAACACAGGTATCCTTTTCTAAATAGTTTGAAAAAAGATTGGTACAATGAAAAATAATTTTGTGGTTACTGAATGGCTATTTTGACCTTTTATGAAAAAGGTAACCTTTTTCAAATCAGTCTTGTTCGTAAATAATTGTCCTCGCAAAATAAAATAGATTATCAACACAGATTTATTTATTTATTTATTTATTAACCGCCATTATTGAACGACTTCTATTACGAATTTATTTGACATTTCCTTTTACAAAGACAACAACAACAAACAAACAATTTTCTAATCAAATGTTATTGATTACACCGGATTATTCTATTAATGGTTCTAAAGTTATTTACAAATTTGCTAATTATTGATAAAGCTGTCAATAAATGTTTACTTCAATTTTGTCTGCTAAAGAATAAGAAGAATAAGAAGATAAAAAATAAGAAATATATAGTACATATTAGTTGGGTGAACCAATAAGGCATTATTTTTCATGGATTATATCACGTTATATAGAATCGTCATCCATAAATGTTGCATTCATATTTTATACTGGAAACTCATTAACTCTAATTCTACTTCCCAATTCAAAGAATTAATTCATTAATTAATGTAGATCTTTTTTCAAAACTGATGAGGCACTTATCACTTACCAATAGCTATTTGCTCTCAATTAATTAATCTTTGATTGCTTACTATATCCAATATGGATATAGCGGCTGTCATAGAAACGAATAAAAATAACCAGTGTTTACCACACTTTTCAAATCAATTCGAAACTAAGCTAAAAATTCAGTCACCACACCTATTACTAATTGCAGGCGTATCTTAATTGTTCTATTAATTAATCCTTACTTCGCTTTCAAAATATTAAAAACAATCACTATAGATACTGATCAAACAAATCAAACAGAGCTGACAAAGCTATATCATAGAATCATAGAGACATCAACAACTTTGTTTTTAGTAATAACACCAACAACATTTTCACAAGAGAGAACCATATGAAACCATATGAAACCATATGAAGCAATGGCAACAAGAGAGAGCACAACAGACACCGAGCAAAATACTGCGTTAAATGCAATAACCAGTGTGCAGGTACATACTTTGGATGCCTGAAAATCAATACATAAAATACATAAAAAAATTCATTGAATCAGTTTTGTCCGCAATTTTTGTAAATTTACAGTATATGATACATTATTATAATTCTGTTTATTTTTTGAAATCTTGGTACATGGTAGCAAACACATTCCCTTCGTATTTCAGAACCTAATATTTGTTTTTCAGTCAAGAGATGAGTTTTCCTCTTTACTACTGCATTCTTTCGCCAATTCTATCGTATTATTGCGCAACAAAAAAACAGCAACTAAATTGTTAATAATTTCTTGAATTGATCTACCCATGTAGAACTGTTTATAATAGGTATTTTATTTATTTTTTATTTATATATTTATATATATTATATATTTATAATTTTTATAAACGTAAACAAATATGAGATTGCAACTCCCATAATTTCAGTTTAACTGTACATGACTTGATTTCTAATTTTCGAGTCTTTCATTATTTTTAGGACAGCGGCTATAAACCTGAACAGGCCGAACAGGTATTGGGGAAAAATATCACCTCAAGACCACCTAACAATCTAGCAATGGTAAGGATACACAGAGTTAACCAAGTAACTCATGGACACTTTATTCTCTTGTTTGTATGTATCTCATTCACTTCTCCAACCTGTTGCCTGTGTATGTGTGGTTTATATATATCACTATTATCAGATCTCTCTATATATAGATATCTCGAGGCCTCTTATTCTTGTCTCTTTCTTTGTCAGTTCTCATTTATTCAGACTTGGGGTGTCTTGTTATTCTGATTTGCTCCCTTAAGGTATCATTTATGCGGCAGCATTGCGACATTATTATTGTCATTATTTATTATTATTGTCATTATTTGTTATTATTTGTTATTATTTATTATTATTTTAGTTATTATTTTAGTGTCAGTATGTCGTACTGTTGTTAGTGCTGTTGCTGTGTTGTTGTTGTCGGTGACTACCACATTGCACTTCAGGTTTCTCAGCATGTGCAAGACACCTTCAATCTGACCCCCAAATTATTATTATGTATTGATGAAATCGGTTGAATTATGATGTATTAAGAGAATGTTATGATGTTTAATGTGTTGAATTATGAAGCATATGTGTTTCTGTTACCTTCTTTTAGAACAAGACAATGTCCACGTCTCTGAAAAATTTGTTTCTGCAAACGTCGTCACTATCACCACAAACCTGAAACCTTCACAAACCGTTGAATAATAAAGTTCTTTATTCTAAACAACCCGTGATGTATTCAACTTCAACAGATGTATTCAAGGTCAACAGTCTCGGCAAAAAAATGGTAGCAGCAGCAGCAAATAAAAAAAGGATTTACTTCACAGGAATTGTTTCCTGATGTATATATGATCTATTTATGTAATTTTATTTGGCAAATGCCTTGGCAGTTACCCATGTTTTCTTTATGCGTTTCATTTCAAAAATGGCCAAGTTTAAAGTTTGTTTAAGGTGCCAAACAGTAAAACCTTCAATTTTTTCAAATCTTTTTGAAATCTTGAAATACCAATCTTTATTTCATGAAAAAAATGAACTTTTTTCGCCAAGTACAACAAACTGCAGATATATCTTGCTGACTGCCGAGGCAATCTACGAACGTTGTTTTTTTGTTGTTGTTGTTTTTAAACAGATGTTAAAAATTACAGAGATTTGCATAGAAATATTACATTTTTTTGAGTATTATTCATTAAGGCCTGGAAAAATCTTCGTAGCTAGATTTCTATTTCTATTTTGTCATGAAATAAAGATTCCTAAACACAACTGACAAACTGATGTGAATAATTAAACCTACCCAGTGTGTAAAAAAGTCTCTGTGATGGAGTGTTTTTATTGAAACAGCAGGAGATATTGCTTCCCATTCCTATAGAAAAACACTCCTCCACATTTTTTTGAAGATTTTGCCCACTGGGTAGAAGACTACAATCTAAACCCTGACCTTAAGTTATTCATTCAGTGTAGTTAAATGGGTTAAAACACATACTTCGAGAACTAGAATTGACCTGACCAGTCCAAAGGCAATGATGTAAAGGTAATATATAAATATAACAAATAAAACTATGACAACACTCATCAAAAAGTTTGAAAATCCACGCCCTCTCCGTGGTGTCACCATGGCTCTCTGTCAACAGACAAAAAATCAACAAAAAACATACGTTGACCAATTTCAAGCGGGATGCCAGATAATTCTTGATTTCTTCATCATTTCCGTGTATGAACTTTAACGACAAATGAACAAGATGCTTGAACGGATTTGTCTCCACAATTTCTAGCAAACCCGGTGAACTATTGCTGGTGGTGAAATGCAACAGGAATCTAAAAACAAATAAGTTAAAATTGAAAAACTACAAAAAAGGTAGATGCCATCAAACAAGGACAGATATTTATTGAGACTGAAAATAGGTTTAACGCATGTACATGTGAAAATGACCAATTTTCAGAGAAAGGGTGAACAAATCTACTACCTCAGGGTACATTACTTTAAGTCAAAAAAAAATTGGATTTTGCAAATTGATTTCGTGAATTGATTAATGATTAAAATTTCGCGAACATTAATTTTTGCAATTTGTCGAAAATGGAAAATTTGAAAAATGAGAATTTGATAATACAATAAACAAAGGGATCTTTATAGGGGAGAGAAGAAATGATTACAGAATGGTCTAAGGCAGGAGAAGAAAAACATCGAAAGTGTAATTGAAGTAGATTAAATCTATAATTGTAACATAGGCAATAAGGAAAACACGAAATATAACTTGAAAAAACTACAAACTGTATTTTTTTTTCATTTCCGAACATTTATGTTTGCAAATATAAGAAATTAAAGGGGAATTCATTTGAAGGTAAATAATCTGCACGAATAGACTTAAGATATCTAACTATGTTGCCGTTGCTGTGATGAAGTGGTTATTGTTTAAAGTAATATTATATCAAATTTCTTGTTTAGCTTCATAAAGTTTCACAGAAACTTAAAAAATACTTTGCAAAGTGTGAGCTGCTAATTCATACTCTGTAAATTCAATCTACCTTGAACCTTAATAAAATACCTTGGGACAGCTTTCTCTTGTTCCTCAATACATAACTCAAGTAAATCGATAAACTTTTGTGGGAAAGCACCAAAGTCAACCAACAAACCTTGCTGGCTTTTTAAACTAAAATGCAACACAGAAAACCAACAAAAATGCTTGGTATTACGACGTTTTAAAAAAGAACAACAAACAACTAGACATACATCTGAAAGTCATCTTCAGCTAATGCCAACGTTTGGAGGAAAAACAAATCCAAGCAGTTTGTAAGTCTTACATACAATTCCTAAAACAGTAAATTTCAAAATTTCAAAAATGTTTTTTGTATATAAATCTTTTTTGACATTACCAAGTGAACGTGATCATTTTTAGCAGCTACTGTTATTACAGAAATTTGAGTTGAAATTTTATTAAAAACGGCAGGGGCTCTGAGACTTTAGCTGTTTCAAAGGAGAAATTTGGCATTCAAACATGTCTAAACAAGTGTATACATACATTCTATAAATGAAAACACTTTTTGTCATACTTCAATTTGTATAAAATTGTTGGATATGACAACTTTGATTATCCTTCCTACCAAAAATTAGATTTGCTTTATTGGGTTCAACAAACTTCGAAAGGTGTCCCTTTCGTCTCCCTGCCTGTCAACATATCCATGGTAATTTTTGATTAAAGCAATTATGAAGACAAATGATTTGGGAAAATTTGTTACCTTAAAGGAATTTCCATATAGTTAAATCAATCCATAATGAATTATGATTCACTCATGAGAATCCTAATACAAAAATACATCATACCTTTCGGTGAACAGGTGAGGTAGAAGTTCGCATCAACACATTGATATTTAATGTTGCCTTTCTAAAAACCAAGATAACACCAACTTTCTAACATGAGAGTATGCAAAACAAAAATGCAATATCCTCAATGTAAAAGTTGACTTCATGCTGCACAGTGATCCACAAAAGAACAAAGATCTAAAAATGCCTTCGATCTTAGTATTCTTAACTATATCTCTAACTTGATTATAATCCTTAGCAACACTTAGCATTAAATTAAGTTAGTTGTGCATATGAATGCAAAATTTCAAAATTTTTTTTAAACAGCAACATTAATAGAGTTCCCTTACCTTTGCTCGTAACCTTTAATCAACACTTGGACATTCTTACAAAATAGTTTTTCTTCTCCATCAGTAGTAGTCATGTTGTTTCAACTAAACAAACAAATTAATTTTAACACTTCATAATTTTTATATTATGGATTTAACCCTAGATGCCAATTTGCTCAATGACAACTGAAGCTCTTGACCTGATATGAACCAACATAAAACTCCCAATTCCTTCCTTTGCTTAGTGAAAAACTGGGTGCATGTAGGAGTGTGTCTTACAGATTGGTATCCCAAAACTTGTTAAAGTCTCTTTTTTTGTTTGAAAGAATGAGGTAAAATGTAACAATGACTTTGTTATCCCAAATCAAAATATAAATTCTCACCACAAACTTCTGAGATACCAATCCATTAGATAGACATGTATCATCCAAAAACCTCAATCCAAAAATACACTGATCTTTAATGCTCAGTATAATGAGTAAACTAATAGACCATTGCTTAATGGGACTAACTTTGATATTCTCTGATTCACTATGACTTGAATCTCCATCTCCATATGTCTATTTTTCGTTGTAAGAGAGTATTAGGAACAAATTTGAGTTTTAGTTGATAACTTTCATTGCAATATTTTCTTTTCTATTGGAGGATGAAGATGGTCCATTTAGGAATGATGGATTGATAGATTGATTTTTTTGAAAATTCTATACAATGAAAGTTTAGATATTTAAAAAAAAAATCTGTCTTATGAAACCTATATTTTTCACCTCGTTTTATGACAAAACAATGATGGAGAGCAATGAAGTGAATCGGTTTATAGTATATTTAAAGGCTTATGTTGACAGGCAAGCGTGCAGAACAAATTGGCCTTCATAATAGAATACTTTCATAATGTAACATTTTATTGATACCTAATTATCAAGACAAAATCAAAGCAGTGGATGAGTTGCATGATAACATGTTTTGTTTTCAGTTACCTTGTTGAACCAGATTTTCAATAATGATCCATCTGTATATTTAATAAGGGAATTTAGAATTATTCATTTTCTTTGTCTGCATATCCGGCAGTTTCTTTGGTTTCCTTAAATGGCCGACAGTTGACTTGCAGTTGAAAATGTTTGACTGGTACACTGTCAACCACAAAAAACTTGTCTATGCAAATACTTTGCTCTTAATGCTTGAACTACACTATTGCTATTTTATGAACAATTCCCTTATTTTTAAGTGGTAATTTGAAATAAAATGTGATGATATAATTGTAATATATTATACATGATTCTCTTTTGAGAATACCACTCTAGTGGCCTTGTTTCCAGATTAACCATGACATGTTGAAGTTGGAGTTGGACCTACCAATCATGTGTTCATTAAACCTTTTGGTTGAAAGTCTCTTTTTTTTTGTTTGAAAGAACAAGAGGCATTATTACATAAACCAATTACCTCGTTTATTTAAGCCAGACAGAAATAACAAGTTTTTTATTGCAAATTAGTGATGATCGTATCTTGTTACATTAAAACCTACAGTTGTCAAGTGTGTAGGTAACTTCTTGTTTTTGAGTCGTTGGAGTAGTGTTCTTAAATTAAAAAACTAGATAGTCGAAGTAACCTTTCCAATTCTTAAAGCCTAATCTGGAGTTGTCCCTGACTGGATAAAGAGGAATAAAACAATGTAATGTCATGGTATCCCTGCCTGACCTCAGATGATCACACAAAACAAAAAAAGATCACCAAGAAAATTAAGTTGCAAACCACAGATGCTGAAAGAGTTTGTGAGACAAAATGTGTAAAAGGGGATGATAGGAGCACTGCATGATGGGGAATTATCAAAATGATAACCATCCAGTTTCTTTAACTTCAAACAGTCCCTTCAATCAGAAGGTATACTCCAGCATGGAGAGGTGAGAGCATTCGGCGCGCCAAAAATTTGTTTGTTTTTTCTAGTTATGGCCAATATAGTAAATAACGCCCTGTCATACAGGAGATTCGCGCCCAACCTGATAAACAAGCCAGAGCCGAATCGCCTCCAGCTGATCTTTAGTTCAACCTTCAGTTATGTCGAAAGTTTTCAGTAGATTTTTCACTCAAGGAGTTGATCAAGATCATAACGGATAATTACCACTCCGACATTTCGAGACCACGTCCTAAATGAAATGAAGAGACCCTGGGTATGAGGTTGTTGTCGTTTGAAAATCGCTTTTTAAATTCCGAGAATTTATTTGCGAGGAATTGTTTGTTTTGACGACAAAAGGTGAAAGATTACGATGCCTTCCGTCTGAACCAGGGCCTGAACTAAATGAAAGTGAACGTAGGATTTGCTACACAAAACAGTGGAGTTTGTATCGTAAGTTATGGAAGGAAAGATTTAACTTTTATTCCCATCATTTTTTATTTATAATCGGAAAAAAGAAAAATCAAACGAAAATCATGAAAAATTAATGGTGCAATATTTTCTGCATATTTTAAAATAAGTATCTTTTTTTCACCAAAGTTACTCTAAAAATATTTCTTTACGTTATGGTAATTTTTGTCCAATGAAATATTCTGAATTTATACATTTTTACTGATTAAACCACTTATTGATTCAAATGACTGAGCAACTAAAATTTTGTTATAAAAGTATTATAATGTGGAAATGGAATTTTAATTTTTCGAATCTATTTTTTAAAATATAAAAACTATTTTCTATTTGTTATATATAATGATTACATAACCTATATTAGAATTTTTGATGTTGAAATTAAAAACAAAAATGAATTATTATGTATGTACAAGAGAGCTAATACAGATGTCACCAATTTATCTCCTTTGTGAATGAAAGGCAAAGATTAAGTTGATTATTAGCACTAGATAATAGTGGAGGATAAGAGGGAGGATCAGATAACTTTCTAAACAATAAGTGGGTGAGATGTACAGACGGCTAAGTGGGAGGCTCACAATGACAAGAAGGGCATTCAGGAAGTAAAAGTTTAGATTTATGGAACCATACATCAGCAGAGCATTAGGTCAAAAAAATGGAGGACTACAGTGTCATTATTAATCTTGATTAGGTTATTCGCATGTTTTCCTTTTATACTTTAATCTTACACTCCTCCATTAATTTTGCCTTAATTCTAGATCTGCCACTGGCATAGTTGGCTCTAGACATTATTCTCTCTGTTGTGTTGTGGAACTGTTGTGTTGTGTTGATTTCTGCCACACTCCTCAGTAACTGTTATTCTCAAACAAACTCTGTGAATTGAATATTCTACTCTTATTAGCATACCTGTAAGTATAGAAAGAGAAACTATGTCATGGATGAGCCTACAACAATTAGTAATAACAATCATGAGGATTCCAAACCTTCTAGAAAAACCAAAGAATGTTGTGGGTGCATGTCAAAAGTAACAGATAAAATAATTGCATTCTTAGAAGATTCATTTGCCAGGTAAAGCCATTTCTTTTTTTGATTCTTTTATGACAGTTATTTCTTTCTATTGATCGTTGAAAAAAGTAGATATTTTTGCTGTCATGATGGAAAATTATTTCCGACGGTTACAGCTCATATGAAAATTTACAGGTCCACGATAAGTTAACATTCTTTTGTTCATTTAGTATACGTTATCATTCAGTTCAATTAGATGTCTAAAAAAATAGTGGTGAATAACACGAAAGATTTTAATACTGACTTCTTTATAGCAGACAAAAATGTCCACAAAAATCTTTTGTCTTGTCATATAAAAATTTAAACCTTTGCCATTGTAAAGTTTCTTTTGTGCTACACTGTAGTGATTTGTGATTCCACTAAATTGAAATTGAAAAAGCATTTGATTTCGAGATTGTTTTTTATAGACTTGGTTTATTGATTGGAAAACATCCATTGAAAACAATCCTCTTTGCAGTTCTGTTTGCCTTGCTTTGTACAGCAGGTATTTTACGTCACAAAGAAGAAAGTCGCAGAGAGAAACTATGGGTAGATCAAGATTCTGAATATGTATCTGAACAAAGCTGGGTTCGAGAACAATTCCCTACGAAGATACGATACATCAATGTTATGCTGATACGGGATGATGTTTTAACATCTGAAGGTTTATTGCAGGTGAATTTTCTAAAAATGATCTAAAAATACATCTCATATTTATAAAGGCTTTTCAGTTCTAGTGTAGCTATCAAGCTATAATTCATATATATGGCCTGAATTATAGGACCTTCTTATTAAAGTCTATATTCCAATCAGAACTCTGCCATGCTATGTTATCCTTTCTTGGCAGAGAATACTGCTTATGTGAAGACCCATTATATACACTTTAAACAATGACTCCTTATTAATCTTTGCTCTTTCTACCATATTTTGTTATGTTAATGACAATATAAACCAGGACGATCTATGTGTTACTAATTTAAAACCTGATCTTGAACTATGCTAAAAAATGAGTCAAATTAATCGTCAGGTAGTACAGCCTGAAAGAAACTTAAAGTGTCCATGTAAGATAATTAGCTTTCACGAAGAGTCTGTGTCTTTTGAAGTTAACCGTCTTTTGTTTATTTAACATGCATTTTCATGTTCTGTTCAATCATGCATCTAAACAAACTGCATAGAATACAAAAGATTTTTAATAATGACCTTCATGTAACATAAAACTGTACACAAAAATCTTTTGTGTTTTCACGTAAAAATTAATTTCTTCACGGACGCATAAAGTTTCTGTCGGGCGGACTGTTAATATTTAAAGAAAAAAGTTTCAAAACATCCTCTTAACATACTTCCCATGCTACTGTTTCACTATTGGCATGATAGATAGGTTATGTTGTGTTATTTGTTTTTCTATAATTAGCTTTTACAAATTGACCAATTGATTAAAGACCTGTTCAAAAATTCAACAAGATATGAACTTCAGTGGAAAAATATCAGTTTCAAGTAAGTTCTTCATTTTGATTTAAGTATATTATAAAATGTCTATAACTTAATGTTTACTTCCCTGTTAAAAGATCTTTTTCTAATTAGAACCTGGAGCCACTTCTCCGAGGAATGCCCTTAGGTTTTTAGTGAAAAATAAATAGATGTTGCAATAAGATTCATAATATTAGCATGACCAGTAATAAATTTCGCTTGAAAAAACAATTCATAAATCAGTTAAATGCCATGTTTCTTTTCTGATTGAGTACAAAGTTATGATATTTTTTATTACTTATCACCAAAGCCGGCCACCATTTACCCTGCTTGAGTTTTGGTCCTTCAACGCCACAAAAATTCAACAGCTAGAAAAGGATGACATTCTTCAAAAAGTCAATCAAGGAAACCAGCTAATATATAGGTATAATAATTATTTCCCTCAGTTCTCTTATAATTTTACTTGTTTATCTGCTTAACCATTCATTCAGTAAAATTTGTAGATTCTGAAGACATTTTTCCACTTATCCTTTATACCAGAAATGAGAATGAATACTTCTTCCTGATTGGTTTATTCATAATTATTCTGTTGTTTCATTCCTGTTTCTCTCCTGTGTTGCCCAGTAAAAAGTACACAGGACAGGAATGTTTTCTCTCACGTAATGAAGACACAGTTAAGGGTTATAATGAAGGAACAATTTTAGGCGTATAAAGATTTATGTGTGAATCAGAAACTCAAAGAAGGCGGCTAATCATAATATGTGTCAGTAATACAGAGAGAAATGTTAACAAAATATAAAGTCTGCATCATGTTAAAATCAGAAAGTAAATTAAAGTTTCACTCTTCAATAGTCGTATGACAGCTTGTAAACTTTATATTTTAGTGGGTTGATAACTTTTGAAATTCAGTGGCTGCCTTTACATTTACAAATATGAATGTGCCTTTGTTAGTGCTTTGAGTGCTAATAAATCACACATCTAGCAGAATTATAATTACAAGATCCTATTAGATCATAAAGGTTTAATTTGATTATTTCTTTCCACTTACATATATTTACTTCATTATTATTCATGATCATCATATATTACTTTATTTTCAGTCCAGTTCGAAACAGATATGAAACTGTTTCAACATATTTAAGCGACATCCAAGGCAATTCTACACACAGCATTGTAGCAGCACGTGTTACGAAAATGACATACTTTATAAAGAAACAAGATGTTTTGAATAAGGCACGAGGACAGTGGGTAAGAGAATAATTTTTTGTCGTTTTCTTGTTGTTCTTGTCATGCACATGACCAGGAACATAATTCTATAGACCTTTCCATTAAGTAAAAAAACACAACCTCAATCCCAGATGGAACCATCATAGTTATCTGTAATCAGAGCTTGAAAGAAAGGGCAGTCAACAGTCAATGACCACTCAGTTTTATATTATGACCATTAAAATTATCTTAGATGGTCACACAGCTACGTTTTCAACAAAATGCTTTAAGATAAAACTTCAGATTATAAAAAAAAACTTTTTTTTTCCAATCAAACTAAAAGGTCTGTAAACTGAAAGATATATAATGGATAGGTGATTCTGTGGATTGACAACTGATGCGAGAACTGATTCAGTTGTTCAACTTATACATCTGTCACTTGAGTAATTTCTGATTGCAAAAAACTTATCCCTTTAAGGTAATAACTCCTTGCTTTGCTTGTAATATATAAATAAATAAAAATAACAGGAAGACAAGGCTGGAGAGGATTGGGAAATAGAATTTGGAAAAGTAATCAAAGCAACCTCATTCCCAGGATCAACGGTGTATTTTAGTACTTTGCAAAGGTAATCTATCAACTTTATAGATTTTTATTTTTTATATTTACGTTTTGGTACTAAAACGAAATTATTATTATTATTTGTTTAGTTTTCTACAAGCTGGTTTAGATGCAATTGGAAGCGATTTCGGTCTGTTGTTTGCTGGTTATGCACTTATAATTGGTTATATCGCTTTCCAACTAGGGAAGTTTTCAAGACTGCAGCATAAGGTAATATCAATAAGAACTTGTTGTTAAAAATGCTTGATGAGAAAGTTTTTTCACCAGGTTCAATTTTTTTATATAATAATGTATTTCTATGCAATTTGTAATGGTTCTTGTTATTAACTACAAAACCAAAACAGATAAAACAAATCTAGAAAACCAGAAGCTGGGAATAATGTTGGAGATGATGAGATCGGTTAAGGGATTGGTGGCCACATGTAAATAGAGTCTCAAATGTTTTGTGCACAGTACCTGTAGACAGTGAATATATTATATCTTGTTATTCAAATATAATTAGCAAAATCTATTGTTTTGATTGTTTAGGTGTGGCTGGCATTAAGTGGTGTGCTTTGTGTTGGATTATCTATTGGTGTTTCTTACGGTTTATGTGCAGCGTTTGGTGTATTTTATGGCCCAGTACATTCAATACTTCCCTTTCTATTACTTGGTATGACTGATGTCTGTTTGTTTGAATAAAGATCTTAAATTACTAATCCTGTAATAACCCTTATATAAAATGCATACGTTTTTTCATGGAAGTAATCATCAAGTTTTTTGCATACATTACATACAAATGCATACATTTTAATAAGCAGATATTCAACAAGACAACTTCACATATCGTCATTATCGGATATATCTTTTCTCAACAGAATTAACTCGATATCTGATGTTGGCAAGTCAAATATCTGCTTTATCATGCATATTCTTAAAGTCAACCCGTTTATTTTGAAATGAAATGACGCTTTTGGTAAAACTAAATCAAACGTTTTAATTCCGAAAGTCCGTGCTTTGAAATTAAATACAACGTTTTCAGTCCGTGTTATTCTATTCCCAAGAAATCAAATAATACTAATATCAGTTATCAGTTCTCTGACATCAGTTTCTCTGAATAGGAATGTGTGTGATAACTACATTTTTCCAAGTACATATAACAATACACATACCGTATGTGTGCAATACACAAAGGTTGTTTGTAATTATACGTCATTAATCCTTTTAAACTTAGTTATCCATGATGTTTGCTCTGAATAAATTCAGTATTTTTAAAATTCAGTTCAAAACTCAAGAGTTCTTTATTCTAATGACAGCTTTATCATTTTAAAATATTATATTTATCATTTTTTTTCTGTTTGGTAATGTTGAAATGATATAGCAAGAGTATGAATAACCAAGAAAGACTAAAGATTATAACTTTCTATGTTATTTGATTTCCACGAAAGCACAGAAATCCTTTAAAACCGCCTTTGTTTTTTTAGAATATGTAATTGCACCTTGTTCAGTGCAATTAACAATAATTTTTTATGAGTTTAAAGCATTAAATTTTGAATAATAAATATAGGTCATTTGCATAATATCTTCAATTTTCCAATTCACAAAAGTTAATAATAAAAGATTTGCGAAAGTTTCTCTTGTGGAAGTTTCTCTAATTAAAAAACGCACAAGAGAAAATATTGAGTCAACTTTTTAAATATATAATATAACATTAATAACATGTTGTTTCTTTGTTTTTAAAATGTTCTCAATACATCCGATCACAAACTTTCAGATGTTGATGATGTTAAATGAATGAAAATTTAGTTTATTGTAATGGGAAATTTTGTGTTCGTTATTTTCAGGCATTGGTGTCGATGATGTTTTTGTCATCATACAAACTTGGGATAACAAAGCAGGTGTGATTAACGACGATGAGCCAATCTATAAAAAAGTTTCAAGAACCATGAGACATGCAGTACGTGCATCATTATTATTTTTGTTTCTTAAATATTTAAATATTTTTAATATTACTTTGACAGAAGAAACTGTTGTGATTTCTCAATTTTTTGCTTTTCAATTTTTCGTGAAAGTTTGATCCTGCGAAAATAACCTTTTTTTACTCGCGTAATTTCTTCTTTTTTCAGACATAGAATACAAAATAGTATAACAAAAATATTGTACTCTCGCAAAAGTTTATTTTCATGAAAAATTTCAAAAGGGGTTGTTCACCAAAGATTATTACCTAAATTTCACGATTTTTCCGAATCACTTAAGGTTACTTACGCAAACATTTTTTCCTTTAAAGTGTAATGGAGTTCAGCTTTCCTACTAGACTGAACCTCCATTTATTTGCGATTGGTGTATGTAAAAACTTTTTTGTTGTATGAATGAAGTGTTTATAATATAAATGGAGAAGAGGAATTTGAGGCCTTCCCGTGGATCATCCATAATCCGCAATGTCAACCCATTTTTGCTTCCAATATAATTTCCAAACATATTAACACTAATTCAAACAGTGAAGGTTTACACCATGATGTTGACCTTGAAAATATGTTGAGTAATATTTAACAAGTATATTAAAATGAAATGATAAACTTCTTATTGATCAATAACAATTCTAATAAGTGACTGTTTTGCGGTCCATTCGACCAACATCACTCTGAATGGAAGGAACGCAGTGGGGAAAATAGCGACTGCTCATGTGATATCAATAAACCAATCCCAAAACATTACAGAAATTAAACACTTCAATAACCTATAACCTTTCTTATTTTCTTCATCCAATAGGGTGTTGCTATCACAGTAACATCATTCACTGATGTTTGTGCGTTTCTGATTGGTGCATCAACGGTCTTGCCAGCATTAAGTTCCTTTTGCATTTATGCTGGTGTAGGTAAGTCAAAGTGCTTAAAAGTATTTCTACTTCAATTATAAGAAATTGGCGTCAATGTACAAATAAAGAATTACGCCGATTAAGTCAAAAGGTTTATAGGAGGTCTATACACAAGTTATCTCCCGAAATAGATCTAAAATTGACAACTTTGTGCAGATCGTGTTTTAATGATGTTCGATGTTAGAGTTTAAAATACAACAAATTGAAAAATACTTATTGAATTTTTGATCAGATTTCGTATTTCAATATTTTGAAATAAAGTAAGTGACAAGCGAACCTTCAGAAAAACAGTACGATAAAGTTTCACCTAGTTGAGGTTTCTATTAAATTCTATTTCCATGTTTTAATATAATTCTTCACTATCCACTAATCTTCTTTTTCCTGAATTAAGTAATAATCGTCAATGTTTGTCTTTATTTTTGAAGGTATATTTATGCTGTTCATCTTTGCGTCAACATTTTTCGTTGCGTTACTTACTATTGATGCAAAAAGGTAAGTTTAGGTCAATTTTTTTCTACATTGATTTTAACCTTAAAATTTTGTTGATGAACTTCTAAGGTTCTATATGTGTCTAAATTATTGAACAACCAATAACTTGATCCTTTTGTTAACCTAAGCATTTCCTTAAACAAAAGCAACTGCCTCTTTTAAGCTTAATTTACAAATATCGTTATAATGGCACTGCAGTTTTCAATCTATTTTGAATATTTTAGACAAAGATCGAATAGAGAAGCTTGTTGCGGCTTAAAACTTCCCGACGACTGGCAACCATTAGAGTGCTCAAAACAACATAACTTACAGAAACTATTTGGCATTTTTGCTAAAGGAAGTTTGTCGATACCAGGCAAGGTAGATAAAACTAGTAAAACTTTAAAGTGTAAACCAAGAAATATCTTTATTCTTGAATCCGGGATAATCGAGGCACTTACTTTTGGGGGTGAAAACTTCAACTAGTGGCATTTTGATTCCAACCACCCCTACTGTTAAAATTTATCTTTTATTATTGGTGCCTTCTCTTTTTAGTTAGGTAAATAAATAAATTAAATAAAACTTCCAGCATTTGTTGTTGTTGTAAGTAAACATATATTTAGTTCAATAACTCTGACACTTACAACAACAAAAAAGAATAGCTAGGAGACCACTCCATATAGGAATACTAATCGAAGGGAGTGGCCAAAAATAAAATAAGCAAACATGATAATAACATAGGTATTAAATTTTCGTCAATTACACAATATATTGAGAAATAAGATATGATTTAGTTAAGACCTTTAGTTTTGGGAATTGTTGTTGCTGCGGAAACGTGTTATTCCGGACTATGATTTTAGAAATGTTTGTTGGTTTTCCAAGGTCCCCTTTATTATATTTTTCTTATCTGCCATTCCCCTTTTCTTTCAGGTTGTCGTCTTCTTGCTCACTGGGACACTATTAGGTTTTGGCATCTATGGACTGCTTCAATTGAATCAAGATTTTGATCCGAATTGGTTTTTACCTAGAGATAGCGATGAGATCATGTATAGGAATGCTTACAGTAAGGTAGGTTTTTGAATTTTCATAACTTAGTATTTCTGTGTAAGCCTAGCAGGTATGAGTGTTAAAGGGATTCAAATCATATATTTACTTTCAATCCCTAAGTAGTGCCCCTTGAAATTGCCCCTTATCTTTTGACCTTATTTCATAAAAGTCCCTGTATGTTTGTATTGTATGCCACCCCCTTTTTTGGGTTATCTCCTACCTACTCACCCATTTTGTGATTTGTATTTTTTCAGTATTTCCCATCTTACGGAATTAATTCTGCTATTTACATTGGTAAAGTGGACTATTTTGCAGAACAGGACAAATTAGACAGTCTGTACAATACAATACGAGATGATAATGGTGTATTGAACCATACTGTAAAAAGTTGGTATAAACAGTATATCAGCTGGATGAAGAATGACCCTTCAAGAGCTGCTATGCTGACGAACGGTTGGTTAATTTCTCAACCAGTCTACCATCTTCACTATTTTATGTCTTAAATGCTTATGGTTGGCGATAGTTATTGTATTATTGGCATGGGAACAGATCCGTCAACTTCCGCTTTTTCACAAGTTTTGATTAACAGCAGTATCTCCACTTCCTGAGCCTCAGTAACTCTAACACCATGATAACCCTAATGTTTTACAAACCATTACTGCTCTGTAACTAACTTTGCCAGCACTTCAACTATCCATTGCTGTTACTTAGCAAACGTTTCCTTATTT
Organism: Turritopsis rubra; assembly: GCA_039566895.2. Lineage (NCBI taxonomy): Eukaryota > Metazoa > Cnidaria > Hydrozoa > Anthoathecata > Oceaniidae > Turritopsis > Turritopsis rubra. Next base: position 12,958,280 of record CM077618.1, on the reverse strand, counting down.
TTTCTAAAACATTCGACTGCACTCACAGAAGTGTCTGTGACATTAACCGCAACACAACACAACACAACACAACACAACACAACACAACACAACACAACACAACTTGAACTACTTCAAAAGGTTCTGTGGGATGTTAACACTCATAATTTTTGTTTTTTACTCAGATCGTGTGACTAACAAAAGCCTCTTTTACGCCAAACTACATGATTTCATCACACAAAATCTTAATGTTTATGCTGCTTATTTTAACTATGAAATCGTAAATAACAATAGCGTGGAAATCAAGGTTTGTTTGCTTTATATCTAACTTGTACTAACGTTCTAAACATTATGCGACTGCGGAATAATTCATTATCAACTCCCTAACAATCTTTCTTTCGGTTTGTTGGAAGTTTCTAATGTCCAACCGATTAAAAAGCATGTTTCTATTTTAAGGCATCACGTTTTTTGCTGAGTCATCAAAACATTGACGGAACCAACAACAAGATCGATGCAATGACTAGCCTACGCGAGCGTGTTCAAAAGATCGGGTTTTCAACTGGTATCCGACCGTTCGCTTACACAGATGTCTATTTGAATTTGGAAACAAATCGGGTATGTCTTTAAGTTATGGGTATAATATGTGACGTTCCAGAGGAAAAGGGATTGTTGCCGCTCTGAGCTTTCTTATTTCGAGCTGAGCCATTATTTAACGGTATACGGTTCATTGAGCGTTCATTTAAAACAATTATGAAGGGAATATATTTTCTGTGGACATGTGGATAAATTGAGATGGCCAAGAAGTTAAACTGTTTCTTATTTTTGAAGAGCTTTACAAGAACAACTTAAGATGATCAAAAATTTAGAACAAAGCTCAGGGTTTCCAAATCTTAAGAACAAGAATAATTCAAGACCAAAATTTCTAAAGGACTAAGGACTTTCCCTTGTGTTTTGTCATAGAGAAAAAGGTAATAGATATTTTATCCACCTTCAATTTGTGTATCAAAGCCAACAAAAAAATGTAGCCGATAACGGCAGCGACATTTTCGTTAATCTTATAAGTGTTACTTTTTTTTTAATCCAAATACATACAATATGTGTAACCTTGTCATTTGATTTAAACAAGATTATCAAAGAACATTTCATTGCTTGGCTTTAAATCTTTAAATAATAACGATCAAAAAAATATTCATAGACAGTGACAAAACCCTATTCCAGTACTCACCTCGCCAAAACCAATGAAAAACAGAACAGGTTAAGGCTGGACCAAATTTTCTGGTGCTTATAAACAGAAGTGCTTGCCATGTTGTTGGTCATTTCCCCCTTTTCAACTCCTTGTTACCACTCATTTAGATAATTGGTGAAGAGTTGATTCGAAATCTAGGTTTGGCATCTGCCTGTGTTTTTCTGGTGACTCTGCTTCTTATTGCCAATCTATGGACGTCACTTCTGGTACTGACTTGTGTGGCATTTACATTGGTAAGTATGCAAATTCTACTTGACAATGAAATCCCAAATAAATATTTAAAGAATTGAAAGATAAAAACGTATCAGAAGGTATTGTTTTTGTTAGCTTTAAGTTAATAGGGAAATGTGAAAGTATTTTCTTATATTTCAAAAGTTTAATCGTAGTTAGATAGGAGTATACATTGGTTAGGTAGGAGTATACGTTGTAATGTCTCTTTTCTAAATCTCTGAACATTGGAATTTTAGCTTTTAGTTTAACTGTACAACTTTAGAAATCTCTAAATAGGCCAAATAGCACTGAAAAATAGGGATAAGAGCATTCTTTGAATGATCGACACAAAATATTAATACAACAATTTTGTGTTAAATATGATATAATTCCAACATGGAGAAACACAACAATTTTTGTATATACACAGACTTATCACGACCGTATTGCGTGTAAAAAACACTTTATGGAGAAAAACTAAGGAAGTAAAAGTAAGGAAGTGGTAGAGTTCATGCCTCTAGAACGGAAGATCGGAACGGAAGAACGGAAGATCGGGGTTCAAAACCTGTCCGAGTCATGTCAGTGACTATAACAGTGTCAATTGATCCAATTGAGATTAAAAGCTGGTTTGAAGTCTAAGGAGTTTGTTTAGTTGAGCAGTTGAAGCAGACATGTGGCTTCTGTAGCCCAAATAGAGGCTTAAGGTAAATGATAAAAGTTCTATCAAAACTGTCTAAAATTTTATCCTTGGTAAACATTCATAAAAATAGATAAAAACTCGCCATGTCTGCGTTTTGATTGATGTCTCCTTTATACACTATTCAGGTTGATATATGTGGTTTTATGTATTTTTGGGATTTGAGCATCGATACCATTATCTCCACAATATTAGTGGTTGCGTTAGGATTTGCTGTGGATTATGCTGCCCATGTTGGTCATGCGTTTATGGCTGTCCGAACGGGAAACCGGAATGGTAAGTATAAAACCCAAGGTTTGTTGGCTTCACCATTAGTTAATATATCAGTTTTGTATCAGCGTTGAGTTTATGGCCATTAATTCAGTATTGCCTGTTTTCTTTGTTGTACCTTTTCCCAATAATTTCATGTCACCACAGTAACGAAATTTCCAAGTTTGTGAATTTTCTGCAGAAAGAACGTTCGAGAAACATGTTATTGTGATCCCACTTGCTCTTTTGTAACCATCAGTAGGTAAGTTCGTCAAAAATGTTTTTCGAATCGTTGCAGATGGATCAAACGATAAACTCAGTGGCCCTAGTGTTTTAGAATTTACTCGGGCTGCAGTCCTCATAACAAATTCAAAACTTCATACAGGCTGAAAGTGCCCCAGTAGAAGAACCTCCAAAGAATTTCACATCATCTAGTAACTTCTGACCATAAAATTTTAAACATGAAGCAACACCAACGTGGTAGATTCCAAAATAAGCTTAAGTCCGACGTTCTGATTTTTGTGTGTGTTATATATCTGATTTAAGTGATTGGTAAATTTCCCACAATAATATAGAGAAGCTCTTCTTCTTTTTTCTCTTTCATTTTCTCTTCTTGATAGTAAATTTATTGCACTCTTGTTGAAAGTGAAATAGTACGTGTACCACAGGAAATTAAAGATGGCCAAAAAAGTGGTGAAAGTAAATAGCCTTTTTATTGCTGTTTATTCGTCTTCTCCTAGATCGGGCGAGAGGAGCGTTAGTGGAAATTGGTCCGGCGGTATTGAATGGCGGTATAAGCACGTTTCTGGCGTTCTGTTTGCTGGCTGGTTCAGAATCGTACGCCTTTCAGACGTTTTTCAAGGTAAGACGTACAACACTTTCCTTTTTTTCAGTTCGTGTACATAAGTATCTGTCATTTACCAACTTGACCAACTTTGGATCCAGTCTTCATAACCATAAAGTTAAATACATGTATTAAACCTGACCGGTCTTCCTTATGTTTTCCAGGTGTTTTTTCTTGTTGTATCTCTTGGTTTGTGGCACGGCCTTGTCTACTTACCGGTCATATTGGGGTTAGTCGGTCCCAAACCATACAGTAACGCCCATGAGACGAATGATATACCAAGTTCAGTTGACAATGAAATGACTGTTACAGAATCAACGGTGAACGAAATTAATGATAACCGAAAAGATGAAAGTAAGCATTGTCGTTCGGTACCATGATATTTGTTTGCAGTAATTCATGGAAGTTGTGCTAAATATTTATTTTAAATAACGAAGAATCAATTTGTTTGCTTGCTTGTTTGATTGCTTGTTTGTTTGTTTGTTTGTTTGTTTGTTTGTTTGTTTGTTTGTTTGTTTGTTTGTTTGTTTGTTTGTTTGTTTGTTTGTTTGTTTGTTTACTCTACTTTTATTATTGTTTAGATATTGGTATGGATAATGCGACATATGTTGAACCAAAACCATGAATGTTGATACTGAAGAAAAATAAAACCATGTATTTCTGTCATTGAACATTTTTTTTGATAATGCATGTATTTATTCACTTATTTATGCGAAATTTCCCGCTAGTCTTTGTGAACTTTAAGTCATGGAAGATATCCATATTCCGATCTAGAGCTTAGACCAAATTTATGGTTAAGTTATTTAAAGGAGAAAACAAAAAAAAGCGGCAAGTATTCTAACCAACACTTAAAATAGACTTTTTCATAAATTACGTCACAACATCGCCTCGTTTCTAATCCTAATAATTACTCCATACTTAAACGTAATAAAGAACAACGTGAAACATTTTTTCCTGAGGTATCGTTTCTCTTTGTAAACCACCCAAACGTCGTTAATGTTCAGGGTGAAAACGAGGCGATGGATGTAACGACGTAATTTATGAAGAGGTCTATTGAAAAGAAATTTCATGGCACTGTACTCCTTCAGTTTTTTTCCGCCGCTGTCATACTAACGCTAGAACCGGCACTGGTAATTGGCCCAACCGTACATAGTCTTCAAAACCTTATGGAGGTTCTCTTCAGATAATATGGATATTTAATAATTTGATGAGAGCACTCTTGCTTTGGTTCTTAGTTTTGTTTGGTTAAAGAAGGACCATTTTCGGAGAGATGTCTTGCTCTTTCAAACTTTATTTACAGAGTTTTTACCGTGATGCTTTTATTTTTTTAAGTTTGGGTCACTCTTCAGTTAGTTATTTTGAATCAGCAATAGATCATAAATTACGTCACTGTAGCCTTCAACTTGAAAGCGAGGCGAAGGCTGCTTTGACTTTTATGGAGTTTATGGATCATGTTACCATTAATTTCTGAACCAATAAGCTTCCAATTTAAGCAGTAATGCATTTTCGTAAATATCAAATTTTATTTGTAAAAATGAAAGAAAATTGTAAATAAATTCTTTGGTGAAAAATAAATATTCTTTTTTCTTGAAAGCAATGACCGATCAAAATACAGATTCTCTCAATTACGATCATTTTTCATAGTCTTCTCCCGTATGGTCAGTGGGTTTTTTTTCTCGAACGCATACAAACCAATAAACCAATGAAAATTGAGAAGCTCTAATAACGATTTACTCGCATGAAATTTGAAGATGATTTTCGTAGAGCAGGTTACCCCATTTTTTCTTGATACCCAAATAGTAAGTCGATCACCCATGGAGGAGTGCTGATATATGTATCATCGATTTTTTTTTGATTTTTTTTTTTTGGTAATTTAATGGCTTCACATTTCTCCACAAACTTCGACACACCTAGATCCGCCTTTGTGTTGTGCATACTTGAATTTCTCTTCACGAAAAGAAACCATTTTTTTGTTTGTTTTTATTGATGAATATTCGAAGCATACTATCAAATACAAAGAAATGGCCTTGAAATTTAAGAATCACTACTGAAAACATTCAAACCTTCTGCAGCTTTGAGATGAATGATTTTCATTATGATTTCCATATATTATAGTTCAACTAGAATAATTGACAGAATAATTAAAATAAATGTCAGTTGGGACAATGCTCTGTAATTACATCGAATTAAGAATTCGAATTAAGGTTTATTGTCTCTTTCTGTTATTTCAATTCAAAATAAATGAAATAGATTACAACATGTTTTGAAATTAATGAACCACGAGACGAACGAACGTCAAGATATTTTTTTTAAAACAGAATGTTTTGACCACGAGGTTTAAAGATGGCGGACACAAATGTAGAGGAATATACGCCGGTGTTGTCCGATGAAAACGAATTGAGAGACATAGATGAATTCATACGTCAACAATATGCAAATCGTGCTCGGAGAGGATCGAACTGTTCCGGTATTTCAGGAGGAGAGTTAAGTAGTGGCCAGGTATCGTCAAATATAGTCGGTGCTATCATATTTGAGCCTCGGGACAAATTTTCTGTTTACAAAATAAACGTTACAAATACTGAAGGACAAAAATGGTTTGTTTACAAAAGATATTCCGACTTTGTGAAATTGAATAAAGAACTTTATCAATTATTTCCAATGATGACTTTGCATTTGCCGCCAAAAAGATGGTTTCGAGACAACTTCGAATTAAGGTTTATTCGCGATAGAAAAGTTGGCTTGCAAACGTTCATAAAAAATTTGTTTTCGTTGAAACAATATCATCAGTCTGAGCCAGTCCAAAAGTTCTTTCGTTTTGATAACCCTCCTCCGCCAGAAGAGAATGCTCAAGTCGCGCTAAACTACTGTCAACAGCTAGAAGTCTCGTGTAAAGAATTAAAATGTGATGTGAAGGAACGCGAGCTCGAAATAACGCGGTTACACGCAGAAATCGATGAACTGGTATTTTCAAAGAGTCGATTGAATAGTTTGGATTCATGTAGTGGAAGTCAACTGTTAACAAAGGTATTGTTAATATTATTGAATGTAAATTCACGCCCTCGCGCCCTTTTAGTGTAGGTATCCAATAGATTTTCGAGGTGCACATCAAAATGAATGTGGTACAAAATTAAAAAAGATGTTTTTACCCATGTTCTGACTAGCTTTTTTCTTCGCTATCATGTTGAACCTAGGATGGTGGTTATAAAAGTCGTGTTTATAAAAACAGCTTGTCAATTGGGTCAATTTCGTGAGTCCATAAATTATGTCCTTTTCCAAAACTTATACAATGAAAAAATATGCAGCCGATTACGGCAACGACTCACTCTCTTATAACTCGAAGTGTTACATACACTTTTTTAATATCCAAATACATACAATATGTGTAACCTTGTCTTTCGATAGCAAGATTTAAACAAAATTATCAAAGAACGTTTTTTGGCATGGCTATAAAATAATAACAAGATCAACATTGTTGATTAAAAAGATTTTTTAAAAAGATGTTTTTTTCAACGTTTATGATAATACAGTATAACCCCGTTAAGTCGGACACGGTTTAAGTCGGACTTTTCTTTAAGTCGGACTAAAACCTTGTCCCCCTTGGGACTAAATAAGTAGAGTCTGACTTAAGACGAAGTTCGGATAGGTCGGACTCCCGGTCAGACCGATTATTTCGGTCCCCTGAGAGTCCGACTTAACGGGGTTATACTGTACTTACTCCAAAGGAAATTAATAAAAGCTTTATATAGCCTGGGTATCTCAATAATTTTGTTTTAAATACGACCCTAAATGGCTAAATCACGATTTTTACCTTGGCCTAATAAGGGCCAGCCAAAAGGGCCAATATAATGTATCAATCAATAGTGGTTCAAATCCGATGGCAGATTATTTTAAATATAATTATCGTTTAGCATTAAATCTGTCTCTAATCATGTTTACTGTAACCTAGGAGGATAGCTGGAACCTACATTTACTTATTGTAACTTATTCTAAAAAAACCCCGAAAAACGCCTGTCATCGGATTTGAACCACTATGTTCTTGATAAGAAATGGAAGTGGCTTTAGGCCACTAGGCCTTTCTACGCTTACATTCCAGTGTATTTTTAAACATATATAAATGATAAACAATTCAAAAGCGGTTGGAAGACGACCAACTGCTCCATATCAAATGTACACACTTAAATAATACAAGAAAATACTTCTTTAGATTTTCTGAAAACTTTTTTAAAATTTAACGTAATTTTACACATCATCGAAACCATAAATATAAATAAATACTAGTGTAGCGTGTAAAAACATTTTACAGTTTTTCTCCATAAATTGTTTTTTACACGCAATACTGCCATGATAAGTCTGTGTATATACAAAAAATTTTGTGTTTCTCCATGTTGGAATTATATCATATTTAACACAAATATTTTGGATCGATCATTCAAAGAATGCTATTATCCCTATTTTTCAGTGCTATTTGGCCTATTTAGGGATTTCTAAAGTTGTACAGTTAAACTAAAAGCTAAAATTCCAATGTTCAGAGATTTAGAATAGAGAGAATACAACGTATACTCCTACCTAACCAATGAATACTCCTACCTACCACGATTAAACATTCGTTTACCTTAATAATAACAATCCACATACTACAATGAAATACCAAATAAACTGCTAGCTACACATTTCGGTATAGTAGTCAAAACTAACTGATACGAAAAAGATACGTTCAAACACATTAAAAAATAGACATCGGTAGAAAATGATAAACTGATAACACATAATAACAGTTCTACATCGTCTATCTCGTCGGATAGAATAGTTACTGATACCGATCAATGTTGTTATTCTCTATTACTGAACTTAAAGCGTTGAATAAAAAAATTAAAAACAAAAACAAAAAAATTAACACGCAGCGTCTTCATTTTTCTTTAAAGAAATGAACGTTGAGAAAATTTGATGAACTTTCGAACGCAAAAAACATTGCTTTATGATGTCTTCCTTAAGCTACAACACTCCATGAAGTAATAAAACCCCGTAAGATGGAGCTAGAGATTCTCCTAATGAGAGATTCTCCCTATACTAATACAGAAAAACAAACAGCCATTGACGAACTTCCCAAGAAATTTTACCTAACGTTCTTTCTTTAACAGTTAGGTAAGAAAAATAAGAATATAATAAGAAGATTATCGGGAAAAAATACGCTTCTCTCGACACGGACATTTAAAAACTGATAACCGATTCGGAATGGGCAGAAAAAAACGGTTGCAGCGCAACTCTTAGTCGATAGACAGAAAGCCTGAATAAATAAGATTTCCCCCTTTACGGGGAAATCTTAGTAATAATAATAAAAAAACATAGCCGACGGCGAAACCCTAACTGAGTAAAATGATTATATTGAAACTTGAATGAACATTCCTCTACCTTATTGGCCCTTAGTGGCGTTAATTTTGGCCTGCCAAGTAAATATGGGCTTTAATTTATAAACTACTTAAAGCTATTTCAACGCCAATATTTTGTTTGAGAGTAATTAGTTAACTCAAATTTAATTATAAATTCTAAGTTCAAGTAAAACAAACAACGATGTGATATTCAGACTAAAAATAATTAGGGTCAAAGTATTTGGCCACTCATCAAACTTGTCCTCGCCGCATAAAGAAGTTGAAGGAAGATGCACTCTTCAAAAACATAGATAATAACGTTTTTTTAATCAAAAGTAGCCAGGACATTTATAATCCAATTTTCATGTAACGTGAACTTTACGACTTGGGAACAAAGTGAATGAACTGAGATGAGATACCTTACTTTAGCCACCATATTTGAATGTATGCTTCGTAAGGGAAGAAAATATTGCTACATAAAAGAATGCTTCATAAAAGAATGCGGAATTAATGTTTGCAAATTTAAGGTGGTAACCCCCTATGACCATAATTTTTCTTATTTCATTCGTAAGACGTAACAAATTGTGACCACACTTGATGAAAAAAATTGTTTCTAGCATCTCATGAATAATTAATGTACTCCAAACTATGCCTTTCTTACAAAAAAGTTGCTCTCGTGCTGGGAATTTTCTGGAAGAGAGGCGTTGTTTGAAGGGCGCTGTGTCGCACTTAAATGAAGCATAAGAGGCCGGAGCGTACGAGCGACGAAAATTTGCTCAAAATTTCATTTTAAGAAAATTAAGACTATTAAATTTAAAATTTGATGAAGTTGGTCAATTTTGGGCAGATTTGACGACCCACCATGGGGCTGGATAATCGAGCCTAACAACAAAATCGTTGCCGGAACTGCTAATAACATTTCTGCAAAGTAGCAACTCAATTCCATCAATATTTCTTGAGATATCTTTCCCAGGGATTCAGAAATACAATTTCTGAGAAATTTACGTTTAAAAAAATGTCACTGTAGCCAGAAATTAACCAGAAACAGAAATTTCGGGAGTTTTTTGGGTTTTCCAGCCCGTCCACGACTTTTGAAACGAAAAAAACGATTTGGTGCAACGTATTGTACTCAAAGACACCCCTACGCCATCTCAAAGGACAAAGGGCGCCGATCAACGCACACGATCAACGTGTTTAGAAAGCCTGCTCATATATTTGCTCATTTGCCTTTGGAACGCTTGTGGAACGCTTGTGGCGAACAGAGGGCTACCAAGACATAAAAATCATCTGGAAATATTTCTGTATTTCTGTAAAACTTTGTAATGTCTTTTAAACGTAAAAACTCGCATCTTATTTTTTGACATTTAAGATGGGGGTAACCGCCTTAAGCCAAACTCATGATAAAAATATTTCATGCTATCCGGTATAATGTGAACACTTAAATTTCGTTATACAGCGGTTTGCAAAAAAAGTATTCCACTATACCGGATAGATTTTAAAACGTTATGAAAATCTATCCGCTATAATGGGAACATAGTCTAAGAGTTCTGCATTGTTCGGGCCATGACATTGTATTCGCAATCTTTTATTTCGCGTTTAGTCACAGTTCTAAAGTCCCAATTAACTAGTGTTAGTGTTAATCATGTTAGAATTAATTATACGGTAACTGTCGTAATTTAAAACGTTTAAAAATAAGATAGGTTTGGAGAAAATCAGCTCGTTCAGAAACTTTTATTCTTGCCATTTTCAAAGTCCGATTTGCTATCTTTTGTTCTGCAAATTAATTAATTCCCTAATGGTAGATGATGTGATGACTGGGAAGATTATGTTCACACGTTGCGGATCAAACTTTGTTTTCAAAGCAGCTCAAAAACGGAAATAATCCTTACTTTTTACATAGGCGCATTCAGGGTCAGTCCAAAAAAGTGGAGTAGCCCAACGTTATGATATTTCTTTTCGGTCTTAAGTGTCGATAAGGTTACTTGCACGTTTTCCTTTTCTACTTTAAATGACTAAACTCTCCTCCACCTCTGTTCTACATCCGTTTAAACTTACTTTCATTGTAGAACATCTTCGAACGGCAGATCTGGGATTTAAAGAACACGATTAATCAGAAAGACAATGAGATCAAACAACTGAAGAGCGAATATCATCAAAACGAGGCTTACATAAACCTCGTTCAACTTCAAGAAAGACAATACCGTGCTCAACAGATTCGAGATCATAAACAACTTTTTGCTCTGAAACAAAGAAAGGTTTACCACATTCGTAATCAATTACGCAGTCTTGCGTCGTCGTCAAGTTTGAGCGACGGTTCGATTGATATTGAGAGAAATGACGCCGTCCCCTCAGCAAGTGATAGGGAACAGGAATTAGAGGAGGCCTTACATGAGACACAGGCGGAATTTGAAACCCTTTATAACGAACACATTGAACACTATCGAGTCGAACTGGAAAATTTGAAAGTCCAAATCGAAAAGTCGAGACGACACGAACAAAAATTGAACGATGAAATCGATTCGTTAAAATCAAATTTGAAAGAATCGAAAGACAAACACGAGATGGAGTTACAATCACGTGACATTCGTCTTCAACAATTTGAAAACGAAATGGTAGCGAAGAACCGCCGTATAAGTGATGTTGAAGAAATTTATTTCCATTCTATTCTGTTGGGTGCCAAACTGAACATGGTGCTGTATGGGCAAGCGCGTGAATTATCCCGCATTAACATAGTACCATCGAAGTTATTTGCGGAGGTCAGGAGTTCTGATATATCAACGAAAAATTGGCCGAGTTGGATCGCGAGAAAAATATCAGTTTTAACGAGGAACGTAGCACCTTCTTAAGTTACTGTGGTAATATTGTCCCCCAGCTCGAAGCTTTTTTCACGTAAAAAAAACCCTTGGCCATCTATAAGATACTTATCTGTTTCTTTCCATCGTTTGTTGCCGACTTTGATGCCGACTTTTTGATGCTATATTGACGTAAGTTAGACGTTAGCTCTGGTGATCAAGTTAGTTTTGATGTAAAGTCATAAAACGAACCGAGAACGAGGTTTAAGCGATGGAATAGCCGAATCAATTTTCATTGACTGAGATCAAAACAAATTTATTTGCTTCACTGTCATAAATAACAGAATACAATTATACTAATGAATAATAATAATATGTTGTTGAGCTGGTATTTTACAGAATATCTAAAAAAAAAGCAAAGCAGAAAAATAATGACAAAGCTCATCGTTTTAACAACCTCGGCAGAAGACCTCTGGATCTTTTAACTACTTTTGTTGTGAACTTAAAAACATTTTATCTGAAAATATTGTTGTAGAAATATGTTTTCAAAGAAAATCTTGACTTTTCACTTTTGGTTATGCCGAAAATTGTTAGTCTGGAATTCAGTACTGGTACTATAGACCTATACCGAGTTCATGTTTTAATGTTTGACTCGGTTGTCAGTACAGACTTTGTACAGACATTGTTTCGCAGTCTGTCTCAAAACTATGTGCACTTGGCATATTTTTTTAAATTTCTCAGCTCTATGTAAGAAAAATCTGCGATTGACACTTTTATTTGTACTCCTCCACAGTTGTTTGGAATTCACATTTTTGTTAGTGCTTTGTCAGATGATAAGATCAATCTCGAAGGACCTAGACTTGCCAACCATTTCGATTCACGTATATCAACAAAACAAAAAGCCCTGAGAAGGAAGTTGATATTACAGGTAAGCATCAAACTATAACAACAGGACTTACTACGAACAAACTCCACACGTTCGAGAACACAACGATTTAACTTTGGGTTGATTACACGCGTCTAAACTTTTGTATTCATCGCAGAACAACTCTGGCCAAACATTAGTGCATCCTAAACATTGAAAATTTTGAAAAATAGGAACTGAGCCACACATAAGGGTGATAAAAATATAGCAGAAATCGTTAACAAAAACCGCCCCTACAGTTAACAAAAACCGCCCCTACAGTTGGAGTTTATTGAAACAATGTCTTCTAGCTTTAAGCCAGAAGGCGCAACAATCCAGCACATTTTATGAAATAAAATTGAGGATTGTGCAAGGGGGTGTAGCGCCCGCAGTCCAATTCCGATTCGATGCTACCCGCCCTTGCTCATTATACTCAATTTTATTTCTCCTAAATTGTTTAAAAATGCTTCAGTGAAATGAACTTGTCAGACCGTCCGAGAGTGAGTGGCGAAAGCAATTGGTTGGTCAGTGAAATTAATAGCTACTTTTGGTGGTGAGATAGAACAGTAGCATAGTTGAATACATAAAAAAAGCAACTTTACTTTTACTGTGTATTTAAGTCGTTTCGAACTGAGAAGGAGGTTCACACTGAGAAGGAGGTTTCATGAACTCAATTTCAAGATGGATGAGTAACCAGGCGACAGCTGATGCAATAATAAAGTTCTCCCTTCTAAACTTTCCACGAATTTAACTTTCTGTTAGCCTCGCGTGCAGTTGGAAAATATTTTTATTTCCTTTTTTTAGGGGGAAAGAATTTAACTTTCCAATATTCACCACGGAACGTCTATTGTTTTCTTAACACGATCACTATATTGATCAAATTGATTGGTTTGCGAAATATTCTGCGGTCGAAATGTTGAACTTGATCCCACTTTTTTGCGTGAACGCTTTAGGCGGAATTCATTAATAACACAAGCAACCAAGCAGAATAATCCTTCTAGTGGAAAACCAACTTTAAGCAGAAAAATGATTTCATTTTTGATGTCGTACACCAGATATAAACATGATGAGGTCACTTACCGTTATTTGATTCTCCTAAAAACAAAAAGAAAGAAAAAGTTAGTGATGCTCAAAATGATCCTGACGTTAAATTATCATAACGTTGCACTCCGTCGCTTTGTTTTTCATAGTGAAATATATATCCAAGATAATTTAAGGCTAAAGGCTATATTTCCATTCTACGAAAGCGAAGTGAGCGGACAAAATGTTTTTCAATGGAATGTGATTACATCTCCACTACACTTAGGAGGTCAAGGATTATTTTATATGTTTCTCATAGTCAGCACAATTGATGCATTTTGATTGATATTTTTTGTTCAATTGTTTTCGCTTGGTTTGAACTAAATTTAGAAAGCTTTGACGTCAAAACGTATCTTTTCCCTCCTGCCCGCTCAGTTGTTGTGGAATGGCAACCTCGAACCCAGAGTCTCTTGCTTTTTTATATACGGACGGCGGCGATTATCAAAAAGCGGAAAAAACCGCCAAGAGACAGCTTTAATATCAATGAAGATGGCGAGAAACTTTATACATACCCTGGCAAAGCTTGCATGTCTTTTGACACAGTGATCTTTGATCTGTATCACAGATATCAGGATACATGGCTTGACAAACGGAAGAAGAGTGGATATCTTTGCAACCTAGTTTAACAAAAAATCAGGTTAATAGTTTGAAAGCATTTAAAAGTAAGATCCTGTTAAACGGTACCCCATTAGATCAATTATGCTCAAAGTAGAAACTTTTTTCATAATAGAAAAATTGATTTTTGATTCATTGACGTCAATTGATTAATTTTTTGAGTAATTTAGGTAAAATACACGATAAACTATTCCGTAAACTATTCTATTTTAAGTAAAATTTGAGCATTGTTCTGGGAGAGTTAGAACGTCCCGTATTAAAATCAGCTTGTGTTCCTCCTCCGCGAAACGTCAATTGCAAATATTTTGGTGAGAAACATCAATGAATAATTCTTAGTTTTTTGGCTGCAATTATTAAATATGCTAAAACATCACTCAGCTTCCTATATGCATTTTTATTAATAGCCCTGTTCGCTCCCCCGTTTCATGCTGCTCAGCTCCTTGCTTATATGTTATTTTATAATGAAAGATTTCAAAATTTGCGTAAAGATATCGATAAAAAATGTTTACACGTTCTTTTATAAGAAACCTAGCGAATGGTTTAGTACCAAAAATCTTATCTGTGATCCTACATTTGCGTAAGTGGAAAGAGAATACCATACGGACCAATATCAATTATTTTCTTTGAAGAATACACATAACACCTATATTAGCCAGAATTACAGTCAGATCCAGTACTGAGTTTCTCATAAAATGGTGTCTTATAAAAAAAAAAAACTTGTAACGCATTTCAGAAAGCATTAGACCTTCCAGATATTTTATTTTGTATTTTGGCAGGTTTGGTTGTACTGAGAGTTTGTTTTGATAATCATTACAAATTATTTGCAATTACGCTAAAACAAATCTTGTTACGACAGGGAAATATCGAATATGGTAATGGCGAAAACAGTTTGCGGCAAAAAGGACACATCCAAGCCTTAGATACATGCCTATAATTAACTCCACTATAAACATAGTCGTTAGAAACATTCTCTGGTCTGGACACGATTTATTTACGATAGTTAATAATTAAATAATTGCTTTGCAATAATTACTGTGCATTGGTTGGTCATTGGTTATTTTCTCATGACTGTGCATAAAGGACGCCATTATGTTACGCCCACTATCATGACCATGCTATCTTTGAAGGTAGGTGATAAAAAATGAAAGAAAGATGGCGTCAGTGAAAATACTTACGTTCCATTCGTTCAAAATCGTCTCGATGATTCCTGAATCGCTCAAACATATAATAAGATTGTCACAAAGTAAATGAGACAAAGATAAATATGATATACCTGTCAAATAGTTGAAATTAATGACAAACACAGCAAGGAATATTAATACTTTCATCTTGAAAAAAACTTTTTCGAGGAAAAATTTACTAAAGTGGTGTCTGCTAGCGAGTTCTTTTTCGGTTTGAGAAATATCCTTAGAGAAAAACCGTTTTTATGGCAAATCTACTTTTCTTTGTTTTGTGTTTCATTTTTTTGTTTTTTTCATTTTCTTCAAAATTGGATAAAAATAAATAAAAAGGAACGAAAAAATTAAATGGGTATTAAAAAAAATAAAATCGCGAAAGTAAATGAGAGAATAATAATGATAACGGAAAAAAGATTTTCGAAATTCAATATGATATACCAACTTAGTGCCCACTGTTTTCTTTTTCGTGATAAACAAAGTTAGCTCTTACTGGCACTCACAAAAATATAATCTGGACACGAAAAGGTTGGAACTCCGTTATTAAAACCAATCGGGTATTTATTAATATATTTATAATGATTTTACTTTTGGTATATATTTATTATGTACGTCAACAGGCCGATGGTAGGAGTAAAGACTGGAACCGAAGTTGTAAACCATCGGTTGTCAATACATCTTTTCTGAACATAATGATCAAAGAAATCAAGATGCTGTTTTTTATTTTTATTATTCATTTATTTACATATAATTTAATATTTTCATTATTTAAAAAAACAAAAAAAAGATAGAAATCGATCCTTTTTTGATAATTAAAAGGTCGGAACAGAAAATTTGCCAGTCAAAACAGATGGTAACAAACTTTTATAATGAGAAACCGCCTTTTTCAGAGATTTTTTTTCCTATTGGAAGATCATGATTAATTATTTGTATTAAGGTAAATCTTCCATAAATAATTGTTATTCGAGATCAAAGGTTCGAAATAAAATGTAATAAAATGCTCGTCCACAAGAGGTACAGAACCAAGTCTCTGTAGTTCGAGCCTCAAGAACTTTCCAAACTTCGTCAATCGAACTCTCTAGAAAGAAATCGAACCATTTCGCACGGTCCCTTTTTGACGACCTTCTCGGGGATAAAACGTGCAAATTTTCCACGACAAATTACAAATTCTTTCTTTCCAAGACAAATTCAATGCATTGAATAACAAACTATTTTCAGAGTATACTAACTTTGGTCATATCACCTGGGGTGGAGTGCCCCCACCAGGAAGGGTTTTTGACTCTCAGTGACCATATAACAACAGAATCTTTAAGAAAACAAGACAGGAAAGTGACGGGAACGTTTTCGGTGTGATGTGACAGATCACCAATCTATTGACTTAATAAGAAAATTTTCGAATAGCATAACAAAATAAGTTTCCAGAATGGGATTATTTGGACAATTTGGGCAATTTGTTCCTGGAGTTGAGAAACATTTTGTAAAACACACATTTTTAGCGTGCTTGGGTCATAAAACCTTAAAAACTGGCGTGGTCAAAAGGTTAAAACGCCTGCAAAGAAATTCTAGCAATTCTAGTTTCCTTCCTTTCAGTAATCTTTTCCACAAAAAAATCATTTAACAAATAAATAAAATGGGTAATTGGAAGAAATTTTCTCCTTCATCTAAACAGCTGGCCAAAAGCAACCTCACTCTCTAAAGAATCAGTCAGACGGTAAACTATTAGATAAATTATGCTTAAAGTCGAAAACTTTATCGTAATAGAATATTTTTTTTCCTTCATTGACGTCAATTAATTTTTTGAGTAATTTAGGTAAAATACACGATAAACTATTCCGTAAACTATTCTATTTTAAGTAAGTTTTCAGCATAATTTGTCTAATAGTTTACCGTCCAACAGGAGCTTTAGATCATATATAAATTATTCGTATATAATATTTTAAAAATTTGTACGCACATATCATACAATTCCACTGACAAGTTCTTCTCACCAAAGTTTATGTTTATGGTGCAAAACTTATAAATTTTGTCTGAGTCACTAAGATAAGTTTTCTTAGTAACTTATTAGTAAGAAAAAACTGTCAGAAAAACAAACTCGAAAAAATTAAAGAAGTATTGTCAAGAGGCTAATCACAAACATCGGGCGTACATTTATCAACTGATTCATCTATACGCCCTTCAGTCATTCATGCCAATGCTATTTATCATTAGGACAAAAAATGTCTGCAATCTGATTGGTTCATTAGTAGAGTATATCTCGCATATCAGTGCAAATATTGTAATAAACTCGGCACTGTCCGATAACTAACACTTATGTTGTGAGGTGGTATTTGTTTTCAAGCTGCATTTGCAAAAACTCAGCTACCACGAGAGTGTCTTGAACGAAGGTCACTGCGTATATATAAACATAAAAACACTATGTACAGGACTACTTAAACACATATGGTAATGAAATCAACAGGAAAAAAATGTTTTAAGTGACGCCGTCAGTTTTGGATTTTTCAATTTTTTTCCGAATGCCAGTTAAGTTCATATTTAACTCGATGTGTTGTTCTTTTAATTCTTTTAGACGTTTCTGCAAATCATCTCCCTGTAACGAATAATAAAAACAATGATATTAATAATGAATCATTCAGAACACAAGTTCATCGAAAAACTAGAGTGGGTGTCATGTAAGACACAGCGCGAATTTCCAGTAGACTGTTCCCGAATTTCTGTTTACACACCGTATTATGGCCTAGTGAAACCTCGCCTCGTTTTCAATATCAAAATTGTTTTTCACTACTCTACCAGAATTATGGTCTATCCATTAAAAACATTTAATCGTGTGTTAATCAAACAAAATGTGATCATTAAACTTTTTGGTTGAAAGGCTCACTTTTTCGTTTGAAAGAACGAGGCATTACATAATCATTGCCTGGTTTAACCCAGACAAAAATAACAAGGTTTTCACCGCAAACTAGTGATGATCGCATCTTGTTACATTAACCTGTAGCTAAGCACGAAGTGATAAAGTTATAACATGAGTGAAATAGTTAATTGCGTAAATAGGAGACTTGCCCATAGTACGGTGAAAGAAACTCAGGAGAGTTCTATCGACTTCATAAACGGGAACAGATGTAAAAAACAAAACAAAACAAATCATTGTGCGCATGCGTAGAGAAACTTGGGAATTTATAATTATGGCCGTTGATTGGATGACATTTCTCTAAAATCATTTCAGTTAATAAAAATAATCGAAGGTGGAAAGGTTAGAAAATTTAATAAAAATAAAAGCTAATAAAAATAATCGAAGGTGGAAAGGTTAGAAAATTTCCTAACTACATACCTGTCACTTTTGTCTCATTTTTTTAACCATTTTTTTATTATTATTATTTTTGTCAAAAAAAATTGCTATATATTTTACTTGAAGCCTCTCATTTATTTGCTGATTTTGTTGCTATTTTTGTCAATATTCTTCCCAAAATAAGACTGTCTCTGGTTTTTAAACTGTAAGCCTTTTGAATTGACTTAAAACAACTTTAAACAGAAGCTAAATTATATCATCCTTTCCCTGTCAACCACAATATTTACCCACCTACAAATAATTATATTAGCCTCAGATACATAGTTAATTGAACTAAATACAAAAAGCCTAAATAATGTGAATCACTAGAATTACAATAACCTTACTGCTAAAAAGCCTAAATAATGTGTATCACTAGAATTACAATAACCTTACTGCTAAAAAGCCTAAATAATGTGAATCACTAGAATTACAATAACCTTACTGCTAAAAAATGGCAAGACTTTTGGATTTAAGCTAACTTTATGCTAAAACAGAATTGTTTTTATACGAAAAGTGAATATTTTTATTTTTTTCTCATTTTTTTGCTGAGTGCCGAGGGGGAGGTATGTAGTTAGATCAGGGCCAGCCCTCTTAGTTTTTCAGACCGTTCTTTGCTAGTCGTTGTCGAAAAGTACTTTTCAATCCGTTTTCCATTTAAAATTCCAAGCGAAATCAATCAAATTTAATCAATTTTAGGATCATGGTCGTTAAATTACCTCGTCTTTCCGTTCTTCAAAATCACGAAGTAAAGGTTTGTTTCCCAGTAATCCTGATTTATGTTTGAGCTTTGTGTTATCCATACGTAAACCGTCACGAACTTGTTTAAAGCGTGTCAAGATGTCTCTTCTCTATAACACAAAAGAAAAATAATCAGATACAAGCAAAATAATCAGATTACCCTATCGATCGGCCTTTTTTACGCCGGCCCACAATTAACATCGGTCTTTTTGGTGTTATTTTCGAAAAGTTAAACTTGACCGACAAACATCTTACGCCGGTCCTTTTAACACAAAGTCATGAAAATTAACGCCATAAAGGGCCATCGAAAAGATGGGGCCCCATTAGGTAATATAAACAGTTCTACTGCAATGACACAGAAATTGGGACTCAAAAATGCGCCATTTTGTTTGAGTATTCGGATGATTTTACATCAAAATAATTAAAAAATTTCACCTGAGCGACTGTCATTTCAACCTCACGAAGTTTAGTGACGTGTTCTCTATTCTCACCCTGGTATTAATAATAAGAAAAATAAGTTGAATGAAACTTTCAGCCAATAGAGAAACATTACGACATCTCTTATATGTTTTAAAGGAATTTCAAGCCTTACCTGAAAACTTTTGCCTAAAGTTTCTTCCGAATAATATGATAATATCATAGACAAGTATAGTTTTTAAAAGAAAATGCAAAATTCTATAAAAGTTTGTGCGTTTCAGGAATAATGATTTAAAATGATCTTCCTGAAAACCTCATGGATCTTTGAAATACATTACATGTTTTCTGAATGAATCGAGATTTCCTGATCAAACATGGCTTCAATTTTTGTGGCTTGTCTATAACAGATCCGCGTTATTGTGAAGTAAAGTAACATATCTCACATCTTCCCGTTCTTCTTCTTCAGAATGGGACAATCATCTTACCTGGACAAATTGCAACTTTTCTTTCAGATGGGTCAGCACTTGTACTGTGGTTGTGATCTTCTTTCGTAGTTTCAGCAATTCCTGCAAACATGTCAATGATATAATGTCTAGGGGACACAGTAGGTAAGAAAAATATTTCACAAACAATGATGGACAACAACAAATAGATTTTCCGAGAAGTTGATTAAAATATTGATTAAAATTCAAAGAAAGTTCTTACATTTGGTGCAAAATTAAGGATAACAAGACGTGTTATAATATGCAACAATGGTGTAGCGGAAAGTACTTTGGGTGCGACCACCGAGGCCCGTGTTCTCAGTCATGTTGCATTTCGATACTTCACTACGATGCGCAGCGTTATCAGCCCATTTAGAGCCATCGAATGACTGCACACTGGCCTTCGGGCAAGTTAGAGCAATGCTATACGTATCTCTGGCGGTAAGTCAACTTCCTAGTTGCAAGATCGTGGCCAGAATAGCCAACCACTACGAAGGAAGCCTAAGGACTTAAAACTCCCCGTTACTCTATAATGATCATATAACACTAGACTCTGTAGTTCAAACATCCAAGGGATTATTTTGGAGAATTTGCAGAAGAAGGTTCATTTTCATAGAACTTATATAAGTGACAGGAAGCTTGCAAAGTAGTTTGAATGGTAGAGGTGTAGAATTTCGCGTTAATGTTTTTATGCCGCATTTATCAGTACAGTTTTCGTTTCTGCGTTGATTATTAATCGATAAGCAACCGGTCAATTATATTGTAACCACCGTAGACAATATTCCTACTTTCTTTCCTGTAGCCAAAATCTTCAAAAAGTCTCTGTGGAGGAGTGTTTTCTATAGGAATGGCAAGCAATATCGCCTGCTGTTTCAATAAAAAACCCTCCTCCACAGAGACTTTTTGAACATTTTGCCCACTGGGTATAATCGCTGACATGACTATGACGGACAGGGATTGAACCCATGAAATCCGCACAGGGAAGAAGCACTCTAAAACTGATTCGTTAATAAGTCTCTCGATACCAGAAATACATATAAATAAGCATATATACCTCATTTCTTTCTTCAATTTTTTCGTTGTATGTCTGATTCTCTATCTTCAACTGTTCAAAATCAATCAAATGCAAGCCTTCAGCTAACTCCTCCTGTTCGTAAGACGAGAATTAGACAATTATAAGACGATTATAAGACGAGAATTAGACGAGAATAAGACGAGAATTAGACGAATAAACATTTTATTAAAAAAAAAATCAAAAAAAATCGAGGATATCATTGGATAATAAAAAAACAAAATAGTCGATAGAAAAAGGTTAGTTATTGTTGAAGCAATGCTTTCAAATAGGCGAATAGCCACAAAATAATGTAGAACCTTCGCTTTGAGTTGCATCTCACGTTTCTTCAACCGATTTTTCAATTTTATATTATCCAAGCGAACCTAGAGTAAACAAAACACATATAATAATGAAACAGTGTCCATGTCACAAAAACCAATGAAGCTGTTAAGGGAGAAATGCTCTTGTCACATGTTGAAGAAGAAAAGACCTACGCATGTTTGACCCTCAGGAGAGGAAAGACATGTATATTTAATGGCGATTTACATTAACCTTGACCTAACATTATTCAATTAAATGAACTGATTTTGATTTTTGACGTCAACTCGAATAGTGTAAACAAAGAATTCGATCGATTTTTTCTTTCTTTACACAATTTCATTTGTCGTAGAAATCAAAAGAAATCAAAAACAGGAATTAGGTTAACGTATTTGGTTGAAATTCCAAGCTTGTGATGATGGGTTCAATTAAACTTCCCTTGAGATTTAAGAAAATGAAAATGTCCAACTGTTCTTCACGTTTTCTTTTTAACAAAAAAGAACTTTCTAAAAATCTGAGCCTGATATGAAACGTATAAGGGGAACAACAGAAAACAAATATTAGGTACTAGTTCCTTCAACAATATTTCCTGCAGCTACACTGAACGTTTTAATATTCCTTTATTTTGAAGTGAAAACAAAACCCCAACAAATCAACCAATTAATTTGATAGTTTGATAATTATGAAAAGTTGACTGCCTTATCATTGAGAAGCTTTACTGAAAAAAACTGACAACCACATAATTCGATAACATTATGAAGAAGACTTACAGCTATTACTTCTTGTTCTTTTTTGGCTTCTAATGCTTGATATTGTTCTATATCCTACGAAAGCAATTACAACACGGTATTCACTAGAATCTGTAACACAAACCAATAACACACAGGGGAAGAAACTTTCTTTCTTTAGGTAAGTACTTCGTGTATCACGATCCATGAAAGGTCCAGGCCGGTTTTGCTGAGAGTTAGCTTTCTTAGAGACGTCGGGTCGTTCTTTAAAACAGTGATACACGAAATCGTTGCCTTTCTGAAACAGTATAATTTTTCTTGAGCTTCAGAGAAAAAAACACATGTGGGAGAATTAGGATATTAACTATAACATAAAATGTTAGAGATTATTTACCAAGTTGGTATTACTGAAACACAATTCTATAAACGATTGATTTCGAAATCCTGTAGAACATGTCTGAATGTACTCTTCAGTTTGATCACAAGTAGATCAGCATTAGTTTGGGGAAGAATTATGAGGGAGAAACATTGTAGAGATACGTTATTGCCATGTATTTACGTGATGATGATGATTAACATATCCATAATAATAAAATAATAATATAATATATCCTTATACATTGTTGGTAATAATGAAATAACGACTCAAGATGGCTCAAAAATCATTTTTATAGTAATAAAGTTTCTGAAGTTTCAGTATTACACATTTGGATTGACTGATTCTGATTCTGTTTTGGAGTCCTGAGACTTCTGTTTTTTCAAAATCTCTGTTTTCGACTATCGAAAAGAAGGAAGAACAGGGATAGTTTGACAAGGAATCTCTGTTTCCCCCAATATTCCAGTGAGCATTACAATATATTACACCAAATATATGCTCTTCATAAAATGTTCAGTATTTGAAAAGATTCAACAACTTATCCTCAATACAAAACTTAAAACAGTCAAGACAACTTTACCTTGATGGGTATGGTTTTTCCAGACCGACTGTTGACAGCTGTTTTAGCAACTTCATACTTAAATTTGATGATGGCATTCCTAAAGAGACCATAAAGAAGTTAGAATACTTGTCCAAAATGAAACACTTTTTGATCAAATGATGGTAAATAACTACTGTGGATTGGTTGAAATTTCGTGAAGTCATGGATTCCCAGACCAGGGAATTTTTGAATGATTATGGTATCCTCAATGCTGTCAAAAAGTGAATGTAGATTTTTTTGCTTAGTAAGAATTGATGGGGGAGATAAAAGTAAAGCCTCACGTTGCCTCTTCAACTTTCTCAATCTTTTCCTGACATTTCTCTTTTAAATCTTCAAGTTGAACTTCAATGCTACTAGCTTGACGTGATTCTTCCATTTCAAGCTCTTCCATGTTGGCTGAGAAAAAAAGTTTGAATAAAATTAATATCAATAATGATAGGCTGCCTGGCCAAACGTAACAGTGCAGGGGCATAATTTCTATTATTTCGTAATTCGTAATTTTTTAAAAGAAAAGGAAATAGACCAACTTTAGAGGTATTTGAGGCTCTTAAACAAGTCAGCCTCTGGGGTTTACCCTAGACACAATTTCACACAGGCTGTAATTTTTTTTTACTGAATTTAGCTCTTCAATGACTAAATGAAAATAATTGTCATCTTAATCTTAATCTAATGAAGACAAATTTTATGAGAATGTTGACAAGAATTTGATTTTACATAATTATAGACAATTTGCATAATTTGTTTTACTCAGCAAATTTTATTCCAACCATAATGAACAGAAGTAACTATGAAGATGTGAATTCCTTGAATAAAGTTTGATAATCTTACACATGTATTTCAAGTAACGTTGTTCTTGATCAGTCACATTTTTTTCAATTTCTTGCACTCTGTCATCTGGCTAAATAAGGAAAAAAAAGAGATGCCTTCTGCAAATAAACAACAAAAGACGAATAAAGAGCCTGCCTGAATTCTCGATTTCTTTTTGTTACTCATTCAACCCTTGGTCTCAAAATTTCACGATAACCGTCCAGGTTCTGTGGTGGGTTCGTAAGGAAAGAAAGCAAATTTCCATTTCCATAGCCAAATACTTAACTTTTAAGTCAATGTAACACAACATACCAAATAAATTGAATTGTTCAGTTATTTGTTCCTTTTCAATACAAAAAAAGCAAATAAGATTATTAAGTATGACTATGGACATGGAAAATCTATTTCATCCCAATACATGATGTATGTTACGGTGACTGAATAATATCACTTTGACTGATATGAGACAACTTGTAAGCGGCAGTTTACAACATTATCCGTGTACAGCAAGGTAACACTTTCAGTAAACAATCCCAGATGATGATTACTCTATGTGATATTTCATACTTGATAACGAACTTGTTAAGGCCATAATTGAATATTTTATAATGATGGTTTTATAGATTAACCAACTTTATACTAAGACATATACTGCATCTTAATTCATAATAACATTCAGATAAATTTTAGACCCCTTTTAAATCTTCTTATACTAATACTAAATCTTGCTTTTTTCTTACCTAACTTTTAAAGAAAGAACGTTAAGTAAAAATTTTCGGGAAGTTCGTCAATGGATGTTTGTTTATGTTTGTTCCGTATTAGGATAAGGCACTCCGGCTTGGTGCTTATAATTGTTTTATGATATAAAATACGTAAGGGAAGACATGATATAGCATATCAGGCGGAGATTTCGAATTGCAATCGAACGTAGCAGCTATTGACAACGAATGTAAAATAGTTGTTTGAAGAAAAAAGAAGCGTTTGTTTACATTTTTTAAGACGAAGTAATAATAAGAAACATGCATAAAAAAGACAATTTTTTTTCACGAAGCATAGTTTTTACATATTTACGACTTATATATAATGTTGAAGGTATAAGACATATCAAACGGCATTTTATCCAGTTTCGGTTTGTTTTTTTAGATTTCCAGAGAAAAGAAAGAAAATTTAGTAGAAACTGTGTTGAGCATGGTATTTTTTAGTACAATGATAGAAAGAAGAAAGTCAAGAAGGTATAAAAGATTAGAGATTTGATTAATCTGTTGGTTTTGGCCGTGAGTAAAATTAGTTAATACCGATGGCATTTTTTCTAATTGGCGATCTCTCTGTTCCTGGAATTTATAGAGAAAGAAAACTCAGCTTTGAAGAAAGAAACATTCTTCGGAGGTATGATTCTTTTTAAGATTTAGTTAATACCTTATATCTTACATATGTAAATCTGTATATATTCCAAAAGTTAATTCTGCGATGGGTATTGTAGTGTGGGGTGAGTGAGATATTTTACAATTTGTGAATATTTTTATCTGAGAGTTAGTATTGATAATTATGAATCTATTCACCACAAAGTCTGAAAGTAATTTTGGTTGACTATAAAGTTAGAAAGTGGAAAGAATTAAGAATTGGTTAGGATTCAGAAGTCGAAAAAATACAGCCTTTTATTTAATTTTTTTTATTTTATTAATTTTTTTTGTAGCAAGTTGTTTGAGGGACATGGAACTATGACGTCATTATCATGACGTTAAAATGTATTGCCGACTACATGTCGGTCACAATTGAATTTGTGTACATTTTTTCGATGGGCTTAATATATATGACATTAAACGCATAATTATTGCGTTAATTGTTGCCGTTTTGGGCCCATATTGGCTTTGAGTTATGGCTCAAATTGATTTCTTCAGTAAAACTTTCCATTAAATATGATTCGACGTAAACATGTAATAACATTTTTAACAGACAAACTTCTTCCACGTTCTGTGATTTCTATTTTTGGCGACAAAGAAAGGAGAAATCAATAGTTTTACCTCAATACACCGGTTATCAATGCTTGGTAAAAATGTATGGCGGGTAAAAAATTCATGAATCGATGAAAGATTTTAGGGCGGCGTTTTGGACTGCGTTTTTGTATTTCATAGAGTTATTATCAAATGGTTAGTATAGCGTGTAAAAACATCTTATTGGAAAAGATGTAAAAATTTTTTACACGGTATACTAGTCTATATATTAATACTATAAGCGTTTTAAGCCCTGGTCGTGAGTCCTAAGCGAAAAAAACCAAAAAGTCAAATTTGTTTAATAAACAAATGTGGCAACGGTTTTTTATCTGTATGCGTATTAGTATAAGGGGAAACCATTGCATTGCATCAAATGTTTACATTTCCGTTTGTTGATGATAGAAGAAAAGATAGTCAAAAATATATGGTAATGTTAGATATGTTAAAAGCTGTTAAGTTTATAAGTATGAAAATGTGGAGTATCTTACATATAGACAAGGAGGTATGATTATATTTTTGCTCCAGTTTTATAATTAAAGATTGTCTTTAATGATACAGAGTAATAAATTTATTCCAGAAGTAGTGGCATGTAGAGGAGGGTTTGTAATTCACAAGTACAGCCAGATAGAAACTATAATTTTTACACGGAAACATGAAGTTATTATCAAATTAATAATATTTTGTATTCTACCTAGTTTGGTTTAGACATGCGATAGAACTGGACATGAAAATAACACAGATCCTTCGTGAAAGCAAATTATCTTACACGGACACTTAAAGTTTCTTTCGCCCTGTACTGAATGAGAATTGCATCGGTAAAAGTTTTTACCTGGGCAGCTAGTCAGTCCTTAATAACATTAATTTTAATCATTTGGTGTTAAAAGGGCACGTGTTAGATGTTTGTCTGCGAGAGTTTGACCGTGGACTAATAACACCAATAAAAACCAGCGTAGAAAGGGCTGACATTAAATTTGGGACAATGTAAAAAGGACAGATAAGCTCTACTTCCTCATCACAAGCAAATAAAATACCTTTTTCTTCTTGAAATATTCCGCTAATTTATGCTGATAATGATGATTCAATTGATTGATCTTTGCTCGTTCTTCTATTGCTTCCTGCAATAAAAAGAACTTGTTAACCCATTAGTGATGTCTATGGGTCAATATACGGAAAATAACTTTTTCTGATTGGAAATGCAATATGGAAATGCAATTATGGTAGCTTTAAATGTAAACAAAAACCCACTAATTATTGTACTAGTACTAGGTCCTACCAAAACCAGATAAAAACTCAATTAAAATGACTAATATTTATTCAAGGAGTGTGTACTTTTGTATGAGCCTTCGGTACGTTAAAAAAGATTCACAGGCATAATGATGATAGCAGAGGTCTAGAGGATATGTCGAAATTTGTGGAGAAGAATGTTAGACTGAAAACAGAAATTACGTTAATGTGCTATTGGATAGGTATTGTGATAAAAATAAGTATGGACAAGTCTTTGATTAAAATTGTAAACATTCCTTGAGCTGCCAAGAAACCTTTTGTCACACAAGACTTATAAACAAATGAACCAAATTTTATTGGATCAATTATGATTAATGAATGTTTGTAAATTGCAGTAAAGTTTGTTTAGATTCACTTGTGCAATGGGAAATCCCATTTTCATTAAAGACAACTGAAAACCATTCAAATATGTGATATAACGTGTTAAAACGATTTAAACAACCTTATGAACCTTTGAACTAACGTTATTTAGCACTTCGCCATCATTCTAGTGATTTCGCAATAAAAACAGACAATAAAACCGTTCGAGCACTTCTATTGCAACATGTTATGAATATATAGAATGTTTTATAACATGTTTGAACACGCTTTATCCCACGACTGAAGACTCATATTTAAGAATTCCCTAAAAAGGCATTGTTAAGGCCATTAGATGTAATATGATTTATTATAGAACATGTCTAAATGGTTTGAACAACTCTCCCAACATTTAAAAGTCTGTGCAATCCGTTTGGTAAATTCCATCTAACATTTTTGAACATGATAAAAAACATCTGACATTATAAACAAGCAATTTTACATGTTCTAACTTATGTTATATGCTGTTCAATCATTTGGATTTTTCACGTTACATAACATGTTATATGACACGTTTGAACGGTTTGCTCTTGCCTTTAATGACATGCAATCCAATTATGAAAAATTACTTTATACTGTAACAGCAGTTGTTCTCTACTATAAACTGGCAAATCTTCTGCATCTTTCTCTTCAGTTGCTCCTGCATCTTCCTCTTCAGTTGCTCCTGCGTCTTCTTGTTGCTCGTTGGGATCATCTTTAACATAGAATAATTTAAACGGATATTTCATATGAGAGAAAATTAACCGTTTCAAAAACCTCACTGTATACCAGTATGCGTGGATGGAATTATGTTGGCATTTCAAAGATTCAGTCCACTGCTGTTAGTTCAGGGGTCCCACTCAAAATTTCAAAAAATTAGTTATGAAATAAAGCCAATTTTTGCTGAAAAGTTATGAAAAATTATGACAAATTGAAGAAATATTATGCCAAAATTATGCTTCAGGGTCAAAGAAAGAGGCCAATATGTGAGCAGAAACAACAAATTTATCAGATATTTCGTAACGATACATATAATGTATGTTGTTCATTCAAACTGCCACAAAAAGTGAGTGAGTGAGTATGTGTGTGTGTTGGTGTGTAAATGCTGTGTCATATGAACTGTGATGTGTGGTTTTGAAGCTACCTTTCCAGCCAAACCGTTCATGCACACAAGAAAAATTATGAAAATTATGACAGCAGTTCAAAAGTTATGCCATTTTTAAATTTATTATGCCAAAATGCAAAAAATTATGAAAATTATGAAAATTATGCCGAGTGGGACCCCTGTTAGTTTCTAGTTCGTTGATCCACAAACATTTAGGAAATATTATGGTGCTGTGTGTGATTTATTTTTTTCACTTCTCATTTTTATTATTATTTGCATTGTTTATTTCAGTTTAATCTTGCTTTTAAACTTGTTTTTCCAAAAAATTAAACAAGCGAATGTTGTAATTAACAGGTAAAATAAACACTTTTATATTTTTTTGGAAGAAAGTCACGATAATAAACTTTCATGTGTTATTATTAGCATTTATCCTGCTCATGTGTGCATTTGATGATGAACGAACTATTAACTAACAGCTACTTTCAATGAAATTTCTGAAATTTTGGATACCTTGTTTCACCATAACCCCGTCTTGATGTATATCTTCAGTTTCTTCTGTGATAACTTCATCATTTAACTCAATTGGTGGAGGTGGTGTCAAATTCGGGTCTGGCTGCTCAACCTCTGAAGGTTCAATTACTTCAACTTCGTCGATATCATTTATGATACTTGGAACATCCTTTGAAACAGACAAACAATTTTATTTAATTTTTATGAATAAACAGATTTAGTCAACTGCAATCTCAAAGAAATCTTTTTGTATTTTGTATACATGATATTTATTATTTTTTTATTTGCCCATTCTAACATTGGTGCAAGCCAGTTAAGACTTTCCAAAAGAAAGTCTTTTTGGAGAAATCTCTAGTTTTTCTTATTTACCAAGTTCTTATTCTTATTTTATCTTATTTCTTATTTGTTATAGTTTCTATAATAAAAGTGACTGATTATTATATCTTTGTTTTCCAATGTTTTCCCTTGATATTTGTTTTTTATGAAATAAAAAGGAGAAAGAACCGAGTTTAGAAAAATGTCAAACCAACAACCGATTTTTCCAAAAGTGCATGAGCAATCACAGCGATTCCGGAAAGTTTGACGATTAAACAACAAACGCAAACTCGGCACAACCCTGGTAAGGAAATGAATGAACATTTAACTGAGTTTCGGAGCGGGAGAACCAACTTGGAATTTTAAAATATAATATCTCTGGAACCAAACTGCTTTTTTCCATCAAACTTTCAGAGCTTTTTCTACACGCCAATACACATCTTTTAAAGCCACAAAATAAGTTAGATTGCCTCATTAAACACATTAACACCCAAACCTGTTAACTTCTCATTTGACTTTTACAAGAAAAACATGGCTCCAGTTTCTCTTGTGCTAATACCTGTCAGGCTTTATTTCTCACTTAAATTTTATGTAAGTATATATGATTGACAACTGCCAAACTTGTTATTATAAACTCATTATCAACTTTTCTAGAATGGCAAAGAACTCTGGCAGTTAACATGTTAAAATACATATTCAACTTACCTGTGGGATTAAGGCTGGATCGTTTTTCTCCTCCTCATCCTTAGCTTCTTTTGTCACATTCTGATCTTTTTCAACAGTATCATTTATGATCCCTTCCATATCATTACCCACAACATCCTTATCTGAAAACAATCACAGAAGTGAAACTTTCAGTTGAAATTTCCTGGCTTACCAAAATAATGATAATTACGAACAAAAAAATGATAATGTAATATATATAGGTTTTTCTGTATCGGATGCATTTATGGGGTGCTATATCATCTATAAGAACAGAATGAGTCAATACAAACCTGTCACTTGAGGTTCATCAGTATCTTCTGGTATAGGATCATTTTCCAGCACATTTTCTATTGCTTCTGGGAGAGCAACTGATTCATCCCTTTCTTCAAGTAACGGATTGGGTACATTTTCCTCTGCTTCAGCACTATGTGGAGCTGCAGCCTCTTCTTTCAAAGTTTCATTTTCATCCATTAATAATAATAATATATTTTATCAGAGCCTATTCTAGAAATAAATAAATAATAAAATGTTAATAATAAAATACTCTGAAAATAGTGATGACTACTAGGGGGATACACCATATACCATCAAATAATATTGTGGGGTATATATATTATAGACTCCAATTTTCCGTAGTGGTTACAACTGACAACACAAGAGGTGCTGGTTATATAGACATCTTTTGGCCAGCCAAGATATCAACTTCCATAGACGGCTGATGAGCCCTAACAATGGATGAAATGTGTCCCCTTCTGTCTTGATCTCACCACGAATGAGTGTGAGCATGCACAACAACTTTCACAAAGATTTTTGTACAAAAGTGGTTTTTATAACACATACAGTACACTTGTAATAAAAATAACCAGTTGTAAAACTAATTAAAAGGAGACAATATAGATGATTTTGGAGTTCCTGCGCCTTCGAATGAGTGTGAGCATGCACAACGACTTTCACAAAGATTTTTGTACAAAAGTGTTTTTTATAACACATATAGTACACTTGTAATAAAAATACCCAGTTGTAAAACTAAATAAAAGGAGACAATATAGATGATTTTGGAGTTCCTGCAGCTATTATGTAGCCATTTTTGCATTCCATTACGTAAATACAGAAATTGTCTCAGAAATCGTCAAAATAATTTATGTTTTTGATTACGTTGGACAGATTTACTGCATGGGCACTTATGACTTGATTGTTGATTTTCTTGTTGTTGTTGTTGTATAATACATAGGTATATATATATATATATATATATAAATATATATATATAGGTATATACAAAATAAAATTATTCTGGACTGTTTTCTACACTTGGTTGGAGTTTTTTTGAAGAAAAACATCACTTTT
This sequence comes from Turritopsis rubra, assembly GCA_039566895.2. NCBI lineage: Eukaryota > Metazoa > Cnidaria > Hydrozoa > Anthoathecata > Oceaniidae > Turritopsis > Turritopsis rubra. The sequence continues at coordinate 12,926,684 of CM077618.1, read as the reverse complement.
TACTGAATTTTCTCAATGTTTATCTCATTGGAAGCCCCTGATTTCCACTTGCCTCACTGGCGTTATCTTAATCACAATATGATCATCTCTGAAATCGCCTATTCTATGTTTTTTTAACCCCAGTGACTAGCTATACATACTTTACTGTACAGCGCAGGATTTCCTCCATTTACTCTGCTGGCTTTTGCAGTTTAGTCTCACCAGTGATTATCTTGTCCTGCAAAGAACGAGTCTTTTCTTTGAAATTACATTACAGGTTTATGAAACAGGTCAATAGTGTATAGGACTAACTGAACTGGAACTAAAGCCAATTTTCCCTGCTGTTTTTAATGCAAAAACAAGAGAATCTCTTTTATATCAGGTTGGAAAGGTTTTTCTGCACTGGTTTCCCACATTGTACGCTCAGCCATTTTGTATTAACCCTGGAAAATATCAAAACAAACATGGCGGTATTTGCTGCTCAATTGTTATTCGGCATATAACACACGTGGTGTCACATTTGAACCTCTGACAACTCGCACTTCCAGTATAAATAACTCGAAGGAACTGTTTGCATTTCCTATCCTCTAGGCCGTGCGTCACGAGGTGATAATCCGTATAGGGCATTGTCTGGGGGAATGTGTTATGAAATATTCCACTATTTTATAAGTCTGCATACAAACCCACAGCAGCTTCCCCAATTAATGAAGTCATGAGAGACATATTGAAAAAAAAAAATCGAAAAATTGAAACTCATATTGTTTCTATCGAATACTTATCGTATCGAGGGACAAAACATTGGGAAAAAGTGATATTTTTGCTCACCAGCTTTTTTTACCCCGATGATATATAAAAGTGAAAAAAGAATGATATGTAAAACTTATATCTAGAAGTGTTTACTTTTTTTGTTACAAGATCGTTCAAAATCATTATAATTTGTATTAGTTGTTGCAAAGGCATGGAAAGTCAATGGAAACCTGTCTATTCTTTTAAAGTTTTATATCTACGAAAACAAAATAAAGTGTAACACGTTGTGTTTGCGTTTTATACGGGAATATGATGTGAAATTAAAGTAAGGTATCGGATGTTTGGCCTCGGAAAGTATTCAAAAGAAGTATGCCCAACATGAACAGCTTTAGGAGGAAAGCACATTCTAAAAGAAAAAAAAAGAAGTTTCGGCATGACAATCTTTCGGATAAAAATTGGTCCGTTTGAAATTTCAATGAGTCCGATTTATCACAATGAAACTTTTTTTGTACTCTTAAAGGGGAAGTTCGGTCTAATTTTTCGTTTTTTATTTTTTCGTTTTAACTTGTTGTGCTTAGAAAAGTTAGAAAAACACTTTTTGAATTTTTGAAAATGCTCTTTTCGTTCAAAAGTTATTAAATCTTTTAGATGCTGAAAAATGAGTTTTTTTCACTAATAATATAGTTTAAACAGATGTTCATTATGAATGATAAAATGACGTCACGCCGTGCAGAAAAAACATTTTACATAAAGAAAGTTTGTTATTGAACCTTCATTCTATTAAAAAAACTCACTAGTAATATATCGTTTTATTTTGATTTTTTAATTCGAAAAATGCCAAGTTGCTCTGCGATAGCTTGTACCAATCGGTCCACAAATTGTTCGTTCACATTTCACCAAATTCCAAGTCAAAGGAAACGACCAGAACTTCGAAAAAGATGGCTTGCCAACATAAAAAGAAATGTAACTCTGCCAAAAGACTCGGGGTTTTATACCTGTTCCCAACATTTTGAAGAAAGTTGTTTTGAAAGAGATTTGAAAGTAAGATGTTTTAATTCTCTATCGTATAAAAATCTTCTCAAACTGCTAACAGGCATTGATTTAGGAGGTTGTCTTGATTTCATCGGTTAGCTTATAGTTTTTTTTTTCTCATTTATTAGAAATATAAAAGGTTTTTCAAAGATGACTGAAAAAAGTTGAAAATTCTTTGCATTTTTTGCTTTTCCTATATAGGCAGAGCTTTTATATAAAAAGGAAGGAGCCAAAATGTTGAAAGATGATGCAGTTCCAACATTATTTGCGTTCAGTAAACCAGCACCAAAACGAAAGTCATCGATTGCAAGAAGTGAAAGAATCGAAAAGAGGAAGGTAAGTAAGCGAATAACGTGACTGTATCTCTAGACCTCAATTTCGCATAACACTGATAAAAATGAATAGCTTTCCCAACCTCGAACTCAGAGTCTCTTGTCTTTTCGATATACGGATATACGCCGCTATCCTTATATCGAAAAGGCCAGAGAGCCTGGGTTCGAGGTTGTAGCTTTCCGAACAATGAGAAAGTAATTCTTTTTTCAGTTACTAGATGAAGTCTTAGTGGAGATGTCTGAGACAATCGAAGAGGAATCAACCAAACATGCCAGTACACAAACTGAGGAAACGGAAGTGTGTCTGGAAAAAAAAAGAATGGTAAACAAAGGGACCCAATATGATGAAGATGATGCAACTCTAACAACTGATTTTACCGACACAAAGTTGAAAGTAAAGATGGCCTTTAAAACAACGAAAAGAAACAGAGATTCTGATGTCAACAAAATTGATTTAAATTTTAACGACGAAGTCACCGCAGAACACATTGAAAGTGATGTTGATAGCACTAACGAGCATAACACTTCTTTTCATCTCAGCCAAGCAGAAGAAAGTGATGAAACAGAAGAAAGTGACGAAAGAGACATTGAAATTGACACTCATTGTGATGCATCATTTATGCCTGATAATCAGTCAATTTATTTGGTTTTTTGGACATCTCTTCTTGAGTTGTTGAACATTTGCTTTCGTTGCAAAGCTCCAGCCATCATCACAAACGTTCGGCAGCAAGGTGTCATGATAGAAGTTTCACTTCGTTGCATTAACCACCACTTATCTTTTTGGCGTTCAACACCCCTCATCAATAGAATGTCTAAAGGAAATTTGACAATGTCTGCTGCTCTTCTTTACTCGGGTAACACGTTTTCCAGAATCCAAGAGATGATGAAGATTTGCGGAGTTGGATTTATTGGTCGGACGTGTTATCATGAAATTCAGAAGAAGATCCTTTTTCCGGTTATCAACCATATTTACTCTACCAATCGCAAAAAACAGCTTCGTCATAGCAATGGTGAAGATGGATTGGATTTGGTTGGAGACGGTAGATGTGATTCGCCTGGCTTCAATGCAAAATATGGCACATACACCGTCATGGACGTGAGTACTAATGCTATACTCGATTTCTCTGTTGTCCATGTCGGAACCGTCGCTAACTCATCGCACATGGAAAAGCAAGGTCTTTTGGATTGCTTTGATTCGCTTGAAAGGGAAAACATGACATTAAAAAGACTTACTACAGATAGGCACGTCCAAATAAAAGCCTATATGAAAAAAAACCGCTCTGATATCAGACATCAGTTTGATGTATGGCACGTCAGTAAAAATATTAAGAAAAAACTTACAAAACTTGCAAGTAAAAAAGATTGTGGATCTTTGAGAAGCTGGATAAGCTCTATAATAAACCACTTTTGGTGGTGTTGTGCTAGTTGCGCAGGGGATCCCGTTCTTCTTACGGAAAAGTGGTTGAGCTTGCTTTACCATATCATCAACAAGCACACCTGGGAAGATACTATCAAATATAAGAGTTGCGAACACTCTAGACTGTCAAAGCGAGATCAACGAGAGAAGCTATGGCTTATTGAAGGATCACCGGCATATGTAGCCTTAGAAAGTGTTGTTAAGGATAAACATCTTCTTGGGGATCTGAGTTATCTCACTGACTTCAAACATACTGGCAAAATTGAGGTGTATCATTCATTGTACAACAAGTTTTGTCCCAAACGACTACATTTTAGTTGGAACGGCATGGTGGCACGGAGCCAACTCGCAGTCATGGACTACAATTGTGGCGTTAACTGCCAGCAAGCCATGACAAAAGAAAGTCAACTTCGTTTTAAGCAGCGCTTCTCTAAAGTGACACAATCTTGGGTTGTCAAAAGCATCTCAGAAAAAAAGGATAAGAACTATTTACTGGAACTTATGAACGAAACAATAAAATGTAAAGCGCGTAATATTTTTCACGAACTGCCAAGACAACCTGACAACGTACCGAGATGTTTATCTTCAAAAGAAAAACCGAATAAGGAGGAAGCAATACAAAACAAACGCACACGATTTTCTATGTAAATAGCAGTAAATATGAACTTTAATAATGACTTTTTTTTAGTTTCCGCATTATTATTATTACTAACGAATTTTTACAGTGAGGACAAACATTTATGTGAAACATTTACACCTTTATCAATATGTGTCCTCAACGAGAACTGGTTCTACTGAACGCTGTTGATCTTCAGTTTTACTTTCCATGAACGGTACGTAAATCCCATTTATCTCTGGGAAGGTGTTCCTTATCGCCCATAAAGCACATGATGGAATAACTTTACGTATCCCTTTACCAAGTCTATTGTGTATCCACCAGGTGTATTGTTTATATGCTGCAAATCTCAATGTTCTAAAGAAATATCATTTTACTCTTCATAATTTGGATGAAGGGTGATGTTTATCAAACAGAAACAGAAATAAAACGATAAAATATACTTGTTGTTTATGATCATTCGATCACCTCGCAGATTGTTCAACGCACTCAAAGCTGTTTCCAAAACAGGTTTTGACAGACATACCAACTTAAAGGCTTCTGTGATGGCAATACACGTTCCACCTGAATGAAGATATGATTTTCAGTCTTTCTAGGGAGCTGTTCCTTCTAAAATCATTCTGATAAACCGTATTTTTACCTTCAAACAAACCGTCTGGTATTTCATTAGTGTCTCTACAGCATACACTTTCCGAGTAGGTATTCATGGGTTTGCAGAACTTTCCACAAAGACACCAATCAACATTTCCTATACGTGACACGTGCTGGTCTTCATCGTTTTCGTTTTCCTCTTCATCGCTACTACTGCTGATACTTCCAACTTCTCTTCGTGGTTCAAAATCAAATGGTTTAAGTTTGCTTATATCAGGAATGTCGTCAAAAAATTCATCATTTTCATCTGAAGAGCTATTTGTTTCAGCCATGCTTTTCACGTTTGAAACTATTTTTTAAAAACACTTTATTTTTGATAAAACTTTTTTTCTCTGCACACATGCTTTCTGCACGGAGTGACGTCACACGCTGAACAGATTAAAAAAATTATTTTTTCCAAAACAAAGACATGACGAAAAAACGTTTTTTGAAAAAAATAAATGAATAAGATTATTATATTTTGAAGTTTTTGTATGGAATAAAGTACTTTAGTTGAAAAAAAATTAGGGCGAACTTCCCCTTTAATTCTGACATTTTACGCCTCATATTCATATTTATACAATTGCGCCCGCTTTTCACTTCACAGTGTTTGTTACTTTATCGCTTCCCCAGCTATCTAAACCTTAAAACAAAATACAACAAAACAAACCTGCTGTTTGGTTTTACAATCCGTTAAGATAGATCAAACATTCTCAGCGCAATGTTTATTTAGGATACATTCCGTACAAATGTCCGAAAGTAAAGGCGCCTGTTTTAATGCACCAATGTTGCCCGCTTTATTTATAGACATCAACCTCGAACCCAGGGTCTCTCTTTCCTTTTCGATATACGGATGGTTCGAGGTTGTATAGGGATTCCACTGTATAAAAAATATATTTTCTTTCTTTAAATTAAACTAACATTTTTTAGACACACTTGGTACATATAAGCTTTTCACATAGAAGTTTTAATTCTTTTTCCCTTTTTTTGTTGGAAATTTCACTTTCGTTCAACTGCTTGAAACATTTGAGGTTTTCTTTTTAATACAAATTGTCGAGTTATACATTTGCTATACATGTTGCAGAACAATTTAAAAAATTTTGGACACGGAAAGGTGACAACCAAGTAATATAAAAGAAGAAACTTTCGCGAGGAATTTTTCGCGACTATGAACTTTCACGATTGGCTTTTTTCTCTCAATTGTTTGAGGGGGAGACGCAAATAATAGAGAGTAAAACTATTTTGGTTCTACTATTTGGCCTTTTCTTCTGAAAAACTATTAAGCACTACTAGATATTGGAAAAATATTTTTCGATCCCACACTCCCATAGAGAAAAAATCTTTATTTTCGAAGGAATTAACTTTCGTGAATGAACTCTTGTAAGATTGTTCGCGGGATCATAAAATCCCGAAAGTTTCTTCCGTTAAAGTAGGACACTCTCCAGTTGGCAAAATCTTCAAAATGTCTCTGTGGAGGAGCGTTTTTTTTATTGAAACAGTAGGCGATATTGCTTGCCATTCCTATAGAAAACACTCCTCCTTATGGAGTTTGTCCACTGGGTCAGCGTCCTAAACTAATCAAATAATTTCATAATTGAGAAAGCACCAACTTTTCGATTTAGGAACAGGAAAATTTACGATATTTGGATCATATATACTTAGGAATTTCCAAAGAAACCAACGGTTGGCGAAGAAATCCACAATTCTGGACTTTTATTTAACGAAACCTTAAAAATATACCCCAAGGCCTACACACGCAATGAGAAATGGTAAGGATGTATAAAATTTTCAATCAATGCGCTTAATTAATTAATTTTACTTACTCCTCGTATATAATTGGATAGGAGTTTACAGAATATCAATAGAAAAAAATACACACGTATAGTCCGCACTTCAGACATATTATCGAGCTATCAATGTCAACAGAACTTTTTCCTGGGTATGATGAATGCTTCCTTCAATTCTTACACGCATTATTTCTTACGTTTCGGCTTCGAACCTGTAGTTAGGCGGCTTTCATTATGTAACGGATTCTTCGATGTGTCCTTTTGTGATGTATTTTGAACAAACCGCGACACGGTGGAAATTCCGTCAACAAATTTCGTTTTGAACAACACGTTTGCATTGTTAAACATGCCGTCTTTTAACGACACCACGATGAATTGAGAACGTCGGAAATGCTGTCGCAACATCTGACCGATATTTTGAGTGTGCGAAAGATCCAGGGCGGCATCAACTTCGTCAAGAATGTAGATGGGCGCTGGTTTGAACAGCAGCATGGACAATATCAGTGACAATGCAACCAGTGATCTATCAGAAATAAAGCACGTATTAAACGCCTAAGGGCGTCAAGTTAGTGACGATACTACCAGTGAACTATACAGGAGTTATCGAAGGGCGTTTTACTCAAATACAAATCATATAAAAAGTCTTCCCTCTACCTGAAAGTATTCTTTGTATGAAATCACGAAATAACAGTACAAAAAACATATTTATATCAAGTATTTTAATATAATTTATTGGAATTTCTTAAGTTAACTGTCTTTAGTCTTGCTTTTCCTTTGAAAGAATGAGGCATGGTGTCATGGTGTAACCGTGACGTCGTCAAATGCCATCGTGTGTGTGACAATTTTTACAAAAGGGAAGCCTAACAGAAAAAAATATATGGCTGAATTCTTGTTGGTACGAATTCCTACCTCTGCCCACCACTAAGCTCAGTAAGACTTTCTTTCCATACGTTTCCAAAAGCAACTTTGACTTCAAGTCCGTCTAACACACCGAGTCCTTCAGGAGGTGAGAGTTTCGCGTTGGAACCTGGCAACAGTGTAGAAAAGATGCTACCAAAATCCTACATGCAAAAAAATATGAAAATTAAAGAAGATATAATTCAAACATAACTTAGGTACTGAGGAGCCTCCAAATGGTCCGGTATGAATAGGGTTAAACAAGATATTTACTCATCTACTATAAAGGTCCAGTATTAGACGGGGAACTATAAGGTAAACTATGCTCAAAACTTAAAACAGAATAGTTTAGGGAATTTTTTATCGTGTATCTTACCTAAATTAGTCAAAAATTAATCAATTGACGTCAATGTGGTTTAATAACCACGAAGAACCAAATGTAATTTTGGATGAGGGAGAATATACGTTATCTATCTATCTATCTATCTATCTATCTATCTATCTATCTATCTATCTATCTATCTATCTATCTATCTATCTATCTATCTATCTATCTATCTATCTATCTATCTATCTATCTATCTATCTATCTATCTATCTATCTATCTATCTATCTATCTATCTAATTGACGTTTGACGTCAGTGAAGAAAGAAAAAGTATCATTTATCTAATAGTTTACCGTCGAACCGGACATCTATCTCCTTAGGAACTAAAAGTGTAAATACCTTGTTAACTTTCACCCACGCATGTCGCAATGCTTCATTCTTTTTTTCATCCAATTCTTTAATAACTTCCTCGATCTTCTCTTTATCAGCTTCTACGATACGTTTCTTCTTCATTAAGTCGTTGTACTACGAAAAGAAACAGAGATTACATTTTTATATCCACCTCTTGTTAAACTATTTGAGATTTCATGCATACTTTTTAGGCCGGGACCCGTGATGGTACTATTTAGGAAAGAAAGTTTAGCCCAAAAGTCGAGTATCTTTAATTCTTCAGGGTGAGGTTGAAAATCCTGGCTTTCTTAACTGGTTGGTTATTATTTGGATGATGGTCTTCTTCTTGTATTTCGACTTCCCCTAATTCGAACTCTTTAGAACCTCTCCAAGTAATTTCAAGCTCCCTTCACCTATGATTTCTTTGTAAATAAACTCTCCATACTTCGAACTTCGAATTTTAGTTCCCTCAATGAGTTCGAATTTGCAGAGGGTCTACAGTATAATTCATTCCATCAGAGTGAGAACAAGGTTAATAGGCATGGTAGCAGCCCCCCTTCTCATTTAGGAGGAGGGGGGGGGGGGGGGGGGGGGGGAGCTAAAAAATTGAGCTCCAAAAAAATGGCGGGGGGGACCTGAGCAAAAATTAAAAATTGGGGGGAACCTAAATTTTTGGGGAATTTTAGGGAGGGGGGGGCTACAACATTTTTTATCTTGAAACCTGAATTGTGTCTGTGACCAAAATATCTCCTGGAGTGTTACATTGCTTGATTGAGTAGAAATTTTTCTTTATGGATATCAATAATGAAGTTAATAATAAACTACTTTACTTTACAACTATGAACATGTGTGTAGCAAAACATCTCCTGGAGCATCACATTGTTTGATTGATAAGAAGTTGTAAATGTAAATTAATTATGAAGTTAATAATAAACTACTTCCCAAGTAAGTTAAAGTAATGACACATTAACTGATAATCAACTAATAGCTAATCAATGAATAAAACAAACCACACTAGCAGCATGTTAATGTGAAATATACTTTTGAATTGCGTAAAGCAATTGCATAAAGCAACTGCCTGGCAAAGGATTCGAACCTTGACTCACCTAAAACTTTTGCTTATCTACATTTGAAGTCTTTAACTTCACTAAACATATTAGTGTACTTTTTATGGATTTTTAGGGCTTCGCTGATGCTTGTAAATGCTTATAAACGGGACATTGTACAGATTTGGTGAAATTCACCCTATAAGGAGTCTTGAATAGTTGTATCAACAATATTAAGGGGGGACCTGCAACTTTCATACAAAGGGGGGGACCTAATTTTTTAGGGGGGGGGGGGGGGGGGGGCTACGAACCCCAATGATGCCATTTTAACCCTATTAAAATCTATCATGCTTTTATCCTTATAAATACCAGTAAAACCAAAATTTTAAAACCAGGCTCATCGGTGCATAAGTGGTGCTTATTTGATATATCAAGAAATCAGAGCATATGTCCTCCAAACTTCCAAAACCACCTGCTACCTAAACCTTAACTTAAAAGAGAGTGTTTTCTATAGGAATGGAAAGCAATATCGCCTGCTCTTTCAATAAAAAAGCATTCCCCTCCACAGAGACTTTTGAACATTTTTTCCTCTGGGTATGATTTTGAGCCTAGGGTGGTGCTAAGCTGGTGCTTATCTTTTTAGTGAATTTGATTCTCTTGTACTTATAAAGGTGTATGTATAGGAGTTGCTGTCAAGTCTGTCAAAAAGCACACAAACCTTTTCTTCGGCTTTTCCCAACATGTTCATTGCTCTCATATTAACGTTCTTTCCAAGTTTTTCTTTCGAATCATTCAACTTGTTTAACCTCTTTGATGCTTCTTTAGGATCGTTGACTTTAAAATCATACGCAGTGTTAGCCTGACCAAAATATTGTTTCTCGCTGACAATCCACGAATATTTGTCCAGCATGAATTCCACCTGTAGAGGAATGGAAAGATGGTAAAGTTAACAGACAAGTGGCAATCGCAAAATAGACATTACAAATTTCTGCTAATATCAAAAATTAGGCTGAGTTTTCCAAGTTCAACCTCATTATATATAATTAGAGTTTATCATGTCATAGACCGGTTGTTTTGGTTTGCGACGTTTCGACAGTTACTACTGTCATCATCGGGCGTTTGTAAATGAATGATGTAAAGTTTATATATGTTTTCAGTAGGATCGAAATTAGGATCGAAATTATTTCGGACCTGGAAGGAAGCAATGTCAATATTTCGGACCTGGAAGGAAGCAATGTCAATAATTTGTTTTGCGTAGAGCTGGAAACCATATCGCAGGAACATTATACGATGTACTATTAATACTGGAATTGTTTTTGACACTGTATATAGTCTCTTTGACTTTTCGAGCAGTCCATCCTTTTTCCTTGTCAAGGATCTTTCTATTCTCCCAATCAAACTTGTGGTCATTAGTCCAACAGTGGTCAGCAATTTCGTTTTTGGTTACATCGCCATTCCGTACGGCTCGCATATGTTCTTTGATGCGTTGCTCAAATGTTCTTTTTGTTTCTCCTATATAAACTGATTCACAATCACTACATGGAATTTGGTATATCACGTTATTTGTGTCGTTCATTGAGATCTTGTCTTTCGGATGAGATAATATGTTACGAAGAGTTTCCGTTGATCGAAATCTGCATTTGATGTTGTGTGTACGGAATATTCTTTGTAAAGCATTACTGATACCAGATACATAAGGAATACTAATAGTGGTCACCGGTTCTTGTTCTGTTGATTCTTCGGTGTTTGAAGTTCGAGTATTGTTTATTCTATTTTCAACTCTTCTAACAATCGTCCTGTCATATCCATTTGCTTGGAGAACCGATTTGATATGTTTCATTTCTTCAACACGATCATCGTCATTACTAACAATATCTTTCGCCCGATTTATTAACGATGCAACAACACTTTCTTTGCAACTTTGTTGATGGTTTGAGTTACAGTTTAGATATTGGTCTGTATGTGTTGGTTTACGATATACGTTCACTGAAATGCTTCCGTCTTGATTTCTTTTTACAAGAGTATCCAAGAATGGGATGCAATTATTCGATTCCTGCTCGATTGTAAATTTTATTTTCGGGTGCAATCCATTTAGATGTTGATGAAAATTATTCAATGAATCTCGTGTCACTATAGCGTAAACATCGTCAACAAAACGTTTCCATACTTTTGGGGGTTTGTCAGCGGTTGTTGTGGCTGTGGACTCAAACGCTTGCATGAAGATTTCAGCAACTACAGAAGATGCTGGACCTCCCATTGCAACTCCATCTGTTTGAGTGTAATAAGTTTCATCGAATAGAAACCACGTTTTTGTTAATACAAGCGTTATCAATTCCAAAAATTCTGTTGGTGGAATTTTCGTTTTGGATGAAAAGTTTGAGTCATTAGAGATTAAATCTCTAATTATATTGATCGTGTCATTTATCGGTACGTTTGTGTAAAGTGATGTAACATCGAATGATATCATTTCTTCATCAACATTGACAGTTTTTGTTCTAACAAAGTCGGAAAACTCTTTTGAATTCTTGCATCGGTTAGTTTGTGTATATGATGATAATATCTTTGCTACGTATTTTGATAAGTCGTACAACGGCGTACCGGTGCATGAGACTATTGGTCGTATAGGTATTCCAGTTTTGTGTATCTTCGGCAGACCATAGAATCGAGGTGGTGGAGAATCGCTTGGTTTTAATCTGAAATATGTTTGTTGATCGATAAAACCATTGTCATGTAGTTTCTGAAGTTTTTGTCGTACTTCTTTTTTGATTGTTTCAGTTGGGTTCTTCTTGAGCGTTTTGTATGGACCATTGTTTATATGATCGTAACATTTCTGGATATAGTTGGGTTTGTCTAATACCACGGTTGTTCGTCCTTTGTCAGCTGGTAGAATCATGATACTGGTATCTTTCTGAAGATTACGAAGAGCTTTTCTGTCTTTTCGGCTGATGTTGTCGGTTGGTATTTTCGATTGTTGTAGAGTTAGACTGACTTTAGCTCGTATATTGTCAGCTTCCTCTTTTGGTAGGTTTTTGATACCACTCTCTACATTTGCAACAATTTCTTTTGTTGGAATTTCAGTTGGTGTTATACTAAAATTCATTCCCTTCGACAAAATATTGGTTTCATTAGATGACAATTGTTTTGATGACAAGTTCATTATCCATCTTGATTTATCTACTTTCTGTTCGGTATCTTCCTTCTGTGGATGTAGGTTTGCGAATTTTCTAACCTGTCTTGTTCTAGCGACTTCCATCTCCCTTTCAAATGTCTTATTATGAACAGATTTGATGAGTTCATATTCTTCTGATGTTGTTTTATCTTTGATATCTTGGTCCAACTCTTCCATTGACTGTTTTAATTTCTCTCTTGTCACATGATTGAGATGGATTCGTTCTTGAAGCAAGACTTTGCTGGCACGACGTAATATCTGACAGCTTTTCTCAGTTTTGACTTTGCAATGAATTCTTAGATCATTTGGCGTCAAATTATTATGTAGACATCGGAGTGAGAATCTTAGATGGTTCGAGTACCTAGCGTACTTCGCTCGAGTCTTTTCCAACTTCCGCACTGAAGCTAACGTGGAATCTCCATATTGTGTTTTAATCAAATTGAATATATTTATATTGTTTGTCAGTCTAGTATTCATAATATATAATTAGAGTTTATCATGTCATAGACCGGTTGTTTTTGTTTGCGACGTTTCGACAGTTACTACTGTCATCATCGGGCGTTTGTAAATGAATGATGTAAAGTTTATATATGTTTTCAGTAGGATCGAAATTAGGATCGAAATTATTTCGGACCTGGAAGGAAGCAATGTCAATATTTCGGACCTGGAAGGAAGCAATGTCAATAATTTGTTTTGCGTAGAGCTGGAAACCATATCGCAGGAACATTATACGGTGTACTATTAATACTGGAATTGTTTTTGACACTGTATATAGTCTCTTTGACTTTTCGAGCAGTCCATCCTTTTTCCTTGTCAAGGATCTTTCTATTCTCCCAATCAAACTTGTGGTCTTAACATCTAACCAAGTGGGGAAAATCTTCAAAAGTCTCTGTGTTATTTATTGAAACAACAGGCGATATTGCTTGCCATAGACTTTTTGAAGATTTGAAGATTTTGCCCACTGGGAACAGATCTAATAGAGGGCTGTTACAAAGTATTGAAATGAATAAAAAAATGAATTGCAACGTGGTGTTTAAAAAGTAAGTATGCATGGAGGCTGTCATGAGATATTCTTGGTGTAAATGGCATAAACCAAACGTAAGTGGCTCCCAGAGATATCTTTGCAAATTAACCCTTTTCTTGTATGACTATACACAAAAATTTGTGAGACCATAAAAAATTCATTGTGTAAAAAACATTTATTTAGGTCAATGAGCATAAGTTCCTGTGATGTCTCGTTTATTTAAATGTTTTTAAAGACTTTTCAACGAAAAGAATCTCAAGAATCCAAACTGATCAAACTGATAAAAAATGACCCAGTCATCTTTATCGTGAAAATTATTTATGGTCATTTATTTATGTTTTCTGTGGAAGACAGCGAAACTAATAAAAACAAAAAAGACCGGAAAAATGACACTCTGGAGGAGATTACAGGAAAATAAAAAGACTGACAATCGTACTTACTTTCTGAGCAGCCTCTTGACTGTCTTTGTTAGTTTTTGTAACTTTGTGTTCCAACTCTTTCAATTTCAGTTGACCATTAGAAACCTCCTTCAAAAGTTGGCCTTTCTCTTTAGATTTGTTGTTGATGGTCTAAAAAAAACAACAACAAAATTTCTAACAAAATTATATCAACTTTGTTTTCGCTCTGTACCATACAATACTAGATCAGTATATAAGAGGCAGTAAGAGGTAAAAATGTTGTATCAAAACCTTTTCAGTGAAACCTCTTTTATAAGTGTTTGAAATCACACAAACAAATTCTCAATGATGTTACACCATTTATTGATACAAGATTTTATCTTGAACACAGTGATAATTTATTGGCATCAGAAATTCTGAAATTTTCTAATATAACTTGTAAAATATATTATAATTATAATTATAAAATTAAAAATATAACTAATAAAAATAACGGTTCATAAAATGATAGGCAGCAAGGTTTTACCAGAATTTTTATTTCAGAAACAATGGTTAGTAATCAAGTAGGATAGTGTTTTTTTGATCATCAATATTAATAACTACAAATTTTTCGGTATCATTGATCCCTTTTGTTTGTGTGTTTACTCAAGGTGGTTACTTTCAGGGTAACTCGGCACTCGGTTTCATGGTTATATTTCATGGTTATATTTTATACAGACGCACAATCAATGGTTCAGGTTGTTGAATTTTGTTAAGAAGAAAACTTGGTGAACCCACTTATACTTATTCCCTCAAGTTTTTTTTAAGTTAATTTTTGCCATCAATTTCGAACTCTATTACTTGAAGTAAATTTTTTACCTCACTGCAAAGACGTAAAGTTTCTTTCTGTTTGTTCAGGTTTTCCTCCGCTTCTTTCACATCAGCCTAAAATATGAACCAATCATCGACATTAGAATGAATTCCTTTGTTCTAGTTTCTCCTGGTACACAAAAGCAAGGCTAAAATGAATCATAGGTGCTTTTAGGAAGCATTCTACCATAAGAAGCTGTTAACTTAAGTAAAATTTAAAAGAGTTTTTAGAACCATGAGTCAAAAGATTTCTAGAAGAATTTCATCAATTTCCCCAAAAAAGTTATAAGGGGTGTGCCAACGAAACAATTTGAAAGTTAGACGAATTAAGTCAGAGCTGAATATTTACGCAGGACATCAGACATTGTCCGGCGAAAAAAGAGTATTTGCCCGGCTAAAAGAACATAATCAACGGACATGTTTGTCTGGCGAGAAATATCAAGTGTCAGTTCAACGTAAATAAAAGTTAATAACATATTGTTTATTGCGCTGGTTCTACTTACTTGTTAAAATTTTATAATAGTTTATAAGTGCCTTTTAAAAAAATTAAATAAATAAATGAAATGTATTTCATAAAGGTCATTAACTTAATAGTTGTGAAGTTAAGAGAAAGGCAATCAGTCTACTTCTTTTCACTTCGTATAAGTACTGAGAAATCAATGTCCGATGTGATGATGTAAGTGTCCGTCCAGTTTACACTTCTACCGGACATCTTGTCCAATGTGGAAGAAATGAAATATTCAGGCCTGTAAGAGACTTTCTTACCAAAAAAACGAGTGCTATCAAATGCTTACATCTACCTGTAGCCGGTGCACATACTAAGATAGGCAGAAAAATGGACAGAACTAGATTGACCTTTTTTGTTGCAGCGATCTCAGACATTTTGTTGACTTCACCTTCCATAGCAACCATATTTTCATCAATGCTTTTAATCTAAAATTAAATAAATAAGACAAAAGAAAGATATAATTTAAATATATTTTGTCATGTTATGAAAAAGAACGAAATTGAATGGTTTCATGCCTTATATATCAAAATCAGATAGACATCCAAGCTAATGGAATGGAATGATTTTCGAATGGTTTTCGAAAAGCATATGAAGTATACGTATACGTTAAACTTGAAAACATGTACAACTTGGAAACATTAGAATATTGTAAGGCTTCACCGTTTTGTCAGTATTAATTAGAATAATGTCAGAAAAAAGCAACAGATCAGAGTTACATTAAAAATTGTAATTTAAAAACATGAAAAAATAAAAAACAAAAGTAGAAAGGGTTTCGTCAAATATAGTTATGAAATCTAAAAATCCTGACAAAATAAAGACCGACCGACTAACAATTTGAAGGACTAATGGAAATAATTTTAGAAAAAATTGCCTTCATTATTTTTTATTTAAGATGTTTCAGTTGCATTCAAACTCCAAAATCAAAATTACATAAGTTTAAAAAAGGTAGTTTTACAAAGGGTTACTTGGGTTGTTATCCCAGCCCATGCATTATTATAAATATCTGTACGGTGAAACTGATTCCATACCCTTCACTATTATCCAGCTTATGCTGTAAGGTGAAACTGATTCCATATTCCAGTGACAATAATTATAATAATTATAATAAACAATAATTGAGATATTTTTAGATTTAGTAAAACTGATGATTGCAAATTAACCAATGAATGAAGATTTTGAAAAAAGTTAATAATATGTTTTCTTGCTCCTCTTGAGGTTTACACCAGCATGTGAAAATGGATGGATGGATGTGAAAACAATCTTATCGACCCAAATATCATGCAGAAAAGCTAGGGCAGGTTATGGACTTCAATCATAAAAGTGACTTATGTAGGATGTGCACGATTTTAGAAGCGTTCCTACTGTTTGTTTAAGGCATTTCCAAACAGCAAAAAAATTACAAATCATGAAACCTGTTCTTCAAGAGTTTTAATCTCTTCACCCAACGCTTCAATTTCTAAGGTAAGTTCCTCAACCTCCTATAAAAATAAAATATATAATTATATAATATAAGAAAACTAAAGATTAAAAGCTGTTAAAATTCAACCAAGTGTCATAAGAAGACAGAAATTTGTAATTCTTTTAGATAGTACTTAATATACATAACATTACAATCCTTTATGAGTAAGATTTGCAATTTTGTTTGTATTGACATTGTGATATTCACCTGCTGCTTCGCCTTAAATTCTTTACTTGATGATTCAGCTTTTTTCTTAGCTTTGGAAAGTGCCACTTCAGCATTCTTCAATTCTCGATCTCTATATGCAGCTTTTTCCTGAAAAGGTTCAGAAGATAAACATTTTGGAACAGAATGATTGTAAGAGATCTTGAAAGTGCATCAGGGAGACCTTCAGTTTCACTTGCTCCTACGGTAAATGACCAAATAACAGCCCGGTTGCTTACTTAAATTTTTGATCCTGACCTAGGGGTGCTTATTAAATTTTGTTTGGTACAGATAACAAGAATGAAAATTTACAATGACTCAGTATGTTATTCTTTTAACCTTTAAACAAATCAAAAAGCAGAATACTATACAATCTTAAAATAATTTCTTTGATGAGTAGCAAAATTACAGTTGTTAATGTTTGGCTATCATCAGTTCAAATAATCGCTCCATCTTGTTTAAAGGGGGTGCTTAACTAGGCACGGGTGGTTATTAAAAATGTTTTAGAGGTGCTTTTCCTGCAGGGGACGCTTATTCTGCATGGAGCAGTTATTCAGTCATTTACGGTATTCAATTATTTGCATATTCACTTCCTTACTCTCCATCATTGTTTTTGGCATCAATGGAGGTGAACAATATACTTTCATAGAAAAAAATAGAGTTTTTGGAATTTTAAACAATCTTATACTATAATGTTGTTCTCTAATTGAAAACAAAACGTGGCAAGTGTGGTTATCAACTAAAACTCCTAATACTCTTCTGAAATGGTTGAAACCATACTGGTACCAACCATACTGATTTGACTTAAGATTGTATGTAAATTTATAATGGACAGGCCGTGTATTTTCTCAAATTTTTTCTACACAGATTGATGTATATTTCTTTTGTTTTGTTGAAATGAACACATCATTTTGACAGTGTTTTTTCTCAGCATGAATGGAACGGGTCTCGTAAGTGTTTCTATTGGATATCAAAGAAGACTCAAAAGCTATCCGATATCACAGAAATGTGGTCAAATTCTACAGAAACATTGCGTTTGCAATTCCTTTTCACTTGCTTCAATATAACTGTCAACTGCAGTGAACATTTTCATAAGGTTTTACAGAAACAGTTTGTTCTAAAAAGGGTTTTCAATTCCTTTTCACTTGCTTCAATATTACTGTCAACTGCAGTGAACATTTTCATAAGGTTTTACAGAAACAGTTTGTTCTAAAAAGGGTTTTCAATTCCTTTTCACTTGCTTCAATGTAACTGTTAACTGCAGTGAACATTTTCATAAGGTTTTACAGAAACAGTTTGTTCTAAAAAGGGTTTTCAATTCCTTTTCACTTGCTTCAATATAACTGTTAACTGCAGTGAACATTTTTATAAGGTTTTACAGAAACAGTTTGTTCTAAAAACAAAAAACAAAAAACTGACAATTTCTCCTAACTTATAAATTTATGGTGAAAAGTCTTATAAAACTGTTTGAAAAAACAAGGCATAACCTGAGTGTAACCTCACTAACCCAGCAAAAATTACCGTAAATTTTAGGTGAACAGAAATTGTCTTGAGGGGAAGTGAACATAAAAACATAATAACATAGTTACCTACCTTCATCTTCAATTCCAAATCTTTAGATTTTTTGGCAGCATTTGTCTTTGTTTCAGTTGCTTGATTAATGATTTCTTTTTGTTCAGCTGTAAAAAAGAGATGAAAACTACAGAGAACAGTTCACAGTTGGCAAAATGTTCAAAAAATCTCTGTGGAGGAGTGTTTCTTTAGGAATGGCAAGCAACATCGGCTGTTGTTTCAATAAAAAAACACTCCTCCCCAGAGACTTTTTGAGCATTTTGCCCACTGGGTTTGATTTCATTTACTTCCACTCAGACATGAATTCTGTTTAACATGACGTACCAATACTATTTTCATGAGCTTCTAATTCGGTCACTTTCACATGATGAGTACTTTGTTTGAGACGGTCCTGCACTAACTCAACTTCCCGGGCTTTCATATCCAGCTTTGTTGCTAATTGGTTGTATCTTGATAAGAAAACATTAGCATTATTAGAAGCCAATTATAAGAGCACACACAGGAAGACAACTTTTTTCTATATAAGCAAATTTTGTTTAACCTTTCAGCTTGGGACTTGACTCCCTTAAGTTCTGCATCGACTTTAGATAACTCTTCTTCCTTTGTTTTGAGCTTTCGACCGTTATCTTGAAAATCTTGAAGGACTTTCAAAATAGGAATATGGTTCTTCCGAGAACCTATAACAGTTAATGGATTTAACAACCTTAATTTATTTACAAATCCTAACCTAAATGTTAGTGATTTCAAAATTGTGCACTGTAAAGGAAATAACAAAGTTAATCATGGGTCCATCCATCAAAATGGACAAGTAAAGACTTCTATGAACACAGGGTCATTTTATTGAATTTAGTCCTTACCACCCGATAGCGTGCCACTTGGATCCACTTGATCGCCCTCGATAGTAACAGTTTTTGTTTTAATCTTGGCATCGTAAGCAACCTGTTAAGACCAAAAAAATAATCTGTTCATTCTGCGAGATTAATTCTCACACAACAAGTGTTTCTCTGATGAAAAGTTAAGCTTTTGAAGGAACCCTAACCCTCACCCTAACCCTCACTAAGCAAAACAAATTTTAAAACTCTCCTCCACAAATTTTGACTGAGTTCTAGTTACACCTCTGATATCAGTTTGGGTAGCTTTTTTCACTTAGCTCAGCTCACCATTATGAAATGTACAAAATGTAGTTACACTTCTGGTCTGTATGATTCTCACACAAGTGCTTCTCTGATGAAAAGTCTTATAAAAGCTTTTGAATACAACTTTCCAGCTAAAACTCCTGAGAAACGTGGACGTTTGCTTATAGATCAGTAAACTTTAGACAAGTTGGATAGCACACTAATGGTGTGTAGTTCTTTTCTGAAAGTTGGAATTCCTTTTTGTGAACAGGTGTGACATGTGCGATTTTTAGAACGTATTTTTTATGCGCTCATTAAAACCAGAAAGAATCTGGAAACTTATGACAGTTCTATTCCTTTTTGAGATTCCTTTTTTATATTTATGTTATAGCAGTAGATGCTGAGTAAATCAGGTTATTTAAACTCTTAACGACATCAATAATTCCTACTTAGCTCATTGCCCCTCTAAAAATAAGTGACAAACTTTCTTATTTTCAGCAGTGTGAACTAAGCTGCAATCTTACTTGATTTACAATCTCATCCAGAAAAACTACAATTTTACATCACAGTGCAATGGTACCTGCTTTGCAAAATCTAGATCCTTAGCAATAAGAGATCCACCAAACACAAATTTCATTGCTTCCTCAAGTTCATCATCGAAACCAACAAGAGATAATGCAGAATGGACATTTTCCTTCCCAACCTGAGATTGAAAAAAGCAATTTTTTTGGAATACTTCATAGAGTATATGACAATATTATTTTAGAGAGAAAAGCTTCTTTTGAGATAATAAAACGTATCGAGTCCTTCGCTTGCTTCTTTTATGAGCTAGCTAACACCCTGAGAACTTACTAGAGTCTTTGCTCTGTTGATGACATCCTGACTAATACATTTAGCTGAGATTTGATTCAAAGGAATCAATGTAACCTTTCGTTTGAGTTGTCCGTTTTGAAGAATTTTTTTGCCTGTCTGCTCTGTGTCCACAACAACATTAAACAACTAAAAAAACAAAATCAAGATAGCTTTGTTATAACAACTAGTTAAGTTCTTTTATTACTGATTACAACTGATTACAAGGAGCAACATCAGCACCACAAACAACATTCACAAAAAATCTTTTCTTCAATAAACCGACAAAATATTGTTTGAAATGTTTTACTTTCTTTTCTTCTTTGTTTTTGAAGTAATTTCTTATTCAAACAGAAACAGTCTTTCACCATGTTTGAACGCAAGTAAACAGCGCGATTCGTGTAACAGAATACACACAAAAAATTGTTGTGGTTTGGACAGTAAGAAAAACAAAAAGAAGAAAAAAGAAGAAAAAAGAAGAAAAGAAGAAAAACAGAGCTGGTTGTAATGTATTTCTTGCTACGCGGATATCCACCAATGAACATTAGACTTGTACAACTACCGGAGATCATAATATATAGAGGAAGAAGATTTAAGAGATCTTTTATCTCCTAAATAGAAAAGGGTGAGGAAAGACTCTGTCGATACAGTGTTTTTTTTAGAGGCAGTTCTAAAAATGTAAAAAACAACAACAAAAAAAATGAAAAATAAAATGAAACAAAATGAAACAAAATGAAAATATTGAGAACATTCTATACCTTGGAACCGGTAGACACTTGAAGAGCTAATGCATAGTTTAAATCTTTGACTTTTGTCAAATGACACACCATTCCCTTAACCTTGTCAGAAAAAAAATAATCATTAAAAAAATGGTGAGCTAGGCAGAAATTGCTTCTCAAAAGATCAACATCATGATTTTTTTTTATACCTTGGATCTGTTGAAACGTGGCTCAGGGTCTGTGTATTCAAATTGCAAGTGAGGATATCTATTGTTGGAAACACAATAACAATAACAATAACATCGGATAGATGAAATTTCGAAAAACATTTTATGAGTGTTATTTTTGCCTGCTTGAGCAACTTTCAACACAGGGTATGAATTAGGAAAGACTAAGCAAAAATTTACAAGGTGAAAGGAGATTTTCACAATTGAATATGTTGCTAATTAATATGCTGAAGTATTTTTTTTTTCAGGCTGTAACTTTATTTTGTTAGAATAAAGCCTCACAGAAACTTAAGAAGACTTTCGCAAAACGTGAGCCAGCAATTCGTACCCTGCAATCATCATTACATCAAAACAAAACAAATCACATTTTCCAGATCCATAAGATTCATCCACTGTGAACACAAAAAATAAATTAGAAGAATAAAAAGAGAACTGAGTGAAAAACAAAAACAAATGAAACTCCTCAAATCCACTGAGAGAATACTCACTTTGCTTCTATGGATTCGACGATATCCTGAAGACATGCGACTTCGGTTTGAAGTTTTCGTCTGAAAAAAGAAATACAACACAATAGTTAGAAATAGGTTATATTAGGAATGTGTCTTGTCTAACCAGGTTTTTTGGTTGAAAGGCTTTTTGTTTGTTTGAAAGATTGAGGCATGGCATATCCAAAAATAAAAATGTTTTCACAGCAAACCAGTGATGATCACAGCTTGTTAGCTTAGGGGATACTCAAGGTGCCATAATTAGACGTGATATTTGAAACCCCACCCCTTGTCAGCTTAACATCTGGTTGTAGAAGATTAAATTAGGGGAGGGAGAGATGTTTTAATAAATTAGCAGCATTTGGTCATTAAGGGATGAGGGATGTGGGGTTTGAGCAGAAGGTACTAAGAAAATTCAAAAGTTTCAAAAAGAAAAGCAATTGGTTAAAAAAAACAAATTCTTACCTGGTTGTTTGTAGTTGTTCTTCCTTTCCGTCTTCATAATTCAATTTGTCTAACTCACTCTAACGAGAAAAATGAGAAAAAAGATTATGGGTACAGACCTCAGTCAGGAGGATAGGGGACGTTTTATAAGCCAGGAGGAGAGGGGACTTTTTATTTAATATGTAACACTGAGACGGATCAATTTTTGTTCATATAACACCAAGACAGAAATCATGTTTTTTTTGTCATGTAACATCAAGACAGAAATTTTTTTTTATCCTATTCAGCTGGAAAAATTAGTGAGACGAAGATTCAGAATTGACAAGTGAATATTATTTCTGGTTTGAAAAACCAACCTGCAAATTATTTCTCTCAGTTTCTAAAGCATCGAATACTGCTTTGTCCTTTTCATAACCTTTTGCGGTGGACTTCAAATCAGCTTGTTTTCTTTTTAATTCGCTTTCTTCATGTTTTAATCTAAAATGTTTAAGATGAAAAAAACAACTAATGAATACTATTATACAAACTAAGGGAAAACCACTTTAATAAGTTTTGAAATTTTGGCTGTTATATTCGATCTAAACCTGATATCTAAACATTTTGAGGAATACAGGGCAAAAAAAGAGGCTATTGATATAGTATGGAAGTTATGAATTGATTATTGATTAATTGATTATATATATTTCCTATTATATATATATATTTATATATATAGTGTAATTTTAAGTAATTATTTCCTTTTTTTTAATTTTTTACCTGTCAGTTATTTTCACTTGATCTTTATCAAATAGAACTTAATGTTTCTGCTGTTTTTATGAGGGTTTTATAGAAAAAAATTGTGTGAAAATGTATTTTTATCTCCAATCATTGTTTGATTTGATCAAAAATTAGCAGCAGGATTAATTATTTTTAGTTTATATGAAATAACATGCTAGTCCAGGGAAGTGATAAAGTCTTACTTGATTTGTGATTGCTTTATCTCTGTGTCAGCCTTGCTAGTGGCATTCTTACAATCTAAGGGATAAAGAACGAGAAATTAAATTTTGTCTCGCCATCGAAAAGCAATGATACCTTTCACAAATATATTATAAAAAATATCAACGTATTTAATCAAGTATCTCCAGTGCAGATACACCATAAAACCTGACAAATAAAATTGTTGGAATTTCAAGTTAGTTTGTTAAGTATAAGTTCATTTTTACTGAAAGCCTTTGCTTGTAAATATTCAAAATAAATAAAAAATTAGTTAACACCCTAATAAAAACATTTAGAATACATTTTCCAGCAATGAATATAAGAACTTAACAGGGTACGAATTAATGGCTCGTGTTCGGCACTTCAAAATCTGCTTCCTTTGTTTCCATGAAGACTATTCTTGTAACAGGCCAGCTGAATGTTTCGTTAAATTAAGATTGGTGGCATCTCTCATTGAAAGCTTCAGAACAAGGAATGAAAAATGTGTCTTGGTCTCCACTTCAACAAAGGTAAAAAGAAAGCTTGGTGTATTCTTTACTTATATTTATTATTATTACTATTATTTATATTTTTTTGTCATTTTGGTTCCTGTATTATCTGGTAAACGCCCTCAAACGTCCCACAAAGTGTTTTAAGTTTCTGTAAAGCTTTATTCTTCTAACAAAACAACGAAAATACGAAGTTATGCAAATAATGATAACCATAACAGTAACAAGCAACTTAGTTACTAACACGTCACATGTCCATTATTCACATCATGGTGCCCATCTCCTTTTACTTCGTAAATGTTTTCGAAGCTATTAACCTTTCCTAATCTGTACTCTGGAATAGCAGCTCAATTGATTGACAGTTAACAAAATAAATAAGTCTACCCATTAATTGATCTGCCAATGTTTTATCTTCGCCATCGTCATTACTTGATAGACCAGCAGAGACTGCGTGATAGTGATTCTGGGCATTGTTTACACCATCATGATCAGCTTTACTTTGCCCTTCTAATGATTCAAGATTGTTTCGAAGTTTGTTGATTGTTTTGTTCTTGGATTCGATTTGGACATTGTTCTAAAAAAAGGAAATACATTTCTAATGATCTTAACGATAATAATAATATGATATAGTTTTGAATATTTTAAGAAAGGTTTTTTGTAGAAATAGCATAAAATTAATTTTCTGGGATAAAACCTCCACCCTCCACCCTATAGAGTTCCTGAATGTTCTTGTTTCAAACTTTGACTACATAATGTCACTGTCTACAATCTTGTGGACCTTTGAATGAGAACAATTTTATGAGTTAGAAATGGTCAGAAGATACAGGCAGCATCAAGCCTTTGAAATCAAGTTGGGTTACTACAGTGGGTTTCATAGTTAATCATTGCAAAAGTGTTGAATTATGAATCAGTCACTCTGAGTCATTGTAGAAAAACCATGTAGTATGATTTCATCAAGTCAATGATCACAGAATAATTACTTCACCCTCTAACGGTTATAGTAGTTAAGGGTATTCTTATTATGAAATATTCAATACATAACTAGACTACTGGCTTTCGTAAAATAAATAATTTATCCCCTGAAATATGACGAGGAGTCATGTCTGCCATTTGAAGTTTTCATACTTCCTTAGGAAAAAATAAATTTGGTATTATAAGTTATGATTTAAAATGTTTCAGTTTATTTAGATAGTTTAAGTAAAAAAAATCCAGTATTTGGAAAAATATTTGGTCCAGGTTTGTCGAAGAAAATTTGATTTACAAGTTGTAAAATCCTTTGTAACTGCAATTGCTATCAAACATTTGTGTAATATTGCGGTGGCATTTTAATTGCGGTCACAAAAAAGTTGAATTTTGAGGGCCGGAATCGACATAATTTTAAAAATTCCTATTAGACGGTAAACTTTTAGATAAGTTATGCTCAAGTAAAACCTTATTTTAAAGCAGAAATTGATCTTTGATAAATTATTGAGAATAAAATCAAAATAGTTTAATATTATTCCATGCTAAACTAAACTTGTATAAAATGTTTTTTCTTCAATCAATTATATAAACAACTCCACGAACTCATCTATTGTAAGTAAGTTTTGAGCAATAATTTATCTAATAGTTTATCGTCTAACAGCAAATAAAAAATAGCTCTTTACATCTGTTATGTTTTTCTCCAGTTGTCTTCTTTTCTTGACCTCTCCATTCAACGTCTCTTTTGAGTGTTTCAAATCTGATGTTGCTTTAACTTCGATCTTCATTACATAAAAAAAATGGAAAAACCATGAGAAATAACGGGAGAGAAAATGAAGAAAGGCTGAGTAAACAGGAAGTCTTTATCTTAGAATCTGTTGATTGGATTGGGGGATTTTTTCAGAACCGTAACCATTCAAATAGCTTGAAAGGACATGCCGAGAACTTGGAACTGATAAAAGTAAAAACAATACCTTAGAAACTTCATCCAACTTCTTTTCCAGTTCTTTAAGAACGTTACCAGATTCCTACAAAAATCATTGGGGACAAGGTTGTTATGTATGTAATACTTTGCCTTAGCTCTTTATATTTATATACATTTAGTCGCTATAGTTAAGAAACGATATTAAAAAAATGTTCTGGATTTTTGTCAGACGGTTTTGTCACAATTAAGGAAAGGTCCACAGCACAGAAAAACACCTGGGATATCAAGACTCACGACTTTATTTTGTAAACTGTATACAATTTATTGTTATTCAGTTAAACCCAAAATAAATGAACTAAACAACTCAATTTACTTAAGGATTCTTTTTTCAGTAATCTCTTTTTTCTCTCATTACGAA
Organism: Turritopsis rubra; assembly: GCA_039566895.2. NCBI lineage: Eukaryota > Metazoa > Cnidaria > Hydrozoa > Anthoathecata > Oceaniidae > Turritopsis > Turritopsis rubra. The sequence continues at coordinate 12,900,696 of CM077618.1, read as the reverse complement.
TTTAATTCAAGGATTTTTGAGCACATTTAAATTTTTCTGAAATTGTTTATAATTTTCTGATATAAAACGTAGACATTCATGTATTCCAAATTATAATAACAGAATAATTATTAGAAATATAAATTATAAAAATATTTTCAATTTTCTTGTGAGAAACAGATCCTTAAAAAGGAAAAGTCTCACATGGTTTTGTAACTGCACTTCTGCTGAAAAGAATCCGCTAAAGGAGAGCCTTCGAAAATTATTTCTGTGGAAAAATAAATGCTGAAAAATCTTCTTCCAAAGTTCTTTAATTAAAACCTTGTGCTAAAAATACTTAGTGTGATAAATTTTGTTTATCAAATCTTTTTTTTTTTAACTGAAAATAAAAGGTTGCCAAACTTTATGATGTCATTTATATGGAACGTTAGTCAAAAAAAATAAAACATCAAAGCTTCCCTTTAAAATTACTTCGTTATTAAAACATTCTTAGAGTTATGTGAATACTTTTTGAAAGGGAAGTTGGTTAAGTTGGATAAGATTTATTTTCCCCAAAAAATCGAAAAAATATTTAAAAAATATGTAATCGAATTTCAGAATCAAATTCTTTGCCTTTTTTATTATGTGTATTTTTTAAACTTTTGAAGGAAAAGGAAAAGGTAAAGCTTCAATTGAATTCATTATATCCATGAATTAGATTTCAAATTAGATTAGCTGTCAAAATAAGAAGATAAGAAATAATTTATAAAAATTTCAAATAAACCTTGATAAATTGACCATTGGTTGATCAAACTAATACATTATACACAAACTCACCGTATCTCGTTGCTTTTGTAGTTTCGCAATTTCAACATCGATAATATTAATTTCTTTATCAATCTAAAAGTGAATAATTTCGCAGTTACTGAAGCAACAGAAATGTCTCGCATGCAAACTAAAAGCTAATTGCTTTCATCCACCAAGGGTTTCCCCTGAATAAAACTCATGCATATTTATTGGAAATCGTAATGTGATTTCATTTTGTCACCTGCGCATTTCTCTCCTTCAGTTTTTCCATTCCTTCAACCATCGACTCCAGTTCAGACCCAGACTTCTTCTTAATGTCCTATAAACGAGAACCTTTTTTTCTAGGATGATGATAAAATAGAAAATACCCTAACAAACATTCAAGGAAAATGCATGAGAAAACATAGCCTCAGCATATAAGACATTCAGGTCCAACTAATTTGAAGTTCACAGATAATAATGGAATCCACCTAAACTGCAATAAAAGACACTAATCATTGTTATGTTCTTCAAAAAGGAGAAAATGTAGTAAGGCCAGGTACCTTTAAGAAATAAACAAATAACATTTGGCCCAACAAAGTTACTTTAGTCTATAAAACTTGTGACACAACAAATATTAAAACACAACAATTATAAATATTCGTATCCAACCTCTGCTTTTACGAATTCATATGCAACACACAATCTTGTTAGGTGTTCAATTTCTCGCATCATCTTCTGATATTCTAAGTAGGAGGAGCGTTCTTCCTTTAGTTTCTTGATTGTTGGAGTAATTTCCTCATTCAACACCTAAAAATAAACCAACCAAAACATAATAATTTTAGAGACTGTAGCAAACACCATCAAACCAAAATACAAGTATAATAAATTCTATATCACGAGAACTCTACAGTCAAAATATCTCTACAGCGGATATCGTAGGGACAAAAAAATATGCCTGCTATAAGTTAATTAGAGAGTTTGGAGAAAAAAGAAAAGGCATTCCTTCCTTAAGTATCCACTATAATGATGGGTGTTAATTGTGTGTTAACTAATAATTGTGTCCCATTGATACAATTCGGAAATTTACGGTAATTATTTGAAGATACTTGGGTTTTAAACTGGAAACTCAGATTTTTAACGTGAGTGAATGCCTTGGGCTCAAAATCTAAAATCTAACCTTCACAACTATCAAAAAAGTTTTAAAATTTCACATTTTCGCTTTAGCCACATCACCAGTTTTTTTCATTTTCAACTTTATTTAACGTTGTTCATAAGATACAATAGTTTAAAACTAACCATATCACCATATGCTCATGCTTCAGCATAATTATTTCTATTTTTAAGGTGAACACACTTTCATATGGGCATAAACAACAACTTTCTAGCCTTGCTAACAAAGAAAACAAACCAAACGTTTATTACAAAGATCTACATTTCAACTGGAGGATGGGAGAGATACATCAATAGAATCAACTGGAAGATTTCTATTTGTAAAATAATGAAGTAACATTTAAAGTAACTGTTTTATCTTTTATTTTCAACAGAGTCCGAAAACTTTGGTGTCCCACTCAACAAAAGTTTATTATAATACTCTGATACACCTTTGGAATCTACTTCACCAAAAATAGCATGTCCATTTAATAAAACTTTCTTAATAAATTCCTTTGCTTGCTTCGATTGGGGAGAGTTTGTCACTATTATACATTAGCTAACAGCCTGATCTGATCTGGGATGTCTGTTATAGAAAGGTTCCACTGTAGCCCAAACATCTGCAAACTTAGGTTTCAATATCCTTTTTCTTAAAAGTCCATCCATTATTATCAAACATAAAGATTGTTTCAAATTAATACATTTTTTTAATTACAACTATTGGAATGTTTACTACATGATCAAAATTAAAATTAAAATTAAAATAAAATTGGAAATTTACAGACCGATTCAAATTCATTCAGTTTACTTTGCTTCTTCTCCATTGTTTTTATCGCTTGCTGTTTCTTGCTTTCATACATCCTCGTACCTGCAGCCTCTTCAATCATCGACAGGATCTAATGAATGACAAACAAAATTTGACTTAAGGTTACTGTAAAGGAAAAACAGTGTTGTTCTAAATCTTTAAAATAAATATATAAAAGTATATATTTTTGGAAAGTTTTTTTCTAAATAATGGAATAAAACTTTTCATTTAAAAGTAAACATTTTTTGAAAAATTGAGCTCAATTTACAAGGCCACTATTTTCATTCAAAGAGTTCCGTCATACAACCACTAATGTTTTTGCTTTGAAAAATACTTCTTTCAGAACCCGGTACTTTAAACTAAAACCGCGTGTCACTGTTTTTTAAATAATTCTGTCGTTCAAAAGATATATTCTTTTTTCTTTACTCGCATAAATTTTTTCAATCATTGTGCCTTATTACATAATAAATATTTAAAAAACGCTGACAGCTGATTGTTTTGCTGTGTTTAGCTGTGTTGTTCATGTGGGAATGGCTATTTTTCGATTTCATGGTTGTGTGACAGGAACTCTTTATTGGTGGAGTTTTGACATAAATTTTGTTCTGAGAAAAAGAGTTTTTAATTATTATGCATGAATGTCGTTCAGAAGGTGATTTTCACACATTTTTATATAGTTGTTTTATTTACATGTATTCTTGACATATTTTTGCTTTTGAAAAGGTGTAAAATGGAATGTGTAGAAACAAAACATTATATTGAGTTATAAAGATGAGCTTTCTGCAAAATTGTTGTTATTTACTTCTTTATCCACTTTTTTCCACCAACAGAGACTTTTCCCAGATATAGAAATTAATGCACGTGAAAATTACAATTACATCTAGGAAGATGCACACTATGTTCAAAACCCACAAGTTTTGAGTTTTTCTATTTTTTCCTTTACAGTAACCTTAAATTTATTAAACTGAAAAGTGCAAAAATTTCAGCAATGATTCAGCATTTTTCTCATCATAGTATAGTAGTTCTATTTCAATTTCTGTGGAACACAAAATGGAGAGGGCTGTTATTAACAATTGGAGTCAAGAAAAACTATTTTTTTCTATGTAACTAGCAATTCATACACAAACATTTTTTTGAAAACATCAAAGTTCTTTACGTTATTTACATTACGTATTTACTGATGGACGAGTACCAGGAAATAACTTTGAAAGGGCAGCATAGACTGACTGATTTAAATGATGGGTTACTATATGAACCATCAACTATACAAAATTACACAGATTGACAGCATCTGAAGAGTACAATTAATTGTGAACTGTACTCTGTAGAGGACAAACTACATCTAAAAAACATTACGCAGACTAGTTTCCTGGAAACAAAATTTAAATCTGTTTTACTGAATTTTAGAGGAAGATTTTGTTTTCCTTCATCTTAAACAACAACAAAACAATGCAATGGGTTCTGGTCCTTTAAATTGATAAGCATCTCCGTGTCAATAAAAAGCAACCATTGCAGTGCTTATCTCTATATTGTCTTTTCTGTATATGGTTGACAATGCTCTACAAAAACCTTCTTTCAGCACACTTTCTTAACAGCGTTATGATAATTACCCAGCAATCACAATGTTTACTCATAGAATTAATGACAAGGCTAATTCGTTGTAATTTTTCTCATCCTCGGACTCACAAGCTTATTAATGAACATGCCATAACATGCGATTACTAGTAGAAATCTAGCACATAACTTGTTATAAATGTGCAATTCCAATAAATAACCAAAATTCTTACCTCTGGCGGCTTCATATTAAGTACTTTAGTTATTCTACCCTGAAACAAAAATATAATAAAAAATTAAATACATTGTAAAAATAAAAGTTCATGAAAAATTAAATCCATGCAAACTTTTATCCACGTCAGGTATATAATAATCAATGCATTTGGTGCTCAACGTACTGAAAAAATTTCTCACAATTATATCATGTTAGCTGACCTAAAAATCTTTACTAAAACTCAGGGAGGGAATTAACATAAAATAATGAGATTGGGTTGTGTGTAGAGAAACCCTAGTTAAGCCAGGTTCCTTCAATATTTTTATGTAAAACTTTTAAAGTTATCAATATCAATGGTAAAAATCTTTATTATGAAATAAGGAAAAAGAGTTATATCTGATATGATTGTAAGTTTGTAACCTGTTTTCTCCTGTTTACAATGTCTTGCAGATGTGTTTTGTTACCCTACTTTTAAAAAAAGAAATTATATTCTTTCTGTATTAGACAAGGCCTTTTTTATATTATGCACTATGATTTTCAATATTTTTTTCAAACCAAAGAGAGTATACAGTGTACATAGTCCTTTGACTGATGTCCAAAGAACTCTCTTTTTTTACGTTTCTTTTTCATTAACCTGGTTTCTGCAAGGTGCTACAAATATATGTTTTCTTCAGATTGTCAAAAAGTTGTTACGTTGTGAAGAACATTCAACCAAAAGTAGTCATTTAACACCTGAAAATGAAACTTCACACAGAAGCAATACTAGTTCATTCTTTAGTTAATTTATTTTGATAAACAGCATTGAAAATTCAGCGTTTGGAGAACCAATGTTATTTTTATTTTCTATTATTACTATAGCAATCTCATATACGCTTGCAGGTCGGGCGGCTGTGATGACATGATTTTGATAATGTGACTTTACAAAATCTTAAATTTAAGACAAAATAAAACTTTTTGAAATTTTTTTATAAGTTTGGTTTGACTCAGAGTTGCTTGGAACATTTTAAGCTAAAGTTATTATTTTGACGTTAATTCTCCTTTCAAAGGACTTCAGAATATCATCAACTTCTGATTAATTGCTGAACACATCATCCATTTATATCATAGCTTTCAACAAAATATTCATCAAAATTATCAAAAGACGATCAGTAAATTTCAAAATTAATTTGATTGTCTCCCAAGTATCGCTTATAGGTCCCTATAGTTTCCGTGTTTCATTCAGGAAGGGAAAAAAGTAAGAGGGGGAATTTCCTGAAGAACAATAAGATTCGCACAAACATCTTAATACTAGTCTATACAGATGTATCGATGAAAGAAAAAATGAAACCTCTATACGTACGATTATCTGTGAGGGAGAGAAAACAAATGAATGGAAAATGAATGAATAAATTAAATTCGCAAAATGAATTGAGGTCTGTTTAGACGTGTAAGAATGGCTCGCAATTCACCATCCCTTAATTCACTCCCTGTAAAACTTACTGCACATATAGAGAAGAAAGTATGTTGAAACTACAAAATGTTGAAAATGTTGATCTTACTTGCATAATCAAAAAATGGGGATTATTAACATTGAGTTGAACGGAACGAAATAGATCTTGAACACGTGTATTATTGGCATTACATCCATTTATCAGGTATTTATTTCGACCACCAAGGACAATCTAAAAAAACGTACAGAAAAAAATTTACGAGACTTCCACAAACACAAGTCATAAGAAGTGTTGAAATATTTTATATTCATAAGATAGGAAGCAAACCTATTGAAATGTATATATGAGAAAAACACAATGTTGATTTTAGTAGAATAAACATAAAGTGTAGTAAAGTTGAATTAGTGTAGAAAAATTTAATTCCACCATAGTCACTAAGGTTGACACAAACCACTCCAACATGATGAAATTCGAATGTTGGATGATAGGAAATTTTTTGTTTTTGTTTCTCATCCAACATTTTGAAAGTTAAAAAAAAAGGATGACAAGAACATCGTTAGCAATCACAGTTCTCTTGAACAATTATGGATTACGGATTATGATCAGGCAATTGGTAAAACACCGGAAGAAAAAGGGCTATTTTAACTACATAATTCAAGAACTCAAAGTTCATGAATGGTTTAGGGTTCAAAAAAATGTTTTGAGTTAGTTTTGAGCCAAATTTCCTATTTGATTTCACCATAAGAGTTAAATCTCTGCTATATGAGTCATTTGAAAACGTGAATACTTAATGCATATTGAATTTGTATTAGAATCTTTATTAGAATTAGATTTGTATCAGAATGTTTCAGAAGGTTTAAAAAGCGAAATCTTGGATAAAACATCCCACCTAACCAGGAAATGTTAAATGAAATTTGTTGTGGAACAACACTATTTTCTTTTTTCTTTTTGCACAAACCAATCCAACATTTAATCCAGTATTAGAATTTTATAAAAACCCAGAGTCCACAAAATCCACCGAATTCATTGTTACACTCATATATAGTCAAATGTTTGCCACTTTAAATCCGACAGTGCATGTAAGAAGCATTAAAAGTGAAAACATTCACCTGTCTCGATATAGTTATTTCATCAAATGTTTCATAACCAATAGGGCTCTGTTTTTTATCAGTATTATCAAATTCTATGGTGACAGTAGCTTTAGTAACACCTGCTTGACCGCTTTTATAAATCAGATCTTGCAAATTCGTAGCACGAACCTAAAGAAAAACGGAAGGGAATTAATAAGGGTGGCGTTTTAATGGAAACATAAAAACAAGATACACTCAAAACAAAACAGAAAATATAATTCTGACTGAATCAAAACTTCTGGTTTAAAAAATCATAATTAAGACATGCTCCTTCTTACGTCTTTGAGATAAGAGCATGCCTTGAAAAACACAGTTCGTATATGACTTAAAGTCATACTCCTCCCTCATGAGTTGGTTTTGTATTTTCTCAGTGCTCTTCAGAACTTCAGAACTTTACTAAATTAACCCAATTCGAAACGAATCTTTCAGCTTACCATCTATATATCTCGTCAAATTTCCCTCACAACAAAAATGATAAAAATTAACATAGAAAGCTCTCAGCAATATTTACCCGATTGGTAACTTACATGTGATAAATTTGTGATTCCAAGTAAGAAGCATATACTATCAAGAATGTTCGATTTTCCACTGCCATTCAAACCGGTGATGGCATTAAATAACGGATCGAAACCATTTACTTCTGTTCTTTGAGCGTACGATTTAAAACCGTCTAATACAATACTTTTGATGTACATCTTGTCAAGCACCTTTTACCAAAATATTATGGACCAAGAATAATTAATATCAGTAGCCCTCCACAACAGGAGTAGTACAGCGGGAAGTTGAGGAATACAATTTCGTAGTCCCTTAAAATTTGGCAGGAAAACCTGTTCTTTAAGTCGGAAAGTAACGTCTTTTTGTTGTTGTTGTTTTTTTTTGTTTTTTTGTTGTTTTTTTGTTTTTTTTTTTGTTTTTGTTTTTTTTGGGGGGGGGGCTTTTCTGATTGAGGATACTAAGAGTTTGATAATTAGATTATACAAGTCATATTCAATGAACGATCTTTTGCGACAACAGGAGGGGCAACATGGATAAAAAACAAATGTGTAGTGCTCGATAAAATGATAAGTTTGAAGAATATAAGGTCTTTACAGAAACACTGAAGCATTTTTCAGAAAATGCAGGAGAAAAGACGCAATGAGAAAATGCAGGCGGTATGCTATATAATGTTCAGAAAATGCAGGAAAATCCCGCCGACTTGGAAGGCCTGCTTCAGAGGTCAGAGAGGCAGAGGAACATCATGTAACTAGGATTTTAGCCAATAAGATTTTGGTGTAATGTGACCCCCAAATGTGACATTATTTCCGACTTTAAGAATTCACACCATGAACAGTTTGAAAACAGTTTTTTTCTGCTAAATAACGCATTTTAAAGGTAGCTAGCTAATATATAATATACCTTTAGATTTTGTTTATGTTGTTGACATTTTTTCGCGCCAGAAGCAAGTAATGTAGTTGGTACGTCATGTAACATCACATCAAAATCGGATTAACAAAACGCCCCTATCGAATATACGCCCCCGATATTTTCAATAAACGCCTGTCTTTAGTAAACGCCTCCTTCAATTAGATGAGCCCCAAACACATAGGAACTTTCTATGATCTCATAAATAAAGGCATTCAAAAAGTATTGTTTTTCATTTGTTTAATTTGTTCTTTCTTCATTTCTTCATCATCATATTGTTATATTTTATAATACAGTATACTCGCGATAAGTGATACACCGGATAAGTAGGACGCCCGCTAAGTAGTACGTTTTTCCCCGGTCCCTTGAACTTTCTTGCCCTATTCTACCCTGTTAATAATGTAATTAACTGCCTCTATTCTCCCAATGGTATGATAAGAAATAGACTTTCTTTCTAAACAAAATCCACAAGGCAAACGAATCCTTCGCCGTCCTCGTCCTCGTCGTATTTGTGTAAACTCCCTAATATTTTCCACCGCATGGGGTTGACTTTGGCTGCAGAACGTATTTCCGTGGAATCATCTCGCACGGGATGAAATGAAAGACAGACACTAGGTTTAACCATGAAAAGGCATTTTTCCGGAGCAATCCGCGTTTTAAAATTACCATGAAGAATTATCTTTAAAAATCTGTGTTTCGATGCGTTTTTCACTGAAACTTCTTTTGTAGGAGGCAGTATCATGATATGGTCATTAGGGATTTCGCAAGGCGAATCTCCATTTTATCCATTTGTTTACTTTTGCATAAAGTAAGTAGTTTGATGTCGTTTGATGTCGTTTTTAGCAGTTGCTTTCCTGCAAACTTAACACTCACTGGCAAGTAGTATGCTCGCCATGACTACTTGATGTGTTGTGTTGTCATGACTACTTGATGTGTTGTCTAATAGTACTGCAAAATAATAACAAAACAAAAACAAAGTCAACAAAAGAATGCAGACCTCGTAGGCTGTCAAATTTCGAAGTGTCAGAATTCATGCTGGCAAACAAAATTCGCACGGACACTGAGCTTTTCGCCAAAACAGACGAGCAGAAAAAGGAAAAGAAAACAGACTTGGCCAGTTTCGTTTTAAGTAGGTCGCGCATAGAAAACACCTGGAAAATGAAAGCCGATCCGACCAAGATCAGTAGGTTGAGTGTATCCCGCATGAAATTGGTTCGACAGAAGTTGCAAGGTGAATGCGTAGACGGCTGTGACGGTACTTGGTACGAGTGCGCAACGCAGGTTCTCCGCCAGAACAGGGGTACACCCGATGACTTTTGGGGAGAGGCGCTTAGATATCTGTTGGAAAAGGGTTGCAGTAAATTCCGGAACATCCTCATAGTCGGCCTTACCAATTGTGCGAAGATGTTCCTGTTGAGACCTCTGCAGTTTATATTCCAAACGCTTAGTAACCCAGCAAACAACAAGTACGTCTGGCTGGGAGCAGAGTGGACCGAGCTTATTTTCCTTAACGACTTTCGTTGGTCAAGTGCGTGGGTGGAGCTCTTGCTCCTTCTGGAAGGTTAAGTGGTCCACTTACCCGCCGCGAAGAATCATAACAGCAAGGACATTTGCATATCTGCATCATCGAAATGCATCCGTATATGAAGTGTTTTGCCAAGCTTGCGTGTCTGGATGGAGATATGCGAGTCTCCGATTAAAAATCACATGTAACCATACACGTAACCATGCACATAACCGTTCACGTAACCGTTCACGTTCATTGCCAGTCAAGTCTCTGCATATGCTACACGTAACACCACACGTAACCGTCACATTTTATAAAAATATGTTATGTTATTCTTTTTTTTAAAAAAGCCACGGTTACGTGTGGTTACGTGTGGTTACGTGTGGTTACGTGTGGTTACGTGAACTGCTTATATTTTTCCACTTCCTCTTCATCGGTTGTGTTGTTATTTTGTTTTCAGACAGATTGTATTTGTTTTTGTTTTGTCGAAACGAACAAGCACTCATCTTAACTTCGTGTAACGAAACGAGGAACAAAGCAAAACAGAAAAAAGAGAATACACTTCCTACACAAACACAGAACCGGGCGCAGAGCCAGTCCCCCACGCCTTCCAACGCGTCCCTTTCTTTCTTGCTGTTCTGACTCGGATCGCCGTCTTCCAGGAACAGTTTTCCCCGTGGATTTTGACAAGCAGTCCAATTTATAATGTGTAAACAATTCGCTAACTTTATTTCATATCAACAACATTCCCTATCATCACCTTGAAAAAATTGAACACGTTCAAACTTTTATAATGTTGAATTCGGGCATGTCGAATTCAATGAATGGAAATGAATATCTGATGATGCACGCAGTGGCGGATCTAGAAAAATTTAACTGGTGTAAGCCAATTTGAAGGAGAACTTTCTAAAAAATAAGTGGCAATTAAATTGCAATTATCCTTTCGAACACTCTTCTCCATAATTTTTACACCAGTAAAATTGCTTCTCGATTCGCCTCTCTGGGACACGATCAAATTTGTCGAATTCCCAGATTCGACACATAACCACCAGGTCACCCGTTTTCCCCGGTAGAGTAATACGGATGGGATTGACTTCTGAAGAACCAAACCCAAAAATCGGGATTTCCGAAATACTTCACGATTTATGCTTGGTCAGTTCTACAAAAACTAAAAACAGGGCTTTGCCGATATTCAGTCTTGTGTCGGTAAAAAAAATCATGAAACGATGTCTGATTCCCGAAAGGAGGCAGGGCAAACTCATCCAATGTGTGAGGTACTTTTTTAGCAAGATGTCTTTTATTTCTAAAGTGTTAGTGATTTACTTCATTGTCCAGGTTTTTTATGCCATTTTAAAAAAAACCGTATATATTTTATGCGTAGTACAAGTTGTAGCTAAATGCTCATATCCTTCAAAAAAACCAACTCAACTCACAAAAGCTTGCTGCTCTGGCACCACACACCCTGCAGGGCTGGGTTATCTGCCATGCAGACACTTTGTATATTCTCTTATTATATCTCCTTTATATATATCCTGACAGTTTTTCTTCTCACAAAAGTAAAAAGAAAATGAAAGTGTTTTTACACTAAAAATGAAAGTTTTTTAGCCAAGATTTACAAGTATATATATAATTAATAGCCCATAATATAGACCTTTTCATGAGGTCAAAAAACAGAAACTCCGTCACTGATTTCTCTTATACTAGGTGAATATTATATGAGAGTAAGGTAGTTTCATCTAAGTTCAACATACTTCTATATTCGACAAACGTTAATATTGAAGCGATTAATCAACGAAAAAAAATGAAAAACATTTAAAAAGGAAGCTTACAGTAAGTACTTTTCACCTAATAGTTTAAATTTAAAATATCGCTTAATAATTGGGGGTAAATTCAAGATGAGTCTTAAACCTCTTTAAACAAATCCAAACACAAAAAACACGAACGAAATGAAGTTGTTGATATTCACGCATGCTGTTATCGGCACATCTTGTTTACTATACTGGAACAGAAAGATTGGCCATGGTACTTCAAAACATGACTTTTAAATCCCTGTTTTGAAAGCAGATTTCCATATAGGGGAGGTTTTCCCTTCCCCGGTGCGATATTTTGTCCCGTTCCTTTTCTCCTCCGTTTATCTATCTTCAAAGTAAAGAAATGTCTTTATCTTTTTATTATGAATGTTGTTTGGATATCTTATTTCATAAATTACATCCTTTTGGACGTAAATTAGGTTTCATTTTTCATTTATTGGATTGCAAAATTGTTTTGTCGAACTTAGATGAAACTACCATATAAGGATAAAAATTGGAGTGCAGAAAAAAATAATAAAGTGAAAAGGTCTATGAATACCAACTCAAAAAGATGAAACTCGTGTTTTCATTTGCTTTTAGACCACTTTTACACCATCAAATTTTTGCTGGACTCCTTGGAGATTCTCTTGTTTTGAATTCTTTATTACGAACTAAGGGGCGACATCCAAAATAAATCTGTCACCATGCAAAACTAAACGTTTATTGTCTTTACCCACCCACTACTGAAAATGTCAAGCATGACAAGTTTAAGAAGTAATGTAAACATTGAATGTTTCCCAGATTCCAAAACGAGTCTTTCGAATCTCAGTCCACTGTCTTTGCTAGGGTTACGGCTTCGCATATTACCTGTTTCCGAAGAAACAACAACAATACTATAAAGGCCCATCATTTATAAACATTCATTGTTATTTAATCTATTCTGCGCAAATTTAGCGTCAAAACTCTTGTGATATGGATTAAAATTTTTCTTCCCTGTTACTTATGGCAAAAAATTGTGTATTGAGTACATAAACTTTTCGCTGGCAGGAAAGCGTCCAGAACAAATTGGCCTTGATAATTGAATACTTTAACAGGGAACATTAGATAATTAAGAACTAATCATCAAGACATTTGAAAGTAGTATATACCTCATAATAGAATTCATCTATGTAGACAGCTTGATTGCTATGGTCTATACAGATTCATTGATCAATTTTTTTATAACCAGAGCCAGATGACAACATCTGCCAGCAGTTTTTTTATGGGGAACCACAGTGTACCATTCAAATATTTTTGTTCATTAGAGTAAGAACAAATGATTAATCAAGTCAACTGCTGGTCATTGAAGAGTATAAAAACCAAAGAAATGGCAGCGTGGCAAACACAGCGTTTGGAAAATTCAACACTCCAGATTATTACCGGAAAATGGCTTTCCTGACTCATCTCTCGACTCGGCTGTCTTCTATATACACCTCTCGAATATGCAGCGGAATTGACATTCATGAGGCAAACTGAAATCATGAGAAAAATGTGAAGGGGAAGAAGAAAAACTATCAAATATTCGTAGCTATGGTTGACAGGTACATAATTTCAGATATCATGCATTAGAAATTCTATACATATTATATATCTTGTCAATGTTTTATAAATTAAAGCATGCAACTATAAAATTGGATTCTGCTCATCAGAATAAGCAACAGCAATTCCAAATTAATTGGGTTTTGTTGCTTTACTTCAAAACAGCCATATTTCTATTTTTGGCAAAAATGAGCTAATGCCAGACTCATATTCTATAAACATTCTTAGGTCTAAAAAGCTGAAACTGCATCAAAATTTAAGTGCACAAATTAGCTGGCTTTTGTCTAAAATAAAATGCTGTGAATGTGTGTCAATTCCTAATGAATTTGTTTTACACATTCACTGAATGTATCTGCTCAAGTGAGGGAAGTGCTCTCTGATGCACTCAGAACATTGTAGGCTTTTAGGGATCACCATTTATTGTTTCTTCTTTTTGAAGTGATTGTAAGATTAGGGTTTCGCTTCTCCAAGATTCGTCTTGGTGGACCCCACCCTTTTCCTTCTTTTCATGGACAACTTGGCTGACAGTGCTGCATCTGATGTGTTTTGGTACTGTTTCAAAAGTATATATATAGCATCCAGAACAATGTGCCTAAAACCTTTTTTCCAATGCGTATTTATGTAAAAACTAAAAGAAAAAATCTCTGGATATTAAAAAATTGCAAGATATTATTACACATTGAAAAGCTGCCATATTCTATTTTAAGCACTCCATGGAATTTAGTTTTATGTTCTTTTAATAACACAATGGAACATTAAGTAAATAAGACTTAAAAAGAGTATTTCTTTCAAATCTTCTCTTCACAAAGAAACTTGTGGTAAAACCTCAATGTTCTAGCATCTAGCTGTTTTTTTTACCGACATGAAAATTAACACGACATGAGTTTCATATCACCTCTTACTTGTAAACAGTATAAAGGTTTTAACAAGAAACAGGTTTGTGAAAAATCTCATGTTGCTGGGCATGGATTTCATCTTATGTAAACAGCCTATTAAGTAAATAAATAAACAGAAACCAGAAAACAGAAATATAATCGAAACCTCTCCAAATATTGCATAAATATTGTAATTCCAAAGCAATCTTTCATTCCTGCCATTACAAGAACTTGCAAAAGAAGGATGGAATCGTAATCATGTATAATGTAATGATGTTTATATCATGTATAATTTGTTTCTAAAACAAGAACCTTTGTTCAGAAAAGTTAAATTCTTTGCATTAACCTTTTTTATGTGTAACAATAAAAAAATATATTGAACTTTGGCTCCCTTAACTGATTAACAGATGGACAATGATATAAAAACTGCAATAATAAAACCAATAATGTTTACTTTAAAAATGCCCCTTTTAGAATAGTTCTATTGATGTCATGTTGATTTTCATGTCAGTCAAAAAAAATAGCTAGAAACTAGAACATTGACATTGAGGTTTTACTACAAGTAAGTCTTTTTACTTAATGACTGTAAAATTAAATATAAAAGTAAAGTTGTGACAATGATTAATATGGTGGCATGTATGTAACAAACAATCATGTCTATCTTTTCTCGGTATTGGATCGTAATGGATCATTTTTATACACAGATGACTCAGATTGAGAAAAAAGGTTACTTAATTACTTTACTCTAGTAATCTGTCCAAATAATTAATTGTATGTGATTAAGTCATAACAAAAGATAACTTGATTGACCGTTGGTTCTAGAATAACTGTAAGTGTATTCTTCTAATGTTTTATATGCTGATTTATGAAATATTGCCTTGTGTTTTTCTGTAGTAACATTCATAATATGAATGCATGTGATGGAGAGTTAAAAGGGTTTTCTGCCCAAATTATGATTTCAACCAGAGTTTCTTCACTCCTTCGTTAATCCCATTTTTATACCTTTATGAGTTAGGAAGCAACTGAAATATTTAAAGTTATTGTGAGACTCAATCCCAAGTTTCCCAAAACCTTAAACACTGTCTTGCTAGCAAACAACTCAAGAATATAATAATGATTTAGCAGAAATCAAAATAGGTATAGTTCCTGTTTCTCGGACTTTGTTTTTCTCTTGTACATGATAATCTCTTTTATGATTATTTTTTTCTTTTATTTGGTTTTGCCGTTCAATATTTTTATGTTGACCACAACTGTAACTCTTTTTTATTATAATGTGATGTAATATCTTATTACGCTAAAATATTGACAAAAGAACAGTGACAACATAACCTTATAAATTGTATAATTCTTTTAAGAGTTCAAAATTTCATCTGTCAAAAAATATAGATTTCTAGCTTCTATATCATTATATGGATTTTTTAAATCGTCATTTTAATAATCTTGATAGCACTTAAATTAGTTTGATTTAGGGATCTGAACATTGGTTTTGTGTTTTCGGTGATATAATATTTACTTCAGATAAACTTTTTTTATTTACTTTACCAGTTTTATTAGCTGTTCCATGAATTAAATACACACAATATGACATCATTCATTTGTTGTGATTTTACAACTTAACATAACTTCATAATTAAAAATATATTGATAATAGTAAAAGTGAACTTGTACTTTCTGTTATATGTTGCTATTTAAGAATATTATAACAGCACATGTTTATAATTACTTTCAGTTCCGATTTTAAGATGTATAGTTTTTTGTTCATCTGTCTTATCTGGTGTTTTTCTTTTCTTTTTCTTTTTTCTTTTTTCTTTTGTGACAATCATTATATATTTGTTTGAGAAAATCTGTATCATTTTTTATTTTGTGGAAATAACACCAGATAACATCTTATATCATCCAATTGCAAAGAAATTGTTGTCTAAAATATTTGATTAATATCATAATGGCAATTTAAGCTTTCTATGTAATGGTCTACTTTAGATCTACTAAATTACTTGCAACAGCATTTAAAATGAGTATTTAATTAATAATTAGAACGCGTGATCATCAACTTTCCTTTTCGAAAGTGGAAGCAACAGTATTTGCTATAATTGAAACATGACATTTTCTTTATAATCATTGGCAATTAAGTTAAACCTGGTTAATGTGGATTGTCTTTGAAATCAAAGTTTACAAATTATATATTTCTTGTTAATTTTGTAATCATTCTCAAATTCGTACGTTTTCATGTAAAATTGAACCAAAATTTGCTTATATAGCATATATGATGGGAATAGAATCCAGGTGTGAATAATAATAATAAATGATAATGAAGTTATTCAACTATAATTACATCGAAGTTTCGCCAAGTCTGAAGTTTTTATTTCTATCTTATTATAAAAGAACTGGATATTATATCTGATTTGGTTGTTTATGAAATCAACTAATTGGATTTTTTAAAAATCAAGAAGAAACCGTGACATATGTCAGTATATAGTTACATAGAACAATTTGCCAAGTGGTGATTGGTGTTTCTGCTTTGTTTCTGCTCGTGACATCAGTAATCAATAAACTGATCTTTTTGTATCTATTGAGAGGCTAGTTTCTATGATTCCAGTAAAACAGAAAATGATTTATGTTTAACTCAAAGGACTGTAGCGAGTATTCTATTCTTTGCTGATTCATTTAAACAGTGTACCTGTACTTTTCTCAAAGGATTGGTGTTATTCATACTATGAGTACTATGAGCTAAAAATGCTGATAAAAAAAGAAAATGATTCTGACAAACCCATTTTTTAATGTTTTAATGACAACATGATTTACACTTTACAAGCTAAAAAAATTGATAAAAAACATTTTTACTCAGTCCACCCATACTCGCTAATAAGAAATAAAATCACAGAATAATAATGACATGCAAAATGTATTATGTTTGAAAACATCCAGTGACAAATTCATGTTCAAAATAATGGGGGGAAAAATAAAATTGGAAAGACAAACGGCAATGAATTAGGAAAATTACCAGTGTGGAGTTGCAGTTGAGTTTGTTTGTGTGCCGAAGAGTGAACTTATCGTATAAGATGGATATGGCCAAAAAGGGATTTTCAAACGATTATTGAAAGATAATGTCCAATTTACTGTTGATATGAAGGACCGGACAACCCATGGTAGAATGTGTTTACATTCTTTTTATTGATGAACCATTCCTGCTCAGGTGTTGGATGTTTATACATCGTTTGATACTTCATCTTATTTTCATTTTGGCTGAGATGATAGAACTCGATTGCCCAATGTTGTTCGATTTAGGAAAATGTGGGAATCATTCTTTGTAATATCCTGTTTGATGATGTCAGAGGAAAATGTCTGGGTGCAAGGTATTTGCCATTTATTTTTATTTAGTGATGTTGCGAGAAAAACAGGTGATCCATGACCAGGTTATGATATAAAAATTGCAAGAAATTATAAGTTTTATATCTGCCTGTTGCAACCGATCAAGTAATTTGTTATGTTGCTGCTATGTTTTTTATGTTTATTTTTTATAAATAGATGTGTGGCTTCAATGGCAAACTTGGTGAAATGAGTAATTTTCTTCAATTTAAAACTGAAGCTGTTAAAACTGAAGGTAACTTTGTTGATAGGTACACTTCTTTGAAGAGATACCCCTTCTATATCAAATATATCAATTCTGGAACTATACCTTCCTGTAATTATTTTATTGAATCTTTCAGATAAATCCAAACGCACTGCTAAACATTCTATCACATTGATTGGTATTCTTGTGTCGTTATGTATATTTTGTGTAATTGGCCTCATTCTTATTTTGTTCATATTGTATCATCGGGTAAAGAAGGTGCGAAATGTTAATTTGACCAGAAAATATCCAAGTGGAATTCCAAATTCCGGATTCACTTTTATTGAACCAAGTGGATCAGATCCGAATGAAATTGATGTTCAAATTACCCCAAGTGCAACAACTCCGGATGATCTCTAACAACCTGCATTGTTGCCAACAGATGATGTTCAAAGTCTAGACAGTACAAGTACCCCAAGTGGAACCGCTCGAAATGATTTTGAACAACCCACATCTATGCTATCGGAAGATGTTTCAACCCCTAACAATTAGTAGATACAATAGAACAAATCCTAAATCCTAACCTACTAAAGATGTAATGAGCTGCATGGACATTGTAGATTAAGAAGATGATTTGACTGAAGCACATTGGTCCATGCATGAAGTCTTATGTGCAGTAATGTGTCATAGAATTTAGTTCAATTATCAGAAGTGATTTTTATTTAAGGTGTTCTCTTGATAATGTTTTGATATTGTGGTTCATTGAAAGTTTATCAGATTTTAGATGAACATTATAATACTGGAGTCTGTGCATACCTCAAATATATTAATTTTTGCAGAAACCCATTTTTGTGACGAAACATTTTTATTTAGAAACTTCGTTAAGATTTATTATCATTATTGCACGTATCCCCTGAATGGTTTCACATTGTGACAGATTTGTATATTTCGAAAAATAGAAGAAAATAACAAAGTAGCCATTGTTTTTTAAGAAAGTAAATTGCTTTGTTTTGTAAACTTTCATGAAGATGGTGGATTAATGTTTTTGTGAAGACTTCTACATATTAGTATGAATTTCATTATAGTGACGAAAAGTAATGTTGGCAAGAAATTTCTGTTGCACTTGATTAATTTTTCTCCATGTATATGCATGAAATAATCTTTATTTCAATAGGAATACAAAATTATGTTCGAAGTTATTTTTGTTTGTTTTCACAGGTTCCTTGTTTTGAAAGATTTGTATTTTTAAACTGTGAGACTTTGATTTACATCAAGTTTATACATAATAAATTTATAGATGTGCCAGCAGAAATAATGTTACATGTTTTTTAAAACCATTTCTCTGTTACATAACTTGTTTGTCTTCTTCTGTTAAAGATTTATTTACGTCTTTTATTGATGTGATTTTATTGATGTTTTTTTTTATATCATTCAGTTTTTGACCAACAAACGAAAAAAGTTTTTTCTTTGATAAAATTCTATTTACTTTAATGCGTGTAACTTCTGTGAGAGAACTTACATGAATTGGCGATTTTTTGCCATTTTCACGAATTATGATATTTTCCCCTATAATTTCCTCAAATAAGATAGATTATGGTCAAAAAGGGATTTTCAAACGATTGTTGAATGATAATGTCTAAATTACTGTTGATAACATATGATGGACTGCATAGACTGTTATTTTGTGAAATGTTAACATTGAATAGGAGTGTTTACATCCTACTTATAAATAAAGCATTCCCAGGTGTTAGATGTTTATACATAGTTTGATACTTTGTCCTATTTTCATTTTTTTGGGCTGAGATGATAGAACTTGGCTTTACCAATGTTGTTTGTTTTAGGAGAATGTGGGAATTATTCTATGTAATTTCCTGTTTGATGATGTCAATGGAAAATGTCTGGGCACAAGGTATTTGCGATTTATTTTTATTTGCTGATAAGGTCACACTTACCCATCAAAGAGAAAAACAGGTGGTCTGTGAGCGGGTTATAATATGAAAATTACCAGAAATTGTAAGTTTTATATCTGCCTGTTTCAGCTGATCAGGAATCTCCTTATGACCTGTCCATTTAGTGGTTCAAAACTTTAATTAATTTATACACTTTTGGTCATGTACATGTTTGTATATATTCTTGCATTGAAAATTTGAGTAAAATGACTTCTGATATTTTTTGTGGCAGCTCCTTCATCTCCCAGGAACATCACCATGCTGGGTCATAGTTCAAAGTCTATTGATATCCAGTGGAAAGCTCCATCAGTGTTGAACGGTGACGTAACCCAATTCCGTATTGTATATTCGTTCAGCCTTGATGGCATTCAATTTCAATCGAAACAGCTCTTAATCAATGATACAAATGTTCGCAGAGTACGGTTGGACAACCTTTATCCATATGTACGTTATCATATTGAAATCTCTGAAAGAACTACTACGTATGGTCCATCGGCAAATGCATCTTTCAAGACAGCTCAAGGAGGTGTGTTATTAATTGTGTACCTTTCATACTTACTTAACAATGGAAAGATTGTAGTAATGTTGAACTGACTTGTACTTCGTAGTTCCACAAGGAAAGCCAGAAAATTTCACCGTTATTAGAATTAATTCTACATCTGCGGATGTTGCATGGAAACCTTTGCCGAAACACATTTGGGGTGGAATCCCTAAGAAGTATCTTATATATATACAAGGTGACAATGAAAAACCTAAAGATGTACCGTGGAACCAGTCATCGTACACTTTGACAGGGTTAACACCAAATACGTCTTATGTTGTTGGTCTTCTTCCGTCGTCAGAAATAGGTACTGGAGATAATACTCAAGTGGAAATTGAATTCAGAACCAGTCTGACAGGTTTGTAACTATAGTCAACTCCTATCTTGAACTGTCAAGGGACCGAGAAAAATGTTTTCAAGAAAGAGTGAGTTTGAGATAGCGAGAGCTATTCAAGGCAACAAGAAGCTCAAGGGACCAGGATTTTTGTTCCAGATAACCGATGTTCGAGGGTTGAATATATATTGTTTTCCATGTGAATTCTAGCAAGGTTTCAAAAGACTCCGCTCACATTTAATTTCGGTACCCTTCCCAGTGTTCCTTAGATCTTGAAATGTGACAAATTGTCGCGTTTTTTTAATCTAACTGATCAACAGAAATATGTATTCTTCAAGCTTATAAACAGTTTAAATGTTCAGTCATATTATCGAAATAAGTTAAGAATGGACTTCATCACTTGTCTTCAGTGTACCTTCTACACTTTGTTTTCATTTCTAACTCAATGTATCCCTTTTGTAAATTTGACCTCAATTTTTCCTTTAGGCCCGTCTAAGCCACGTAATATTACAATACTTCAGATCACTGATACAAATTTAAAGATCACATGGTTAGGACCAGTCGATGTGAACGAAATCGAATCATATTACATTTTTGTTTTTCAAAATGGTGTATTGTATTTAAAAAAGATTGTAAATGCTCTTGTCACTACTACAACCATAGTGAACTTGCAACCCGAAACATCGTACCAGTTAAAGGTACTTATTTCTTGGTTCTCTTTTTGATTTTCTATACATCTACCATAACTCATAGAATATTTTAGTATCTGATAGTATCTAATTTGTTTCAGATGTACCTTAACAAAGGCTGAAATACATGATGATTTTAAAATGATAACAGCATAGCTAGAAAGTTCAAAAACGCATCGTTTGACTGTGCTAAAGTGAGTTAGCACAATAGAATTTAAGAATTTCAATAGAAAAACTCTTCATTTGAAAATGATGAATGTCAAACATTAATCAATCATTGTTGAAAATGACAGGTATTTTTCATAATTTTTTAGGGTTTATGGGATCATTTTTAAACAATCATTCCAAAAATTAAAAAATTAAAATTTTTTAAAATGAACGTTTGTTTCAGCCTTAATAGATCTATTCAGAAACTGCATTATCTTTTTATGCCAGAATGAGAAAAACAATTTTCTCCTTTAAATGTTTTTCTTGCTGAAAATCCTTACTCCTTAGAATTTTGACAACCTAATGAAATTGAAAATGTTTCTTTGCAAATTCTTTCACAAGCAAAAGGAGAGCGGTATATGGCTGTCATGCAATTTCAGGATGGGTCAAATGTTTATTTTTCATAAATAGATACGTGGCTTCAACGGTGAATTTGGTGAAATGAGTAATCCTCTGCAATTTAAAACTGAACCTGTTAAAATTAAAGGTAGCTTTGTTGATAGGTACACTTCTTTGAAGGCGTATCTCTTCAAACATTCATGTGATTAAACTATTCCTACATGTAATTATTTTATTGAATATTTAGATAAATCCAAACATACTGGCATAATTATTGGTATTCTTGTGCCGTTATGTATAATTGGCCTCTTTCTCATTTTGTATGTCTATTATCAACATCGACAATCTAGACAAAAGCCAAAATATGAAAGCAAAGAACCCTTGGTCACAAAAATTGATGATTATCCAAATTATGGAAATTCAGGCATGCTAAGTGGAGAACAAAATGCACCAAAAATACCAATGGTCATCAAGAACAACTCAAGCACCCCAAGTGCATCTGCTCCTGTTGATCTGGAACAACCAGCATCTGTTCCAACGGAAGATGTTCAAAGTCCCGACAACTCAAGCACCCCAAGTGCATCTGCTCCTGTTGATCTCGAACAACCGGCACCTGTTCCAACGGAAGATGTTCAAAGTCCCGACAACTCAAGCACCCCAAGTGCATCTGCTCCTGTTGATCTCGAACAACCGGCACCTGTTCCAACGGAAGATGTTCAAAGTCCCGACAGTACAAGTGCCCCAAGTGCAACTGCTCTGATTGATCTCGAACAACCGACACCTGTTCCAACAGAAGATGTTCAAAGTCCCGACAACTCAAGCACCCCAAGTGCATCTGCTACTGTTGATCTCGAACAACCGGCACCTGTTCCAACGGAAGACATTCAAAGTCCCGACAACTCTGGCACCCCAAGTGCATCTGCAACTGTTGATCTCGAACAACCGGCACCTGTTCCAACGGAAGAGGTTCAAAGTCCCGACAACTCTGGCACCCCAAGTGCATCTGCTCCTGTTGATCTTGAACAACCGGCACCTGTTCCAACGGAAGATGTTCAAAGTCCAGACAGTACAAGTGTCCCAAGTGCAAATGCTCCGGTTGATCTCGAACAACCGGCACCTGTTCCAACGGAAGATGTTCAAAGTCCCGACAACTCTGGCACCCCAAGTGCATCTGCTCCTGTTGATCTTGAACAACCGGCACCTGTTCCAACGGAAGATGTTCAAAGTCCCGACAACTCTAGCACCCCAAGTGCAACTGCTCCGGTTGATCTCGAACAAGCGGCACCTGTTCCAACGGAAGATGTTCAAAGTCCAGACAGTACAAGTGTCCCAAGTGCAAATGCTCCGGTTGATCTCGAACAACCGGCACCTGTTCCAACGGAAGATGTTCAAAGTCATGACAACTCAAGCACCCCAACTGCAAATGTTCCACTTGATCTTGAACAACCGGCACCTGTTCCAATGGAAGATGTTCAAAGTCCAGACAGTACAAGTGCCCGAAGTCCCAATGCTCCGGTTGATCTCGAACAAGCGGCACCTGTTTCAACGGAAGATGTTCAAAGTCCAGACAGTACAATGGCCCCAAGTGCAATCACTTCAAATGATTTTGAAAAACCCGCATCAGTGCCAACGGAAGAAGACAATTTGTTAGATTTTAAGTCTATGCAAGTATAAGCTTCTGATAAAAGTAAGAAAAAAGCGGAAATGGCCATTTTAAACCCACTTCCCGTATATATAAACATCTTTGGAAGAATTAGTAGAGCAATTGATGTCCTTACCTACTAAGATCTGATAAACTGCAAGATGTTTTGACTGAAGCGCATTGGATCATGCATGAAATCTTATGTGCAGTTAATGTTATAGAATTTGGTTCAGTTATCAGAATTTATTTTCTTTTAAGGTGTTCTCTTGATAAAGTTTTAATAATGTGATTCATTAAATAATTATCAAATTTCAAATATATGTTAAAAAATGGAGCCTATTAATTTTTGCACAAGACCTATTTTCTTGAGATGAAAACATCTTTTTAAAAACATTTATGTCAAAATTTTGTTGAGATTTATTATCATTTATCACACTTCCTATGAACAGTTTCACAATGTGACAGATTTGTACAGATCTGTGGGGTTTTTTTCGTGAAGGCAATTTCACATTTATTTATTAGTATGAAATTCAAAAAGTAATGTCGGCAAGAAATTTCTTTTGCACTAGATTCATTTTTCTCAATGTACCTGCATGAAATTATCTACATAGGAATGCATAGGAATGCGAAATTCTGTTTGAAGTTATTTTTGAAAACAGAGTTATTAATGGCAGTTTTCAAATCGATAAAAATCGATAAAATCGATAAAAAGATTTGTATTTTTTAAACATTTACATCTTACATGGCTAAACTTTTATTTCTATTTATTTAATAGGAGTAACTCCTGCAATAGAAACTTACATATATGAATTCACGATTTTCAAAATTTTCATTTGTGCAAGTTTGTCTTACAAAAATCTTACAATATTGGCAATTCGCGAAACTTTATCTTGCGAAATATCAATTTCCCAATTCGCAATAATTTAACAAAATTGTAAATTTTCTTACTTTCTCGAAGTTTCTCTGGTTAAGTAAGTAGTCTTAATTTATTAATGCATGTTTACGCATATTTACAAAATTTACACTTTGTTTATTCGTCAGGTGATGGAATTTTGAAGGTATGCTAACGAGCAATCTTGCTGCTGTTACATTTTTTGTTTTGATCTAGGAATTAACTTGTAATTATTATGTGACTGTGCAGGGGAAAATACTAACATTGAAATTATAGATAATCAATTCTGAGAACAAAAGAATTACCTATAAGTTTACCTATAATGTATCTATTATAAATAAACTAAAGATTATAGATAATAGACCATAGGTAATTGTTTACCTGATTAACCTACAATATAGATTGTACATGAAGTTATAGGTATATAGGTAATCCTTATTTAAACATAGATTATAGGTGAAATTATAGGTATATCTATAAATTCATGTTAGTTTTTTCCCTTGGACAGTCACATATTGAGTTGTTGAGGATCTGTATAGACCAGTCAAGCCTGTAAAACAGTGTTCAAAGATGCCACCTCGTGTAGAAACATACCATCTTAAACAAACTTCTTACACATCAAAATATTGTTCTCTTTACCCTTTCACTACTTTACACCTTCCCTTAAAGCACTGTAATATAGAGTCTTCTTACAATAGAAAATTATGATTGGTTGATATACTTCAGATGGCCAGCAAATATTATTCCCTACCTTGATTGCTTGTGTGGACCTCACTGCATTTGGTCCATGACGTCACAACCTCAGTCAATATTTTCCCATATTGACCGGCTGAACGGTTAATACGCCATGATAGTAACCCTGCAGTATAGAGTCTTCCCATAATAGATAAATATAATTGGTTAATTGATATCATGGTGGCTTGATAAAAAATGTAAACAAAGAAAGAAATAAGAAATAAATAAGAAATAAATTCTCTTCTTACTGTCATTGTATGTTAGCTGCATAAATACTCCCTGATTTGATGTCAACTAGCTGTAATCGATATTTATAGTTTACCTGTTTTATTCTTTATAAGTATTTAGGGTTTTTTACTCCCTGATTGTTATTGGCCCTAATTCTCGTACTGAAATGATTATTCTGATGCCATTCTAACAAGCTGTAATTATATGTCTGCTCTGTGTTCTCTTAATGTTTTATTCTTTATAATTAATTATTATTAATTATTAGGGGGTTTTTTGTAGAGAAAAAAGAAAAGAAAAAGAAAACTTGAAAAAATATGTAAATTCAGATTATGAAGAAATGGTTATAAATGTTATATTATGGTAGTTTCTTATGATATGTTTCCGTTTTCAACATGGACGATTGCTGTCGTTATTTGTATTGTATCTCATGCAGTCTGTAATGGTAGGTTTAGTTTTCTTGTTCGTTTTGATAAAAACAATGTGTACCTAATCAGAAGTCTTAATTCCTAACCATGTGTGTAATCACACACCGTTTTATTGATTATAAGGTAAAATTTCAACAAAAATAAGTAAGTAAATATGATTAAGTAATTTATTATTATTTAATAATAATAAGTATTTAAATTTAATTATTTAATCCTGGTAATTTAGCTGATGATTGACAAGAAAGACCTGAACTTAGAGTTTTAAATTAAATTCGTATTTTCTTCGTCTTTTAATTAATCACACTCTTTGTAATCTCAAATTGAGCACCCCTACTCAAGAAGAAGATAATATTGCTGAATAATCCTGTTTTTATAGATGTTTACGTTTTAAAAGGTGGGAATGGAGTCATACCTTGTGCAAAAGTTGATGGTATTGACTTGAGTAACACTTCAAAGTACCAGCTAAACAGTGATAGGATCATTGTCATAAACATTGACAACACTGATATACATGATTACACTTGTAGTGATAAGAAAACAATCTATAGATTTTTAATAGGTAATCACTTATGTTTCTTTTTCTGTTTTTTGTTTGTTTGTTTGTTTGTTTGTTTGTTTGTTTGTTTGTTTGCTAGTTTGTTTGTTGCGTTTTTCAATTTTGAGGAACTCGTTATCCAAATACAACAACACTCTTTGACATTAAGCTTAGCATGAATGTTTGAAGATAATACATTAGTGGAAATACATGAAAAATCATGTGTGCATAAATGATAGTATTAATTATACAAGTATGCTTTTTATTTGTAGGTAGTAAACCGGAGTTAAACTTTGTTTTTCAAGAAAGGTCATATTTTATTGGAGACACTATGAAACTAACATGCTCATTCACAGGAAAACCACAAGTGCAGGTAATATGGGTCAAAGATGGGAGTTCAATTCCAGCTGGTTTAATCGCAACACATGAAGGAGAGACAGGGACTGTTCAATCCGAGTTAGTGAAAAAGAGTGTTGAAAGTATTGATAAAGGTGTATACAAATGCATTGGAAAAAACAAATTTGACCAAGTTGAACATGAAAAAAGAATCAAAATATATTGTAAGATTTTTTATAATACTATTAAAATTAAAACTTTAGACGAACTTTAAATGGGTGGCCCGCTCATATTTTTATTAGCCTTCGATAAAAGGGTATTCCAGTACATCATTTATATGAGTGAGTCAGATTCTTTGATGTATATTTCATTTATTGGGTGTGTTAGAGAGTAGTCATTGCATTGTGAAACTTGGTTATCTCTGTATATCATATTGTTCTGGATTTTCTTATAACAGCATTGATGTTAAGTGGTAAATTCAAATTTTGGGAAACAGAATTTTACCGAAAACAAACATTCTACTTCTACAGACTTTTCCTTTTTTTGTGCAATTTGATTTTGTGTTTTTTTTGTCAATTATGTACAATTATGTAACATTTTTGCTATAGCTAAAGTAAGATTCGTAAAAAAGCCTTTTCCCAAGTATGACGTGATACTTGGTGCAAATGTGGTGTTAACCTGTGAATCATTTGGAATTCCTCTTCCAGTTATTACCTGGAAGGTAAAGGATATTAAAGTACCTCAAATGAACAGCCAACGAATCCGTCAACACAACACAGTTTTAGGAAATTATACTGCCAGGAGTGAATTAAGTATAAATTCTGTTGAAAAAGTTGACGAGGGTGTAGCTGAGTGTCACGTGATTAACGCATTTTCTGACGAAATGGCCAACACATCAATTGTTGTTATTGGTAAGCTTGCTGGTTTCTTAAAACATCTAATTTTGTATTTTTATGTAATTTTCTACTCATTTATTATGAATGTTTTTCGATTTAACCTAGTGATACCAAAAATTGAAGGAATTGTAGCAACATCGACTATCAATACACTTACATTAATGTGGAATACATCAATGCCAGAGAATGAGAAAGGCATTGTGAGTTACAATGTGGAGGTTTATTCAGCGTTCATACAAAGTTATACAGCTACCAAAAAAACACTCACTGTCACTGGCCTTCAACCTGGTACTGAGTACCGCATCTGCATCCATGGGAACGCTATGGCTGGGAAGGGATTGCGTACATGTGTTTATAGCGAAACCAAAGAACAATGTAAGTCTGTTGTAAATGCCCAAATACTGGTGTGCTGATGATTGATAACAAAATGCTTCACAAGACTTACTACATCTAATCAACATCTAATCACGTAATTAAATTCACATACAAATCTACACCGCTATACATTCACATCTTAAAACCACAAGGTCCTGTTACGATGCTTCGAAGCAACCATTATCTAACAACTGACAACTGTACCAACTATTTACATGGAAAAAAACTATTATATCTCAGTATAGGAATAGAAAATTGAACCTACCACTAATTCTTCAAACCAATCACTTGCAAGAAGTTTGATTGTCCTATCATGAAACTGCCATTTTCTGCATGTTTGTGTCAGAGTCATCTGACAATTGCTTGTTATCTCCTACCTTATAATGCAGGATTTCTGTGGCTTGATTCACTGCACTATACAGATGATGTTTCTTTTTTTATAACATTTGCATTAATAACACTGTTTATAGTAACAGTAACACTTCTTCCATTGTTTTATTCTGTTTTCATATTATATTAAATGTTATAATTATACTTTTTATTAATAATACCCAGTGGACAAAATCTTCAAAAAGTCTCTATGGAGGAATGTTTTCTATAGGAATGGCAAGCAATATCGTCTGCTGTTTCAATAAAAAACACTCCTACACAGAGACTTTTTGAAGATTTTGCCCACTGGGTAATGGAATTTAGTAATGGTACTTCACCATCACTAATTTGGATTAAAAGTCGTCTTTTAGAATAAAGGTATATATCGTGGCAAAAAACATGGCTGCACATAAAATGTGGCTGAACATAAAACACTGGTTGCACTTTCTAGTGTGACCAAGTTTTTTCTGACAATTTTTAGCGTCTTGTTTTTATACCGTCAATATCAGCGTTCACAGGTTGTCCGATAAATTCATTATTAATGATTTCTTCAAGTGTGTCAGCAGTAAACATTTCTCATTCTATGCAAATGCATTTCCCTAAGCAAGGACTTAGGTCTTAAGTCATTTCCATGATGTTTGGCTATTATTACACAAATTTGCTTGTACTTTTGGATGTGTGGAATAATAATGACATACTTATTGGTAAATATCTTATCAGCAATATTTTGGTAACAATGCATCTGTCATTCCATTTGTGTTAACACAGGTGTGTTGATAATTGCACAGCACAATTGAGATAAACGGAGATAGATGCAGCCAGGCTTTGTAAAGTGTGGTTGCATTTTATGAAGTGCAATTCCCAGTATATTTTAGAACAGATATAAAGCTTTGAGGGCACTTTGTCAAGCATTTACTAATTCAAAAGACCGAAAAAGCCTTACAAAAAAGTGATATGAAAAAAAGGTTTTTCACCACTTTGTTATTCTCGTCTTTGAAAGAAACCAGTATTTTGTCTGAATTAAGCCATGGTAGAACTTTGATTATTATTAACAAGTTGTGACCGGTCATGTCTTTCAAAGGAACCGGTGTTTTGTCTGAAATAAGCCATGGTAGTACTTTGATTATTATTATCTAGTTGTGACTGGTTGTGGGAAAATGGGTCATTCAATTTTTCATTATTTTAGGTGTTTAAACTAGTTTAAACGAGTCTGTAGACAATTTAACATTTTTATTAAAGATAATTGTTGATTGTATTTGAAATATATTTCATACATATAAACCTTTATTTCCTCAGTTGTTAAGGTGCAGTTATTGTTAGTCTTAATAACCAATAAAAGACTAGTATAATGCAAGCATAGAAGCATAGTAACTTAATTTGTTTCAAGGGTTTTTTTTTAAGCTTTTTGTTTTTTCAATTTTTTCAATTTTTACCAATTGTTTTTTCTTGTCTTTTTGAATTTCTCATATTTCATGTTTCAGATAAACTGGAGAAGTTACGGCTTACCACACCAAATTTTACATCACAGACAGTTCTTATACGATGGAGTCGAAGTACAGCCTTAACATATGTGGATCGTGATCATTATTTAGAAATTAATGTTTACAAAGGTGGCATACGTATTCGTACCGCAGATGTTGCACCAAAAACTGGAGTGTACCAAAATAGTTTCTTATTTGCCAATCTATCACCATACACTGAATATATATTCCAAGCTGTCGAAGGATTTAACAAGGACACTGATACTGAAAGTAATGAGCTTAGGGTGACCACACTTCAGGATGGTAAGGCTGCTGTTAGTTAATAGTTTTTATCGACCATAAACATGTAGAAAACTTTACCATAGCTTGCGGATAATAAGGATAATAAGCTGATTGAATATCTTCCCCTTTTTGATATAATTTGGGTTAATATTTCAGCTTAACTTTGCATGCGCTGTTGTAATTAATTAATTAATATTATTGTTATTATTAACAGGTAATAAACACTTCTTTTTTTGCGTTATTTGGCATTTATGATGACCATTTAGCAGCCTAATAGGTTCCTATTTCCAGTTTTATTTTCCCCTGTTATAAATATCAGTTTTACGAGAGAATGTGTTGCTTATATTCATTTTTTAGCACCTTCTAAACCTCGAGATGTTCAAGTGACTAGCTATAAGACTTCAATTCGTATCACATGGAGGGAACCGTCGAACCTTAATGGCATTATAACAGCTTACCTTGTTGAATATTATTATTACAATGATGGTGGAAAGGCAGTTGAGGAAATTCTCGATCTCGATGCCACGCAGAGAGAAGTGGAATTGAAAAATTTGTACTCAGCAGTCACATATTACATCCAACTCTCGGCAAAAACTATAAAGTATAGTGATAAAGTTAACAAAGAAATAAGGACTATTGATGGAGGTACTTGTGTTATTGGTTTTAAGTTTATATCCTTTATCCTGTTGCTGAAACATCTGCCCAATGACCAAAACAATAATTCCTTGCACAAAAATGTTATACTTATCCCCCGAAATATATCATTGCTGAATGTTACATTTTAAAGGCGAGCATAGCTCAAATTATTTATTTGAAACAGTCATTGTTAAAGTTTTTTCCTCCAAATAATTATATTTTATCCAAAATTAACCTTAAAAAAGGGTACTTACAGTTTCCCCCTATTGACGTTGCTTGTGCCGCTCATGTTAGTATAATGCAATGTGCCGCTGTTTATAATTTCTATCACCAAAGACAGTTAAGGAGCTTTTCCCTATATTTAGTTAATCTTTTATTATAGTGCACTAGATTTATCTTGAACTGAAAGAACTTGATAAAGATACTGTTTTTATGGCATATTTTATTTATTTCTTCTAACTTTCTTTTTACTAAAAGAAGTTGGAACATGAAGCAAAAGAATGAACCACTTTTGAGAAACACAAAAATTGATAAATTTGGAATTTCGACTTTTAAAGCCCACCACTTAAAGCCCACCATGTCGAATTATCAAGTAACACAAATGACGTTTAAAAAACAGGTTTTTTTCATGCAAAAATGGCGACAACCATGGCAACCTTTTACGTGGAAAATTAGTACTCTTTGGGTTTTTAATAGATGTGTTAAAAGGTTCAATAGGTTTTAACGTTATTTTGTGATTTTTCATGTGATTTTTCTCTTATATTTTTGGAGGTTCATCTGTGAAATTTATTTCTGGATCGACCTTTATTATATGTTTTCCTCTCTTCATAGTTCCTCATGTGCCACCAGGAAATCTTTCTCTTGTCAACATAGATGCAACAACTGTTAATGTATCATGGAATTCGATACCGAAGTACCTTCAAGGCGGTACTGTGACCCAGTATTTCTTGGAGTATATTTTAAGTTTTGAAATCAATAAAATCAGACCGAACAGCTCGTATATTCCAAGTGGAACGTTATATATGGTTATTTCTGGTTTAAAGTCCTACAAAAGTTACCAGTTTTCTATTGCTGCATACACTAAGAATGGAGTTGGTCCAAAAAATAGTAAAGACATAACAACGCTTGAAGGACGTGAGTGATAAATGATGGCAAATTATGTCATATAATCTGTGATTGTTGTTCTTTGTCTCTGCTTGCATTTGACTGACTGAATCATATCAAAAATGATAGTAATTCTTCTTCAACAATCTTTAATAATGGACTTATTTTAAAGACTTCATCTCGTAGCAACCAAATTTTCAGTTTGAAACACATAATCTTCAAGGAGGTTAAACAATAATAAACTAATGTTCAGCCTAAGATATTTATGTTTAGGTCCAACACCACCATTGGACGTGAAAGTCAAAGTTGTCCGACATGGGTCCGGTGAGCAATCAATATCGATAAATTGGAAAGAACCACAGACAACAAATGGAAAGCCTATGCAATTCCAAGTTGTGTACAGAAAGCTTCGAATATGTCGAAAGGAGAGATGTGCCAGAGAAATGACTATAAATAAAGACTATTATGATAAAGTAAACTTCACAAACAGTAAACAGAGAGGGCATCTTATTTCCAAGTCTTTAGATCCATTTAGTCTATACTCAATTAAAGTACGAGAAGCAACAAACAGTGGGTGGGGAGAATATTCCAAAACTGTTGAGATAATGACCCAGATGGG